>CM076578.1:9358498-9958498 GCA_034641835.2 Pinus albicaulis | reverse complement strand
ATATCGGTGAGGGTCCAGAAAAGATCTTATCAGCAATATCGGCAAATATCGACAAGCATAAAAAATGCATAATATATTCATTTTTTTTTCTTTAGATTTTTAAACATATTAAGCAATAGCAACATGAAATAAACACATTGGCACATAAATATGAAGAAAGCACTGATACATATGATGTAGTGGATGTGAAATAAACATCAAAGGCGATACCAAATCCTGCTGATCCCTAATAATTGTCCAATCAAGGACTCATGTGGAGAACCAATACAAAATAACATCACACGTATAAAAGTATCTCATCACCACGAGTTATATGTAGCAAAACAAATAAAACTAGCAGCTATCTATCTGAAATCAATGGCCTCTCCCCTTTTTACAGGAAAACATGAGGGGTTGTTTGTCAGGCCTACCCTTGCACCTAATGTCAAATATTGACTGTTGGGTATGGAGCTTTGCTCTCCTATATCTATAGCAAATGGTGCTGATGCTGATGCTCCCACAGTGTCCTCCTCGTCCTCCTATTCCTCTTCCTCCTCCTGCTCCGAGTGCTACTCCTCCTCCTCCTCTTGCTGCCCCTGTCCTAATGGTTCCTCTGGCTCTAACCATGCAGGTGACTCCTCCAAGACGGGATTCTCAATCTCCACCCTCCATTGAGACAATACATCAATATTGTCTAAGGAAATGGCATCTGGATCCATTGGTGCTTGTATGTGTTTCACTCGAAGTCAGATATTGCAATGCACATACACTAAATCATTGAGACGTGCGAACTCCAACCTGTAAGAGTGTCAAAACAACGAATGAGTCTTCCCTCTTGACACTTGAGGGTCATAAATTAAAATTACAATAAATGTAATTGCTCAATTGAAGGCTGAAGGTCAAAGTTATACCTGTTGCGCTTTTTTGAGTGTATTTTCTCAAATACACTCCAATTGTGCTCACACCCTGAAGAACTACATGTTTGACTCAAGATTTTTATGGCCAATTTCTGCAAATTTGGTGCCCTTGCACCATAGGTTCGCCACCAAATATCTACAACAAAATAAAGAAATAAAAAATTCAAAAACATAAAACATAATTAAACTTTCAAATGTAAGTTACATAATTTAATTTTAAAAATCTAGAATTATAAATAAGTAAATTTTAAGTTGAAAATTCTAATGAGTGATGGCTTGTCACTTACGTGGCATGAAGAGGGTCCTTTCCCTAATAACATCATCGAAGCCAAATAGGCCATCACAATCCTGATAAATCATAAAACTGTATCTCGTGGTCAATTTTGCTACGAAGCTCAGGATCGGGTACTATCCTCTGAATACAAGAATGGAGCCCTTCCATCATCTCTCCATCAAAATCAAAGGCACATTTGTATGAAAATGCAGGGTTGAGGAAGAGTGCTGTTGCATGAATGGGTCGATGAAGCATCCCTGTCCATCGACTATCAATCACATCCCATAACAATGTATGTTTATCAAGCCCAATAGAACCCTTGTGTGCATAATAAGAACGAATGGCCTCCTTGACCCTATCGATGGCCTTATACACATAAGCTATTGCAGGCTTCTCACCACCTACCAATCTTAGAACCTTTACTATAGGTTCACTAACCGAGCACACTTCTACTCCCTGCCAAAATATCTCAGTGTACACCATTTTTGCAATGGCTCTTCCGTCCAGTCTCCTGTTGTATCTACAATCACGCCACTCATCAGAAACAAACATTTGCTTCAACGCAAACTGGCATCGAAGCAAAGATTGAAGAGTAAAAAAGTTGGTGGCAAAACGTGTGATTGCAGGATGCCGCAACTCCTTGTTTCTTGTGAATCTCCTCATGAGGCTAAGGACAAAAGCATGGTTATATATAAACTTGGGGACACTCCTAGCCATATCAATCACCTCCTTGATGAAGGAGAGTTTACCCATATCCTCAAGCAAGAAATCGATACAATGTGCTGCACATGGAGTCCAGAATAATGTGCGGTGCCTCTCCATAAGCATCTTGCCGGCAGCTACATAATTAGCTGCATTATCTGTTATGTCTTGCACCACTTTCTGCATGCTAATCTCTCGGATGAAGCCATATAACAACTCACATATCGTTGCTGCATCTTTTATGTGTACTGAATCCTGATGCATCCACCGATTTAATAAAAATGGTACCTTTAGGACAATGTACCAAGAAATTTAGATGGGTCCTACCCTTCCTATCTGTTCAACCATCAGACATCACTGTGCATCCAGACACATCCCATGTATTTTTCAACTCTGTCAATCTAGAGTTGATCTTGCTTTTCTGCTTTAAGGATTGGCCCCCGCAACTCCTTATATGTAGTAGTTTTGTAACCTGGGCCCACAACAACAATAGCATCACACATTGGCTGCCAAAATGGATTGGTTTTGGTGATGCTGAACGACAAGTCACTCCAAAAAAGACACCTCCCCGTAACTCTATCTGCTTCTAGCTTCTCATTTTTTTTAACAACTGATTTTACGGAAGCTTGTGATCCATGTCCTGTTCGTGGAACAAAAAAAGATGACCTCCCACTCCCAGCATGTTGGACATTGGGTTCAACGCTCCCCGTGTGTTTCGCGACATGGACTAACCGCCTCTCGTGGATCCTAACTCTGGCGATTGTAGCGGAGACTAACACCTCCGGGTTTTGGTCTAACGAAAATCGTGATTCCAACAAGTGGTATCAGAGTGACAGGTCTCGTTCGAAACTCACCCGACTTGCGTTGGGGGGGAGATTGTTGGACATTGGGTTCAACGCTCCCCGTGTGTTTTGCGACATGGACTAACCGCCTCTCGTGGATCCTAACTCTGGCGATTGTAGCGGAGACTAACACCTACGCGTTTTGGTCTAACGGCAATCGTGATTCCAACACAACAACATTAGCACTAGCTGTTATAGGTGACGCTGTGGAGCCCCTCCCACTACTCTTAGCCTCAAAATCAAAAGAAGATATGCTGAAAGATCTACCTGCATGTTCAACCTTGTTTCTTTCTACCTCTTTTTTCTTTCTGTCTTTTTCATCAATAGCTTCAAGAGCTTTTTGTATAAGCTCCGGTCTAGAAACTGTACAAAGGCTAACTTCATGTCTAGAGAGTCTAGCCAGATGGTATTTCAATCTCGTAACCCCTCCTGTCATTTTTGTCCCACACAATTTGCATGATAAATATGCCGGATTTGTCCCACCATCAGGCTCCCCATACTCCCAAAATGGGTCCAAGGCTTTTGGCATATTTGACTTTTGTAGTGAACTAATTCAAACCAGGGCACAAAAAAACAAAAAATTGGCATTATTCACCCATGCATAAAAATTTAAAAATAATAAGTAATAAGCATGTCATTTAAAAAAAATTACTACAAGAATACAAATACATTATTTGCAACATGAATGAAAACTTGGCAATAAGAGGGTGCATAAGAATGTTTAAAAAAAATGAAGCTTGCTGTTCAAATATGGACAAAACCCTTGCATTGGCTCATGGGCATGAAAATCATAGTAAATGGAAAAAAAACAAAGTAGCACAATGTTGGTAGGCAAAGAGGCAAGCATGCTAAATCTATGAAAAAATTCATTAAATTATGGGTTTGGAAGAACATACCTGTTAATGGAAGAGATGGAGTTTGTCTCACTGTTCTTCAATCTTTGATGATGAAAAACTTCTTAGGTGCTAGTGATAATGGTTGTTCGATCACCAATTCCTCTTTGACAACCTCCACAATGCTTTAGCCTTCCTTCTCAGCCACTCACAAACATAAATGATTTTTTTTTCTTTGGTTGTTTCCCTTTTCTAGCCACAACCAGGAGAAGCCCGACGATATTTTCTATCGTTGCGCGATATCTGTCGAAATATCACCGATATTTTGGGAATATCGCGATATTTTCGGGGAGAGAAAATATCGCGATATTTTCTTGGCGATATTTCATTTCCCTGAAAATATCGCGATATTTCAAATATCGGCGATATTGTCATCACTACTTGATAGAGCCTCCGAGACGCTGCCGCAAGCCAAAGAAGGCTGTGGCCTAAGGAGGAGAAGCTACTGAGAGGAGGAAGGAGAGCCAAGGGCTGAGCAGAGGGAAAAAGAGGAAAGGTAGAGGCCACAGACGGGGAGAAAAGGTTGAGTGGAGGGCTTAGGAGGGAGGCCGAGAGGCTTTAGGGCCTGCGTTCAGGCCTAATAGGCCTAAAAAGACCCACAAAAAGCCCAAAAAGGGTTGTCGTCTAGCTCAAGAAGGAGGCTGAGGCCTTATAAGGCTCACGACAGAGGCAAAACAAGGGGGCCATGGCCCTTAAGGGTTGCGTCTAGGCCAACCAAGGGCAACGACTAGGCTAGAAGGAGGACCTTGGGCCTGGTGGCCGAAAAAAAAATTGCAAACCCTCGCCAAAATTTGAATTTGCCGCAAATTTTTTCAATAGTTGGCTCTGCAAAAAAATTTAGAGACTAGATCTTACCCTTTAGGGCCTAGATCTTGCTCTAATCCAACAAACTTTCACTTAAACAAATAAATTTACAAGTGCCCAAAATGCCAATATATACACAAATTTCAAAATCCCGAAAATCCCAAACCCAACTACAAAACGAAGGGTTAGAAAATAAAATTTATTTACAAAATTATCATACAAAATTCATTTACAAAATATACAAACGTACAATTTAAAAGATTTTTGAGGAGATGAATTTTTTAAATAAAATTTTGATGATGTTTAGATGTATTTCGAAAAATAAATGTTAAACCACAACCATAGCGAAGTTAGAAAATCATATAAATATTCAGAATCTGAACATGGTCAACCTGTGCCCACAATTTGTGAACTTGGAGCCCAAGGGTCGAGAAACCTGCAAACTCTATATATTTCTTTAAGAAGTAACTGTTAGAACTTACAATGAATCAGATCACCTAAGATAAGCCCCAAACTGACGAATAGAATGTTTCTATCATCTACAAATGAAATAATAATTTAAATGATATTTGAAGCACAATATAGAAAGGCACATACCCAACACGTACCACAAATCAATGAGACAAAGACACCATGAACTGCATCCAAAGTTTTATTACGATGATCAAAACGTTCCCAGCAGAACAATGGCTTTACATCAACATTTACAAATTACATCAGACCCAACTCATCAAAAGATGAAAAATAGAAGCAAAATGCTTCTATTTATAGAGAAATTCCTCCAAGTGGAAAATAATGGCTAGTTGGCTTGATCCCCGTCAAAATAATCTCAATTAGATGGCAACAAGGTTGACGGAATGTTGATGGCCAAGGGCTTGGATCGAAGAATATGGCTCTGTGCAGCGGTTGAGAGGCCAGAGGCTCGAACCGCTCTGATACCAAATGAAGTGAACAAAGTTTGTACTTCTCGTTAAATATTCCAGAAGACTTGGAATATGAAAATATCCATTGAGGATACAAATATTATATATTAAAATGTGTGAGGAATGAATGATTTGAATGTTACAAATGAGGCCCGCTTATATACCTAGGTAGGTGCCTCTTCACGGAAGGTCATGTCCCATTTAGACATGCCTCTTGAAGATAATTACTAATTAACTAATCATTATTTATTGTTTACATTATTTTATTCATAACAACACATTCTCAGATATGTATGTGGAACAGTTGGATATGGGTTGAAATATACCCGAGGAGATGATGTCACATTGATTGGATTCACAGATGCAGATTGGGCAGGTAGTTTAGCATATCGAAAAAGTACTTCTGGGTACTGCTTCAACGTTGGATCAGGAATGATCTCAGTCAGTAGCTCTGAGCTCAGCGGAAGCAAAATATATGGCAGCCATCACAACAACGTGCGAAGCTATATGGCTTAGAAAGCTGCTTGTGAGCTTGTTCAGGAAGAGGATGGAAGCGACCAATGTTTACTGTGATAATCAGAGTTGTATCAAACTCTTTGAGAATTCAGTATTTCATGATTGACCGAAACACATAAATATCAGATGTCACTTTATCAGAGACTTGTGTTCAGCGTCGGGCAGTATAGCTGCAGTATCTCCCCACAGGAGATCAGGTAGCAGACGTACTCGCAAAGGCTCTTGGAGCAAATGTGTATGGTAGAGAACCTGTTGCAATAGCAAAAACATATGGGTCCTTAGTTGCCACAACAGATGAGGAGTTGCAGTAGTTGGCAACAATATGCAGGGTCAGTAGCAACATAGATGCAACAACGCAGTAGTTGGTGGACAATAGTGTCAGACATCAACAATGCAGAGGGAGATGTTACAGAGTTAGGGTGATGCTTCAATAGGTTGCATTACTAGAGCACATTCCTCGCTAAGAGGCAATGTTGATTTCTGGTAGCATTGGATGTGCTCTAAGTCTCAAATTTTTCTGGGAGGCTTAGACAGATGTATTCCAAAATACCCAGAAAGCATTTTGGGAAATTTCACCTGGATGTAGTTTTATTAAAACAATTAATCATTTTTAATGGCAGCCTAAGTCTAAACTTAGGGAATTAAAATAATTAAAAAGTGTATTAATATAACTGGGTGTGAATCTTCTAGAAAAAAATGAAGATCAAGTCAAGTTAATCTTAGCCCTTGATTATGTTTCAATCCGGGCCGTTGATTTCCCAACGAGAAGATTATAAGGACTTTGATGGACATTTGGAAATGCACCAGGCAGATACTCAGTTGCCCGAGTAGATCGATTTTCTCACTACCTGAAGTTCGGCAAGAGAAAATTGAATCAGAGGGAGAGTTGCAGGTTGGAGAGAGAGGGCATCAACAATAGTCGGGAGTGCAGGATCAGACCAGAAGAAGCAACGCAGAGGAGGGACAACGCAAAGGCTATGACGCTAGGATATGGACAATGCAAAGACTATGAGGTTGGGAGTATGCAGAGGGTGGCGCAGTGAGGGCAGCAGGTCCTCTTCAGAATTAGAATTTCACTGTGAAGCGTGAGAAAATTGTCTGTAAAATTTCTCACAAAAATTCCTCTTCTATTCTGTTGGTTGTATTTTGTACATGAGATTTTGCTCAAGAATAATAAAGAAACCCTCATTTGCTGCACCAATTTTCCCACATTGGGTTTTTCCAGCTACAATTGTCCAAAAATAACTGTCATTGTGATTGTACTTTTGATAGTATTTTTCCTTGCATTTACTTTCCGTAGTACTTTAATTGTGAAGGTTGCAGTAGAATTTATTTAAATGCAAAAGTAAATGCAAGGGAACTTGTTAGATCCATAGGAGTTGGATTACAGTGAAAGGGAATTCTAGAGGTTTAACTGAAAACCTACTAGATACGCCCAATCTAAAGTGTTTCCCCAATTCAGATAATGATGCAAGGTATTTATACACCAGTAAATCCAAAAGACAAATGGAAATAACAAGTTATAACATTAATAGAAAATGAAACACAGTATGTCAAAACAATTTTACCATAAAAGATTGAAGAATAACACCATAGCTTTGCCCCCAAGACTTTCTTTTATTACTTAAGAAAATATTACAAATGATGTAGTGCTTCATTGAGCCAAGAACTCAAAATTTTTCATGTTACAAGAGCTTAGAGCTTCCTTATATAGTAAATAAGAGAGCTAGAACCCTCCAAGTGGAAAAAACGACTAGCTTGACTTGATCCATGGCTAGATGCTTCCAACAAATTCGAACCCTTGATGCTGATGCACAAATTCACAGGAAAACTATTTGTTGGCCTTGATGGAAGAGCTGGATGGAGCATTTGTTGACCCTGGAGTGGTTTGGACCACTAGGATATCTTCAAAAAATATTTTCCTCAAATTTTTCTCATTCAAAATAACTTCCTGGACTAAAAAAAATGATTTTCCTTAGAAATTATTTTCTTCTGGCCCAATGAATTTCTGAGGGATTTTTCCTTGCTTAAATCATGGTGATTCATTTACTTTTAAATTTATTTCCTTCTTGGGGAAGTCCACAACATTTTTTAATTATTTTTCCACTTGGAGAGAATTTTATTTTCTCTCATTTTAATTTTTCTAACCAATTTCTATCTGACTATTTGCCATTTTTTTTCGGAAAATTAAAATATGACTCTAGATGGGTTTGAACATATCTTTCCAGCCTCAAAGAAATTTTAGGAGTTGAGGTGTAAATTTAAGTACTCATACCCCCTATAACTTCTATAGACAACACTTTTTACATCTTTACATCAAATATTAAATAAAAATCCCATTTCAGAAGGGGAATTTTGACTGACCTCTAGACACACACCAAATTCAGCGAAACTTTACACATGATATAGTATGACAATTTACATTGACTCTATACAGTAGGACTCATCTAAGACTTTACCATCAAACCCTTCTCTAGCTTTGGGGGATGTGAGAGAGAAAAACTTAAACCAATTATTTAGTGTTAAGAAACACAAATAATTAACTAAGTAAAAAAAACTCCATAGAGTGGAACTCTCTAGCAAAAATCTTAAGCTACCTAGATATACTAGAATCAATTTTACATAATGGCCCACAGGGGTGTAGAATTTGGATTACATTTGAATACCAAAAGCTGCATGATGATGATGAAGACTGGAATGTTTTTGACTACTCTGAAATGTACTCTACTCATGGGGTAGTTGACACTTGAGTGGTCAACACAAGGCATTTTCTTGTCCTTGAGACATTGGCTTGAGCTGAATCCAAACATGCCAGATGCTTCCTTGTACATATCTCATTGCATTTTGATTTTGTCTTGAATATCTTGATGTGGGAACATCTTCTCAATGCATATCATGACACCTTTCATCATCTCAGGATCTTTTTGAATGTTAGACCCTTCATTATAGAATAAGTTCATTTCATCTCCCTTGTAGAATGTCTTGATGGCCTCTTTGGCCCTGTCCATGCCCTCATAAATATATCCCATTCCAAGTTTCTCTGCATCAATCAATCTCAAGGCTTTCACAAGGGGCTCAATGAAGTTGACAATCTCAACGACTTTCTCCCACAAATTATCACCTAGGAGAGATGCTTTTACAACCAATGCTTGTAGTTTGGTGCTATCTTTTCCTAAATAGCCATTGTTGGCTACAAAACGTTCTTCTTAAACCTTGGTACTCATACAAAAGGATTTGGAGGGAAAGAAAGTTTGTAGCAAACTGTGTAATAGCTGGGTGACTAAGTGTTGATTTTTGTGTAGCTTGGGAGGTACTCGAAGCCCTAGGGTTTGGGGTTTGGAGGGAAAAGCGCCACAAGAGTTGCTTGTGGGCTTGGAACCCAAGCATGGGGTTTTGCACCCATCAGGATTTGGGGCAAAACCATGAAGAATTTGAGCATGAGAAAAATTGAGGTGATAGAGCTTGGCATGCCGATTCCAACGCTTCGAAAATCACTCATATTGGAGCTCTAGAAGTGAAGTTATGAATTTTAAAGTCAAAGTGTGGGTTTGCACAAGAAGTGTCATGGTTGGCCTAATGTTATTTAGGATTGTGACAGCTGTTCAGGCCCTATTATGACGTTGAAGAAGCCCTTCTTTATGTGTATATATAGGAGGTGTTGTGAGGACATTTTCTTCATCCATTTGTGCAACATAAGGACAACAAGAGACTCGAATTTCTTACCTTAGATTGGGCCGTGGGCAGAGGACACTTCAGCGTTGAAAAGAGGTAGCATGAGAGCCTTTTTAGGGCTGTTGTGAAGTCTGCTTATACTTGCAGGAAGGCCGAGTTAGGCAAGGAGAAGGGCAGGTTTGTTGTGGCTCTTTTCAAAGGAAAGGGAATTTTGTTTATGCAGGCCGAAAGCTACAGAAAGGCTGTGGTAGGCCACAGGCCATACCACCACAACAAGGTGCTTGTGTAGGTCGATTTGGGGATGAATTGTACCCTAAATATCATCATATAGGCAGAAAGTTACTTGAGGAGAGGCCGCATTTATTTGAGGACTGTTTAGTGACTTGTTTAAGGGTTGTTGCAGCATGTGGGTTCCCTAACCAGTCACATTTAGGAACAACAACAAGGCAGACTTGGAGCAGCAGTTGGACTTGTGTTGGGTTCGTGATTTTGGACCAGATTTGGATCATTTTACTTGCAACCTGTGGGAGGCAATTTGGAGGTGTGATTCGGTGATCAAGAGGCTTCATTGGAGCAAATCTTGCAGTGTAGTATTGGGTGCCATTGATCTGGTGGAGGGCAGTGTGTTGGCTACCCAAAGCAGCCCTAGACAAGCTATCTTGATGTGACGAGGAAGAGCTGAAGGTTGGGTGAAGTTTGGTGCCTAAAGTGTAGCACTAGTGACTACCAGATTGGCAAATTGGAGCTCAAGGATTGGCCAACCTAGAGAGCAGATTGGATCAGCCTGTGTACATGCAACAAAAGTGACTTGCAATAGTGTTAGGTGGCAGCTTTCCTGGAGTCTCGATGTGTTGCCCTTTGAATGACTAAGTGGTAGCTAGTGAGCAGTATGAGAGCGAAGCACTGACAGGATAAGATACGACATAGAAGCTGCAACGAAGATTGTCTTTGTATCTTGTATACCATAGATTGTTGTATTATTCAATTTGTTTAATATAACGAAGATTGGGTTGTACATTATTATACAATTTTGTTAAAAATTGTGTATACTTGTGCATGTGTGATTTACTGCTTTATATTTTCCGCTGTGCAAAGTAGTTCTTGTTGAGATTCTTGGTTTGGTAGCATCAGTGATTTTAAGATTTTATCCTAGACCCAAGATCATGGAAATTCAACATGGTATCAGAGTGTGTCTAAGCTACTTTGAAAGTCAGTGAATCAGAGTTGTGCACGACGAATTGCAGCGTGAGGGAGTTGGTCACATTGTAGGTGAAGGGCTCACTACAATGTCGAAGTTGTAGGCAGGTCTCCGGTATGAGGACAGGTTGGAGGGGTTGTCCAACTATAGTCCATGGAAGGAAAGGATCAAAGTGGTCTTGCAGGTTAACATGATCTGGGAATTCGCTGAGAATTTCGAGCAACAATAGCAAGGAGCAAATCTACTAATGCCAACAGGGATTGCGTAGGCTAGCTTAACAGCTGCGCAGAGGGGATAGGGAGCAGTTCGACTTTTGTTGTTGTTGGCAGAGATGGAAACTAATGGGCTGAGAGATCAAGATCGGTTGGTGGGTGCCTCCAACTATGTGATCTGGCAAGCAAGAATTGCTTGTCTATTAGATGAGCATGATCTCAAGGCCTTTATTGAGAATGTGGTAGTTGTCCTAATAGATGCAGATCTGTTGAAAGCCTACAAGAAGAATATGGTGAAGGCTAAGTGTTTGATCCTCGACGGAGTGAGGGATCGTGTAGAATGTCACATCATTGGCAAAGGGAATGCCAAGGGAGCAGCGGAAGATGGTCTTGCAGGAGACGATGCAATCTTTGTGGATGCAGAAGGGAGAATGTATTAATCCGTTCCTTGCAAAGCTTTAGGAAACCCGAGATCAATTGGCAACTGTCAGATTAGCACCTCAGGCCACGGAGATGGTAAGATTGGCCTTGAACTTAGTCTCAGAAGAATGGCAAGTCTTTGTCTAGAGCATCCTGGGCAGAGAAAGGTTGCCTTATTGCGAATTGATGTGGGCCGCTCTTCAACAGGAAGAGATGAGGCGAGAAATGATCAAGTGTAAACTTGATGGCAACAACAGCAGTGGGTTGAAGCCCAAGGAGGAGGAAGAGAATGCAACCCTTGCATATAAGGGACAACTGGAGTTGCGGAGGCAGAAAAAGGACGTCTCAAAGATCAAGTGTTTCCGATGTGGTGAGATGGGTCACTACAGTGTGCAATGTCCTCTCAAGAAGAAGGACAAGGACGAGAAACATGATCCGCAGGCTGCAACTGTTAGGATCAAGGAGGAGTAGTTCGCCATGATTGCCCACATATCTCTGGGGGAGAATTGGGGTGATCTAGAACTGTAGTTTGAAAGAACTGTAGTTGGGCAGGATCCTTGAGGAGTCCACCTCATGGATCAATACCTTGCTACGGGAGCCCATATCAGAAGTAGCAGGATGGACTAGTGTCAGTTGGTGCAGAGGATTGTTGGAGTGACAACGCAGTGGCTAGAGAGCACCAAAGTCTAAGTAGCGCAGAGCAGAGTTGGCAGCAGTGCAGTAAGACACAATGCAGAGTCAGCAGCAACACAACAACTTCAGAAGGTCAACGTAGAGACTAGCAGTAGTCAGATCTTCAGTATCAGATGCATCACGCTGAAAACTTAGTTTAGTATTTTGGATGTGCAGCAGAGTTGCAATGTAGATGCATTTGGCAGCAGTATGTAGGGTCAACAACAACATAGATGCAACAATGTAATAGTTGGTGGGCAACAGTGTTAGACATCAGCTGTGTAGAGGTAGATGTTACAAAGTTAGTGTAGTGCTTCAGCGGGATGCATTACTAAAGCACATTCCTCGCTAAGAGGGAGTGCTGATTTTTGGTAGCATCAGATGTGCTCTAAGTCTCAAATTTTGTAGGGAGGCTTAGACACATGTATTCCAAAATACTCAGAAAGCATTTTGGGAATTCCACCCAGATGGGGTTTAATTAAAATAATTAATTATTTTTAATGGGAGCCTAAGTCTAAACTTAGGGAATTAAAATAATTAAAGTATATTAATAGAACAGGGTGTGAATCTTCTAGACAAGTTAATCTTAGCCCTTGATTATGTTTTAATTCGGGCCGTTGATTTCTCAACGAGAAGATTATAAGAGAAGGCTTGATGGGCATTTGGAAAAGACATTGGAGAGAGTCTAGGGATTGATTTCTCAAGTGAACAACGCAGAGAAGTCAGAGAGATCACATCGAGTTTTTTCTATGCAGTGAGGGGCACATATAGTTCCGGTTGGAGATTTTCTTGAGCCAGGAATAGATCGTAGAGAAGGCAGAGAGGAGGATGCAAAAGAGGCAACGTAGGGGCTACGCTAGGCAACACAGAGCCACGCAGAGGCAACACTAAGCCTTTGAATAGATTCGAAATTTTGTTGAGGATCAGTCATATCCAGTGCCGGAGTGCTGGGGTGTGAGACTAGAGGGGAAAAATATCAACATCCAGCCAGTAGAAAGACTAGCCAAAGTGATGTAATTTGATTAGAGGACACAAATGCTTGTGAGAGGCAATGTAGAACTTATCGGTTGAGGGTTGGGTCAATGCCGGATCTCGGTCAATGCCGGATCTCCAGTGTTAGTGTGAGGTCATTTTATCACTAACTCTCTGTCAATTATTTTCTTTGTATGGATGGCCAGTAAGGCATCCTAGATTGTATTCATAACTACTGTTTAATAATACAAACCCTCAGCTGCTGGACCAGTTTTCCTGCATTGGGTTTTTCCGGGGATATTTGTCCAAAAATAATGATGTCATATGTGTGTCTTTTTTCTTCTTGCTCAGTTCTTGTTTCTGCATATAATTTTTGTGTAGCGGAGGTTGCAGTGTGATGTATTCAGTGTATTTTTGTGTAGTGGAGTCCAAGTGACCTTGGAATGTGGAATCCAAGAGTCACGCCAATGTAATATAAATACACATCTATGGTTAATAAAACGACATCTCACGCCAATGTAATATAAATACACATCTATGGTTAATAAAACGACATCTCACGCTTATCTTATTTCCTTGTGTGTTCACCATGCCATTGTTTAACATAGTGTGATGTATTCAGTGTTTGCCGTAGAAAACTGCAGATAAATTCTAAAGTTAAAAATTAACAATTAGGTGAATATTTTCGAGTTGCTGCAATAGGATTCCGGATTTAGGATTTTTCACAGAGGATGTACTATTTGTACTAGGACTCATATATAAGAAATATCTGTCTCGATGATCGAAAAAAAGGGGTTTGAGGTCTTGTTCCAGGATGGGAAGGCAATACTCAGACCTAGAGGCTTTAGCTCCGATGGGATTATACTTGGAGTTAGAGAGCATGATCTTTACAGGTTGAGGAGAAAGCCTGCGGATCATGGAAAGAAGAAACAGGTGGAGTAGGTGCAGGTTCCAAAGAAGCAGGTGCAGGTGTAGGCTTCAGAGGGGCAGGTACATGTTCCCGAGAAGAAGGTCCAGGTTCCAGAGGCTAAGAAGGAGTAGAGTTCTAGAGGGAGCTTGCAGGTTCAGAGGGAGACTTTGCAGCACAAGAAGAGTGCATGGTCAGTGGGGAACAAGGGTGCTCCTACAACTAACACGGAGGAATCATGGAAGGATTGGAAAGCGATACAGGAGGAGAAGAAGTAGCATGCTTCCAGTGACAACGACACTTTCGAGAAAGGTGTAGTTCACTGAACAAGGATTGATGCAATTGTGAGCGCCAAGAATTGGGAAAGTGTTGCGAGTAGTGATGATGATGATGAGTTACTTCCTAGTCTTGGAAGTACCTCCCTTCCTAAGAGGGAGTGTTGATTTTTGTGTAGCTTGGGAGGTACTCCAAGCCTTAGGGTTTGGGGTTTGGAGGGTAAAGCGCCACAAGAGTCACTTGTGGGCTTGGAACCCAGCGCCACAAGAGTCACTTGTGGGCTTGGAACCCAAGCATGGGGTTTTGCACCAATTGGGATTTGGGCTGAAACCACGAAGAATTTGAGTATGAGAAAATTTGAGGTGATAGAGCTTGGCGTGCCGATTCCAACGCTTCGAAAATCACTCAAATCATAGCTCTAGAAGTGAAGTTATGAATTTTTAAAGTCAAAGTGTGGGTTTGCACATGAAGTGTCAAGGTTGGCCTAATGTTATTTAGGCTTGTGACAGTTGTTCAAGCCCTATTATGACGTTGAAGAAGCCCTTCTTTATGTGTATATATAGGAGGTGTTGTGAGGACATTTGCCTCATCCATTTGTGCAACATAAGGATGGCAAGAAACGTGGATTTCTTACCTTAGATTGAGCCGCAGGAAGAGGACATTTTGTGTGGAAAATGTTGAAAAAGGTAACTAGGTTAGGTTTTCATAATAAATTATATTTATGTTTTTAAGTAAATGATAAAAGGTTAACTAAGATGTCATGTTGCACTTGTCAAAAACCATGCTATGTCGGCTCTCATCGAGTTAATGGAACTCGACTGCTGGAATATACCTGTCGGCTTAAATTAAAAGGAACAACCTTTATATATAGGCTCATGTGGGCAACTTCAAATGAAGAGAAGAAAATGCGGATTCCCTTGCATATTGCAGATAAGCTTGAGCCACCACTGCAGGAAGCATTTACGGATCTAACACTAAAAGGAAGTGCGGTTACCATAGCAGAAACTGAGTTTATATACAAAGACAGTGCGGTTACCACCGCAAAGATTGAGTATATATACGAATACAGTGCGGATACCACAGAGACAACGTATACCAAGATAGTGCGGATATTACAACAGGAACAACATATATAAGATAGCGTCGAACTTCTAGACAACGTAAATATGTGAGCGTATTTGAGACAACTGAGCGTATCTAGATTTGATATCTGAGCGTATCTAGATTTGATAGCTGTGGTATCTGAGACAACGTAAATATATATATACAAAGATAGCGTCGAACTTCCAGCAGAATTTAGTGTGTACATATAATAGAAGAACATAAGTGCGAAAGATAGATAATACAAGTAGTTATTGAAAAGAATTTGAGTCAAATGTTGCCCTGTTGATTTTACAATAGAAAAGAGGTAGCGTGGGAGCCTTTTTAGGGCTGTTTTGACCAAGGTTACTTGGGAGTGGGAGCGAAAACGGGGAGCGGGAGCGCCACTTTCAGAAGCTCCCGGTCTGGGAGCGTTTTTTTATTATATATATATTTTTATATTTTGATGCATATATGTCACCAAAAACATGTAGAATGATGAATTAGACATAAAAAACATAAAAACGTAGATTGAACCATATAACATCAATCATCTAGAAGTTATAGTCTTCTAATCTAGAAGATTATGCTTCTAATCTAGAAGTTAGAAACATACAACATATTGACTCTTGAGTCTCATGATTCATCAATCTTAAAGTTTCAAGCTTTCAAAATTCAATATATAACATTTATTATCATCGATTCATTGACCACCATAGTTGTACTCGTAAGCTAAGTGTAACATTTACAACAAAGAATATTTAACATGAAATGAAATGTTATAAAATGAAATGAAATGAAACAACTTTCAAATTTCATGAAGCATGATATTCATAATTCATAATGAGTTATAAATATATAACTGCCAACTTCAAAGTTTTAAACTTCAAACTTAAATTGTCATATATTGTTTACAAAAAATATCATAATAAATATGAAAGAGTCAAGTTTCAACAATTATAAAAAGTTAAAAACTACTAGAAACTAGAAAACACTAGTAAATCTATTTTATCTATTGCTTGGCCTCTTGCCACGAGAAATGTCTAATTTTTAAAATTTGAGCAGATCGTGGTAATGGTGGTCTTCTAAGGCTTGGCCTTAATGCTTGTTGACATTGTCTTCCCTTAGAAAATATAATTAAAAAAATGTGAATAATTTCTCTAGAAATGTTAAAGGGTATTTGTAAAGATGTAAGAATGAAGAATAATTTCTCTAGAAACATTAAAGGGTATTTGTAAAGATGTAAGAATGAAGAGAAGATACTTTATGTCAGACGACCACTTAAAGATAATGATCCAATAAAATATTCACACAAATTCCCAAGATGTAACCCAGAAGAAAATGAAAAAGCTCTAACCTGTGGTGTGTCTTGGCTGAAATAATGTGCAAATTGTCAACCATAGAAATCTAGATGGTTGTAAAGATTTAAAAATCTTAAAAATGATGGCGTATTAATAAACATTGAACACATATTGAGAAAATCACATGATACATCTAGTTTTTGGAAAACTTCTAACATAATATCATCCTAAAAGATACGGTAAGATACTGTAATGTTGGGATCACATTAGGCAGTTTAAACTGGGGCTTTGATTTTGATATCATTGTGCAGGAAGCCACATGCTTTTTTATGTGATGGCCACTTAAGAAAAAAAATGGGATCTTGCCTAATAAAATATAATAGAGTTAAAATCTTAGAGCCGTAAGTCAGTCCCCAGGGGGAGAATGGGATCTTCACTTTAGTTGACTGCTTAGGTATTCGGCATGTCCAACAGGTGGAGAACACGTAGAATGTGTTGCTAAGGAATAAATTAATTTCTTTTAAGGAAATGGGAAATTAAACCTAGAAGGCATATCATTAATTATCCAAAGTTTAAGCAGTTGCATTTTCATCAACTTGTTACCCACTTTGCCATTAAGGTCGTAAAATCTCTAAGAAACGGTAGATGGGAAAATACACAAGCCCCCATCTCATGCAAGCAATATGGCCATGACATAAAAGGGTAGAGGCATTGTTAAAATTGGACAACTAGGTCCAAACTCCGGGTTGTGCTGCTCAGATGACGATCCCAATATTTTTATTGGATTCCTGTTTCAGAGAGGTGTAAGATTGATCTAAAGATCATCTCGATCAGATGAGCAGAACATGTACTTTGAATTTATTCCACTTATGTGCTAGGTCGGCCTGGAATATAATATAGACTTAAATGTCTTAAAGAGCGTGTCACACACCCCCAAAGATGCCTATATATTGGAGAGACTTGGAGTTCATTATACACACATTGTGTGGAGGATTTTCTTCTCTCTGGATGGCGTGGAGCTGTGTATTTATGAAGTGTTCTTTGTTTGGGTTGTTCTAGGGTTATGTGTGACACGCTTGGCTGAATGACCTATTGGAGACTTTACTGGTAGAAGCATCCTGCTGATCGTCGTAACGCCACCATTTATTATCGCTGTTTTGGCTCGTCTTCCATCGATCTATTAGTATGTTCTATCTCCTTCAGTATTGTGTGCCCTAAACTGAAATGGCATAGAACATGTTCAGAAATTAACAGGCATTGATGAAACATCAACAAATATTTCGATCATGCATCACTGTCTTCAATAAGATGGCATATCTTGATTGCAAAGGACTGTCAACTTGGTTTCATGTGAGAAAGGAGTAGGTGTAAGGCATTAACAATTGTACAAAGAATGATTTCATAATATCGAGGCCCTTTTTATAGCGGAGAGAAATTGTTGTTGAATTAAATACTGAGTTTCAAAGGGTCATATATTTTGCTTATAATAACTACAACAAAATGAGTCTTAAAGCTAAGCTTTTTTTTTTTATTCCTTAATGAAAATTAGTCATTACTCATATCTTGACAGTTGATCCTTGCATAAAATGAATATGATGTATGCTTTTCAACTAGTTTGAACAAAATCCATTCCACTTTATTGTAGGAAATTTTGTCTCAAGATTGTTAAAGGATATACCTTTCCTGGGTTTACAATAAAATAATGCCCATTACCAAATGGAATTGTATCATAACATGTTAAAAAATAGTTGATACACAAATTATATTCACAATATAGTTAGGTTGGCAAATGGATGATTTAAGCAAATGGAGAGCAAGTAATTTTATTTAGGACCAAGTCTTTAAGAAAAAAAGAACGCTCCCGAAAATGCTCCCTCCCTAAAAAAAACACTCCCTAAAACGCTCCCTCCCTAAAAAAACGCTCCCTAAAAACTAGGGAGCGTTTTTCCTGTTTAGGGAGCGTGCTCTCGATGCGCTCCTAAAATGCTCCCGCTCGGAGCGCGAATTGGGAGCGGGTTCCGGGGGGGGGGGGGGGTGCTCCCCTGCAACCCTGGTTTTGACGTTTGCTTATACTTGCAGGAAGGCCGAGTTAGGTAAGGAGAAGGGCAGGCCTGTTGTGGATCTTTTCAAGGAAAAGGGAATTCTGTTTATGCAAGGTTGGAAGCTACAGGAAGGCTGTGTGGTAGGCCGTAGGCCATACCACCAGAACAAGGTGCTTGCGTAGGTCTGTTTGGGGATGAATTGTACCCTAAATATCAACATATAGGAAGAAGGTTTACTTGAGTAGAGGTCACAATTATTTGAGGGTTGTTTGGTGACTTGTTTAATGGCTGTTGCAACATGTGGGTGCCCTAACCAGTCACAGTTAGGAACAACAATGAAGCAGAATTGGAGCAGCATTTAGACTTCTTTTGGGTTTGTGATTTTGGACCAGATTTGGATCATTTTACATGCAGGTTGTGGGAGGCAATTTGGAGGCGTGATTCGGTGATCAAGAGCTTTCATTGGAGCAGATCTTGTAGTGTAGTATTGGGTGCCATTGATCTGGTGGAAGGCTGTGTGTTGGCTACCCAAAGTAGCTCTAGACAAGCTATCTTGAAGTGACGAATAATAGTTGAAGGTTGGGTGAAGTTTGGTGACTAAAGTGCAACACTTTGATGGACAAAATTGACTTCTAGATTTGCAAATTGGAGCTCAAGGATTGGCTAGCCTAGAGAGCAGATTGGATTAGCCCGTGTACATGCAGCAAAAGTGACTTGCAACAGTGTTAAGTGGCAGCCCTCCTGGAGTCTCGATGTGTTTTCATTTGAAGGACTTAGGGGCAGTGCAGCTAGTTAGCAGTACGGGAGTGAAGGATCGACAAGATAAGATACGACATAGAAGCTGCAACGAAGATTGTTATTGTATCTTGTATACCATAGACTGTTATATTATTCAGTTTGTTTAATATAACGAAGATTAGGTTGTGCATTATTGTACAATTTTGTTAAAAATTGTGTATACTTCTGCATGTGTGATTTATTGCTTTATAATTTCTGCTGTGCAAAGTAGTTCTTGTTGAGATTCTTGGTTTGGTAGCATCAATGGTTTTAAGATTCTTTCCTAGACCCAAGATATTGGAAATTCAACACTAAGCTCACCCTCTGTGATTTCCCTCATAAGGTTCAACACTCAAGCATGGTTATAAATATACTTTGTAATTTGTTTACACTCTTGCACAACATCTTGCACCCACTCCAACTTCCCAATGTCCTCTAGTGTCAAGTCTATGTAATGGGAAGCGCACTGAGTCAAAAAAATGGTGTGATATTTGGCACAAAGCAACGTTCCAACTACCACATAATTTGTTGCGTTGTCTGTAATTACTTGGACAACATTTGCGACCCGAACTTCCTCCACAACCTCAGCCAACAATGTAAAAATCAAATGTGCATCCTTTACATGTGCAAATGCATCAATGGATCTTAGGAACATGGTTCCTTTAGGGCAAGCTATGTTATGAATAAAATACTCAACTCTCAATTAAAATAAATAAAATATTAAATAATTAAGATAATTAAATTAATTAATGTCTCATTCAATTATGAAGAGACATGAGGTCAATAGTCATGACTTTTTATCTTCGTGGCCAGTCAATGCCTATAAAGGCACATCGCCATGAAGAATTGTAAACCATCCATTCATATCTTTTTAATAAAATTTACTTATTTACCTTATGAAATGCCAATCTACATACAAATATTCCAGTTGCATAGTGGTTTTATGCTCCAGTGGTCTCAAAGCGTTCCTTCCTCGGCCAATGGCTACACAATTTCACTGTCTCATCGCCATCGAGTTCACTCGTCATCCGCTCACTCCCCATCGTTCGCTGTTCACTGCTATCCCTTCGCTGTTCATCGTTACCCCTTGTTGTGTGTTCCCTGCAACTGTCGTTCCACTATTTACCTACGACTTCCACGACACCCTCCCCACAGTGTTGACACGACTACGATTCTTTTTTGCTGCCCCGTCACTGCTCTGATCTGGTGCGTTCGCTGTTGGCCAACGGTTCTTCTGCTGCATAAATACATTTTAACATATTTCCACGACACAGTGGTACCCATGGTGGAACGATACAACATTTAAAATATACGATACAACGTTTTAAATATACGGTACAACGTTTTAAATATACGGGTGATGGATTTTATGAAAAGGCGTACGGGTTAGTTGTAAGGGTCGCCTACAAACATTAATTATAACCCAAGTAAAATGTTCGATTTATTACATACATTATAAACCTTTTTAAGTTATATAAATTATAATTATATATTTTATATAATTTGTAATTATTAATTTATAATTATATAATTAAAAAAAAAGGGTCTTCTAAGAAAAAAAGGTATCAAATGGCGAACTCCAATAACAACGATGATATAAAAAAATCCAAGAAGAGCTTAGTGAGATTAAGGACCGCATTAATAATGTTGAAAAGTCAGTAAATGATCAAGACAAAATGGCCAAGGATATTGCATATTTAAAAGACATGATGAGCCAACATTTTGGGAAGGTTAATCCACCATCACTGACATAAAGCCCTAAGATCCCAGAAGACGAAAATTCTCCAAATCACGACTTTCTAAGAAATCTACAGACACGAATACCACAAGTGCATTTTGAAGGTACTCAATACTACCTATGTTGCCAGGAAACGTGGGTGCGGGGACGGGGACGGGGACGGGGATGACACTTTTTGAAACAGGGTGCATGGGTGCGTCGGGGGTATATACTATATATATATTATATTATATAATATTATATATAAATTATAATTTATATATGTGAATTTGTATAAAACAAGAAAAATAAAATATTTTTGATTTAAAAATTAAAGTTTAAACTTCAAAGATTTAAACATGCACATCATTGAACATTCAACATTCACATAATGATATATATAATATGAATTATGATAATATTAAATAACTTAATAAGTTATAAAAGTCACGATATATGTCCATTGTCATACTACATTCAAAATTTCCCTTAAGGGAAAAGAGTCAAGACATCTCCAAACATGAGCTAGGAAATTTCAAAATACTCAAATAAAAATTTAAAATAGTGAACAATGGCTTCCTCAAGCCACATCATCAACATCCATGTCATCAGCATCACTTAGATCTTCAGTCAACATGCTCTCAAGGTAGGAATCACTCTCATCTTGAGCCTCCTGCTCATCCATAACAGTTGAAGGTAGCTCAATAAGGCCATCTGGTTGTATTTCCTCATCCACACACATAGCATCATCTATGTATTGGTCCCATCTCTTGAAAGGACCCTCCTTGTACCCAGGGTCTTTTCGAGATATGAGACGAAGTGTGCTATGAATGTACACTAAGTTCTCTGCCTTCTTTGAGCCCAACCTATTTCTTTTTATTGAATGGATAAAGGCATAAGTACTCCAATTCCTCTCGCAAGATGAAGAACTAGCTACCTGGAAAATTAGGGGAAGCCCATTAAATTAATTAAAAATTTAAAAAGAAAAGCTAAAATGAAAATTGAAAATCCAATACAAAAATTTAAATGAGAAATAAGATGAGGGTGAGGTCGAGGGTGCCGGTGCGGGTTGCAGTGGGATATTTGCTGTTCCGTCGAGGAGGAGGGTGAGGTCGAGGGTGCCGGCGCCGGTTGCAGTCGTATAGTCGATCGACTATAGTTCGGTTGCAGTGGTATAGTTCTAACAGTTAACTTCTTAGGGTTGGTCGATCTTAGCCTTTAGGTTTACCATTTAACTTTAGTGTTATAAACTTATAACTTATAATTTTAATTTTTAAGTTTTAATTTGATTTTTAGTTTTTAAGTTTATGAGTTAAGTTTTAAATTTAAATTTTAATTTTAAAGTTTCAAATTTTAATTTTAATTTTAAAGTTTCAAATTTTAATTTTAATTTTTAATTTTTACGTTTTTATTATTTAATAATAAATATTTAATAAATTAATTTAAGTTTTGAATTTAAAAAAAAAAAAAATTGCCTTAAGAATAGACTATAGTTAACTTATAAATTATTTAATTTTAATTTTAATAAAAAAATCTTAAATTTTAATTAAAAAAATTTAGATTATAGTCGAATTTTGATTAAAAAAAAATAAAAAAATAAGCCTAAATTGCCCCCGAAGAACCCGAAAAGAACCCATTTTCGGGGTTCTCCGTCGCTGAAGAACCCTAAAAGAACCCAAAGAACACTAAAAGAACCCTAAAAGCACCCGAAAAGAACCCGAAGAACCCTAAAAGAACCCTGATTTTGAGTTGGACGTCTCGGGTTCTTCCATGAAGAACCGGGTTCTTCAGGGTTCTTCTAGGAAGAACCCATCCCAGCACCCGGTACGTGGGGACGGGAACCCGGTGCGGGTGCGGGAACCCTACCCCTGGGTGCGGGTACCCGTGCAACATAGAATACTACACTAGGCCCCCAAAAAGGTATCTCTTTAAAATAAAAAATGAACTACCTAAATATGATGGTAAGGATTGTAAGGGTGCCATCGTTCGGGTAAACAAAATGAACGCCATTTTTCTAGCAAACCCACCGTTGGGTTCACAGGAAAAAGTCGTAACAACATCTAAATACCTAGAAGGAGAAGCATACGACTGGTTTATGTGGTGGTCCTCTAAATGTAGTGGTCTTTCGTTCAACTGGGAAAATTTTAAGAATTCTCTGTTGAAAAGGTTTGATGACGAGAAAGAGGATGATGTATACGAAATATTTGTTCACCTCAAACAGAAATGATCGATGAGTGAATACACTCACGAATGGGAAGTGTTGTCGCACAAAATGTCTAGGCATCGCAACAATGGCTCAGATCGGGGGCTGTCACCCTGATCCCCAATCTCTCTATCTACGCTGTCTCCTTGCAAGCTAAGGGAGTTAGACCCTAACAAAAATGAAAGAAAAGAACTGGCTGAAAATCAACCAATTCAGGAGACACAACTAGATAATCAAATACTTGTTAAGATTTACGAGATTTTACAAATCCAATTAGATTCAGAAGTTTAAAACCAGTGCCTTATGGAGTCAAAATATCTCGTTATAAAAATAAAGTCAAGTATCTGATATATAACTGCTGTTATGAAAAATAGATTCACCACAATGATATTCAATAAAACGCGCCACAACTATGCATTAAAATACTTCGAACCCACAACAATGTTATCATGAGATGATCATCAAATTGAAACGCTAGATATTATCAATATTTTTGAATTTATGATGTTTCAAATAATCCCAATTCGAAAATCAAAATTTCATATAGTAAAACTTTAGATAAAAATTTAAAAGCTCACCTTGACTATGAAATTATTTTTTTTTTGAGAATTTTCTAAAGTTGAAAATTTAGAAAATTTTTGGACCTTTTTAAATTTATTTTATTTTTTATGTTTAAGAAAAATTAAAACTAAGGCTAAAGTAAAAAAACTAAAATCTAAAAATTTAAACTAAACTAAAACTAAAATAATTAAAATCTAAAAAAATTAAAAAATTAAAAAATCCTAAAAAAATTTAACTAAATCTAAACAAAACTAAACTAAAGTCTAAAAAATAAAAAATAAAAATAAAAATTGAAATTCTAAAACAAATTAAAACTAAACTAAAACAATTTTAAATGAAAACTAAAAAAATCTAAAATTAAACTAAAATTTAAAATCTACAATCTAAAATCTAAATAAATTGAAATTCCTAAAAGAACTAATGCTAACCAAACTAAAACCAACGTTAATTAAAATTAAAAAAAACTAAAAATTAAAACTAAAAGCTAAAAAAAATAAAATCGAATTTAATCTAAAATCAAACTAAAACGAAACTAAAGCCCTCTCCCTAGATCTAAAGTCTAACAAAAGCAAACAATTTATTTTTTAAAACCATACCCAAAAAAAAATGAAACGCAAATTGCATAATTCGTGACCTTTGGTTTTAATTTTTTTTTATGTGTGCAGGTTGGAAGGGAGCTTATGGACGACGTGCTGAAGAAAGAGGAGAAGACAACACGGAAGGGCCGGACGACGGGAAGAGCAACACGCAGAGATCAAGGAGAGGGACGTTCGTACGACGCTGTACGGACGACATAGTTGAGGGCAGACGCAGAATGGATGAGCGTAAGGAATAGAGCAGAAATGCAATGGAATGAATGGGGCGGCAATGAGATCGATGAAGCAGCGTATGGATTGATTGAGGCAGCGTATGATGCGTGAAGGCAGAAATAGTGTGGAGGATTTGAGCAAGGGGTAGACTGCAGAATGCAAAGATTATCTTAAAAAACCCAGTACACTTGAAATTCCTCCAGCAAATTAAAATTTTTTCAACATAACTCAGATTTTTAAAATACTGATTTAGATGCACCTGAGATTTTCTCTTTTGTAACAAAATAACACTCAGATCTGCCAGCAAACGATCCTGAGGCCAGATCTTACCCTCTGGGGTTAGATCTGACTCAGATCTAAATTTTTTTTTCTGAGAAGCCCCCTGCAAATCTGCAAAAACCAAAACAAAACCAAAACTATGCACAAAAATAAATAAACTCTAAACTCTAGAGAATATTTACAAATTTACAGTGCTAATTTACAGGTTAAAGCCCCCCTTGGCCAGATTAAAATCGTTTTCAGCACAATTTAGAAAATGAAAATTTAAGAGATAGACACAAGCCCAATAAAGAAACCTGCAAAAAACGAAATTTAAGATAAGCCTGGGGAATTAGATCCGGAGGGCTTTTCAGATCTTATCTCCTGGGAGTCAGCTAGTCCAAACTAGGACTTCCCCAAACGCTCAGTTTTAAATCCGGAAGATTTCTGCAAACTTAAAGTTAAACTGTCAAATTAATAGAGAAATAGTGATAAAACATAAAATTTTCAAGAGCTAGAGATAACAATTAGCTCGATCCAATTAATATTTTTACCCTAGATCTAGTAACCTGGGCAAGATACCTGTACCCAAAATTACTCTACAAGAGCCATTAATCAACAATCCATTAGAATAATCACCAGCAGAATATTAAGAACAAGTTTACCATGAAATGTGAAGAGGAACACCACCATCAAAATAAAACCCCAAAGTCTTCGTTTGTATTATTCCAGAAAATATCACAGGAGAGCTTCAGGAGCAAGTGCACAATCCAGAGATCGGATGATTGAAAGACTGACAAAGACCTCTAATTTATAAGATAAAATCTCCAACGGCTAGTTCGGTTGATCCATGTCAAAATAATCTCGACCGTCGAAAAGATTTGATCATCTTTTAATCTGGACCGTCGAAATTATAAATTTGGGGAAAAAACGAATTTATCATTTTAATTCATTTTAATTAACTCAAAAATACTATTTTTGAGTTAATTACCTCAAATTTTTTACTTTGACTTAACCACCTAGGCCCAAGGGTCCAAAATTTCTTAAAATTCTCAATATTCCCTTGACCTGGGGCCTTTAAAAATTCATTTTTTAAGGACCAACGAATTTTTCCTTTGAAGAATTTTATCCTCACCTAGGACCTAAAATTAATTAAATTTCTGGCTTAAGATTTTTTAATTAATTGACCAGAAAATTTAATTAATTGATTGAGAGGGGATTTTAATTATTTTTCCAACCCTCTTTACATAAGATAATACATTTAGACACATGAAGGGGAATACCCATTCGTATAAACCCTCAAATAAATACCCAATTCTGCGACTCAAAATATGATCTAGTAGACCAAGTAGCTTGTAATAAAATAATCTAGCCAAATATTTAGGATTATTCCCAAACTATTTTTACAAGGACTCGATAGAAAACACTAGGACTCACTTAGCATGCTGATGACAAAATCCACCTTAGCTTTGGGGTGAGGCTGGAGGGGAAAACTCTGCCGATAACTTGTGTCGAAAAACACAAGTAAATCAGTGAGACAAAAAACCTCCTAGGATAGAAATCATCACCAACATACTAGGCTTACCTAGGTTGTTACATACATGACAGTCTTACTTAGATCATTTACATCATAAACATGCAGAATGGGTTTACATCATTCATAAAACTGTCGACTGATGATGGAATCTGAATGGCGCGACCACGTCGAACATGATGAATCCCATTTGAAAAAATGGGGGTGTACTGCTATGGGGTCGTTGACAAAGTGTGGTCAACATCTGGCTCTACTTGGGGACACGTTGCTTCATCGGAGGAATGTGAGAATCCAGAATCTGTATCCAAGCAACACACAAAATTACATAAGTAGCATCCATCCAAATATCATCATATAACATTAAGCACATGAAAAATAGAAGCTCTTCTATCATTTATTATTCTACTTAACATGAAAAGTAAATCTACTCTAACTGCAAAATGAAACGCTGAGATAACAAGGTGTAGGGTTAGAGATACAATACAAAGGATGCCCTTGTGGCATCAAATGTGCTCAATATAGTGCATGAACATTTGCACAGCACCAGAGTAGTGATCGCAGGGTGCTTTGGATGTGCCATGTGTTATGAATCTAATTCATAACTAAAGTAATAAATATAGTTATTAATAGAATAAAGAGAATGCAATGTAATTTACTAGCTAATCTCCAAGGTCTAGGTTAAACCGTATTAGTTAACTGAAAAGGCATGTCTAAAAGGCATGCCTGTTCATGAAAAGGTACCTGCATAGGTATAAAAGCGGGACCTCATTGTAATCATTCAATCATGTCATATCTTATCAATAAAATATTATTATTATAAATACCTCTTGTGTATTTTTATAATTAAAGCTTTTTGCTATTAAATCTACAAATTTGCAAGTCTTCCGCTACAGTGTTCAAAATTACGAATTCCGCTGCTATAGTGGTATCGGAGCTATATCAGAGCCATATTGAGGACAAGTTGAAGCAATGGCACATAACATTGTTCTACAAGCCTACGAACGTAGTTTACAAGCTCGAGCACATTATTTACCATATAATGTGCCATTACGTGAAAAGCCCGAAATAATTAGAAAAATTCTAGAAAAGGTTGAGCACTTAGAGAAGTTATGTGCAGAATTTTCTGCAGTAGTCCATAATAAAAAAGATGAAAAATGCAGTAATAATAATAAAGCAGTTAGTTTTTCTAAAGGGAAATCAAGTAAAAAATCCATGGAAAAGTCAACTAAATATATCACTCCACCAATGCGTAATAAAAGTAAAGAAGAAGGGAAATGTTGGAAATGTGGAGGCATATACTTCGCAGGACATATATGTGCCTTTTATACAAGAAGTGGAAAGGCTGTGAAAGTTTTGAATTGTGCAAAAAATGTTACCCCTCTCAAAGCAAGGACGATGGAAGATCTGTTGGGCATAGATGAAAGTTTAGTATCGTCACACACTAGGAAATTTAGAAATGGGTGGTCACAAAGGAAGACCAGAAGCTTGTCAGCATTAAACAGTAATTCATTCCAGTGTTCCCCAGATTAAAACGTTCATTCTCCTGTCCCAAAGTTCTGATAGTATAGAGCTAGATGCCCTTGGTATTGAAGATGACAACTCACAGGATTTGTCTGATGCCAGTAGGGACAAGTTGGGACAGGAGAATGAACGTTTTAATCTGGGGAACACTGTTGTCGATTATAGTTCTATGAAGAATATCCAACATACAACTCTAATTGGAGAAGATGATATGGAAATAGAGGGAATGACTTTAAGACAGATTCAGCGGATGTTAAAATTAAAGAGGAAAGCTAGTTTTGCAAGCTCCCAGAGTAAAAGTGATGGCTTTACTACTGTTGACTCAAATTGTCACAATGACGTTAACTCCGATAAAAGGGATAACTTGTGTAGTTCAAGATCTGCCAAGAAGAGGAAAGGTGAATTTGAAGAAGAAAATGTGACAATAGGAGAGCAAAATCAATATCCTAAAGAAGAAGGGTTTCCAGATCCCAAGCAAGGTCAGACTTTAGGGAATCAAAAACAAAAGGTACCTAAAATGGTTAGTTCTCAGAACAGTCAAAGAAGTGTAGAGTCCAGAAATGAAATCTTTTCATTCGAAAGAGAAAAACAGCAAGATTTTACTGACCTAACAGAGTTACAGAACCATAATCAAGATATCACATCTCCCGAAAATGTGGTGAGTTCTAATAGTGAATGCGAATTGCAATTGGCTAACATTTCCACGGCCAACCAACAAAATGCTGTCGAAATGGAGTTAGATGCTTCTCCAAACACGAGGCATCGAATAGAAAACGAGTATACTAAACAGAATATACAAAAGGTGCCAATTCTAGTTGATGTTGAACCATTCGCAGATAATCTAAATCACACAGGTGATCCATTGCCTATTAACACTGAGGCAGTTGATTGTAATTCTGAACCCAAGAGTTGTGAGTTGTCGCTTTTGTCTGAAAAAAATTATTGTATACAAAAGCATAGATCTTTATCACCAGGAGCTAAGGTAAAACTATTTCCTTCAACTGGTGAAGTGATTCAAGATAAACGGGTGGATAGTTTATCTGTTGTAGATAAACCAGAGAGTAGTGCTATTGATAATGTTAAGCGTATGTCCGAGAGCATTTACTCAGAAGGTGCAACTGCATCTAATGCCATAGATGCAAACCCTGCATTTACTTCACCTGTCAAGCTTCCGGTGCCTGAAAGGCTGGACATAGAGCAAGATGACTGTGGTGATGCTTTTCAGCAGCAACCAGCAAAGCTGCCGTCAGCAAGAAAGTCAATGTCTCCAATTTCACGAAAAAGACTTCTGCAAGCCGTGGATTTTAGAAGTGCATTTGCGAAATCTTGCCCTCCAGAAAGTTCATCTTAGCCGAGTGAATTGGATGCAATGGATGCAAGAATTGAATCACTCGATACTTATTTAAAGTCTTTGCAAAGCCCAGATGGCAAGGCAACGGGATCCCCATGTAATAGAAGTTCCAACTTGCAACGAAATTCCCCCTTTTCACTGCCAAAAAGCCCTCGATATTCTCCTAGACCACGTTTTCATTGTAGCCCCTCATTAGCTGATCGTCTTGACATTCCATCTTCTCCTCTGCCTCGAAAGACGATGGATAGTAATGATGTTGGGAATACTACGGAGATCGATGAACAGAATACCACTTGGGAAAAGCAGGAACCATTAATTACACCCTCTGGAGAATTTATCCAGAATGCTGGTAATTTTTCTGTTAATAATTCTGAAACTGCAAACGTAGAGGCAAATCCTCCTTTTCCCTGCGTTCCAGCAGAGCAAAGCCAGACTTGTTGTGCACTGTGCGGTGAAGCTTTCGAAGAATTGTTCAAAGATGAATTGTTAGTCGAGAAATCGAGCGAGACAATGCCAAGTTTTATTGATAAGAAAATAGGCTGTGCGTTGGGTGTCGAGTACGCGTTTGAATCAACAGGTGTGACGGTTTAAAAATGGACGGGTTATGATCATTCGTGCAGATAAATCGACCTCAATTACAGCGATAATTAAAACAAATATAAATTATAATTATATATTATATAATTATATAACAACTATATAATATATATTTATATATATATATAAAATCTGTATAATAATAATTTATATTATTATTATTAAATTTAAAAAAAAATGGAGAAAAAAAAATTATTATTATTATTATAAAAGAAAAAGAAAAAAAGAAGGCAATAGAGAACCAGTTTCAAGACAACGTTATTGTAGAATTATACATGCCAAGGTGCCAGTGAAGAATGACATGTTTAACAGATAATCTCCAGTGAAAAAAATTGTCGAAAGATTAAGCTTTGAGGACAAAGCTTTTCGAAGAAGGAGGCAATGTTATGAATCTAATTCATAACTAAAGTAATAAATATAGTTATTAATAGAATAAAAGAGAATAAATGTAATTACTAGCTAATCAATTAGGATTAGGTTAAATAATCATTAGTTAACTGAAAAGGCATGTCTAAAAGACATGTCTGTTCATGAAAAGGTACCTGCATAGGTATAAAAGCGGGACCTCATTGTAATCATTCAATCATGTCATATCTTATCAATAAAATATTATTATTATAAATACCTCTTGTGTATTTTTATAATTAAAGCTTTTTGCTATTAAATCTACAAATTTGCAAGTCTTCCGCTACAGTATTCAAAATTACGAATTCCGCTGCTACACCATGTCCAATCTTGCTAATTGTAGGACTCTGTGTTATCCAAATGTCAAGCTGCTCTTGGCCATCAGACGAATCAAACCGCTTACTTCTTTTCTGCTTTTTTCTCTTCTTCTTAGTGGATTGTGATGTCAGTAATGAGACCACTGTAGATTTCTTGTCCTTATCTTGAAAATGCTTGTACAAAACATCCGATGAATCTGGAGTGTGACCAATCTTATTCTGAATATACTTTGTTAAAAGTGACACATAAGCTTGGTCTTTCTTAACGTCCTTTGTAACCATAGTTAATTTTTCCTTAATGGGAAAAGTGACCTCCGTGTGATGAGATGGAAATTGCTTCAGCAAACTGGGAGGCCTATGATCTGTTGACAAATCTGACTTGGGTTGGAAAATCTGCATGTGTGATCTTTCCATTTTGTCCAACTTATTTTGAATAACAGTCATTTGATTAGAATGCTTAATATTTATAGTACTGATTTCTTTTGCATGATTCTCTTCAATAGTCAACAATTTGTGTTCCATGTTTTTTGTTGCTTCATCATTATCCGCTTTCATGGTCATGAAGAAATTTTGCATACAGTTCATCTCCTTCTCATGATTTGCTTTCATGATCGTCAGATTTTCCTCTAAGGCCAATAACTTGCTCTGCATAGAACCAATTTCCTTGGCGTGATCCGCTATTATTTTTTCTTTATTAAGTTCCATATTCTTAATGATTTGAGCCTTGTTGGCCTCCATATTCTTGATTACCTGAGCTTGATTTAGCTGTATATCCTTAACCATTTGAATCAATTCGTTAACAAGATGCTTATTGTTGTCAACATTGATTTGACAACTTGTTTCTACGTCACCACTATCATGGATTTGTGCTGTCGTGGTACAAGTGGATTCATCCTGAGAACTGTCTGGAAATCTCCTGTTGATAGTTGAGTTCTCTACAAGATCAATTTCATTATTTTGCATAACACTGGGAGCACAAGACGAGTCAACTTGTTTTATATATTTATCTTTAAAAGCATTGATGATGTGTTGTAAACAATACTCCTCAGGACAATTTTGAAACCAATCGATAACATCACCTTTTAAGGAATAGCCAAAGATATGTATCTTGACATCTTCATGATTATATTGTGAAGGACGACAATATTTATTTATTATAAAAGTGACTATCTTTAGATGCTTTAGAGCAATGGCTGGATTACCACCTGAGAAAAAATGCAATTTAGGAATGGCCTCTTTTGGCATGTCATGAAAGGTGTCATCCATGATGACCTGCTTAAAGGTTAAGTGGATGTTAGAGAAAGAGATCCGTGTTCAGGAATAGTCAAAAGGTCCTCAAGAAGCGAGCTTCTTAGTAGTAACTCTTATAAGAAATGAAAGAATTGGAGTCGCCACTTGAACATGAAACTAATTCTAAAACAAAAGAAATAATCGAGAGTAGCAGATAGATATCAGGGGGGGATTCTTGTCTGGGAGTAAATAGATGAATAAGTGGAGTCGTCACCCAAACAAGAAGCCAATCGAAATGTCCAGGTGCTAAAGGTGTAAATGATGAAATGATTAGTGAGATGATGAAAGATAAGATGATAAAAAGATGAAACGACGCCAGAAAATGTGATCCCTTGTGACAGGCTAATGAATGGTGAAAGAAGATTAGAAGATTAGAAAATGTCGGTAAGACCAAGGACAGAAAAACTCTATCCCCGGCAACGATGCCAAAAAATGTTGTCGCACAAAATGTCTAGGCACCGCGACAACAACTCAGATTGGACGCTGTCACCCTGATCCCCAATCTCTCTATCTAAGCTGTCTCCTTGCAAGCTAAGGGAGGTATACCCTAACAAAAATGAAGGAAAAGAACTGGTTGAAAATTAACCAATTCAGGAGACAGCTAGATAATCAAATTCTTGTTAAGATTTACGAGATTTTATAAATCCAATTAAATTCAGAAGTTTAAAACCAGTGCCTTATGGAGTCAAAATATCCCATTATAAAAATAAATTCAAGTATCTGATATGTAACTGCTGCTATGAAAAATAGATTCACCACAATGATATTCAATAAAGCGCGCCACAACTATGCATTAAAATACTTCGAACCCACAGCAATGTTATCATGAGATGATCATCAAATTGAAACGCCAGATATTATCAATATTTCTGAATTTATGATGTTCCAAATAATCCCAATTCGAAAATCAAAATTTCATATAGTCAAACTTTAGATAAAAATTTAAAAGCTCACCTTGACTATGAAATAATTTTTTTTTGAGAATTTTCTAAAGTTGAAAATTTAGAAAATTTTTGGACCTTTTTTAATTTTTTAAAATTTTTTTTTTTTTAATTTTTTTTTTTAAAGTAATTTGTTAAGAAAAATGAAAACTAAGGCTAAAGTAAAAAAACTAAAATCTAAAAAAATCTAAAAATTTAAACTAAACTAAAACTAAAATAATTAAAATCTAAAAAAGTTAAAAAATTAAAAAATCCTAAAAAAAATTAACTAAATCTAAACAAAACTAAACGAAAGTCTAAAAAATCAAAAATAAAAATAAAAATTGAAATTCTAAAACAAATTAAAACTAAACTAAAACAATTTTAAATGAAAACTAAAAAAATCTAAAATTAAACTAAAATTTAAAATCTACATTCTAAAATCTAAATAATTTGAAATTCCTAAAAGAACTAACGCTAACAAAACTAAAACCAACATTAATTAAAATTTAAAAAAACTAAAAATTAAAACTAAAAGCTAAAAACAAATAAAAATCGAATTTAATCTAAAATCAAACTAAAACGAAACTAAAGCCCTCTCCCTAGATCTAAAGTCTAACAAAAACAAACAATTTTTTTTTTTAAAACCAAACCGGAAAAAAAAATGAAACACAAATTGCATAATTCGTGACCTTTGGTTTTAAATTTTTTTTTGTGTGCAGGTTGGAAGGGAGCTTACGGACGGCATGCTGAAGAAAGAGGAGAAGACGACACAGAAGGGCTGGACGGCGGGAAGAGCAGCACGCAAAGATCAAGGAGAGGGACGTCTGTACGACGCTGTACGGATGGCGTAGTTGAGGGCAGACGCAGAGTGGATGAGCGTAAGGAATAGAGCGGAAATGCAATGGAATGAATGGGGCAGCAATGAGATTGATGAAGCAGCGTATGAATTGATTGAGGCAGCGTATGATGCGTGAAGGCAGAAATAGCGTGGAGGATTTGAGCAAGGGGTAGACTGCAGAATGTAAAGATTATCTTAAAAAACCCAGTACACTTGAAATTCCTCCAGCAAATTAAAATTTTTTCAACATAACTCAGATTTTTAAAATACTGATTTAGATGCACCTGAGATTTTCTCTTTTGTAACAAATAACACTCAGATTTGCCCGCAGAAACGATCTTGAGGCCAGATCTTACCTTCTGGGGTTAGATCTGACTTAGATCTAAATTTTTTTTTCTGAGAAGCCCTCTGCAAACCTGCAAAAACCAAAACAAAACCAAAACTATGCATAAAAAATAAATAAACTCTAAACTCTAGAGAATATTTACAAATTTACAGTGCTAATTTACAGGTTAGAGGCCCCCTTGGCCAGATTAAAATCGTTTTCAGCACAATTTAGAAAATGAAAATTTAAGAGATAGACAAAAGCCCAATAAAGAACCCTACAAAAAACGGAATTTAAGATCAGCCCGGGGAATTAGATCCAGAGGGCTTTTCAGATCTTATCCCCTGGGAGTCAGCTGGTCCAAACTAGGACTTCCCCAAACGCCCAGTTTTAAATCCGGAAGATTTCTGCAAACTTAAAGTTAAACTGTCAAATTAATAGAGAAATAGGGATAAAACATAAAATTTTCAAGAGCTAGAGATAACAGTTAGCTCGATTCAATTAATATTTTTACCCTAGATCTAGTAACCTGGGCAAGATACCTATACTTAAAATTACTCTACAAGAGCCATTAATCAACAATCCATTAGAATAATCACCAACAGAATATTAAGAACAATTTTACCATAAAATGCTGAAGAGAAACACCACCATCAAAATAAAACCCCAAAGTCTTCGTTTGTATTATTCCAGAAAATATTACAGGAGAGCTTCAAGAGCGAGTGCACGATCCAAAGATCGGATGATGAAAGACTGACAAAGACCTCTAATTTATAAGATAAAATCTCCAACGGCTAGTTCGGTTGATCCATGTCAAAATAATCTCGACCGTCGAAAATATTTGATCATCTTTTAATTTGGACTGTCGAAATTATAAATTTGAGGAAAAACGAATTTATCATTTAATTCCATTTTAATTAACTCAAAAATACTATTTTTGAGTTAATTACCTCAACATTTTGACTTTGACTTAACCACCTAAGCCCAAGGTCCAAAATTTCTTGAAATTCTCAATATTCCCTTGGCCTGGGACCTTTAAAAATTCATTTTTTAAGGACCAACGAATTTTGCCTTTGAAGAATTTTAACTCACCTAGGACTTAATATTAATTAAATTGCTGGCTTAGGATTTTTAATTAATTTGGCCAGAAAATTTAATTAATCGACTGAGAGGGGATTTAATTATTTTTTCCAACCCTCTTTACATAAGATAAATACATTTAGACACATGAAGGGGGAATACCCATTCGTATAGACTCTCAAGTAGGTACCCAATTCTGCGAATCAAAACATGATTTAGTATACCAAGTAGCTTGTAATAAAATAATCTAGCTAATTAGCTAGGATTATTCCCAAACTACTTTTACAAAGACTCGATAGAAAACACTAGGACTCACTTAGCATCTTGATGACAAAATCCACTCTAGCTTTGGGGTGAGGCTGGAGGGGAAAACTCTGCCGATCACTTGTGTCGAAAAACACAAGCAAATCAGTGAGACAAAAAAACCTCCTAGGATAGAAATCGTCACCAACATATTAGGCCTACCTAAGTTGTTACATACATGGTGGTTTTACTTAGATCATTTACATTATAAACATGCAGAATGGGTTTACATCATTTATAAAACTGTCGACTGATGATGGAATCTGAATGGCGCGAACACGTCGAACATGATGAATCCGATTTGAAAAAATGGGGGTGTACTGCTATGGGGTCATTGGCAAAGTGTGGTTAACAGGAAGTATTAGCGGTAAGGCAAAGAGGGTTTTCATACGAAGAATTATTAAAAATGTATCGTTGTGGCCTTAAAGATTACATTCGAGAAGAATTAAAATGATGTAAACCCCAAACCATCGAAGATGTCAGACATGCGACATTAATTATTGAAAGAAAACATAAGCTCATAACTACCTCGTTCAAAGAAGACGGAGACCAACAACTACATTCAAGAATAAAAGAAACTAACAAATGTAGGTATTGTGGAAATGATTGGACAACATGTTGGAATCACGATTGCCGTTAGACCAAAACCCACAGGCATTAGTCTCTGCTACAATCGCTAGAGTTAGGATCCACGAGAGGCGGTTAGTCCATGTCGCGAAACACACGAGAAGCATTGAACCCAATGTTCAACAATCTCCCCCCCAACACGAGTCGGGTGAGTTTCGAACTTGAGACCTGTCGCTCTGATACCACTTGTTGGAATCATGATTGCCGTTAGACCAAAACCCACAGGCATTAGTCTCCGCTACAATCGCCAGAGTTAGGATCCACGAGAGGCGGTTAATCAAGGTTGTCATTGATGTCAATGTGGCATTGACCGAGATGTCAATATTCTTGAGATGCCTGGTTCCAGATGATGATGCCATGACTCTTGGATGACTAGGATACTATCAGTGAAGATGTCAAGTCACGAAGAAGTCAAACCACTAATGCAGGAAGCCCTTAGTACTTGATCTAATGTTGCATGCACTTGATGATCTAGATCTTAACCAATGATGTCATACACTTGGATGATACTTGATGAAGGTTGGAAGACTAGATGATGATGTGGAAGATCTCATTTGATGGCTGGAAGACTACCTCGAAACTTTCCTAATGATGCTGCACTATGATATATTACTGCACTATTATTGAATACATAATGCTATACCTTCATGATGATATGGATGCTGGATACTATCATGATGACATGGATGTCCTACATGATGACACTATGATCCTATAACTGATAAGCCAAACAATGCAAAATACAAACAAAGGAGAAGCCATGCTGTTCTATTCACTTTCTGCACAAAAAAATAAAGGACAGTCACAAAGAAAAATTGTTTTCACAACCTTTGAGGCATCCTTCCAAATTGACTCCTATACCATCTTTTAGAGCATATTTTTTCCTTTCCAATGAGCCTTTACTTGCCCCGAAACTCCCAATAGTTTGTGAGAAATTGAATTTTTAAGGTAAAAAAATATATATTTGCAGTCAAGCCGACCTATGCAGTCATATAAAGTCGGCCTCTCTTCCAATGGATGTGTCTCTTCATAGGGACAAACAACTATATATTAAATCTACGCTCGTTCATTTCTAAGCCAGTAATTCGGTGAAGAAGACACATAATTCGGTCAAGGTTTTAGAGAAAAATCACAGAGGATAAACTGAGGTCAAGGAGGACAGTTTGGGTAAATTCTGTGGTGGGCTGTCATTCAAAATTGAACATAGTTCACTAGCTCGGATTGAAGGGCTTGTAGCTTGTGCATATAACAAAATTTGTGATTACAGGCTTCGGACCTGTTTGGCAATCTTGGACAAGACTTTGAACTTGTGATAAATCATCTTCCAACCACATGAAATTTCATTAGAAAAGCTCAGACTGTCATCATTTCAAAGCTTAGTTCAAATTTGTTGTTACTGTATTATTTCTCAAACAAAGGAGGCTATAATTGTGTTTCGGATAGCACCACACCACAAACCTGTAGCTTGATACTCCAACAATAATCCTCGTCTTGTGTGGAGAATATTCTAAAGCAACTCTACAAAAATAAGATCTTTGGTTGAGACAGTGAACTGTGACTCGCATCATTACATAGTGAATCTAGACCTCGGCTCTAGGACTGTGGCTTGGGCTTCAAATGCAACATTCTGACTTATAATGTTGTCTCTCAGTACACGTATTAAGTGATAGTAGGTCTCCTTGGACGGTAAAGGACCAGACTATAGTGTCATTTCTACAGTGGCACAGTGGTTTTGTAGAACCCTCCTTTGGACAATGAAGAACTTTCTCTTGGACAGTGAGGTTGATAAAGTGAAGCCCAGTAATAAAGACAACATAGTGAAGCAAAGTGATATTGGACTCGAAGTCAACACAGTACAACAAAGTGATTGAACAGTGAAGTCAACATAAGCAATTTTGGAATTGATTGAATAGTGAAGAATTTGGTCAAGATAAGTACATCACTTATCAAACTTAGTGAAGGGATTTGAAGACTTTGATTGAATTATTTATGTAGTGATCTTGAAGAAGATTGAAGATATTTTGAGAAGTCTTGTGGAGAACTTGAAGACCATGATGCATTAGCCATCATGAGGTGACCTTAGAGATCTTTGTTTGGGTATGATGAAGAGCAGCAGTGACACCTTCATGTGAAGAACAAGGTTGTCATTGATGATGTGACGTGGAGACTAAGATTGACAGGACTCGTTGAAGAAGACTTTGGGAACCGTGAAGAATAACCAAACATATTTTGACGAAGTGAAGTTGAGGGTTGGAGCCTCATAGAGACAAGGTCGGTGCCTTGGAAGATAGGGTTGGAGCCCTAGAGGATTGGAGTCCTCAAGAAACCAGGTAGAATGGTCTTCAGAATGGAGTTGGATTGGAGCCCTAGAGGTTGGTGCCTCAAATTGACAAGGTTGGAGCCTTGGAAAGACCAAGTCGGTGCTTGGCACAATACAGGTTGGAGCCTGGAAGATTGGAGTCTTCATCTAGGGTTGGAGCCTTATATCATTATTGTACTTTACTTATTGTAAAGAAGAAATTAATAAAAGTATCTATTCCATCATTGTTCATTTTGTGTTCTAAATATAAGTGATCTAACTGGTAAAATTAACAATTGAAAAGAAATACTGATTCACCCACCTCTCAGTATTTCCAACACAACATGACACAACTGCCTTAACAAGAAACTGTATAATTATGAATTCGAGAAAGAATCATATGTTTCAAGTAATGAACCATAAAAGAAGATTAAAAAGAAAAATAGTTGTCGCAAATGCGGAGAACAATGGTCTTTAGGACATAAATGTGAAGACGCATCCCTGCGCTACTATAAAATAGAAGGAGGGAGGCAAGTTGAAGTTCAGGCATGTGATGAAGAAATCATTGTCACACACAATGAAGAGTCGGGTTTTGAAGAACTGTCATTAGTGGCAATCTCATGTGACTGGAAAATCCATGATGAAAACTCCCTCGAAAATAAAAAACAACAAGCAATTACAAAATACATTCCACAACATCTTCGAAAGAAGAGAGGCCAATATTTAAGAAGAAACATTAAGCATATTATGCCACCAACATATATGAGGAAGAAACCATGTCCTAAAACCCTTAAGCTCAAAGGGGTCATCAAAGGCAGAGATATCGATATACTTATAGATTTTGGTAGTACTCACAATGGTATAAACATTGATCTTGTTAAACAACTTGATCTTTTTATATGCCCAGTCAAGGTCCTCACCATATCTGTCGCTACTGGGCAAAACTTCAAGGAAATAAGAGAATGTCGTAATGTTTCAACCCAAATACAAGAACTAGAACTGCAAACAGATCTATTTGTCTTACCACTCAAAGAAATGGATATAGTTCTGGGTGCAGAATGGTTAACGCAACTAGGGAGCTATACAACAAACCTTGAAGAACAATCCATGGAGTTTAACTGGCAAGGACGATGTTATAAATTAAAGGTGTTAACACTTCTAGTTCCAAGGAAGGTATTAGTATTCGTGATAAAAGCACCAGTCAACAAGGGATGCCACTCTACAACAATGTTCGATTAGAGAAGACCTTTCTGGTTATGCTTTGAGGACAAAGCATCTCTAAAGGGGGTGGCAATGTTATGAACAAAATACTCATAAATATTAAATTATTAAGATAATTAAATTAATTAATGTCTCATTCAATTATGAAGAGACATGAGGTCAATAATCGTGACTTTTAATCTTCGCGGCCAGTCAATGCCTATAAAGGCACACCGCCACGAAGAATTGTAAACCATCCATTCATATCTTATTAATAAAATTTACTTATTTACCTTACAAAATATCAATCTACATACAAATATTACAGTTGCATAGTGGTTTTATGCTCCAAGCTACAACAAAATTTATTATTGTTCTGCCCCTTTGATTTGTCCACCCATCAGAAATAATTGTGCAACCTGTAAACCTCCATGAGCTTTTGATGCTCTGTAATTGTTCCTTGACACACTCAAGCTCCTCTTCTAGGTCTTTCCCCCTAAGTTCATTATAAGATGGGGCTTTGTATTGAGGGCCAACAGTTGCAATGACATCCACCATGGGATGATAAAAATAAGAATTTCAATAGTTGAATGAAACACTATTATCGTACCAAAACTTCTTCACTGCCGTATCTGCCTCCTTCCTCTACTTTTCATTAAAACTCTCCAAGGTTGGTTGAGATCCTGGAGTTGTAGAAGGAAGGAAGAAAGGAGAGGTTATACTCTTGTTTGCCACAACAATTGAAGAGAAGTTACTTGCACTTAACTATCCAAAAAACCTCAACTTTCATTCTTGCCCTCTTAGAATTTCATTCTCTAATGGCATCCAAAGAAGCTGCCATTTCAGCAGTGGTTTTTGGAGGGAAATGATCACAAAACACCACACCATTTCTAGGAATTCTAGCTAGGTGGTATTTTAGCCTGTTTATGCCCACATACATCGTGGCATTGCAATAATTGCACTTGACTTGGTGGTTATCACCGGGAATGACTCGGACACAATGTGTCCATGCTTGAATCACGAGACATTCTACTACCCTTCAGTGGCATGGAATCCAGAAGAGAAAAAAATATTAAATTATAATATTAAATTTAGCTCTAAATTTAAATTTTAAAATTTAAAAAATTAAATTATGTAATAGCCTATAGGAGAATTTTTTGGTCCTATTTGTGGTTGCGAAACTCAGTGACAAGGCCTAAAAGAAATTAGAGAAAGGAAAAATAAAATTTGAAACAAAAAAATATTGAAATGAAAACAAAAGAAAATTTGAAACAAATAATCGAACTTCATGAAGCCGACCTGGTTGTGATGAAGTTGGGTCTGATGAAGCATCCTTTAGCCTCCTTCAACCTCCTTCAGCCTCTTGCAAGAGCTCCTTCACTGTGCAATGCAGTCACTCAACTCCTTCAGTGAACACTCAGTGAATGAGAAATGAGTCAAATGACAAGTGAATGAGAAATGAGAGGGAGGGAGGTGCTGTTAAATTGGACAACTAGGTCCAAACTCCATGTTGTGATGCTCAGATGAAGATACCGATATTTTTATTGGGTTCCTCTTTCAGAGAGGGGCAAGATCGATCTAAAGATCATCTTGATCCGATGAGCAGAACATTTATTTTGAATTTGTTTTCTAATATATTCAAATATGTGCAGGTCGGCTTTAAGGTTTTGTACCCCAGCGAATGTGTCACACACCCTCAGTGATGGATATAAATAAAGTCAACGTTGGAGGACATTTCACTCATCTCCTCATCACAGATATTTCTCTCTCCACTTCTGATTGGTTTGAGATACTTGGAGGCAATTTGCGGTTCACACTTGGGAGAAAGGACGAAGACATTTTCTGCTGCAGCTAGGGTTTCCACCGCAGGTTTGACTAGTGTTGACTTTGGTCAACGCATGGTCAAAAGGGGCTGATTTTTGGTACAGACTTCGATTTCTACAGTCCATACATTTTGGTACAAGAACTGAGGTCAAAGGTTGACCGTAGACCGTACTGCGTTGACTTTTACTTGATGCTATTTTGCGTTGACTTTTTTGGGTTGACTTTTGAGTTGACTGTTTGGCTGATCTGAGGGTTGTGTGACATTGCTGGTTAGCTGACCGATTGAGACTTTGCTGGTTGAAGCATCCTGTTGACCGCCGTAATGCACCATCACACTTATCTGTTTCTGGCTTGTCTTCTATCGATCTACTGGTATGTTCTGTCAGCATTTTACTTAATGATTTATGTGATTGTTGTCGAGTATTGAAGAGAAAGTAAAGTTGAATCAAGCATAGAACATCTACATAAATTTACATGGTATCAGAGCTGAGGTGAAGACAAAGCCCTAACTTGTAGCAATCACCGAAGAAGAGGATGGGTTCCTCAAACTACAATGGCTTTAAGGCTGATGACAAATTGACTGGGAAGGATGACTTCCATGCTTGGAAGATGACATTGGATCTTAAATTGGAAGACCAAGATGTCATGGACTATGTGCAGGGTAAAATCCAAGTACCTCATTCACTAATACTGTTGCTGTCAAAACAAAATATAAGAAGGGGGAGATCAAAGCAACGCTGATGATTAGGGTCTCAATTCACAAGAGTCTGGTTGCCTACATCTCTAAGCTGGGCACATCAAAAGAGATGTATGATAAGTTGGTCAACATGTTCAAGGCCAACAATGCGAATCAAGTACTATTCTTCAAGAATCAATTGAAGAATCTGAAGAAGGGCAGGGATGTGTCTGTTCAATCATACTTTCTGAAGCTGACCGAGATCAGGAACAATCTGCTGGCTATTGGGGAGACAATAGTTGATCGAGAGATGTTACTCACTGCACTTGGAGGGCTCCCATCCGAATGGCATGTGTTCATCACTACCATTCTCAATAACAATGTGATACCTGATTTTGATGAAGTACTTTCGAGATGCGCACAAGAAGAGACAAGGATGAAGGAATATGGAAATGAAGGAAATGCTGCCTTCGCTGCTCATTTCCAAAGAACAAAGGAAGAGCAGGAGCCCAAGGAAAGAAGGGCAAGTGTTACACTTGTCATAGGCGAGGTCACTATGCTAGAGAATGTCTTTTCAAGAAGGATTCTCCCGATGGTGATGACAACAACAACAATCGGAGGAATGGAAATCAAAGGAACAACAGGTCCAAGGGAAAGAGGAAGGCTCCCTCTGGCGGAAATGGTCAACCTTTCAAAAGGTCAAGAAACTCCAGGTATGAGGAATCAAATGTTGTTGATAAAAGAAATGAATACATTCTTGTATCTGCCCTCTCTGTTGCATCTCCACCCGACACTATGGATGTCTAGTTGATAGATAATGGTGCCTCAAGGCACATCACTGAGTTCGGCCATGGAAGACAAAGGTTTCAATGTGGCATTCATTGATGGAAAGGTGCGCATGTGGAAGAAGAGCTTCATTGAAGCTATCATGATTGGGTTTAGAGTTGACACACTCTACCAGGTTTGAGGAAGTCCACTGGGAGCAATGACATGTGATACTATCCGACAAACTGAACTATGGCACCAGAGGTTTGGACACCTTCACTACAAAGCCCTTCCTGAAGCAAGGAAGGTGGTGACGGGGATGCCCGAGTTCTCAAATAATCATGAAGGTGTATGTCAGGGTTGTGCCGAAGGAAAGCATACAAGGGGACCTTTCCCCTCAAATGTCACAATGACATCTGATGTCTTGCAATTAGTACATTTGCCATGGTATCACCTTAAGCATCCTTGGGAGGATGTTCTTATTATATGACGTTCATAGATGACTTCATATCAAAACACAGATGTACTTCTTGAAGAAGAAGATGGAGCTTTCATGTGGTTGATGGCTAAACCTTGTGGTGGAAGTGTTGGCGAGACAAGGCGCATCAGAGGAGACCTGTTTTGTGGAGTTGCGGGGAAACCAAAGGCCTATAAAGTCCCATGTACCAGTCAAAGGGGAAGTGGAGATGTGCACGATGTACTTTTGTGAAGATGCTACTGAAGAAAGTAGTCAATCTTAGAGATCTGAGGAAGATCATGAAACAAGGCCTGGAAATCAGAAGAGCCGAAGGATGAGGCGATGCACGATGTTGAAGGGACGATGGACGATTGATCTACCTCCTCCTTTGGGGAAGAGACCATCATGGCTCAGGACCTCTGAAGATGAGGACCATATAGCTAAGAGGACATTAAAGTGAAAGCAAGAAGCGGAAGTAGATACCAAGGGTATCTAGCAGCGATGAGTACTATTGTACAATCCGAGCCTGGATCTTTTGAGGAAGCCGTAAAGCATCAAGTCTGGAAGGATGCTATGCACGAAGAGTATGAGTCCATAATGAAGAATGATGTCTGGGATGTGGTTCCAAGATTGGAGGACAAAGCAGTTGTCACCTCGAAATGTCTCTACAAGATCAAACATGGATTTGATGGAAGTGTTGAAAAGTTCAAGGCAAGATTCGTTGCCCGTGGCTTCTCTCAAAAGGAAGGCATAGACCATGATGACATATTTGCACCTGTGGCCTGATATACCACCATTCGATCTATCATAGCCCTTGCTGCGACGCAAGGATGGAGTCTTCATCAGATGGATGTGAAGACCACATTTCTGCATGGTGCGATAAAGGAAGAGGTGTATGTGGAGCAACCTCTGGGGTTCAAAGTCCAGGATCGAGACACCCATGTTTGCAGGTTGAGCCTCATAAGTTTGAGCAAGTCTGAGCAGTGTGAGAGGATAGATAGCTACTGATGAAGTTGGACTTCACTGCGTAGTAATGTTTGATCAGTGCATGAGGTTGATAGAGGAGGAAGTCTCCTCATTCTAGTGTTGTATCTTGACCGACCTCTTCTGCTGATCTTGAAACCCTCTCATTCATCGATTGCAAGAGGGAGCTCGGCTGCGGAGTTGAGATGAAGGACCTAGGTGATACTATTTCCCTGGGCACAGAGTGGGGAAAAGACCTAACGAATTTTCCATATCTTTGAGAAAACACATTGTGAAAGCTTACGGGAAAGATTTGGTATGGTGGGTGAAAGTGGTAGCCATTACCCGATGGAGCTCAACTTCAAGAAAGTTGAAGGTGTTTATAGCTATTGAGCATATTCTTAAATCCTGCGTGTTGACTCATAGACATGGTTTCTTAGTGAACACCCGTCCGGACGTATGTTGTGCAGTGAACACTTTGAGTCAACACATGGTTGATCATAACATTCACTGGGTTGGTGCCAAGGAACTCTTGAGATATCTCTGTGGCATGATAGACCATGGGCTGAGATACATTGCCGGGAGCATGACACTCCTTGATATACTGATGCCGATTCAGTTGGCAGTGTGGTGGATCACAAGAGCACATCTGGATGCTGCTTCACACGTAGATCTGCTTCGGGCAGGAAACAGAAGTCGATAGCCTTCAACACCACTGAGGCCGAATACATTGTAGCATGTATGGCCCGTTGTGAAGTCACTTGGTTGCGAAAGCTCTTCAGTGAGCTGTTCGAGCATGTGCTAGATGCCACCGTTATCCTTTGTGATAACCAGAGGGGGATTCATTTGTCATAGTATCCTGTGTTCCACGAACGATCCAAGCATGTCGATGGCTGGTACCACTTTATCCGGGATATGGTACAGCGAGGCGCCATAAGGCTCGATCATATAGGAACTGATGAGCAGGTCGTGGATATTTTCACAATGCCCTTGGGGAAGGTCATGTTCCTAACCTTTCGTGAGAATCTTGGAATCGTGTAACGACCCTATTCTGAGGGTCCTGTTGGATGATGAGTTCTTGGAGCTCTAGGGGGCTTTGGGGATAGCTTCTCGGAGCTATAAGCACACACGGGGCTCGGCTTGCCGAACCTTGTGGTGCTTCTACCCCACCATTATGATGATTGAGTTGGTTCGCCTCTCATGATTTGTGCCCTGTATGCATCCTACCCATTGAGTTCCAGACTCATGGGAAGTACCTCTCATTTGGCCAATGAGGTGGGAAAAGCTAGAGACTAGTAGCAAAGACTGATGAATGCATCAGAGATTGCTGTACTCTCTATCTAGGATGACACGTGTCCAACCACTTGATTTGGGATTAAGTCTAGTGAGAGTTGGGCCTCCTCACGGCCAGGTCGGATAGGCCACTCCAGGGTTGATGTGACTCTTTGAGTCCATGTGTGAGGTTTTGGACCTTGCCATGACTTGGTCGAGGTAAGCCAACTTCGGGTTCAAATGGATGCTGTAGGTCTAGAAATTCCCGGACCTGGGCAGGGTATTAGGCCCCAGGAATGATGTCTTTGTGGCTGACCCACTTCTGTTCTGAAATAAAGGGCCAGCAAAGCAAGTTACGGCGGGATGACACACGATGTTGAGTTGCACAGGTGGATGGAGTTCTCCCTAGTTGAGAGGGAGTGTTAAATTGGACAACTAGGTCCAAACTCCATGTTGTGATGCTCAGATGAAGATACCAATATTTTTATTGGGTTCCTCTTTCGGAGAGGTGCAAGATCGATCTAAAGATCATCTTGATTATGAATTTATTTTCTAATATATTCAAATATGTGCAAGTTGGCTTTAAGGTTTTGTACCCCAGCAAATGTGTCACACACCCTCAGTGATGGATATAAATAAAGTCAACGTTGGAGGACATTTCACTCATCTCCTCATCACACATATTTCTCTCTCCACTTCTGAGTGGTTCGAGCTACTTGGAGGCAATCTGCGGTTCACGCGTGTGAGAAAGGACAAAGACATTTTCTGCTGCAGCTAGGGTTTCCACTGCAGGTTTGACCAGCGTTGACTTTGGTCAACGCATGGTCAAAAGGAGCTGATTTTTGGTACAGACTTCGGTTTCTGCAGTCCGTACATTTTGGCACAAGAACCGAGGTAAAAGGTTGACCTTAGACCGTGCTGCATTGACTTTTACTTGCTGCTGTTCTGCGTTGACTTTTTTGGGTTGACTTTTGAGTTGACTGTTTGGCTGATTTGAGGGTTGTGTGACATTTCTGGTTAGCTGACCAATTGAGACTTTGCTGGTTGAAGCATCCTGTTGACTGCCGTAATGCACCATCACACTTATCTGTTTCTGGGTTGTCTTCTTTCGATCCACTGGTATGTTCTATCAGCATTTTACTTAATGATTTATGTGATTGTTGTCGAGTATTGAAGAGAAAGTAAAGTTGCATCAAGCATAGAACATCTACATAAATTTATAGGTGCTTATAAAGCATTTCCTTCCCTCCATTTTCCCTTTCCCTCCCCCAGATCTCAAGAAAAACAAAGAAAAAAAAAAATCAAATTTTGGTCAAGGAAGTCCGCGCTGTGTCTGCCGGGAGTCTTATACGAGTCCGTGTGCGAGTCTTGGCAAGTCCACAAGTCTTTGCGAAACTGGACGAGTCTCCATGAGTCTGAGTCTTAAGTGCAAGTCTTGGCCTCTCGAATCTTATACAAGTCGTGCTTCACTGGTTCCTCTCACTGCACATTCTTCGCTTTGGGTATTATTGTGTCTCTGGTCTTACTCTGATAATTCTACAATATTTTTTTATTTTTTTACTTTTCTGGAAAAAATGGCCACATTTATCATCTTTATTTTAAAAACCATGTTAAATATTTACGTTCTTGCTTGGTTAGTTTTAGGGAGATCTTTGCAAATAACTCACACAGAAGCTAGTAAATAGCTTTAGAATCAATATTATGCAAGAAAGATTACCTTTTAAGTTTTCACAAATTGCCTGTGTAGTTGTAACACTTCTTCAGTTTGAATCCAAAAATTTAAATTTGGTTTATGCATGTTGAAAAGTGTAACTAGGATCGGTCTTTATATTGACTATGTAATTATGTATTTATGTAAAGAAGAAGACAAAGATAATAAATTTTTTTTTTGTTGTACTTGCTCCATGGATTTCATGAGCAAGATTTTTATTATAGGTCAATAGACTTCTTCTTGATGTCTATTAGGGTTTGTCTTCTGGTTACAAGTGTAATTAAGAGTCATGTATATGAAGAGTCTAGTCAACAAAATATGCTCGAATATCTTGTCATGATACCATGAAGAAATGGCTCCTGAATGATGCTCCCAAGATAACCTCATTAACGCTGGAAAATGTGCTCTTGAAGTCGGCCTCATAACAGATGATCAAGTCAGCCTAACAGTCATGTCGGCTCCCAGAAATATTCACATCGGTTCACAAAGACAGGTCAGCTAATTTACAGGGATGAACCACTATATATACCCTAGTAGACTTCGCAGAAAACACATAAATCACAGTTCAGATTGTTTGAGATTTTCGGATATGTCTGAGGCAGTATTACAAGGAAAGGTCTGCGGTTTGGTGCGGAAATCAGAAGACATTTCAGCGAGGAAAGGACTGTGGTTGGGAGTGAAGGCTGGAGGTTAATAAAGGTATAAATATACTCTCAGTTCTGGCCCATCCTACTTCGCAGACTTCAGGTAGGCCGAGGGTCATTACAGCAAGGTATCACCTGAAGATTGCATATATTTCTGTAACACTACAGCGTGGAGAAATCTGAAGTGAGTGCGGATCACAGTGCTGAAATTAGGGCTGTGTCTAAGTGCGGATCTCTGAGCTAAAGTAAGCTGTGTTCAAGTGCAGATGATAGTGCTGGAGAAGGTTGTATTCAAGTGTGGATTACATTGTTAAAGAAGGCTGCATTCAAGGTCAGATCAAGGTGCCAAAGAAGGTTTAACTGTGTCAAAGGGTGAGATAAAAGGTACAGCAAAGTGCATAGTGATTGTGCTAAAGTTATGGTTGTATCCAGCTGAGATAAGTAAACAGTCAAGGCCCTAAGGAAGCAGAATTTGTGTAGAGACCGAGCTCTCTGGTGCAGAAAGGTGCAAGTCAGTGAAGGACAGTGCAGAAGAACAGAATCAATCAGTGACTAGGTCTTGGAAGCATAAGAAGGTTACGGGTCTGTGTCACGGTCATGGTACTTGTTATTTGAAAATCTATAAGAAGAATTTTTCGTGGGTTTTCCTCTCCAAGAGGGAGAGGTTTTGCCCTGGCTCAAAGAGCCCAATCTTGTGTCTCTTGTATTTTTATAATTGACTTGATGAAAGACTAAATAAGATAGGAAGAGAAGACATAAGTAAATTAAATAAGCTCACAAGTAATTGTCAAGAAGAGAATTTGAATTAATCACCAGCCCTCCAAATTCTCAACAACGCATTCCCAAGGTTTGCAGTATATAGATGCCACATGAACTTAAAGAAATAAATATAAAAGTACCACAGCAAAACAGAGCACCTTTTGAAGAGAGATCACTTGGTCCACTGATGATAAATTCTAAGTAAAGACCTGGCATAAGTAGATGCTGGCAGGTTTGAATCTGCTGTTTTTCTTTAATTCCATACAATCCTTTCCAAAATATTCTCATGACCACATTTATTTTGACAAGCGTATCTGGCCAGCCAACATAAACCAATTTGCCTGCATGATTGAACAAAAAAGAGCAAATATGGTAGAAAAGAGAATTCTTTTTTTCTGAGAGTGTTTCTTATGCCTTTTTGGTAGATTTTCTACACAGCTCAAAAAGAAACAACTTCAGGCCAAAAATATTGATTCAAGCTGTAAACATCATTCACATTCTTCATTTGATCCTTTTTTTGTATGTCAATTCACTGATCATGTGTGTGTGTGTGAGGCAAACATTCATGCTCGCATTGTCGTCAATCCATCCAACATGACAGTTGACTGGTCCATATAATATGAATCTTGAATCTAACTAGGATTTCCTCACAGTAAGTTCAGCGAAGGAATATAATATGTATCAATTGCCTCTCATACTGGTGTCCACATTTATGTCAAACATATGCATAATCATGTTCATCTATTCTTGAGAAAATTAAAGATGTCAACTTGAGAGCCTGTCATGCCAGATGACATATTTCAAAATCTAAGGCTTAAGAGGGATTAAAAGACTTGTAGAACGTGGACACAATGCTTTATCAGATAATTTAGGTCCTTGATGTTTGCTTCCTCCCTTCTGTAGTTTATGCTTCTGAGAGAGATTTGGTGTTAAAAGCCAGTTTGATATCACTTGTGACATACCGGCCTCTCGACTAAGAAAGAAGGGCATAAGATTCCTTTTCCCTATCCTCAAAGTGGGGTTCTAAGTTCCTTTTTCGTTTTCTCTCGTTTTGTACCCATTGTGTTACCGCATCGGTTATAAACATGTTACAAAGCTGCAAGATAATTCTTAATCACCATGAAAGTTGGGGTGTCTTTCCAGTCATCACCAAAATGTCGCCCCTTGTATCGTCATCCCTGAACCTTGGTAAAAGTTAAACTAAAATCTGAGTATGTCAAAATGTTGTCAATCCCATAGACTGGATGTGAGGTTAGCATGGGTTTTTGGCCTTAGCACATTTCTGAAGGTAAACTGCTTAGTATTTTTACAGGCACTACAGCACCTAATTACACATTGGTGATTTATCTGGCTACACCTGTCTTTTGATAATAGCTTTTTCCACTGAGTAAAAAATTGCTGATTTTACCCTATTTTCTTTGCAGGTGTGAAACAATTCTTCAGGCTGGGATTAATTGCTCTGTACGTGTTTTGAATCATCCTCAAAAGGCACGGCATAAACCCCGTGCTTTTTCCAAATTCGTGAATGTTGTCGTCTATTCTTGCAACTTTTGTTCACACAAGAATATGAAACCTGGCACGCATAAGGATTACCTCAAGAAAAAAGCTCTTGAAATGCCAACTCCTGCAATGCAGAAAAGGCCTCGAAATAAGATTATTTTCAAGCAGACAGAAAAAAGTTATGATAGGGGTTCCATATTGGGCTCTAATGCCACAAAGAAGAGGAAACAGAAAGGTTTGGAAACTCCAAAGGAGCTAGTAAGCAGCAATCGGAGGCCACACTTCTCTGGAAACTCTCCCAGTACTTCGATGTTGACAAATCTTCCTAGCACCGCAAAGAAGAGGAAACGGAAAGGTTTTTCAACATTAAAGGAGCTAGCAAGCAGCAACCAGAGGCCATCACCATCTTTTAGTAATTTGAATGCCCTCAAAATCCCTTCTTTCAACTTGTAGGGGGGACAAAGATTCTAACATTACAGAGGGAAATTGATTATGATTAGTAGAGTTTGTAATTGTATATGGGAATTTTGCTCATAAGTGGCCCATCATTTACCTTTTTTCTGCTATTTCTTTGTATGATTCTTTTACTTTTTTATCACTAGAGAATCTTTACTCATCTGATCAATTAATTAGATTGTCCAAATCCATTACTTGTATTTGGTATACTTGTACTATCTTATGATAAAACTTCTTTAAACTTTGAATGGAAGTCATCTGAAAGTCACTAATTCAATCCTCATGTAATCCACTTGACCAATTCTTGCAGTTAAACATCTGGCTGTATTTTGAGCTGTGCTTTTTATCATGTCAGTACTTTTTGTGTGCTACCAATTCTGTCTCATAGATTAAATATCTATTTTTGATTATATTCTCAGAAATATTTTTAGATATTTCGACAAAACCAAGCAAATAGCACATGATTGCATCCGGTTTTTTAGTATTCCATATTGGTGTTCTCTGTTTTCTTTGCACTGTGTTCAATGGGAAAGTGTACGGCAAAACCTGTTTTCAATCCCTGTGCATACCATCTAATTGTGGCATTAAGTTCTCTTCAACAGATTTGTCATTCACTTTGTCTACTATTGAATGCTTTGTTTCTACCATCGGTTTCCTTGTATTACATAAAAGATTCTGACAATCTTGGAAGTGCTAAATGTATGTCATTCCCCACATTGTTCTATTATTTTTTGATGCATTTTCATTTCAGAAGCAGCCTTTGCTTGGAAGGGCATCTCTTTTGAGAATAAAGTTGGAGAGAAACCATCCATCGGTGCTCTTTTGTCGTGGTTAACAAGGTTTGAGGATATATGTTAATCTCCACCATTGTTTCAAGTATGTTATGCATAAGTCATAGACATGCTATTTATGACATGTCGACAGGAATTGAGCCTGGCCATACAAGACACAAACTTTACCACTATTTCAATCCTTTGCAACATTTGAAAGATTATATTCAGCTTTTAATGTTTAGATCATGTCGAGGGATCCTTTTGAAGCAATCCAATGCTGCTTCTATCACTATTTTTGGATATTTGAACATGGGTGAATATGCTAGGGTTTTGGCAATAAATCAATGTTGAAATGTGTAGCTTGGGAGGTACTCCACAAGCCTAGGAGTTGGGTTTGCTTGGGAGGTACTCCACAAGCCTAAGAGTTGGGTTTGTGAAGTTTGGTTAGAGAAGGCTTTGTGGGCAAAGAACCCAAGCAGAGGGGTTTTAGATCCAAGTTGGAGTTTAAAATCTAAAAGAAAATTAAAAAGGAAATTAATATTTCCTAAGGTCTAAGTGGACAAAACCCTAAGATCTAGAGGGTTCATAACAGGCCTAAGAAGGACTATTTAAAGAGGCCTAAGGGAAGGCTAGATCATCAAGTGAGAGGGAGCTCATTTGATCAAGAAGGGTGGTTGAGATGTAGTCCAAGTGGAGGCCGAGCTTGAAGGTCGAGAAGGGCTGTAAGGAGCCTGTGATCACCATGAGGAGGTAGCAAAAGAGTGTCACAGACATCTAGAGGAGTGGAATCAGCTAGAAGAGGAGGATGATTTTTTTCTTAGTCTTAAGTGCTAGATTGACTGAGTTAGAAGGTCTGACCATGGAAGAATCTGGGCACAAGTTTGAGCATGAACATGCTGCATTAGTTTAGATCTAGAAGAGAGGGTCATGATCTAGAAGAGGCCTGACCTGGCTGATCTGTGCAATTTGAGGAACACATTGCAGAACAAAGGGTAGTGTGTTTGTAGCGCTAGATCAATCAAGGAATGACTGTAAGTGGGAAAATCTGCAAGCCCAAAAAACAATGATAGAGTAGCTATGTGTCATAGAGGTAGGGTAGATGAGTAGGCCCTATGATTAGAACTTTAAAGTGACTTGAAGGTTGACAAGTGGGAAGATCTGGAAGTTGGAAGCACTGTTCACAAATGGAATTATGAACAATGGTTTTGCGAGTGCAGGAACAATGCAAGACGTAGTGTAAGATGAGGACATCAAGTACAAGATCATGAAAGGAGCGATGCATTGTTAGGAGGCAACTTTGGAGCCTTAGTTCAAAAGTTGTAGATGGGCATACTTCAGTGAAAAGAGGGCAATTCCAGAAGACTTGATGAGCAGTCATCCTAATGGAGCAGGAGGACTTCTAGTGGGCAGTTTGATAAGCCAAAGTTCAGTGATACAAAAGGAGTTGTGGTCATCGATAGTGGCAGGTTGGGAAGGTAAGATTTAGTTGCAGTGATCAATAGATGGGAAGGCAACATGCCCTGCTAGATGTGTTTAGGGCTTGTGGATTGAAAGGGTTGCAGGGCACCACATCAACAAGTAGGTCAAGTGTGTCTTGTTTAGGGTAGATTGGTTGTCAAAATCACTGACACCAGGCCCTAGTTGTGTCCTTGTATTAGGGTTGTATGTAAGGGCCATAATCCCTGGTTCAAGAGCCCTAAAATTGTTGCATTCTAATTTTTAATATAACTTGTAGTGGGTTTGAAATGTTAAAATTTGTCATGTGCATTAGTTGATTTACTGATGTGTGTAAATTTCGTTGTGCAAAGTAGTATAGTTGTGGCATTTGAGTGTATTTGTGTTAGAGACTTTAAGATCCAAACCATATTTTTCTATGCTGTGGAAAATCAACATGGTATCAAAGCTACTTTGAAGGGCTAGTGGATCTGAGTGTGCACAATGGAAGCAGGTTGAGCTAGTGGAGATCACGTAGATTCAGATGGAGTCTAGCTCTAGAGGGAGAAACCCTATGGAAGTTTGAGATCTTCAGGTTCTGATAAGGCAGAGACACTATTGAGATAATGTTATCTATTCTACAAGGTATGTTGCAGTGATGGATGCGAGATGGTCAAGTGTCGTCGATAATGATGGATACTTCCAAGTAGTGGAAGTACCTCCCTTGTTAAGAGGGATTGTTGAATTGTGTAGCTTGGGAGGTACATGCCTAGGAGTTGGGTTTGTAAAGTTTGGTCACAAAAGGCTTTGTGGGAAAAGAACCCAAGTAAAGGGGTTTTAGACCCAAGTTGGAGTTTAAAATCTAAAAAGAAATATTATATTTCCTAAGGTCTAAGTGGATAGAACCCATAAGATTTAGAGGGTTCCTAAGAGGTCTAGGAAGGGCTATTTAAAGAGTCCTAAGGGAAGGCTAGATCATCAAGTGAGAGGGAGCTCGTTTGATCGAGGGAGGTCGAGATGTAGTCCAAGTGGAGGTCAAGCTTGAAGGCCGAGAAGGGTTACTAAGGAGGTAGTTAAGTTTGGACAACTTGGTCCAAACCCCGTGTTGTGATGCTCAGATGAAGATGCCAATATTTTTATTGGATTCTTCTTTCGGAGAGGTGCAAGATCGATCTAAAGATCATCTTGATCTGATGAGCAGAACATTTATTTTGAATTAATTCCACTTATGTGCAAGGTCGGCCAGAATTGTAATGTAGGCTTGGAGCCCCAACAGATGTGCACACACATTCACTGATGGATATATATAGGTCAACGTTGGAGGTCATTTTCACCATCACTCATCACACATTCTCTCTCTTCATCTGATTGGTTCAATCATCATCTTGGAGGCTCTTCTTCTCTCACACGTGGGAAAACGCAACAAAGGATTTTCTGGTTTTTGACCTAGGGTTTTAGCGCAGATTTGACCAGCGTTGACTTTGGTCAACGCATGGTCAACTTGACCTCAAACTCTCCCCAAATTTTGGTTTCTGCAGTCTGCATTTTTTGGCACAGAAATCGAGGATAGATGTTGACTTTGACCTGGATGTGTTGACTTTTTGTTGTTGCTGTTTTGCATTGACCATTGACTGGACAAAGTTGACTTTTGTTGACTTTGGGTTGACTGTTATAGAGCTGTCTGAGAGGGTTGTGTCACATATTTTGGTTGGCTGACCGTGTAGAGACTTTATTGGTTGAAGCATCCTGTTGATTGTTGTAACGCACCACAACACATATATTTTGTTGATCAAGTTAAGTGTATTTTTGGCTTGTCTTCTGTCGATCTATTGGTACGTTCTATCAACATTTTACTTTCTTGTTTATGTGATTACTGTTTGATATTGGGTATAAAAGTAAAGTTGCATCAAGCATAAAACATCTACAAAAATTTACATGGTATCCGAGTTAAGGTGAAGACAAAGCCCAAGTTTGTATTGAGAGAAATCACCGAAAAAGGAGCATTTGTCAAGGACCCATGGGTACCTCAAACTCTAATGGCTTCAAAGCTAATGACAAGTTGACTAGGAAGGAAGGCTTCCATGCCTGGAAGATGACCTTGGATCTAATGTTGGAAGACCAAGATGTCATGGACTATGTGCAGGGTAAAATCCAAGAGCCTCCATCATCTGCACCTACTGCCACCAAGTCAGAATATAAGAAGGGGGAAATCAAAGCAAAGTTGATGATCCAGGATTCAATTCATAAGAGTTTGGTTGCCTACATCTCTGAGCTACACACATTCGAGGAGATGTATGATAAGTTGGTCAACATGTTCAAGGCCAACAATGCAATTCAAGTCCTTTTCTTTAAGAACCAACTGAAGAATACGAAGAAAGGCAGGGATGAATCCGTTCAATCTTATTTTATGAAGTTGACCGAAATAAAAAATAATCTTCTGGCCATTGGGGAGATAATAGCCAATCGAGAAATGGTTCTCACTGCACTTGGAGGTCTCTCTTCCGAATGACATGTATTCAATACTACCATTCTCAATAACAATGTGATACTTGATTTTGACGAAGTATTATCGAGATGCGTACAAGAGGAAACAAGAATGAAGGAATATGAAAATGAAGGTAATGCCGCCTACACCGCTCGTGCTAAGGAGAAGAACAATGGTGGTCCGAGGAACCATGGAAGAGCAGGGGCCCAAGGAAAGAAAGGAAGATGTTACACATGTAACAAGAACGACCACTATGCTAGAGAATGCCCTAATAAGAAGGATTCTCTTGTGGATGATGACAACAACAACAACCAGAGGAATGGCAATCAAAGGAACAACTGGTTCAAAGGAAAGAGGAAGGCTCCCTTTGGTCGCAATGGAAATGGGCAATCTTTCAAAAGGTCGAGAAATTCCAGGTATGAGGAATCTAATGTTGTTGATAATAAAAGAAATGAATTCATTCTTGTATTTGCCCTCTCTGCTGCATCTCCACCTGACACTATGGATGTCTGGTTGATTGATAGTGGTGCCTCAAGGCACCTCACTGAGTTTAAGGATGCACTTTCTGATTTGGTTGAGAAGGATGTTAATCGGAAAATTATCCTTGGAGATAATTCCACATATCTCGTGAAAGGGACAAGGACTGTGACCCTCTACTTATCTCAAGGTCGAGTCCTTCGCTTGCAAGATGTATTATATGTACCTGATTTGAAGAAGAACCTTGTGTCTATTTTGGCCATGGAAGACAAAGGTTTCAATGTGGCATTCGTTGATGGGAAGGTACGCATCTGGAAGAAGAGCTTCAAGGAAGCTATCACGATTGGGTTTAGAGTTGATACACTCTACCAGGTTGGAGGAAGTCCACTAGGAGCTATGACATGTGATACTATCTGTCAAACCGAACTATGTCACAAAAACATATGATGTCTTGCAATTGATATATTCCGAGTTGTTTGGTATGTTGCCCGTGACATCCTTGGGAGGATGTTCTTATTATATGACGTTCACAGATGACTCCTCTCACAAACCTGGATATACGAAGAAGAAGGACGAGGCTTTCATGTGGTTTCGTACTTTCAAAGCCTTGGTGAAAAATCATACAGGGAAGAAGATCAAGATTTTGAGAACCAATAATGGCACTGAATATGAGACGAACGAGTTCAATAAATTTTGCAGAGAAGCTGGCATTAAGAGGGAGACCACAACCGTATATACTCCTGAGCAAAATGGCGTTGCAGGAAGAAAGAATAGGACCATTGTGGAAGCTGCCCGTGCCATGCTATGTGACCAAGGTCTCTTAAAGTTTATGTGGGGAGAAGCTACGAACAATGCCTGTGTACATACAAAACCGATGCTTGCATTTTGCTCTGGACTCCAAAACTCTCGAAGAGGTTTTCTCTGGTAAGAAACCTGACGTCTCTTATTTTAGAGTTTTTGGTTGTCGCGTTTATTTTCATGTGTCGAAAGAGAAGAGGAGCAAGCTGGATGCTTACGGGAAGAAGGGAATGTTTGTGGGCTTCAGTGAAACTTCGAAGACTTATAGAGTCTATGTGCCTGGTCAAAGAGAAGTGGAGATATGCCACGATGTTACCTTTGATGAAGATGCTTCCCTTAGGAAAGTAATCAATCTTCCGTGCTCTGAGGAAGATCATGAAGTAAGGTCTGGAAATCAGGAAGAACCGAAGGATGACATGATGCCCGATGTTGAAGGACCGATGAACCCTGTTGATCCGCCTCCTTGAATGAAGAGAAGACCCTCATGGCTCAGGGATACTCTCGAGGATGCCGAGAGACATATGGCCCCAAGGGGGACATTCCGTGAAAGCAAGAAGTTGAATAGATACCAAGGGTATCTAGCAGCCATGAGCACGATCGTATAATCTGAGCTTGGATCTTTTGAAGACGCTGTAAAGCATCAAGTCTGAAGGATGCTATGCACGAAGAGTACGAGTCCATTATGAAAAATGATATCTGTGATGTGGTTTCGAGACCGGAGGACAAAGCAGTTGTCACCTCGAAATGGTTCTATAAGATCAAGCATGGATCTGATGGTAGTGTTGAAAATTTCAAGGCAAGATTCATTGCCCGAGGCTTCTCTCAAAAGGAAGGCGTAGACTATGATGATATATTTGCACCTGTGGCCCGATATACCACCATCTGATCTATCATAGCCCTTGCTGCTACGCAATGATGGAATCTTCATCAGATGGATGTGAAGACTGCCTTTCTGCATGGTGTGATAAAGGAAGAGGTGTATGCGGAGCAACCTCTGGGGTTTGAAGTCCAGGATCGAGACACCCATGTTTGCAGGTTGAAGAAAGCCCTCTATAGGTTGAAGCAAGCCCCTAGGGCTTGGTACAAGAGGATGAATAGCTACCTGATGAAGCTGGGCTTCACTTGTAGTAATGCTGATCCGAACATTTACTTCAAGGTTGATAGAGAAAAGCCTCTCATTTTGATGTTGTATGTGGACGACCTCTTCCTGACAGGTGCTGACCCTCTCATTCATCAGTGTAAGAGGGAGCTTGCTTCTGAGTTCGAGATGAAGGACCTAGGATTGATGCATTACTTCCTAGGCTTGGAGGTCCGGTAGAGACCTAACGAGATTTTCCTTTCTCAAGGAAAATATATTGTGAAGCTGCTGGAAAGATTTGGAATGGTGGACTGTAAGTCCGTGTAGATCGAAGGAGCTCAACTTTAAGAAGTTGAATGGCAACATTGCTGGGCCTGTGCTAGCAAATCCTACTAAGTATCGTCAACTCGTAGGGGCCCTGATGTTCTTAGTGAACACCCGTCCGGACGTATGTTTTGAAGTGAACACTTTGAGTCAACACATGGTTGATCCTCATCACATTCACTGGGTTGGTGCCAAGAATCTGTTGAGATATCTTCGGGGCATGATAAACCATGGGCTGAGATACACTACCGAGAGCGTGACACTCCATGGATATACTGATGTCGATTGTGCTGGCAGTGTGGTGGATCGCAAGAGCACATCTGGATGCTGCTTCACACTTAGGTCTGCTTCGATATCTTGGATGAGCAGGAAGCAGAAGTTGGTGGCTTTGAGCACCGTTGAGGCCGAATACATTGCAGCGAGTATGGCCTGTTGTGAAGCAATTTGGTTGTGAAAGCTCTTCAGTGAGCTGTTCGGGCATGTGTTAGATACCACCATTATCCTCTGTGATAACTAGAGTGGGATTCGGTTGTCCTAGAATCTTGTGTTCCACGATCAATCCAAGCATATTGATATCAGGCACCACTTTATCCGGGATATGGTTGCGCCGTAAGGCTTGATCATATAGGAACTGATGAGCAGGTCGCAGATATTCTCACAAAGCCCTTGGGGAAGGTCAAGTTCCTAACCTTCCGTGAGAATCTTGGTATCGTGGAATGGCCCTTTTCCGAGGGTCCTGTGGGACGATGAGCTTTGGGAGCTTCGAGGGGCCTTGGGGATAGCTTCTTGGAGCTATAAGCAACCACAGGGCTAGGCTTGTTGAACCTTTTTGGTGTGTTTCTGCCCCACCATTATGATATTGAGTTGGTTCACCTCTCTTTGATCTGTGCCCCATATGCATCGTACCCATAGAGTCTCAGACTCATGGGAAGTACCTCTCATTTGGCCAATGAAGTGGGAAAAACTAGAGACCAGTAGAAAAGACCGATGGACGCATCGGAGATTGCCGTACCCTCTATGTCTAGGATGGCATATGTCCAACCACTTGATCTGGGATCAAGTCTAGTGAGGTTTCAGACCTCCAACTGACTTCGGGTTGGTGTGTGATCCTTTGAGTCCTATAGAGGTTTCAGAGCTCTGAGCTGATTTTGTCAGCCGAGAGTGATGTCCTTGTGACTCACCTTCTGTTCTGAAATAAAGAAGCCATCAAAGCAAGTTACGACGGGATGACGCACGATGTTTGGATGGCATAGGTGGATGGAGTTCTCCCTAGTTGAGAGGGAGTGTTAATTTTGGACAACTAGGTCCAAACTCCATGTTGTGATGCTCAGATGAAGATGCTAATATTTTTATTGGGTTCCTCTTTCGGAGAGGTGCAAGATCTATCTAAAGATCATCTTGATCCGATGAGCAGAACATTTATTTTGAATTAATTCCACTTATGTGCAATGTCGGCCATAATTGTAATGTAGGCTTGGAGCTCCAACATATGTGTCACACACCCTCATTGATGGATATATATAGGTCAACGTTGGAGGTCATTTTCATCATCACTCATCACACATTCTCTCTATTCATCTGATTGGTTCGAACATCATCTTGGAGGCTCTTCTTCTCTCACACGTGGGAAAACACATCAAAGGATTTTCCGGTTTTTGACCTAGGGTTTAAGCGCAGATTTGACCAGCGTTGACTTTGGTCAACTTGACCTCAAACCCTCCCAAAATTCTAATTTCTGCAGTGCGCATTTTTTGGCACATAAATTGACGCTGGACATTGACTTTGACTTGGCTACGTTGACTTTCTCCTGCTGCTGTTTTGTGTTCACTGGAAAACGTTGACTTTTGTTGACTTTGGGTTGGCTGTTATAGAGCTCTCCGAGAGGGTTGTGTGACACATTTTGGTTGGCTAACCTTGTAGAGACTTCGCTGGTTCAAGCATCCTGTTGACCGCCGTAACGCACCACAACACATATATTTTGCTGATCAAGTTAAGTGTATTTTTGGCTTGTCTTCGGTCGATCTATTGGTATGTTCTATCAGCATTTTACTTTCTTGTTTATGTGATTGATGTTTGATATTGGGTATAAAAGTAAAGTTGCATCAAGCATAGAACATCTACAAAAATTTACAGGTTGTGATCACCATAAGGAGGCAACACAAGGCATCTAAAGGAGTCGAATCAACTAAATGAAGAAAAATTAGTTCCTTGTCTTAAGTGTTGGATTGGTTGAATTAGAAGGTATGATTGTGGAAGAATCTAGGCACAAGTCTATGCTTGAACATGTAGCATGAGTTCAAATCTAAAAGAGGCTTGAGAGCCTACTATAGGCTATCTTGAGGGCCGTAAGGCCTAGTTTTGGAGGGCCACAGGCTTGAACTATTGTCGAAACGGTAGGCCACAACTTCTAAAGGAAAAGCACTGTGCTTTTTAGGGCAACATTGATGTGACCAAGGCTCAAGCGTGACTGAGGTAACCCTAGTAGAGGGAGGCCACAAAGAGACATGTACTCAACCTAGCTTTTAGTCAAGCTTTTAGTCAAAAATCATGGCTAGATCTATGAATTCTTGGAGCCGTGATGAAGGACCTATGAAGGTAGAGTTATGCGTCAGTTGGTATGGAAAAGAGTTGGTTCTAAAGCATTTAGGACAATATAACTTGAAGCCCTTGTTAGGGTTCTCTTCATGCATGAACAACCACATAGATCAACTCAAGTCTATCCTAGGAGTGCATGTAAGGAGATTGAAGTAGCGTCTAATGTGGCTAACATGAGGTGTTGAGAAGAGGGCAGATTCAAGGAAGCGTTGAAGGATTTTGGAGGATTTTTCATGGGTTTGAATAATAGTAAGGTTGGTGCACAAGAACAATGATGTTGAGGAGTCAAATCACTATTAGGTGGCAACTTGAAGAAGCCTTAGATGGGGGGAGCTTTGTGGGTTCTAGTTTTGCGCAATTTGACGAACAAATTGTAGAACAAAGGGCCGTATGTTTGTAGCCCTAGATCAGTCAAGGAATGACTGTAAGTGGGTAGATTTGCAAGCCCTAAGGACAATGACAGGAGCAGTTATGTGTCGCAGAGGTATGCAGATGAGTAGGCCCTAGGATCAACACTCTAAAATGACTTGAAGGCTGACACGTGGGAAAATCTGGAAGTTGGGAGCACTGTTCACAAATGCAATTGTGAACAATGGTTTTTTGAGTGTAGGAACAACACAAGACATAATGTAGGATGAAGACCTCAAGCGCATGATCATGAAAGGAGCCATGGACTATTAGGAGGCAAATTTGGAGCCCTAGTTCAAAAGTTGCAGATTGGCAGACTTCAGTGAAAAGATGGTAGTTCCAGAAGACCCAATGAGCATTCATCCTAGTGGAGCAGGAGGACTTCTAGTGAGTAGTTTTATGAGCCAAAGTTTAGTGATACGAAAGGAGTTGTGGTCATCGGTAGTGGTAGGCTGGGCAACTAAGATGTAGTTGCAATGATCAACATATGGGAAAGCAAGATGGCTCGCCATATGTGTTCAAGGCACACAGACTGAAAGGGTTGCATGGCGCCACATCAACAAATAGGTCGAGTGTGTCTTGTTCAGGGTAGATTGGTTGTCAAAGTGATAGACACCAGGCCCTAGTTGTGTCCTTATATGACAATTGTATGTAAGGGTCATGAACCTTGGTACGAGAGCCCTAAGACTATTGTATTCTAGTTTGTAATATAAAATGTGGTGGGTTTAAAAAGTTTAAAATTATCATGTGCACTAGTTGATTTACTGATGTGTATAGATTGCACTGTGCAAGTAGTATAGTTGTGGCATTTGAGTGTGATTGTGTCAGAGACATTAAGATCCAAACTAGATTTTCATATGTCGTGGAAAATCAACAGTCAATAACTTTTGAGTCACATCACCTCCTTGTATGATATCTCCAAGGTAGTCCTTGGTCATCATCCCTTACCCTACTTACCCCCTTTTGCTATAGTTGCTCTTTTGAGGACATCAAGAGAGAAGTTAGGGTTATGAGCACTAGTGAAAAGGATAGTCCCCAAATGAAATTCATCAACTATGGTATTCTTTCTCTCGACCTGGAGTTTGTTTATTTATTCAATTATGTTGTGTCTTTAGATTTTATTGTCTTGGTTCCACCAAATCATTCACTCGATTTTCAAATTGGGGAATGCCTTAGGTTTGAACAAATATAGGAACATCATGATCAAACATACCTTTGCCAAAGTCTACTTTAGAGTTCTTCATGTTGATTTGGGTAGCATCGGACGTGCTCCAAGTCTCAAAATTTTCTGGGAGGCTTAAACACATGTATTCCAGATAACGCAGAAATTGTTTTTGAAAATTCCACTTGGAGTATGTCTTATTAAATAAATAAATTATTTTTAATGGGACCCCAATTTTAAACTTAGGAAATTAAAATAATTAAAGGGTGTTGATAAAACAGAGTGTGAATCTTCTAGAGAAGACGAATATCAAGTCAAAAGTTAATATTAGCTGTTGATTAATGATTTAATCTCGGCCGTTGAAGTCTCAACGAGAAGATTATAAGGAGGACTTGATGGATCATTTGGAAGACACATCGGGAGAGAATATAGATATAGAAATTCTTTAGTGAGAAGTGCTCAGGGAGAAAATCGACCGAGAAGATTTTTGCAGAGGGGCAGAGATAATTTCTGGTTGGAAGAGTTCCGTGATCCAGAGAATACATCGCAGAGAAGACAGAGTGTAGTACGCAGAGAGGCATTATAGCAGCTACGCAGAGCCAACAAAATCTGCACAATAGCCTTGAGGAAGTCTGTGATTCAGCTAAGGATCAGTCAGATCCAGTGCTAGAGAGCCGGGGTGTGAGATTGGGAGAGGCCAGAGGGTTAGATACAACCAACAGAAGAGCCACCCAGCAGCGGTGACACAGTCCCCACGCAGAGTGACGCAGAGGCAGTGGAGGGCTTGTCAGTTCGTCGTTTGGCCATTTTGGGCTTCCAATGTCAGTGTGTGAGGTAATCTCACTAGCTCTTTGTTAGTCAGATTCTTTGTGAGGATGGCCAACATGACATCTAAAATTGTATTCAAAATTACAATGTAATAAATAAACCCTCAACTGCTGCATCGATTTTCTCGCATTGTGTTACTCCAGGGACATTGGTCCAAAAACAACAATATCATGTGTCTATGATTTATGCTTGCTCAGATTTTGTTTCCGCACTTATATTTTTCCACAGTTGATTTGTGAAGGCTGTAGTGTATGAGTTTTTGATATTTACAGTAGAACATCGTAAATAATTTGTTCAAGGAAATAACAAATAGAATTCTCATCAGTGCTGCAGTAGGATTCTAGATCTAGGAATTTTCACACTTCACCCATAACTTCTTTGATGAGCTTGAGTGGATACTTCTCAGGGCTAATGACTAGGTAGGGTTTTTCCTAGGGTACTAGATCGTAGATCACATCCTTACACTCAAGCCATTATTAAGGAGGAAACCTTTCCATATTAAATAATTTGTTTAAGGAAATAAGAAATAGAAGAATTCTCATCAGTGCTGCAGTAGGATTCTAGATCTAGGAATTTTCACACTTCACCCGTAACTTCTTTGATGAGCTTGAGTGGATACTTCTCAGAGCTAATGGCTAGGTAGGGTTTTTCCTTGGGTACTAGATCATTGATCACATCCTTACACTCAAGCCATTGTTAAGGAGGAAACCTTTTTTCTTTGAAAGCCTTTCTTTACTTTTTGGACTTTTGTATGATGTTTGAATCTATCTCGAGAAAGGTTATTATAGAAACTGCATGACAGTGGCATTTTTGACTTTTTTGATGACCATAATGAGACTTTTTGAGTTAGTTCTTAGGTTTTTTTTCACAACATATGGCATCTTAGATTTCAATGGAAGCACTATTTTGGTCATTTGTTGGATAAGAATAAACTTATCTTAGTAGGTTCAAAGAAGGACACCCTCTCCCTGACTTTCTTGAGGCCTATATTGATGATCTAAAGACTTATGTTAGTTAGTGTATCTAGGAAAGGGATGGTTTCCTTCTTTGTCATGTGTTGATCTTTATATTTATTTTGTTAATGATGCGATCCTTCTGATCTCCTTTGTTGAGGGGCTAAAGAGAACATGGTGCCATTTCCTAGTTTTGTGATCTTTGACCATTGGTAAATAACCTTGTTATGACCATAGTAATTATATTTAGTGCATCACATTGGGTCCGTCCTTCCCATCACTTTCATTTTCGAGGGGAAGAGATTGAGGTCACCATGACCTACACCCATTTGGGGGTTCTTGAGGCCTCAATTCAACAGAATACACTTTCCAACTAGAACTGAGAAAGGGGCATGGATCCCATTCCATTTGGAGGGAGGAATATTTATGTTAAAGCTTGTTGTAGATTCATAAGGTCTTCCACATGAGCTTGGTGTCTTAGCATGTAGGATATGGTTAATTTCCTCTTTAGGTGTTTGCTTGGTGGAGTGGGTGATTTATGTCTTCTTTCTTAAATCTAACTTAGGAAAAGTACAATAATTAAAGTTAATTATTGTGGACTATGAAGCCAAAGTACCAAGGATAAATAATTTAATTATTTAAGTGATTTGAATACGATCTCAACAATTGATCTTAAGTGTGGTGAGATATAATTTCAACCAGTAATCACTTAGGAGATTAGGGTTAGGGATTTGGATCAATGAAGATTGTTAAAAGAAGCTGAGGGAGAGGTGAAGACACACGACAAGAGACAACTACTTCATTTTGAGAAAGCAATTTTCTCAAAAAGGGAGAGACTAATTTTTTCCAAAGCAAGAGGCTCATCTAGATTGAGGAGAAAGAGTAAGAGTGCATGGTGATTCATGTGTATTTCCAGGAGGCTGAGATTTGGAGATCAAGGGAGACTGAATTGCTGAAGCATGAAGGAGGCAATGAATTAGAGAGGCCAACTTATCTAGGGCCGAATTACTAGTGAGAGGTGGGCCCAATTCTCTAGGCCAGAATTCCTTGGGTCGAATTATTTCCATTGGGGCCGAGTTACATGTTCCAGTCATTGCATTTTTTTCTGTATTTTCTCTGTGGGTCAAAGCCCAGATTTTCCTGACACTGTTGAATGAAGGATAATTTTTATGCTTGTATGTTTGTTGTTGTGATGTTATTGATATCTCAATTTTTGTATTTTCTTTGCATATTAATTTTTGGAAGTTAAAATACTAGTGATTTTTATTTTTCAACAATTCATAAATGATTTGGGTAATATAATAAATTTCCAGGAATAAATAATTGTTGAGAGAAAATAAATCTGGGCTGGTATTAGAAATTTAACAGCTTAGTCTCTTCTAGAACATCTCATCCAACGTGCACCTTTTAAACATAGTTATTGGAACTACAATACTATATGGCCGATAGGTTTATGGGCTTAGTGTGCCTCATCCCATTGGGTACATCATCATTCAATGCAAGTGGATGATCCCGTAGTTAATAATCTAGAGGTCTTTAGGGTGCCTCCTTTGTGCTTGGAGGGCAATTTTTAGATTGGTCTCTTTTCTTCGTAGAGTTTGAACTCTAGTTGATTCAACCTCATGGAGAGATCCAGACCTATATTAAGGTTTTTTCTCCTTCAAGTCCTTTGCATTTGTAGGCTTGTATAGAGTAGCTCTTTCTTGGTGTTTATGAGCCTCTAGGTTGCCTTAGTTAGTGGGCATCTCTTCTGATTTCCTTCCCCGGTTCATGATTCTCTAAATGCATGCTCAAGGCACCTCTTGCCATTTAAGTAGGACTTCAATAGGATTATCAACAAGGGAATTTATAGATAATATATTTAAGGCATTTGGGCTTACCTTTAGAGGGCATTTGTTCTAAGAGGGATTTTCTACTGGAACACTTCAGTTGCATGGTGTCCTTATTGTTGGACCACTTATATGTGTGAGCAATAGATCCATGCCCTGGGATCCCTTTTGGTTAGCTCAAAGTGAGTTCACACTATATTTAGGTTGAAATTGATTATCTTCCTCTAAACAGGATTTAATATCATTGCCACTTGCATGAGACAAAGTTAGAGGATGACCTTATCTATAGATGTTCTATTTACTACGAGATCTAAGTGAGGTTCTATTGCCTTGATTGGGATTGAAATGGGCCACTCAATACTTTCTTTCAATATGTAGACTAGAGGTGTACACTGCTTTTTATGAGGGAAGTCTTATTTTAAATCATAGAAATTGCATTGTTCTCGCCATCTAGACTCTTCTATGAACATCTCTTTCTTCCTTGTTGTCTAAATTACTTATTGATGAAAATGATAACCAAAGATTAATATTTCATCCATGCAATTGGCGAGGGGCCATACTTAAGTTGCACAAAGCATCCAAACATTTTAGAGTTTCTGAAATGCGTACGTTTAAAAACATCACCTCCCAAAAATGGAAATGTCAGCCGAAACATCATATATATATATAAAACACTATTTTGCAAGAAAAAAACAAATAAGACCCATAGATGACAATTTAGAAGGAAAACCATGTCTATATTAACTCTCATAGATGATTACATCATGGTCGAGTTTCAGTCGAGTTTTGGCCAAGTTTCAAAGTTTCAGGCATGAGTACAACCAAAAACATTGGGTTCTTAGATGTTTCATGCAACATAGGACCATACAAACTAGGGTGCCAATGTGGCTCACCCAACAAAGAATTTCCTTGAGAGAAGTACCTCTATCCGGAGACATATATTATGGCTGATCCAACGTCAGAGTGAAGAACCCCATAGGTGCCTATGCAGTCCTTAGCAAGCTCTGCGCTGAGACTGTGTCACCCTTCCTAGTGGCTGCATCACCCCTCTGATATCTGCTGAATCTAAGCCCGATCTGCCCACAAAAACCCCAGTGCTGTAGCCTCTGGCTTTGCGTCACCTACTCTTGGACCGTGTCATCCCTTTGGGCCTGTGTAAGCCTCTGCGTGAGCCCAGCTGGGCCTGCATCACCCTATCAAGGGTTGCGTTGTCTCTCCTGGGTAGATCTGCCTCTCTACAATTGTATTCTCAGCGTTGGATTCAAAATCCCACTGCCGAACTACCCCTCACTGCATTGCAAGCTCACTTCAAAATTCTCAGCAAACCGCGCCCCAGAATTTCGAATTAGCTCAAGTGTTGCTACTCTGTGTGTATTCTCCAAATGACCCCAAGTCTTTATTTAGTACTGTTCCAATTGACGAATCAACGAGTGTGATCTAATCTATAATCGACGACTAAGATTAGAAAAGACTTGATCCTCGTCACGTAGAACATTCTCATCCACGTGTATAAATTAATTCACTTTATTATTTAATTTACCTAAGTTAGACTTAGGGTCCCCATTAAAATAATTAATTATTTGAATAACTTAAGCTTTGGGTGGAATTTTTCCAAATGATTTCTAGGTCTTGGAGATTTCATGTGTTCTAACCCATCTACAAAGTTCTGAGCTAGAGCACATATGATGCTATCCAAAAATCAACAACCTTTTCTTGAACCCCACACCCCTCGTCAATAGGGATTGCTTCTTAGAAACTATTTCAAAGCTTTTGCTTTAAACCCTAGGTTAGATGTCATAGGACCAACAAATGATGTAATTGTAGGATATCTCGAAGCAAGAGCCAAACTCCCTTTACTTTGAGTATTGATTTCCATTCTCTTTGGAATAGCTAGTGATGAATTTGGAGTTTATTCCCATTGACATTGAGTGGTAGAAGTGGTGGGGATTTGGATGTAATCCAAATGAAAATGGTAGAAATTGGTAGCAATTAGAGTTTGATACAATATGATGTCATGTAGTTAATTATAGAGTACCATTATTTTCACTATTTCTTCTATGATATCACCATATTTTTATACAAGTTTTTGATGGAATCCCCAAGAATTTGAAGACCTATCCATTTTTATTTCAGGTGCACCCATATTGATAAATCCAATATGACATTGATGTATGTCTTTGTCTAAAACATAGGTTTTTTTCCAATGATTTTGATTTTGTGCATGCTTAGGAGGTTTTGCAAGTTTTTTGTTGCTTCTTTTAGACTCTTCTTTTATACTAAACTAATATTGTTGTAATGATGGGAATGAATCATCAACAAAGTGCCACTTTATTAGTTTTTACCTAGGCTTAGAGTGAAATGAAATTTCATTGATTTTTCTCGCAGGATTCCTCTTTAGTGGAATGCCTCTCAAGGATTTCATACCAACTCATAAAGGAAGGGAACATCTTGTTTAATGAATTTATACAATGAAAACTCATATTTTAGCATAATTACAGTCTTATTGAGAGCTTTGATTTTGAAAATTTGATTTTGTAGCCTCGGGGGGTCCTTCTACATTGGTTTAACTTAGCATGTAGCGTTAAAATTTCATGCACCCCACGTTTGGTCTATGTTTTGGCAGTTTCACAAAACAAAAAACATAAACACACTAAAATGCCTACTTTTAAAAATAACTTTTGCACATTGGAATATACGAACAGTTATGTCATATACAATATTATTTATTGCCCAAAACTGATTTCTTATTATTCCTTTAACACGAATCCTTAGGATTCCCATATCAAGGATAATGGCCCTTTACAATGTCAAGTGGATGTCCTCTGCCACCAAGACACCAAGGCTTACAACCACCAATTTTCCTATCCAAATCCTTTAGGCATAGGGATCCATGAGGGCACACCTTGCCCTCTTACCAAGCACAACTGGTTTCATTTGGGTCTACCCTTCTACTAGGTCACTTTGGCACCTTTCTTGGGCCCAATGGCCTTCCTTACTCATCGTCCTAGCTTCATTTAGGCTATTGTTCACTCCTACACTAGTTGCTACCGTTTTAGTAGCCTTCAAACAACCTTAAACATCCTAGTTACTCCTTGAACCAACAGTTGTCCTCAAACTTGTTGTAGCAAGCTCTCTGCTCACTTCTAGACATACCCCCAATCCTTTATCTTGTTGCAACCTGCCCTTATCTTGTGTCACGACCCTTCCTCAAGCTGCGAATAGTATTCAAATCATGCCCGAAAATCCTTAGACCTTGTGGCCAAGCTCCAAGCCACATCAACCTCCACCCTTTACTAGTATTAACATAAGTTCCTAGGGTTGTGGCATAGTCTCTTAAGGAACAAACCTCTGCTCCACCCTCGTAAAACAACCCCACAATTTGTTATGAAACCAGCTTTAAAAATAGAAGAAAAGAGAGATCAATACCTTAGAAATAAGCCAATTTGAGAGGGAAACCTCCTTTACATTACATAAATGAACAATTCTTGGATGATACAAATGATAAAACCTACTTTCTATATATAGGATTCCATGGGGTCACAATATAGTCCTAGTTGACCTAACAATAATAATTTAAGGGCACAACCATAACAATAGTGGCTTTCATGGGGCACAATAATAACAATATGGGGGCTACAGGGGTACAAAAATAACAATAAAGGGGATACACTAACAACAATAAGGGGGATACACTAACAACAATAAGGGGGTGCACTATTATTATAGGGACCTAAAATGCTTCTCTCCTTCAAACAAGTGTTGCCCTCAATGCTTGATTATTTCTCGATGCTTCTGTATAAAATTCTCATCATCCCATGTGGAATCTTCAACGGGTAAGTTCTTCCACTTGCTGATATACTCTAAAATTGATCGATTTCGTAGTTATCGAGTTCTTGTTTCTGTGACTGCTTCAGATCTTCTTTCGATGTGACGCTGATCTTTGTGTTGTTTCATTCGATTCTGCACCAAAGTTAGGTTATCTTTTGAGAGTTGGAGAACTTTTTGTTGATGCTTCGATGTGATATTCCACTACTTATCATCCATATTAGCTTTCATTTGATCCTTCAAACCATCCAACTTAGCCTCCATTTTTTCTTTTAAACCATCGATGTCATATTTGATTTCTCTTTTTAAGATCAAAATTTATTGCACTTGGTACCCGAATTTTGATATATCATGTTGCACTTCTTCATCTTCATGAGTCATAGTAGAGTATTCTGAGGGCTTAATGGGTGTCGAATTCTTTTTAGGGGGCATTTTAGAACCCAATAATGATATCTATGCTTCAATATGCCCTTGGAATCACTTCAAACTGATTTTTCAAACAAGACTAGTGCAATTTGAAAAAAAATACACATTTTTCTTGTTTTTGAGGAGCTCGATATTGAAATTGAATTATCTCTGTGATTTTGGATCTTCAATCTCTGCATTTTGGTCTTGTAGTAATCCTCATAATCTTCTTTTGAATGCCATAGGTCTGACTTGATTTGGATTATTCAAGGCAAAGTTATGCCCAATATCCCACAATGACCTAATTATGGATTGGTTCAGTGGAGTGAACTTGTACGACACGCCACATGTCACTATTTCCTCCTACGGCTCTGACATTTTTACATAGAGAACTATAGTCCGTGTAATTTCGACCATTTTTTACAGAATTCCAATCCGATGCTCAGAGAGAGAGAGTTATGACTATTTTCCTAAGGTCACCTCTTCTAGATGAAATTCGAGAGCCTGCAAAAACCCTAACTTCCATAGATCATATTTCCGAAAATATTGCGAACCAAGATCTGAAATTTGTACATGAAGTTCCTCAGGATTTCGGCTTCGCGTGGTAAAAATTTCAGCATCTAAAATTTCGTTGAAAAAAAATTATAGCGAAAATTACACAATGCCCTGTTTGGAGCAGTGAAACCCTAGAATCTAAAGCTTTGATACCAAATGTTATGAAAATAGCTCCAAAAATAGAAGAAAAGAGAGATCAATGCCATAGAAATAAGCCACTTCGAGGGGGAAACCTCCTTTACATTACATAAATGAACAATTTTTGGATGATACAAATGACAAAACCTCCTTTCTATATATAGGAGTCCATGGGGTCACAATATAATCCTAGCTGACCTAACAATAATAATGTAAGGGCACAACAATAACAATAGTGGCTTTTATGGGGCATAATAATAACAATATGGGGGCTATAGGGGTACAACAATAACAATAAGGGGGTTACACTAACAACAATAAGGGGGTACACTAGTATTATAGGGACCTAACACAATTACACAAAGAATACCCTAATTCCCTAAACATAGGTTTGCAATAACCTTAGAAAATCAAAACCCAAAAATATTTGAAAAATATCGTAAAACCATCCAAATGGTCTATTTATAATGGTTTGCAAGTCAAAATGGAGGGACTCAACCCTTCAAAATGTTGCACCTCTTTGACTCCCAATCGACCTTTCAAGTGCCTGAGCCGATTTATCTCTTCAAGCTGACCTACGAAATACTTTCCAAGCTACCAAATTCCAACATGTAGAAGATATCTGATTGCCTCTTTAGGTGCTTTGTTTGGTGGAGTAAGTGATGTTATGAATGATTTCCTAATGTTAACTTAGGAAAAGTACAATAATTAATCTAATTAATTATTGTGGACTTTTAGGCCAGATTTCTAAAGATAATAATAAAATTATTTAAGTGAATTATATATAATATAAATCGTTGGTCTAATGTGAGACTTAGGAATTAATCCTAGCCATTGATCACTTAGGAGATTAGGGATTGATATTTTGGCTTAAATTAAGCCTAAGGGATATGTGAAGACACAGTTGTGGAGGAAGCAATTTTCCTTAGAGCGAGAAGCTTGACTAGACTGAAGAGAAGTGAGGAGAACTGCAACAGGGAATTTCAAGAGAAATTCAGGGAGGCTGAGTTCAGGAAAGAGGGAGGTTGAGTTGCTGAAGAGAAGGGCCAAATTGTGGAGGCCAAAATATCCATAGAGGTCGTTTTTTTCAAGTGCGTAGAGGTAGTACGAGGTGAGAAGAAAGGGCACTGATTTGCTAGTGAGACAAATCCAATTATCCAGGGAAAAGTTTCTTCAGAAGGGTTGATTTCCAAGGGCTGATTTCCCAATGGGGCTGTATTTCCAGTTTCCTAACAATTGTATTTTTTGTGTATTCTTTGTATGTTTAGGCCCAAATTTTCCTAAGAAATTGATATGAAGGAAGATTATGTTGGGTACAAATTGTTGGTAATATTCAACAATATTGAGAGGTGTGGGGGGAGGGGTGGATCAATATTAACAATTTTTAACTTCAAAACCTTGTAAATGCATCCACATATATAAAGCAAAGCACATAATATACAAAGCACATATATTTTTACACGGAAGCCCAAAGTAGGAGAAAACCATAAAGTTATTCTCTTAATATATAAAGAGTACATTCAAATTTATCAATATGAATTAAAAAGAAGCACAAACTCCTTATTTTATTAGCATGAATTGAAAGGAAACACCAACTACTTGATTTATTAACACCAATTGAAAGGAAGTACCAACTCTTTGGTTTATCAACACTAATTGAAAGGAAGCACCAACTCACTGGTTTATCAACACCAATTGAAAGGAAACACCAACTACTTGATTTATCATAACCAAATCTTGTACAACAGTGAATATTAGTGAAAGAAAGTCCGCCCTCCTGGTAGCTTCTCCTCTGTCCTTGACACAAGCACTTGGTTTCCCAAACACGACCTTCTTAGCAACATAACTTACCTCAACAAATGATCCTTGAACTCAACCTCCTTATCAATAGAACTTGACCTCAATAGGCCAAAAACCAAGACTAAAACTTTCAAAAAGTATGCCAAAAGCTTTTCAAAATAAGCCAAAAATAATTTACAAAACAAGAAAAAGTCCTTAAAAAATGCGCCAAAAATCTTGCCCCACAATGTCTCTCCAAATCAACTCTTCACTTCTGGTTCAGGAGGTATGAACCTTAGAATTCATTATCTTCTTTGCATGTTTGAACATATATGAATTTTCTTGAGCAAATGACTTAAAATGCTCCTTATCGCGTCTATTTATAGTGCATTCAAGGTCTAGAGAAGGCTGGCTTGTCCATTGGCTACAGTGACTTGCACAACTAGAAAAATGTATAGCGAATATTCAAAAAATCATTTCACCTCAATTATGAGGAGTTAAAGGGAGTGCCATACACTATTGGAAATGTGTCATAATAAGAATTCAAACCACATATATTATGCTTCTATTTGAGCTAGATAAATGGAGTAAAAATGCATTCAAAGATAGGGTATCCAAATGGGCCATCAAAAATCCAAATATCATTTCTCTTCAACTGTGAGGAGTTAGAGGGAGTGCGATATACCGTTGGAAATGACTCCAAATATTTTTTCCAATCATATATGTTACACTTCCATTTGGGCTAGGTAAATGGAGTAAAAATATTCAAATATAAGGTATACAAATGGGGAATAAAAAATCCAAAATTAATATTTCACAATGTTCTATTTGAATTTGTAGCTTTCTCTTTCATTTGGACAACTTTTGACATCGATGACAATTTATTTCAACAATCTTCCCCTTTCTCAATGATGGAAATTGCCATACTCACCCTATAATCATGCTCCCAATGTCTTGATGGTAACCATTATACTTCCCTTGTGATCGTGCTCCCTTTGTCTTTGTGCTTCTTAATCTATCTCCCCATTTGATATCAATGACAAAGGTAACTCCCATTAGGGGAATTTTGAGGTCTAAAATGAGTCTCCTAAGAAAAATGTACAACCAAAATAAACTTTATAAGAACCCATAGAATTCAAGGTGATGATGTCAAATATGGGGGACGATTCACCATTTTTAGATTAAAAAAGTAAAAGGATTAAAAAATAATAAAATAATAAAACTATTTTTTCAACTCGTATTCTCAACTTACCTCCCTAAGATCTTACTCAAATTTTGAGTGGGAGTACCCGTTGGATGCAAAATCTAATTCATCATCCAAGGAGTACCCATGTTGCATACTTTTGATGGACCCTACTACACGAAAAATGAGAAATACATGAAAAAACTTGATTGCTATCATATTTTTCATGTATTTCTCATTTTTCGTATAGTCAGGTCCATCGAAAGTATGCAACATGGGTACTCCTTAGATGAGGAATCAAATTTTGCATCCAATGAGTGTTGCCGCTTGAAATTTGAGTAAACCCATAGGAAGATAAGTTGAAAATATGAGTTGAAAAAATAGTTTTTTCTTTTTTCCCTATAAAATTTGATGATGTAATGTAATTTTATTTTATTATTTCCACTATTTGTTTATAATTTCCTTAGGAGGCCCATTTTAGACCTCAAAACTCCCTTAATGCCCTGACACTGTCTTTTTCCTTGTATTTCTTTGCTAAAGATTGTGCAAATCAATTTGGAGTAGAAATTACTCCCAGTTTTTGTTTGAGATACTCAAATGTCTCTCTCGGAAGTGGTTTGGTGGAGATGTCTGAAATTTGTCCCTTTATCCCAACGTATTCTAGCTTGATATTCGTTTCTATGACTTGCTCCCTTAGAAAGTGAAACTTGATAGGAACATGCTTGGTCTTGGAATGCATCACGAGATTCTTAGAGATGTTTATCACACTAGTTGTTGGAATATTCAACAATACTAAATGGGGAAGAGGGGGTGAAGATATTAACAATTTTTAACTTCAAAAACTTGAAAATGTATCCACATATATAAAGAAAATCACATAAATATACAAAGCATAAATATTTTTAAGTGGAATCCCACAACAGGAGAAAACTACAAAATTATTTTCTTAATATATATAAAGAGTACATTTAAATTTATCAGCACAAACTAAAAGGAAGAATCAATTTCCTTTCAACACCATCTTTGTTTCAACACCAATTCAAAGGAAGCATCGACTCCTCAATTTATTAGCACCAAATGAAAGGAAGAACTAACTCCCCGATTTATCTACACCAATTGAAATGAAGTACCAACTCCTTGGTTTATCAACACCCACTGAAAAGAAGCATCGATTCTATGATTTATCAACAACAAGGCTTGTATAAGAGTCAATATTAGTCAAAGTAAGTTTGACCTCCTAACATCTACTCTTCTATCCTTCACACAAGCACTCAATTTCCCAAACACAACCTTAGCAACACAATTTCCCTCAACAAATGATCCTTGAACTCGACTTACTTATCAACGGAACTTGGACTCAATAAACCCCAAACCATGATTGAAATCTTCAAAAAGTGTGTCAAAAATCCTTCCAAAATAAGCCTAAAAACCTTTTTCAAAATAAGACCAAAACCCTTCGAAAATGTGCTAAAAATCCTTACAAATTATCTCCAAATCAACTCCTTGCCACTTCTTATTGATGAGGTATGAACCATAGTTTTAAAAATTGGCTAGTTTGAATCGGTAACTGGTCATACCGATCGGTTTGAATCGGTAACCGGTCATATCGACCGGTTCTTTGGCCGATCAGGCAAATCGGTAGAAAAACTGTTATGAAGCCAACTCACAACATAGAAGAAAAGATAGATCAACGCCTTAGAAATCAACCTCTTCGAGGGGGAAACCTCCTTTACATTACATAAATGAACAATTATTGGATGCCACAAATGACAAAACCTCCTTTCTATATATAGGAGTCCACAGGGTCACAATATAATCATAGCAGATCTAACAATGATAATGTAAGAGCACAACAATAAAAATAGTGGGCTATTATGGGCATAATAATAACAATATGGGGACTACAGGGGTACAACAATAAAAAATAAGGGAGCTACACTCACAATAAGAAGGGACTACACTACTAATATAGGGCCCTAACATGCCCTTCTCCTTCAAAAAAGTGTTGTCCTCAATGCTCGAGTAGTTCTGGATGCTTTTGTATGAATTTCTCATCCTCCCATGTGGAATCTTCAATGGGTAAGTTCTTCCACTTGATGGGATACTATGAAATTGATCGATTTTGTAGATGTCGAGTTCTTGTTTCCGTCACTGTTTCAGGTTCCAATATGACTTTTCCTTCCTCATCAAGTTCTGGCAATATTGTTTGAACCCGAAGTTTGTCGCCTATAACCTTCTTTGAGCACAAAACATGAAAAACTAGGTGAACTCGAGAAGATGCGGAAAGCTCCAATTTGTATGCCATAGTACCAATATTTTGCAATACCTTGTAAGGACCATAGTACTTTGGTGATAATTTATTATCCTTCTTATTTTGCTCAAGGGACATTTGTTTGTATGGTTGTAGCCGTAAAAATACCCAGTCGCCTACATCAAAACTTCTCTCGCTGCGATGTTGATATGTTTTTTGTTTCATTCGATTCTATGTCAAATTTATATTATCCTTTAAGAGTTTGAGAACTTGTTGTTGATGCTCGATGTGATCTTCCACTACTTGAACCTTAGAATTTTCTCTTAAAGATGATGTGATGGACAATGGATGATATGCATAAAGTTCCATAAATGGGGTCATTTTTGCTGCAGTGTGGAAGGAAGTGTTATACCACCATTCAACCAGAGGTAACCAATTGACCCATTGTGTTTGTTTATCAGATACAAATCAACAAAGTTATCCTTCCAAACATTTGTTCACTATCTCAGTTTTCCCATCGGTTTGAGGATGATAAGATGAGTTATGAGCTAGTTGAGTACCCAAACAAGAAAATAGTTCCGTCCAAAAATTTCCAGTGAATATGGGATCTCTATCGCTTACAATAATCTTTGGGTTTCCATGTAGCTTGTGAATTGTTTCCATAAATGCAGTAACAATTGTACTCGCTCTAAATGGATGAGATAATGTACAAAAGTGTGCATACTTGGTAAATCTATCAACTACCACCATGATGACACTCTTTCTTTTGGACTTAGGTAAAACTGTGATAAAATCCATTGAAACCTCTTCCCAATGTTGAGTCTTAATTGTCTCAACTTTATTTTGCTGGAAAAACTAACATTCCGCCACAAACTTTTGAATATCAGATTTAAGGCCATCCCAAAAAAATTCTTTCTTCACCCTGTGGTAAGTTTTTAAAAAACCCGAGTGTCCTCCTAAGGGAGAGGTGTGCAATTCCAAAAGAATCTTTTGTTTTAGTTGGAAATTCTTACAAAGATATAAACGATCTTTGTTGTTAGGATATTCTGACACACAAGAAATAGTTAAGAATAACTTAGCCTAGTGTAGAGTTAGGTAAAGTGTGTTTCTTTACCATGTACATTTGTAACTTATAATCCGACGGTTATCTCTCACCTCGGTATTAATGACACTTGATCTATGGTTTAACACTCGATTGGTCTATGATCTCTATTTAAAGAGCATGGAGGGTCATTTTTCCGGTAATCGTTTATGAGAGAAACATATGTAACATTTCTTTTTATATTAATAAATTGCCTGAAGTGGCCGCGTTGGCTCAGGCCGTGGACTGTTTTCCTCTTTGAGGGTTTTAACCACGTGATTATACTAGTGTACTGATTTGTGATCTGTTTGTGAGCAGTGACCTTTGGTTCTTGATCTACAGAACTTACCCTGTAAATTCCTACATGGTATCAGAGCTATTTTGAGGGCCGCGTCCGTTGTTAATCAAAATCCGAAGCCGGTTTGACTGCATGCGAATGCCGTTTTGTAGATATACTATTTTTGAACATTTTTGGGCTTGGAGAACTGCTCTGTTGTGTCCGGAGTGTCTGTTACAGTTAGGAACACCTTTCATTTCATGCGAAAAGGTTTCCAGCTGCCCAAGTTATGACAGTTTAGGTCTGGAGGTATAAAACATCTGTTTTGCAGTTATTTTTGTTAATAGTTCTGCTTATTTCGGTTTCCTCTGTTTATCTTCGGCTTTTAGGTTTTATTTATTTGCCGAATCTATACCCTCTTCTCTGTGTATGCTCTTTGCTGTGCGCTGCGTGCAATCTCGGAAAATTAGAAACAGAAAAGGGATTTTTTTGCTACGTATGCTCTTTTCCTACGTCTTTGTGCGATCTCAGGAAATCAGAAATAGTGAAAATATTGATAGTTGCCGGTAAGGCTAATCGAAAATCTAATATTCTGCCGTAAGGTTTGCATTTCGTTTTTTTTTCGCTTGTTTTTTTATGCAAGAAAAGGCACGCACACCAGAGAGTTAAAAAAAAAACCCTTCCTCCATTCAAACAATAACATAATCCTTTTACTATCTCACTTGGTGAGGGCTTAGTTTATGAGAATAGAGGTCTTGGGTTCAAATCTCTTTCTCAAGCTTCTTTTGTAAAATTTTTTTGTTAAAAGGGGCAGAGTTTTTTTTATAAAAGTCGCAGTTCATCCCGTTCCTGTAACTATTCGGCATCTTCAACTCGTTTTTTTCAAAAAGGCATAACTTCTTCATCCGGAAGCTGTTTTTCGAGCCATTTTTTTTTAAACGGCTTAATTTTTCGAGATCCTTCCATTGGAGCAGCTAGTTTCAGCTTTAGTTTAAAAAAAGAAGAAGGAAAGTGCATACTCGATTATTCTTAACAACACCAATTATTTCCAATGGCCTCACATGGTAGATATACTTAGAAGTAAAGGGATTTATAGAATAGCCACAGGGGTAGAAACTAAACCTTCTGATGATGATAAAGTCGCTAAATGGGAAAATAAACAAGATCAAGCATGAGGGTTGATAGGAATTTCCATTGCTCAAGATCTTCGATTTCATATCCTTGACATTGACACCCCTCATGAAGCCCTGGATAAGCTAAATAATGCCTTTGGCATTCAAAATCAAATCAGGGCTCTGGCAGCAGCAAGTCCATCTAACACGGGACACCTAACAATTTCGAAGCCCCATTCTTTTACGTCAAGTTCAGACCATAGACTTCTTTAGGAGGCAGTAGACAAAAGGAGAGATGAGTAGCTATAAACTGTTGCTGATTCTTACTAAACATTATGCTTTTTATATTGTATTCTCCCCCATTCCCACAGCCATATTTGAATACACAGAATCTCTTTTGATTCCTTTGCAGTTCTTTGATGAGCTCAGCAAACTCCCCACCTGGTTACCTTGAACATCTTCTCAAAGTACACATTAATAACAATCCTCAAGAATTACAAGAAAGCAAGTATCTGATATTTTCCGAAACCAAACAAGGGTCCTAAGCAATTTCAACAGCAAATCTGAAAAAGCAACTCACCAAAATGATAAAGCATATAAAAACAAAGGAAAGAAGACAGATAGACATTGCAACTTTTGCAATCGTGATGGCCATGTAGAGTCCAAATGTTTTAAGAAGATGGAAGCCTTAGAAGTAGCAATGAAGAAGCACAACATCAATTTGGAGCACTCTCCACTTTCATCTTCAGGAATGGCACTTTCTGCTTGTGGTTATCAAGCATCAATATCTGATTATGCATTAAATGTATCTTCCTCTTCTCATTCTCATGAGTGGCTCATTGATTTTGGAGCTTCTTATCACATGGCAAAAAATAAAGCCATGTTTTCTTCTTTAAATGATTGTAACACTAAACATATTTATGTTGGTGATGATAGATCTCTTAGTGTTGTAGGATCTAGAACCATTCATCTCAATAATGGTCAGTTTAATGATGTACTATGTGTTCCTACCTTGTCATGCAACCTTCTCTCTGTTTATCAGATAATTCATTCAGGTGAAGGGAAAATAGTAAAATTCTCACCTCATGATGTTGTAATCAAGGGAATCAAAGATCCTAAACATATTTTAGCTACTGGCATTGCTGATGATTCCACAAGGTTGTATAAGTTCGACAACTTTGGGTCATCATGTCTTCCCTTCGTTTTTGTTGCTCATAATGATGAAGTGAGCAAACTTTGGCATGAGCGATTTGGTCACTTAAACTATCGCTCTCTTCAAACTCTATGTAAGGAAAATATGGTGATAGGTCTTCCTATGGTATCTTGCCGAGATGGTGTTTGCTCCGGATGTGTACTTGGAAAACATCATCGGGATAGTTTTGACAAACGTGCCTCTTGGCATGCTTCAGCCCCTTTGCAGCTTGTGCACAGTGATTTATGTGGTCCACTTCCTGTTGTTTCTTTCTCTTGTTGCAAGTACTTCTTAACTTTCATTGATGATTTTTCCAGACGCACTTGGGTATATTTCTTAAAACTCAAGAGTGAAGTTTTTAACATGTTCTTGGCCTTTAAGGCCTTTGTTGAGAAACAATCTGGACATCAAATTCTTAAGTTAAGATTAGACAATGGCGGAGAATATGTTAACAACAAATTTATCAACTTCTGCACCGAGCATGGCATTCAATTGCAACATACTGTTCCAAATACTCCACAACAAAATGGTGTAGCTGAAAGGAAGAATCACACCTTAAAAGAAATGGCTAATTGTATGCTTCAATCTAAAGGACTTGGTCTCAATTTTTGGGCAGAAGCCATTAACTGTGCAAATTACATAGTAAATCACACTCCTACTAAGGTTTTAAAGAATATAACTCCAGAAGAATCTTGGAGCTCAATCAAACCAGATGTAAGTCACTTTCGTGTTTTTGGAAGTGATGCTTGGGCCCATATTCTAGATGTGAAACATAAAGCCTTAGAACCTAAGAGTGAAAAATGCATTTTTGTTGGATATTCTGAAGATGTTAAAGGATATAGAATTCTTCAACCAAAATCCAAAAATATAATCATTAGAAGAGATGTAAAATTTGATGAAAATATATCTGCCTGCGAGCCTAGTTCGGTGAGTGTGCCACCTTTGGCCTGCGAGCTTGATTCGGCATATGTGCCATCTCTCTCTCTCTCTCTTCTATTTTTAATGACATTCCTTCTAATTCAGATGATGACAGCGAGGACGACAATCCTCCTCCACCTCTTGAAATTGTTCCTTATACTCCACTGCTTCCAAGATGGGTCTGCTCTACTCGGGATGCAACAGGTTCTCTTGCAGGTGACCTTGCTGATCAACGACGTACACGTTCTCAGTTAGAAAGAGCCTCTTCCTTATTGACTCAAGTTCCATAAAAACTTGATCCGGAAACCTTTGAAGAAGCCTCCGATCATCTAGATTGGGATGAAGCTATGAATGAAGAGTATCGTTTCTTATTGGCAAACGATACTTGGGATCTTGTTCCTCTTCCAAAAGGAAGAAAACTTGTCAGATGCAGACGGGTTTACAAAACCAAGTTTGGACCAGATGGAAAAGTGGATAGACATAAAGCTCATCTTGTTGCTAAAGGATTTTCACAAGTTGAAGGCATTGACTATACTGAAACCTTCTCCCCTGTTGCCAAAACGAATTCTATCCGCCTTGTTCTTTCCCTCACTGCCTCCTTTAAATGGGAAGTCCATTAGATGGATGTTAAATCCGCCTTCTTACATGGAGATTTGCATGAAGAAATCTACATGGAACAACCCCTTGGCTTTATCCAAAAAGACTCCAGCCTTGTTTGTTGCCTTAGAAAGTCTCTCTATGGTCTCAAACAAGCTCCTCGAGCTTGGTATGCCAAAATGGATAGATTTCTATTAGATAATGGCTTTTCTAGGTGTCATTCTGACAACACTATCTACACCAAGAAAGTGGGTAAGTTCTTCACCATCCTTGTTCTTTATGTTGATGATCTTATCCTTACTGGTAGTGATCCAAACCATATAAACCATGTGAAGTCTAGCCTCAAAAGGAAGTTTGAAATGACAGACTTAGGACACTTGCATTATTTCTTTAGTCTTCAAGTCTTGCAATCCAAGGAAGGCATTGCCCTCTCTCAGTCCAAGTATGCCTGTGATTTTCTACACCACTTTCACATGGAAGACTGTAAGCCAACCCCTTCTCCCTTTCAGTCTGGAGTCAAGCTTTTAGTCACTTGTACTACCCTTGAAGTTGATGCTACCTTATATCGTCAACTTGTTGGTAAACTTATGTATCTAACCCATACATGTCCTGACCTTTCCTTTACCGTTGGTCTTGTCACTCAGTTTATGCACCAACCTCATGAAAGTCACTAGAAAGCAGCTAAAATAATACTTAGATATATTCGAGGTATAGTTCAGTTTGGGATTCATTACCGTGCAGGAGTGTTGTGTAACTAGCTCCAAAAATAGAAGAAAAGAGATATCAACGCCTTAGAAATAAGCCACTTCGAGGGGGCAACCTCCAATACATTACATGAATGAACAATTCTTGGATGATACAATTTACAAAACCTCCTTTCTATATATAGGAGTCCATGGGGCCCTAATGTAATCCTAGTGGGCCACAATGTAATCCTAGCCGACCTAACAATAATAATTTAAGGGCACAATAATAACAAAATGGGGGTTACAAGGGTACAATAATAACAATAAGGGGGTTACACTAATAAAAATAAGGGACTATACTAGTAATATAGGGACCTAACACGCCCCTCTCCTTCAAAAACGTGTTGTCCTCAACGCTTGAGTAGCTCTGGGTGCTTCTGTATAAACTTCTCATCCTCCCATGTAGAATCTTCAGTGGGTAAGTTCTTCCACTTGATGAGATGCTCTGAAATTGATCGACTCCGTAGCTGTCGAGTTCTTGTTTCCATGACCGCTTCAGGTTCCAATATGATTTTTCATTCCTCATCAAGTTCTGGCAATATTGTTTGAACTGGAAGATTTTCACCTATAAGCTTCTTTAAGCATGAAACATGGAAAACTGGATGCACTCGCGAAGAAGCAGGAAGCTCCAATTTGTATGCCATAGTACCAATCTTTTGCAACACCTTGTAAGGACCATAGTACTTTGGCGATAATTTATTATCCTTCTTAGATTGCTTGAGGGACATTTGTTTGTATGGTTGTAGCCGTAAAAATACCCAATCTCCTACATCAAAACTTCTCTCGCTGCGATGTTGATCTGCCTGTTGTTTCATTCGATTTTGTGCCAAATTCAGGTTATCCTTTTAAGAGTTGGAGAACTTCTTGCTGATGCTCGATGTGATCTTCCACTGCTTGAACCTTCGAGTTTTCCCTTAAAGATGATGTGATGGATGGTGGATGATATCCATAAAGTGCCATAAATGGGGTCATTTTTGCTACGGTATGGAAGGAAGTGTTATACCACCATTCAGCGAGAGGTAACCACTTGACCCATTGTGTTTGTTTATCAGATACAAAACAACGAAGATATCCTTCCAAACATTTATTTACTATCTCGGTTTGACCATCAGATTGAGGATGATAAGATGAGCTATGAGCTAATTGAGTACCCAAACAAGAAAATAACTCCGTCCAAAAATTTCCAGTAAAAATGGGATCTCTGTCGCTCACGATAACCCTTGGGCTTCCATGTAGCTTTTGAATTCTGTCCATAAATGTAGTAGCAACTGTACTTGCTTTAAATGGATGAGATAATGCACAAAAGTGTGCATACTTGGTAAGTCTATCAACTACCATCATGATGACACTCTTTCCTTCGGACTTAGGTAAACCTGTGATAAAATCCATTGAAATATCCTCCCAACGTTGACTTGGAATGGATAAATGTTGTAGAAGTCCCGGGGTCTTAATTGTCTCAACTTTATTCTGCTGGAAAACCAAACATTCCACCACAAACTTTTGAATATCAGATTTAAGGCCATCACAAAAAAATTCTTTCTTCACCCTGTGGCAAGTTTTTAAAAATCCTGAGTGTCCTCCTAAAGAAGAAGTGTGCAATTCCAGAAGAATCTTTTGTTTTAGTTGGGAATTCTTACAAAGATATAAGCGATCTTTGTACCATAAGGAATAATTTTTCCAACTAAACATATTAGATGTACTAGGATCTTGCTGCAACTTTTGAATGAGTGTCCATACATCTTTGTCCTTCTTCCATTCATCTCTTGCTTTGGTTATCCAATTTGGTTGGATAATAGAAATGGCACAAAGCAATGCTTCCACCTCTTCATTCTTTCTTGAGAGTGCATCTGCAACAACATTAAGCTTTCCTTTTTGTAGATTATTTCAAAGTCATAACCCAACATCTTTGTGACCCATTTTTGCTGCTCTTCTGAAGATAGTCTTTGTTCCAAAGAGTGTTTAAGACTATCATGATCAGTTTTTACCTTGAAGTGTCTTCCCATTAGGTAAGTTCGCCATTTCTTTAGTGCATGCAGTATTGCTAACATTTCCTTCTCATAAATAAGTTTTTGTAAATACTTTCCTTTGATTGGACGACTTTCAAAAGCAATGGGTCTTCCTTCTTGCATTAAAACAACACCAATTCCATTTCCTGAGGCATCACATTGCACAATAAAGGTTTTTGTGAAGTTTGGCGTAGCTAAGTCCGGTGCTAGGCACATTGCCTTTTTAAGATGTTCAAAGGCCTTAGTTGCTTCAGGAGTCCATGAAAATGCATCTTTCTTCAATAATGTTGTTAGAGGTGCTGCTATTCTCCCGTAATTCTTAACAAACTTGCGATAATACCTTGTTAACCCGAGAAATCCTCGCAACTGCTTTATGGTTGTGGGGACTTTCCATTCCTTAATGGCTTTAATTTTGTTAGGATCTACTTTAACACCCTCGTGAGATACAATATGACCCAGATATTCCACCTCTTGTACTCCAAAGAAACATTTGGATGTTTTTGCATATAATTGTTTCTCCTACAATAGTTTGAGCACCCTGTCAACATGATCCTTCCAAGACCTGCTATAGATTAGTATATCATCAAAAAATACCAGCACAAATTTTCTATGGAAGGGTTTGAAAATGGAATTTGTTAGAGTCAGTCTTTGCAGCCTTCCTCCAGTGATCAAACATGCTCTTTCAAAGTCATTTTAAAGTGTCAAGGTCAAATTTTTTCATTTCACTGAGTCTTCAAGCAAAATTTGATCACTAGGCATTAGGTCTAGGGTTGGTTTTCACTCTTTCCAAATTTGTCCAAATGTCAGTCCATGTCACCATTCAGTTGAGTGTATCATCATTCATAGGGTTGTCATCATCATGTCAAGTTCCGTTGGGTCATTTTACACCTCGTTCATGCTTCAGTTGTGCCTAGGAAAGGTCCATTTCCCTCTCCTAGGGTTTTGGAGGTAATTTCTCTTGGATGGTCAAATCATCGGAAAAAATTGTATCCTGATGTTCATATACCTTCCCCTATCATTAATTTACCTCATTAAACACTTCCCATCACTGAGATCCCCAAAATTCCTCATTTTTGCACAAACCCTAGTTTCTTGCCAAAACTTGGCAATTTCCTAGGCTAGGTCTGTGTTTTGCCCTTTTGGACCCCTTCCCCTCACTCAATCTCTGTGATTCCACTTCCCCCTACTTCCTAACATCCCTCCCTACTTCCCAAAATTTCCCCAAGAATTTAGAAGCCCCCTATCCCCTTCATTTCGCTTCATTTCGACAAAATCTCTTGTTCCACACATCGGGATCGGTTTCACTCAAAAGATGTTTCAGAGCAATAAAAGATGAAATGTGGGAAACTAAGAGAGGTTTTTGTCCACAACATGCCAAGGAAGAAAAACCTCCTTCACTTTTTACACAGGTATCATGGTTTTAGAGAAATATCAAAAATACCGTTGCCTCAGGAGAATTGAATGCACCTCTGAAGTGACCTTGGGAAAATCAAGTTTTCTCCTAGCATGTTTGGCCAAATGACTTGCTTGATGAGTCAAATGATAACTAGAGAGAAATAAATTTCCAATGAGCTATCATGAGCTCAATTTGGAGTTGAGGAAGACCTTCAAAAGTTGATTGCAACAGCGCTCTGCCTTGAGGCAGCCTCATTCTGCTCATTTTGACTAATGTTGGGAGATTTGATTTTTGACAGGGTAAATGGAATCCAAATTGCATAATTCCACTTGTGTTGGAAAGTAGACTCCAATAGCTTTCCAACGAGCTATCACACGCTCAATTTGGACACCGGGAAGGCCTCGAAAAGCTTCCCGAAAAATGCACTATGTGGCGAAGCGACCCCTTGGGCAAGGCGACCCCGTGGGCGTTTTTCACGGTGCAAAATATAACAAGACGACCCACTTGGGAAAAGCGACCCACTTGGAAAAGCGACCCACTTGACTCGGAACCCGGAAAATTCTTTTTTGCGCCCGGATTCGATTCTAATCGACTCCAAAAGCTTCCAAACGGGTTTTAATCATTGTTATTAGATTTTTAGCATGATTGTGATGTTTTTGATGTTGGGAAAAGAGGCCATGTTTGGAAAAGAATGTATAAACCCTACATTCACATGAAAATTAATTCCTTAAAGGTTTTGAAAGTATATGGGCGAGTTCTATGAAAAGTTTGAAAACTCTTGAATGGTAAATATGCTCATACCCTAGCACGTTGTATAGTGTATATCATCTTCACGCCCTCGGTTATCATTTTATCATTACTATCACGCCCTTTCATGTTTTGCACGGTGTTCATGTTGGCTTGTGTTTAAAACTCCATCACCCTTATCAAGCTGCTACCATCCTTCATAATATTACTTGTTGTCATGGTTATTTGTGTCACTATGGTTATTGTCGTGTTGTCCCTATTCTCAGTTCATAAACACAATCTCATGCTTTGCTCCTTTGACAGATTTTGGCCATCATCACAAAGTTGACCACACATTTGCATTTGGTACTCATTGTCAAACTTACTTGTGATCGAAACAGTGATAGTTATTATGCCATTAAAGTAGAGCCATTCTCATGATGATTTTGTTTTTCTTTGATACTTGGGTACATGTGTGACATTCATTGGGTTTTGAACAAACATTAAGACTTTGCCTTCACTGCACCTATATGAGCATCCATATTGCAAATATCTTGTTCAAAGCCATGTCAGAGACGGATTCAGTTTATGAGCAAGGATATGAGCAGGACAGTGACTCAACCATTGAGGTTGATGTACTGAGATGGAGCATAGCAGTGCGCCAGTGGTGGTAACATATCAGAGAAGCCACAGAGCTTTGTTTCAACATCACGACGAGTACTATCTCCACCCGGGGTGGAAGGGGTCTCGTTGACTTCATCAGCAGCGCGAGTACTATCTCCACATGGCGTGGAAGGGGTCTCGCCTTCTTCATCAGCGTAGATACATTCACAGGATAGTACTATCTCCACATGGCGTGGAAGGGGTCTCGCCTTCTTCATCAGCGTAGATACATTCACAGGATAATGATTGAGACAAAGACATGCTTTGTCACATGAAAGGCCATTATTGGGCTCGCATGCATGTCTGCAAAGCGAGAATGAAGATCATGAAGAGGAGGTTGCGCAAAGCACTAAGACGGCGGAAAAGGCCTAATCCACTTCGGATTTTGGCCGAGGCTTCATTGACTGGGCAAGACACATGATGGAGGACCTTCACTCCGAATTTGGGCAAATTCGGAGAAAATTTTGTCATTTTCAAATTTTTGGGTCAAAAAACAGGTTTTTCAGTTAAGTGGGTCGCGCACCCATGCGCTCACTTTTTTTTGGGACACTTGCTGGAGGAAATTTTTGCATTTTTTGATTTGTCATGGTTAGTTATGCATCCTCAGAAATCAACTAAGCATTTCATCAAAATCTGGATGGTCAAAGAGCTCAAAAACACCATGAAAACCACCTTGCTGCCACCTTTTGTACCAGCAGGAAGTACTTCTGGGAGAAAGAAGTTTTGGAGGGTCAAATGAGCTCCAAATTCAGAAATTCCACTTGGGTTGGATAGTCAACATCCAGGGCTTTCCAACGAGCTATCATGAGCTGAATTTGGATGCCGGGAAGTACCTCAAATTCAGGCTGGAAAACGCGCGACCCACTTGGCTCAAACGCGACCCACTTAAATTTTTTGCTGAATATTCAACTGCCAGCTCAGATTTTCGCCTAGTATGGACCAGTTTTGCTTGTGGATGGAATTTTTGGGTTTTTATGATGTAAATGTATATTGGGCATGTAACTTTGGCTTATTTTTATCTCTTCTAGAAGATTCACTCACAAAAAGGGTAAAAATCATGTAATGGATCAGTTTCCACTCTTTTAGAGGCAAGTTGTTAGCTGCCTAGATTGTAGTTCCATGAATATAATTGGTTGAAACTGATCCCTGAAGAGGGAATTCGACCCCTAGAGGTGGGGAAAGGTGTTAGAGTGATCTATATATTGTAATTTCTGAGGCATTCTACATGTTGGACTCTTGGGATACTTTTGATATCATTGTACATATTTTTCATATTTTGGCTAAGGAAAGATCGGGGGTTTTGCGGCACTTGTTGGGATCCTTGTGGTGTTCTGTTCTTGATGGTGTTTCTTCTTTGTTTACTGTAAGTTTCTTCATGTTTAATGTATTCCATCCTTTCATTATGCTTCTGAACTAAATTGAATGAGTGAATAAGGTTGAATCCATTGTTTACAGTGCTTGGCCTTTGAATTCAGTTAGTTCTATATGTTTTCAGCTGTTTGGAGAGGATCCAAGTCCTTCTTTGCCCTCTTCAGCTCCTCGTCGGTCTAATCTATCCATATATCCAATTCAAAGCATCAAGATCATCACCTACCTCGCCCCAGCTTGAACTCTGCAAAGGTCTGACCTTATCCCCGGACCTAAAATCTGTTTTCCCATTTCTCCAGCGAAAACCCAAAAAACCAAAAATCAAACATACCTATCTCTTTAATAGCCTAAAATCAGTTCTTATTGTAAGTCATCTCGTATCCTATTGCTCATTTTCTCGAGATTGACGGAGAGAGCCCTCTCCTGTCCTCGTAGGGCTAGCTACGAGGCTGAGCGTGGTTTGATGTAGCCTTGAGTTTACTTCATTTCAGCCTGAGGTAGATTTTAGCGCTAACATAGTGGCGACCATACTGGGGAGAAACTCAAAACGTTTGCTTGTTATAGACGGAGTCTGAAGTCACGCCAGGTAGCCTTCGAAACGTTGTTGCTATGCATCAGCGAAGTAGATAAACGCTGCTTCAGTCGATCTCCGGTTTAACTTGTAATCGTAGCATTTAACTTGTAAATTGCCCCAGTACATGTATCAAGTTCAGATCTGATCGTTGATGGTGAACAACGGTCAGACATCGTAAGGCTGAAATCATTCACCTGGTGACTTCATTCACTGAACAAATCCAGAAATCGATGCTTCATGGTGACTTCACTGCAGCGAGATCAGTAGCTGTGAGATTTTCAAGATGGACCGAATCACGAGAAGATACGCTCCCATGAGCCGAGATCACATTCCAGGTTTTCCGAATAAGATGCCCAAGGTAGATTGGTCCAGGAATCTGCCTACATTTAACGATGATGGTAAGAAGGACGCTGCTTTACATTTGGTTAGATTTCATATGCATATTCACAAGTTGAAAGTGGATTTTCCTGAAGATTGCTTGATGAAGATATTCCTGGCCACTCTGGAAGGTGAAGCCCAATCTTGGTATGAAAATTTGCCGCCGGCATGTATTTATTGTTTAAAGGATTTTCATGCCCTGTTCATTGAAAGATATCAAGTATCTTATCCATCATTAAATTTAGTTCATGACTGTTGCAAAAATGCTTCTACTTTTATTGAAAGTCTTGAGAAATATTATGAAGATGATAATTTCATGGATGATGAGATCATGGAAGCCCTGTATGAAAATCCATTTCAGCAGCATAAAGACGATCATGAAAATTTGCAGCAGGATCAAGATTTTAGTGTGGTGGAAGATGAAGGAATTTTGCATTTTGACAGTGAACAGGAATTATATGAAATGGATCAGCAGTATGAGGAAAGTTTGTATACTCCTTCACTTGAAATAAATGAAGACAATCATTGTTTGAGCCAAAGAAAACATAAATCATTATCCCCTCTGACTGAAGATGAGATAGATCAGCTATTGAAAGGTCATGTTCTAGCTCAAGTTAACACAGATCTACAGTGTGCACATGGTAAAGAAAGTGATGGTGGAACTTCTTCCTTTTCTGAAATGAATGACAGTCCTGTAAGCAGCTTTATAGATCAGCAGGTTGAAGATGTCTATATGGCTGAAAGAGATGAAAGAGAAAGTGTCATTTCAGATCTGTCCATGGAAGAAGACAGCGTGCAGGAAAGTCAAGTTTCAAATGCAGATTGTGATAATGTCCACTCAGTCATATCAGATCCAGATTCAGATTGTAATGACCAAGCATACCTTGTACCGAATCCTGAAAAGGAGAGTTTTACTGTTGAGATCATAGACAAAATTTTTGATTCAAATGTTGTCAGTTCATCAGAACAGAGTCTTCATAAAGAGGTAATCCAATCAGTTGATGTACGACAAGATGGGATCTTCATTCAAGTAAGTGAAACAGTTCCTTTGGATGAATTTATGGTAGATGCTAGAAATTTCATGTTTGGGTATCAAGAATCAGCTGAAGTTTCTTTCCTTATGATTGATGACTATAATGAAAATCCGGCTGTCCTATCATATGAAGATGACCTATCATACTTTCAGAGTACAAAAGATCAAAACATTCCGGATTGCCTTTCATTTTCTTCATATGTTTCATGTGTTGAAATTTTTTTACAAGAGGAGATCTGCTCATCTACCTGTTCAGAGTTTTTTGAAGCCCAGGAGCATACTTTTACTGAAGTACATGATAAAGATAAATCAGAATCAGGAGAGAAAGACACCTTGTTTCTTCAACAGGAGGTAAATCTTCATGTTTTTCAGGATCCAATGGCAGATTTGTTACAGTCAGCAGTGAAGGTGTTTATTGCAGTGTTCAGTGATGAAGGAGATCATGGTCAGCTATGTTTTTGGATGCCCAACTATCAGTTTGAATTGTTGACCAGGAGATTTGATCGAGAGAATCAGTCAAGAAGCCATCTGCTTGACTGGTTACATTGGAAAGCCAATTATACATGATTGTACATATTTCATTGGTATGCAGGTGGTTGTCATCATGATTCCAAATCTTGATGGATTGCTGCCTTTTTTCCAAAAGCTTTGTAAAGTCTTGTTTTAAATCAGTCATGAGTCATTTGTGTTTGGTCTGTTGAGTCAGTTTTTTCAAGTTTTTTCAGTTTCCATCGATTCGGTTTGAGTCAAGTTTCAGTCAAGTTTCAATCACTTTTCAGTCAAGTTTTCATTCAATAAATGTGTCAAAGGTTTTGCGTTATCCGTTCAAATAATGATTCCATCGCCCAATAGATGAAGGCACTGGTCTGCTCTCCCAAAGTTCTACGGTTCTTGGCACCTCCACGGAGCTGGAGCTACCATCCCCATTGGAGCCAATGTTAGAGTCAGTCTTTGCAGCCTTCCTCCAGTGATCAAACATGCTCTTTCAAAGTCATTTTAAAGTGTCAAGGTCAAATTTTTTCATTTCACTGAGTCTTCAAGAAAAATTTGATCACTAGGCATTAGGTCTAGGGTTGGTTTTCACTCTTTCCAAAGTTGTCCAAATGTCAGTCCATGTCACCATTCAGTTGAGTGTATCATCATTCATAGGGTTGTCATCATCATGTCAAGTTCCGTTGGGTCATTTTACACCTCGTTCATGCTTCAGTTGTGCCTAGGAAAGGTCCATTCCCCTCTCCTAGGGTTTTGGAGGTAATTTCTCTTGGATGGTCAAATCATCGAAAAACTTGTATCCTGATGTTCATACACCTTCCCCTATCCTTAATATACCTCATTAAACACTTCCCATCACTGAGATCCCCCAAATTCCTCATTTTTGCACAAACCCTAGTTTCTAGCCACAACTTGGCAATTTTCTAGGCTAGGCCTGTGTTTTGCCCTTTTGGACTCCTTCCCCTCACTCAATCTCTGTGATTCCACTTTCCCCTGCTTCCTAACATTCCTCCCTACTTCCCAAAATTTCCCCAAGAATTTAGAAGCCCCTTATCCCTTTCATTTCGCTTCATTTCGACAAAATTCCTTGTTTCACACATCGGGGTAAGTTTCACTCAAAAGATGTTTCAGAGCAATCAAAGATGAATTTTGGAAAACTAAGAGAGGTTTTTGTTCACAACATGCCAAGGAAGAAAAAAATCTTTCGCTTTTTACACAGGTATCATGGTTTTAGAGAAATATCAAAAATACCGTCGCCTCAGGAGAATTGAATGCACCTCTGAAGTGACCTTGGGAAAATCAAGTTTTATCCTAGTATGTTTGGCCAAATGACTTGCTTGATGAGTCAAAGGATAACTAGACAGAAATACCTTTCCAATGAGCTATCATGAGCTCAATTTGGAGTTGAGGAAGACCTTCAAAAGTTGATTGCAACAGCGCTCTGCCTTGAGGCAACCTCATTCTGCTCATTTTGAATAGTGTTGGGAGATTTAATTTTTGACAGGGTAAATGGAATCCAAATTGCATAATTCCACTTGTGTTGGAAAGTAGACTCCAAGAGCTTTCCAACAACCTATCACACGCCCGATTTGGACACCGGGAAGGCCTCCAAAAGCTTCCTGAAAAATGCACTATGGGGCAAGAGCGACCCACTTGGGCAAGAGCGACCCACTTGGGCGTTTTTCACAGTGCAAAATATAACAAGAGCGACCCACTTGGGGAAAAGCGACCCACTTGGAAAAAAGCGACCCACTTGACTCAGAACCTAGAAAATTCATTTTTTGCGCCCAGATTCGATTCTAATCGACTCCAAAAGCTTCCAAACAGGTTTTAATCATTGTTCAATAGATTTTTAGCATGATTGTGATGTTTTTGATGTTGGGAAAGAGGCCATGTTTGGAAAAGAATGTATAAACCCTACATTCACATGAAAATTAATTCCATAAAGGTTTTGAAAGTATATGGGCAGTTCTATGAAAAGTTTGAAAACTCTTGAATGGTAAATATGCTCATACCCTAGCACGTTGTGTATATCATCCTCACGCCCTCAGTTATCATTTTATCATTACTATCACGCCCTTTCATGTTTTGCACAATGTTCATGTTGGCTTGTGTTTAAACTCCATCACCATATCACTGCTACCATCACCATAATATTGCCGCTGTCATGGTTATTTGTGTCACTATGGTTATTGTCGTGTTGTCCCTATTCTCCAGTTCATAAACACAATCTCATGCTTTGCCCCTTTGACAATTTTTGGCCATCATCACAAAGTTGACCACACATTTGCATTTGGTACTCATTGTCAAACTTACTTGTGATCAAAACAGTGATATTTTTCATGCCACAACGAGCCATCCTCATTTGTAATTTTGTTTTATTGATACTTGGGTACAAATTTGACATTTATTGGGTTTTGAACAGACATTAAAACTTTGCCTTCACTGCATCTATATCGGTATACATATTGCACATATCTTGTTCAAAGCCATGTCAGAGACTGAGTCAGAGTATGAGCAGGAGTCGGACAGTGACTCAATCGTTGAGGTTGATGTGCTGAGATGGAGCATAGCGATTACGTGGTGGTAACATATCAGAGAAGCCACAGAGCTTTGTTTCAACATCACGACGAGTACTATCTCCACCCGGGGTGGAAGGGGTCTCATTGACTTCATCAGCAGCGCGAGTACTATCTCCACATGGCGTGGAAGGGGTCTCGCCTTATTCATCAGCGTAGATACATTCACAGGATAATGATCGATCTCCACATGGCGTGGAAGGGGTCTCGCCTTCTTCATCAGCGTAGATACATTCACAGGATAATGATCGAGACAAAGACATGCTTCGTCACATGAAAGGCCATTATTGGGCTCGCATGCATGTCTGCAAAGCGAGAATGAAGATCATGAAGAGGAGGTTGCGCAAAGCACTAAGACGGCGGAAGAGGCCTGATCCACTCCGGATTTTGGCCGAGGCTTAGTTGACTGAGCAAGATACATGATGGAGGGTCTTCACTCCGAATTTGAGCAAATTCGGAGAAATTTTTGTCATTTTGAAATTTTTGGTCTCAAAAACAGGTTTTTCAGTTAAGCGGGTCGCGCACCCATGCGCTCACTTTTTTTTGGGACACTTGCTGGAGGAATTTTTTGCATTTTTGGATTTGTCATGGTTAGTTATACATCCTCAGAAATCAACTAAGAATTTCATCAAAATCTGGATGGTCAAAGGGCTCAAAAACACTATGAAAACCACCTTGCTGCCACCTTTTGTACCAGCAGGAAGTACCTCTGGGAGAATGAGGTTTTGGAGGGTCAAATGAGCTCCAAATTCAGACATTCCACTTGGTTTGGATAGTAAACATCCAGGGCTTTCCAAAGAGCTATCATGAGCTCAATTTGGATGCCGGAAAGTACCTAAAATTCAGGCTGGAAAACACGCGACCCACTCGGCTCAAAAGCGACCCACTTAAATTTTTCCTGAATTTTCAGCTGCCAGCTCAGATTTTCGCCTAGTATGGACCAGTTTTGCTTGTGGATGGAATTTTTGGGTTTTTATGATGTAAATGTATATTGGGCATGTAACTTTGGCTTATTTTTATCTCTTCTAGAAGATTCACTCACAAAAAAGGTAAAAATCATGTAATGAATCAGTTTCCACTCTTTTAGAGGCAAGTTGTTAGTTGCCTAGATTGTAGTTCCATGAATAGAATTGGTTGAAACTGATCCCTGAAGAGGGAATTCGACCCCTAGAGGTGGGGAAGGGGTTAGGATGCTCTATATATTGTAATTTCTCAATCATTTTCAGGGGTTGGAGAGGTTGGACTCTTGGGATACTTTTGATATCATTGTACATATTTTTCATATTTTGGCTAAGGAAAGATCAGGGGTTTTGCGGCACTTGTTGGGATCCTTGTGGTGTTCTGTTCTTGATGGTATTTCTTCTTTGTTTACTGTAAGTTTCTTCATGTTTAATGTATGCCATCCTTTCATATGCTTCTGAACTAAATTGAATGAGTGATTAAGGTTGAATCCATTGTTTACAGTGCTTGGCCTTTGAATTCAGTTAGTTCTATATGTTTTCAGCTGTTTGGAGAGGATCCAAGTTCTTCTTTGCCCTCTTCAGCTCCTCGTCGGTCTAATCTATCCATAAATCCAATTTAAAGCATCAATATCATCACCTACCTCGCCCCATCTTGAACTCTGCAAAGGTCTGACCTTATCCCCGGACCCAAAACTTGTTTTCCCATTACTCCAGCGAAAACCCAAAAAACCAAAAATCAAACATACATATCTCTTTAATAGCCTAAATCGGTTCTTATTCATAAGTCATCAGTATCCTGTGCTCATTTTCTATAAAGTTGACGGAGAGAGCCCTCTGTCCTCGTAGGGCAGCTCGAGGGCAGGCGTGGTTTGATGTGGCCTTGGTTTTGCTTCATTTGAACAGAGTGGTTGGGTGCTGCAGGAGTTATCCAACCATGAAGTACTTGAGGTGCATTGGTGAGTAAAACATAACCAAAAATTCTGCTTCAATATTCTCAACAGGTTAGAAATCTTGTGTGAGTCTCTTGATCTAACTGTTCTAATTTGATGATATTATGAATGAAGGTCCTTGTGGAAATAAATTGTCATATTATTCATCAGTATTTACTAAATCCAGAGATGAAATTGTTTATAATGGTAAAGCTATTCGCTCACTATAATCTGGACACATTAGCATAGATAAACCTTCTTGTCAACCACAAGTCTCAGGAGCGGAAGAAAGAACTTGCAGTGGTTGAATTATACCGCCTCTAGCAGTTTAAATCATACGTTCAGTTTCTCTCTTTTTGGAGCGTGGAGATATCAACAGGCCTGATGTTTGGAATACTTCAGGATGAATGAACCAGCATGATCATGATCACGAATCAGTGTGGCGGAGTCTTTTGAGGAGTTCAACCTGTTAGATGGTTGTCTAGACTTGCATTAGGTCTGTAAATAGATAATTTTGATGTGGAACTTCTGGTAGTTTGTTCTTCAATTATAATTTATTATTTCTTTGGAAGCTTTGTCATGACATTGAAACATCTTTCCATTCTAAATCACCTTACGATTATTCTTGGCAGAAAAATTTGAAAGTTGTTGAAAATTAAAGCTATAGTCTCCAAAGATTGCTTTTCCTCCCTGACCAGCTTATCTTTCTCAACGAGGTAAACGATATGGAATAATCAAGCCACATTATCCATGTTAGCTTGATGTTCATATTTTCTGAAATAATTCTGGTTCTCCATTTATAATAATATGAAAAATTAAGATGCAGAATTATGAAACAATTTAATTCCTTTATACATACTAAATGAATAAATTATATAAAATTTTCTCGAATCAATCAACATTTCCTTCCTTTTCTTCTTAAAGTATCCTTATCACTAAAGTTTTAAAAGAAGGTGACCTTAATTATTCACCATGATTGCATTACATAAAGTGTATTGGATCATTTCTTCTCTTCTAGAAATTTGGTTCTGGTGTATATCCTCTTGTTGTTTTCTTCTTTCCTTCACAATTTGCTGCAAAAATCATAATTCTTTATCAACATACATATTCTTTGATGTTTGCTCTCTTTATCTGCATGTAATGAAAGCCCTTTTTATCTTTTTTCTTAATTGTTGTGGTGTCAACCTTATGATTATTAGAAATCAAGCGTCAGCTGTTCCTTCTTCTATAAAAGTGAGTGGTGACTTCACCCTTGTTATATTTGATGAGTGCCTCTTACCAACACAATTCTGCTTCTCCATGAATAGGATCCAAAGCGCCGAACTTCATGTTGAATGTTCGTCCTTTAAGATATGAGAGAATCAATCATGCATTCTCACAGAATATGATTTTCTAACACATAGCTAATTTTTGAAGTCCTCAATGTACTCCCCCATAAACCCTTTTTGTTTGCAGGTTATAAATTGACTAAAGAAGGTGTTGCTATTTGTATCCTCATAATGTGCTATCATTTTATAATAAAAATTAATGAGGTGACAATTTTTTCTGAGGCTCTGGCTCATCAAATACCATACGAAGTATGTTTTTATTCTCTAAATGTAAGTTAATCATCACCTTATGTGTTGTTTGTGCAGGTCAATATTGTCATCACATGATATTAAATGTCTTAGGATCTTCGTAAATGTCCTCATAGCCATTTTTGAATTTGATGATTTCTTCATACTTTGTTAAGTTTTGAAATCACGATTATTATTTATTCTTCTCTCACTTGAGTTTCCTCTACCTCTTTTCACCCATTAGGAAACATTTCTTTATCAACTTTGTCCAAACCCTTCTATGTACATGCTACAGATCATTCTTCATGTTTTTCCATTTAGCTTCCATATCATCCATCTTGAATTCCATGCAGCGTCCATGCCATCTATCTTAGATTCCACGCCTTTCTTCAAGCCATACATATTATTCTTCAAACCATCTGCATCTTTGCTTCCTTTTCCTTTCTTCAAAACTTCATTTCATTTTTTTGCTACTCTTTACAAGAGCGAGTTTGTGCACTTACTCTTGTGTTTGTTAGATCCTTCATTGGGTCTTCATCTTCATGAATTGCCGTGAGAGCCTTAAGAGCTTGATGGGTGTTGAATTATTTTTTAAATTTTTTAGGAATTAATACTAATATCTATTATAATATGCCCTTGGAATCAAATTCAAATTGATTTTCAAACAAGACTTATCGATTGGAAAAAAATACACTTTCTTGCTTTTTGAGAGCTACAAATATTGAAATTAGGATTTTCTCTTTTGTGATTCTTTGACTCTTCCAATATCTGAAATTAACCTTTAAATAGTGTCACAGGCTCTCTTTTGAATGCCATGAAATGACCATGATTTGGTTTACAAGAAAAAGTGTCAGCTATGATGACTTAATTGTGGATTGGATTTAAAGTGGGGAAAATTTCATGTGACTTTCCACAAATGTCCATGTTTGTGTCGCCTCTGGGGTAGTAGCCAAAAAACCAAAGTTAGGTAATATGCGACGATTTTCATCAATCCGATGCTCGGAAGAAATTGTGAGAATTTTCCCACGATCACCTCTTTGAGACAAATTAGAACTTGAAAAAGCCTGCCTTCCACCAGATCATATCTCCAAAATATTCTTGCAGGTAGCTCTGCAATTTTTCGAGTAAGTTTCCTCAGAATTTCATTCACACCTAAAATTTCATATTCTGAACCTTCGTAGAAAAAAACTTATAAGCGCAAATACCCACATTGGCTGTTGAACACGAAAAAAGACCTAGCTTCCATAGATCATATCTCTGAAAATGTGCGGACAAGATGCGAAATTTTTATTGATCTTCCACTTGAGTTTAAACACCTCTAAAAATTTCAAAAACTTTAAACTTCGTAGAAAAACAAGTTATAGTAGAAAATTCACGATGACTGTTTGGAATAGCGGGCTTATAATCCAAACCTCTGAAATACAAATGTTGTGTAACTGCTCCAAAAAATAGAAGAAAAAGAATCTCAATGCTAAAAATAGCCACTTGATGAGACACCTCCAATGACACATGAATGAACAATTCTTGGATGATACAATTTACAAAACCTTATCCTTTCTATATAGGAGTCATGTATTATAATGTAATCTGGTGACCCCAATATAATCCTAAATCAAACTAACAATAATAATTTAAAGAGACACAATAATATATGAAAATGGAGTTCTGAAAATTTATTAATAACAATAAGGAGTTCAAAATAAAAGTGAGGACTATACTAGTAATATAGGGACCTAACAAAGAACATACATCTCCATTTTGCGAACAGTTTCTTTGATTGATTGATTAGGTGACTGATGATCGGTAAATAGGATATTGTATTCACTCTCGGTTAAGACTATGCATGATCTTGTAAGAAAGCAGTACCATCTCTGTAGAGTGAGAGAAATCATTAAATAAATTGAAGCCAACAAGGAAGTATGTGGCTTTGTCAGAGATCTCTGAATTTGGTCTCCATGAAGTAACATCCAACTACAATTTGGTGTGATAATCAGACACCCATTCAAATATGTAAATATCGATTCAGTATCAGTGCATGCTGAAGCAGATGCAACTCACACTTCATGGAAAAGATCATTCATGATCAGTATTGCAGAAGTGTGATCTTATCCAACAGTCAAATGGCGATATCTTTTACGAAATCTTGATGAAGTTTATGGGCAGTCCGCCGCGTGTGTAATGGTCATGATCGTTGTCCTTGATGGCAGCCCCTTTGAATGAAGATGAAACATGAGATTGACATGTAACGCTTGTTGGCAAACCACACATTAAGTTATTCTTGACGTTAGACTTGGTAAATGATGCTAATCTGTTCAGAAATGATGTTTGCTAGCAATATGATGTTTGGATGTTAATACTTCAGACCAGCCCACTTGATGAAGATGATAACTGCACTTGAGTAGTTGTGTAAGTAAAATATGTCTTGATGAACAAATGGTGTATCTCTGGTGAAATCTGAGGAAGCAATGAAGAAGAGATTAGGCGTAGTGCACTGGATCTATGATGAAAAAAGTATGTCTCAGAGCATCAAAGTGAATCCATCGAAGAAGTCGCGTGTACCGCGGAAAACAAATGTAAGTCGCGTGTGGGCAAAAGCGCCCATGAATAAAGCAGGTAACCACCATGGTATTGACCCATTGTATTGAGTAATGATTAAACGTAAATGACCAAAATCCAGGAGGCCTATGGAAATAATGTGGTTTGTCATGGTATTGAAAAAGGTAAACCTATATAAAAGAAAATTATTGCTTTAAATGCATGTGCGAAAGTGCGCAAGATGTCTGAAGCGCGAATGAATACTTCTCTCTGAAGAGATATCTGATGGAAGGTACAATTGAATGGCAGTCTAGATATGTAATGCACCAATGATGAAGAGGGGATCTAGATCTGAAATGTACTTGTATTACTAGATCTGTTGTGGAATGATTAATTAGGATGAGCGTTATCATGCGAAGTAAAGGGTAAAAAAATCTGTATGATGTATATGTTAAAGAAGGAATTATGACGCCTAAATGTTTGAAGAACCATCAATATTTATATGAGAGGAAAGCTGACGTATATCTGACTTTGCTGAGAAGAAAGCGCGTGCTCTTATTGAAATTAGATACCTTAATATGTATAGAAGTATACCTTTGGTTTATGTGAGCGAAATGTATGTCTGTGACTTATGGTGAAAGAAGCGTCTTACACTTTAGGATTCATTGAAGTATGACAGTAAGAAATATAGATGCGATGCTGTTTGGTTTAAATGTCATCGATGAGTTATGTATCTCAGTTCATGTTGGGCGGCAAAGTATGGAGTGGGTCCCGATCGAAAAACTGTGATGAACGTGGCTGCAGTTATGATCTAGGAAACTTTGGATCAGATTAACGAAATTGACGTGGTCCATAAGTGCGAGGGTTGTAGCCTTGATCGACGGTTATACATCCCTTCCGGGTGAGGGTGATGGCAAAGACAAGGGTGGTAGCTCCCTTCGGTGGTGGTAAACGATGAAGGGAATGTGACTCCCCTTCCGAAGGAGGCTGGTAAGCAGGTACAGGTGAATTTCCTGCGTCTTTAGTAAAGATGCACCGGCACATATGTTGTAAGATATTTTCTCTGTAGCAAATATTGAAAGGTAGAGCAAACTGCCGATTAGTGGTTCTCCAGACAGGTTACTAAAAATCCTGGTGTTCATGTGTGATTCTTTGTGTGATGGTTGTTGTTACCACATGCTCTTTATTAATAACATCGAGGATGAATAGATATTGCAAAGAACTAAGTTAATAAATATCTAACATATTTAGATCTGTAATCTCAAAGAGTTGTGTGAGGTATCCGCGTGTATCTTGATTTTACTAAAGAAACACGTATGGGTTTCTAGAAATGAAAAAGGTAAAAGTTTTTGAATATACGATAAAATGCGGATTCACCCCTCTCGAGTGTTTCCCAACAATTGGTGCTCGGGCCCAGTTCTTGAAGCTTGATAATAGGAGATCCAAGTCTCAATGAGAGTCAAGAAGGGAGTGATGTCTATAAAGCCACCTCTATTCAATAGAGGAAGAAAATCTGATATTACGGAAGGTACGAACAAAGATGTCTCTATAAAGTCAATCTTTAAGATGTTGTGAGCAATCGTGAAGAAGGTTTAATAATAAAAGCAGGTATTCCTACGGTACAAAATGAAAGGAAGAAATGCAGGCAATGCAAGAAGCAATAAATGTCTTGTTAGGAAGCATATACGAACAATTTTCTAAAGTGATACAACTACATTTGACAAAAAAGTATGAGACTGAAATCATTCTAAGCTGGAGAGACCTGGTAAAAGTGCAAAGGAAACTCAGAGCTCTAGAATTCAGATATGAAAAATTTAAGATGCATAGTGATGATGTTGTTTATTACATTAAAGACAGTGTTATAAATCGAATAGAAATTTGGAATGAGGCTCCCATAGTTGATACTAACTGTGGAAAAGAGTCTTGAATCTTGACTTCAAATTCTGACTCTAAAGTTGTTCTTGAAGAAGGCAAGATAACACAAACTCTTACTGTTGTTCAATTACATGATGTTACATTGCTTTTACAAATGAGACAAAGGTGATGTCAAATCAAAAGAAGGAAATTTACTTTAAGGGTATGCCATAGGAGAGAAAGAAAGGAAGTTGTCAAGTCATTATATATCAAAGAAGAAGAAGAAGAAATTTTGAAAGCTCAACTAGATGCGGAAGATTCAAAGATGACTTCACTGCAAATGTTTTAGATGTGGAAAAGTTAAATCATTGTCTTTTAAAATGTCATATAAAAAAGGCTTATCCTAAAGGAAAAGTGGCAAGAGGAATAGGAACAGATCCTAGCTCTAAGAAAGATTACTAACACAATGAGGAATGATGGTCATTACAGTAATGAGAAGAATATGAAGAAGATCTTAGACTTCTCAGCATTTAGACGAAAGAAAATGATACTTTTGTGGATGTGAGAGAACAATGAATTTTTGAAAAACAATCAGCTCCATGATGACTGAAGAAAATAACATAATCATAGAGACTCTTGAAAATGAGCAGAAGCAGAAAAGCATGTTGGGAATTCAGGTGTGGTATGGTCCAGGAGAATAGTGAAAGGAAAAACTCTCAATCTTGGATTTGCTAAAGTTGACTCCTCAGATAAATCTCCTCAATATCAGTTTCCTCCCTCTGTAGCGGTCTGGATATATTGGAAGTCCCTCTGAGACTTATTAAAACCTTAAAAGTGATAATAGGTCTACATGTTCTATCTCTCAACAGAAGCAAGGGATTCTTTCGAGAAACGGTCCCTTGTGCTTAAGGAACAACGACGAATAACTTTCAGGCTTAAACAGTGGAGTGATCCAAAGCAGAGATTTGCAGTGATTATAAAAATGTCTATTTCAATGGACAATGTTTTCCTTAATGCAATTTTGGTCACAAAGCTGTCAATGATGTGTTTTATACAAATACATCATGACAAGAAGCAAGAAAAGAAAAGGATTGGATCTAGACCAAAGAGAGAATACCTATATTACTTTTTCTCCTCTTGAAAATAAATTGGAATATTAACATTGCAATAAAGCGTGAAAGGAAATCTTAAATAGAACAAAATCCATTAATAATACTTTTTATAAGTTCAAAATATGAAAAGAAGATCACAGGATGAAAATTATGCAGGACTGTATTATTTTGTGAAGGTGAAAATCAATGATGCATTGAAGTAAGTGGATTACTCAAGACACACATGACGGGTGTTAGCTTAAGGTGCACCATAAATATCTGAAAAGAAAGCTAACTTAAATGATTCTCTTTGTGATAAGAAAAAAGGGTCCGTATTTCAAAAAGTGAAGGCTGAGATGTATGTGTGGTTAGGTTAGACACTTGTGTCTGTTGGATGTAAGTCAAATGTGTGATCAAGGGGCACAGAAATTTCTCTTTAGTTCAAAAGAATGTGGTTAATGAAGATCTTGAAGCGTATGAAAGATTATTATAAAAAGAAGAAAGAAATCAAAATGGCTTTGTGTAATAATACACTATTTGCAAAGATCAATGTTACTTGAGCAGTGCCAGAAGAAAATTTCATTATGGCTGTAGAAGGTGCAGAGCATGTAACTATCTCAAATCAACAAAATGACAGTTTCCAGACTGGTAGGCAGTCTTAGTATTAATGCAGGAAATTATCTAACATGAAATCTGTCAATAGATTCGGTAAACGGTGAAATGATTTGTCTCAAAGAAAGGATCTTTGATAAACCTCTGAACTCATTTCATCTCTTGTCACAACTTGGACCTGAGAGAAAAAGTCACCTCAGTAGAATGTATCTTATTGTGGTGACTGTCTAGAATGTATTGGATCGGGTTCAAAATTCTGACTTCAAGATGAGCTTGTTGCCCAAAGGAATTCTAGATCTTCTGAGCATTTAGTGAAAACAGAATGAATCTAAATCAGCGTCTTAGATCTAAAAATCAAGCTACGTCTTAGAATCAAACCAAAGGAAGGAGAAGTATACCTCAAATGGGTTCTTTGATTGCATGAACAACATAGCATAAAACAGTGGGTTCTCTGCTTGTGGGCACTCCACAACAAAATGCAAGTGGCAGAAAGATAAGACAGAACAATTAACAAATGGCTGAGCTATGTGATGGTCTGCAGGAACTCTGACATGTTGGGGTGAGCAGCACCACAGCAGCTAACAAGTATCCAAACAAGGAAATCATGTTAGGGTAAATAAGTAGCTCCCATATGAACTCTGGTATGCAGTAATTCTCCCTCAGCAGAGAAGCATTGCAGGTTGTAGAAGTAAATAACGCTTTATCAAAAATAATGATGAAAAGCTTGTGAAGTTTGAGAACCTAGATCAGTTGAAGGATATTCATGATTCTTACTCATCTTGCCGTGTTTTACTTCTTCGTAAAGGCTTAGAGATTGTTGAATGTGTGTGTTATTTATTTATTGAGTGGTCTTGGCTCTAAAGAAGAAAACAAACAAAAAAAGAAGACTGACGTTTTGTATCTTCATCAAATAAATGATATGAGCAATTGGATCAATGAAAAGGGCACAGAAAACAGTCTATAGAAAAAGCTCATCAGATATATTAAAAAAAGATATCTGAGTCTCTCAAATTTTGAGGAGACAAGGAATCAATTTACAAACAAGGAAATTTCTGGTGGGATCTTCGTATCTGCTTGCCTATCACATTAAGACACAATGTCAATCAAGCTAGCAAAAGATAGGTATTGAAATGAAGACCATGGATGAAGACGACAGTCAAATTTAGAAAAGAATGACACTTGAAATTAGTACCAAGACCACATGATAATATCATTGAAACTAATGGATTACTCAAGACAATTAAGCAAGATAGGGATGTTGTAAAAACAAAGCTAATTTGGTTTGCACCAAGAGGTACTCAACAAGGAAAGGTATGGACTTTGAAAACATATCAGCTAGACTTGAAACCCATAAAGATGTTGCTTTCAAGTGTTCAACAAATCAAAGTTTATCAAATGGATGTTAAATCTGCTTTTCTTAATGGTGATCTAGAAGAAGAAGTATATATAGAACAACCGGAAGGATTGATTTTGGGAAATGATGAAAATCTTGTTTGTAGACTTAAAAAGGCTCTATATGGTCTCAAACAAGCTCCAAGGGCATGGTATTATCGTCTTGACAAATATCTTCATCAAAAAGGATTTTCAAAGGGGTCTGCTGATAGCAACTTATACACAAAAATTGAAAATGATAAACTATTGATTGTGGTTGTATATGTTGATGATATCATTTTTGGGAGTAACGAAGAATCTATGAGTAAAAAATTTGCTTCTGTCATGCAGCAAGAATTTGAAATGTCCTTACTTGGGGAACTAACATTCTTTCTTGGCTTACAAGTGCATCAAACTGCATATGGTATATTCCTATCTCAAACAAAATATCTTAAGAAAATTCTGAATAAGTATGGCATGGAAGAATGCAAACCTGTAAGCACACCAATGATAACCGGATGCAATCTCAGTTCTCATGATGATTCTCCCACGGTGAATCAACCGGAATACAGATTAATGATAAGGAGTCTACTTTATCTCACTGGGACTAGACCAGACATTATGCATGCAGTTGGGATTGTTGGACGATTCCAAGCTAATCCAAAAGAGTCTCACCTTCAGGCTGTTAAAATAATATTCAAGTATCTACAAGGAACTCAAGACTTTGGTCTATGGTATCCAAAGAATGCTAATCTTACTCTTCATGCTTACACTAATGTAGATTGGGCTGGAAGTGTTGATGATCAGAAAAGCAATAGTGGTGGTGCATTCTATATGGGACCCCGGTTAGTATCTTGGTTCAGCAAGAAGCAAAATTCTATTGCCTTATCTACAGCAGAAGCAGAATATGTGGCTGCCGCATCTTGTTGCACTCAACTCCTTTGGATGATGCAAACCTTACAATATTTTCAAATCAAATGTACACCTCCTGTCCCCATTAAGTGTGACAATACAAGTGCCATCAGTATTTCAAAGAATCCTGTTATGCATTCGAAGACCAAGCACATTCCCATCAAGTATCACTTTTTACGTGAACAAGTGCTTGAGAAAAAGGTGAAGTTGGAGTAAAATTTTTGTTTAGAGTCAGCTCTCTTCAGCACAGCTGCAGTGCTGTTTGGTATCTCTGATACTGTTTGGTATCTCTGGTGATGTTCCAATTCTCATAATTCTATTTTTAATGTTTTGATAAAGATGCCTTGATGATTTGTTGGTGAAAGTGTTCAGGATGCACAAACTAAGGGGGAGCCTTAGTCATATGAAAAGGATGCTTGGATGCACAGATTCAGGGGGAGCATTAGCGTTGCTGAGTATAATGCATTGTTGGCATTATGTTGATTCTGAAAAATGTTCTCTTTCTTGAGGACTTTCTAGGTGTTGGTCTTAAATGGTCATTTTTTTTTGTAATTTGGTGAAAAGGTCTTGTTGAGACCCATGATGTAAAATTGTAATATTCAGTCATGTAAAGGACTTGTCAATTTTGTAAACCCACTTGGTTGGGTAGCTGAGTCAAATTTTGTAAACCCACTTGGTTGGGTACTTGAGTCTCATATGTAAATTCACTTGGATGGATATTTGATGTAAGTATGATTCATTGGTGATAGGAAAGTCATAGAGTCATGTACTTCATTGGAAAATATGTTTTGAAGATTCAGCATGAACTCAGGGGGAGTTTGGTCATGGTATCATAAGATCTGTAGAACGCTTCTTCTACATGAGGAGAAAAGGGGAGAGTGTGTTGGTTTTGATCCACCCTTTTCCTTGATGTCAAAGGGGGAGAGTGACATGGTGTTTGAATGAAGAGAAAGAATGATGTGACAACAATGGGGAATGTGACATGGTGTCATTGTATTCTTAATGTACCTATCTGTTGTGGTAACCAAACACCATCGTGGTTGCCATCAAGTCCAAAGGGGGAGATTGTTGGCAATATGATGCAGAGTGTTGTCCTTGATGGCAACCCACTGAATGAAGATGAAGACATGAGATTGTTGACATGTATTGTCCTTGATGGAAAACCACCTGATGAAGTTATTCTTGACCTGATGGACTTGGTAAATGATGTAAATCTGATATGAAATGATTTTTGCTAGCAATATGATGCTGAGTGTTGTCCTTGAATGGCAACCCACTTGATGAAGATGATGGCAACTTACTTGATGAAGTTGTGCTTGATAGAATATGTCTTGATGAACTAAATATGATGTATCTACAGTGAGTACAGAAGGAAATGAAGAAAGGAATTCAGCATGTGCTAGATATATGATGAAAAGAGTATGTCTCAAGGCATACACGGATCTGTCTAGAAGAAGTCGCGTATGTAATGTGGTTTTGGCTCATGGTATTGAAAAAGGGTAAACCTATATAAAGAGAAGAAATTCATTGTGAAAATCATGTGCAGTGGCTCAAGATGTCTGAGCTTGAATGAATACTTCTCTCTGAAGGATATCTGAATGGAAAGGGCTACAGTTGAATGACAGATCTGAATGTATGATGCACCAATGATGAAGAAGGGGATCTAGATCTGAAATGTACTTGTATTTGCTAGATATGTTTATGGAATGATTAGATCTGAGATGAGGCGAACATCTGTCTGAAGTAAAGGGTAAAAATCTGTGTGATGTATATGTTCTGAAGAATTACTGGGCTGACCTAAATATCTTAAATGGGTAAATAATTTCGAGTCTGTTTTACTTAGAGGCGATGTATATATGAAAGTTAGTTGAAGAAGCGCGTATTCGCAATGAGTCAGATGCAATATGTACAGTATGTGTAGGATTTATGTGAGCGGGCGCGACATTATACTCTGCTGACATGGTGACAGTGAATGATTTGCAACCACACAGTTTGCTGAAATTGGCAGTCAAACAATCCCAGTCTGGTCTGTGAGACTTTGATATGTCGGTGAGTTATATGTGCTAGGTTCATGTTTATGAGCTATATGCTTAAAGAATGTGGTGGGTCAGGTGTAATGCTGATGAACGTAAGGGCGAAGTTGTGATCAAAGAGAAGGAAGCTTTGGATCAGGTGTGAAAATTGATGAAACGTGGTCATAAGTGGTGCTGAGTTCTGGCCTTGGTGGGGGTTGTAGCTCCCTTCGAGGTGAGGCTGGTAAACGAGAGCAGGGGGTCGTAGCTCCCTTCCAGGAGAGGCTGGTAAACGAGTCAGGGGGTTGGAGCTCCCTTCCAGGAGAGGCTGGTAAACGAGCGCAGGTGGGTGCCTGCGTGCTGGTAGAGTCTGCACCAGTACATATGTTGTAAGATGTTTTCTCTATAATAAAATATTGAAGGCTGAGCAACTGCAGCGGTGGTTTTCTCCCGACTTGGGTTTCCACCTAAAAATCCTGGTGTTTATGTGTGATGCTTTGTGTGATGGTTTATTCTGTTGTTACTACACATGTTTACTGTTAACTTAACATCAGATGAATGAATATTGCAAAGAACTAAGTTAATAAATATCTGCATATTTAGATCTCTGCTAATACGCGAGTTGTATGAAGGATATCCGCGTGTATACGCGAGTTTACTAAAAGAAAGTAGCGTATGGGTTTTAGAGAGTGAAAAAGTAAAAAGTTTTGAATATGCAGTAAATATTGATTCACCCCCCCCCTCTTAGTTTTTTTCCCAACAGCTTGGAGTTCAGGAAAGTTGTCATTAAGGGGGATAGGCTCTAATGCCTCCTTCCTTCTCCTATTGTGTCACTTTTGCAAATCCTACAATCCTAACCCAATTTGTTCTTAAGGGGGGATGTTAGGATATTTTGACACATAGGAAATAGGCTCCTTTTGTGCCACCTTTGTAAATCCTTCAATCCTATCCCAAGTTGTTCTTAAAGGGGGATGTTAGGATATTTCGTCACATGGGAAATAGTTAAGAATAACTTAGTCTAGTGTAGAGTTAGGTAAAGTGTGTTTATTTACCATGTACATTTGTAACTTATAATCCGACGGTCACGATTTGTAGTGATCCGACGATTATCTCTCACCTCGGTATTAATGACACTTGATCCTTGTCTTAACACTTGATTGGTCCATGATCTCTATTTAAAGAGCACGGAGGGTCATTTTTCCGATAACCGTTTATGAGAGAAACATATGTAACTTTTATTTTTATATTAATAAATTGCCTGAAGTGGCCACGTTGGCTCAGGCCGTGGACTATTTCCCTCTTTGAGGGTTTTAACCACGTGATTATACTGGTGTACTAATTTGTGATTTTTTTGTGAGCGGTGACCTTTGGTTCTTGATCTACGGAACTTACCTTGCAAATTCGTACATTTGTACTGTAAGGAATCACCTTTCCAACTAAATGTATCAGATGTACTGGGATCTTGTTGAAACTTTTGAATGAGTGTCCATACTTCTTCGTCATTCTTCCATTCCTCCGTTGCTTTGGTTATCGAATCCGGTTGGATAATAGAAATGGCACAAAACAATTCTTCCACATTCTCATCCTTTCTTGAGAGTGCATCTGCAACAACATTTAGCTTCCCTTTTTTGTAGATGATTTCAAAGTCATAACCCAACATCTTTGTGACCCATTTTTGTTTCTCTTCTGAAGATAGTCTTTGTTCCAAAAAGTATTTAAGACTATCATGATCAGTTTATACCTTGAAGTGTCTTCCCATTAGGCAAGGTCACCATTTCTTTGGTGCATGTAGTATTGCCAACATTTCCTTCTCATAAATAGCTTTCTGTAAATACTTTCCTTTGATTGGATGACTTTCAAAAGCAACGGGTCTTCCTTCTTGCATTAAAACAACACCAACTCCATTTCCTAAGGCATCGCATTCAACAATAAAGGTTTTTGTGAAGTCTGGCATAGCTAAGACCGATGCTTGGCACATTGCCTCTTTAAGATGTTCAAAGGCCTTAGTTTCTTCAAGAGTCCATGAAAATGCATCTTTCTTCAATAATGTTGTTAGAGGTGCTACTATTCTCCCATAATTATTAATAAACTTACGATAATACCTTGTTAACCTGAGAAATCCTTGCAATTGCTTTATGGTTGTGGGGACTTTCCATTCCTTAATTATTTTAATTTTGTTAGGGTCCACCTTAACACCCTCCTGAGATACAATATGACCCAAATATTCCACCTCTTGTACTCCAAAGAAACATTTGGAGGTTTTTGCATATAATTATTTCTCTTCCAATAGTTTGAGCACCCTGTCAACATGTTGAACATGATCATTCCAAGACCTGCTGTAGATTAGTATATCATTAAAAAATACTAACACAAATTTTCTAAGGAAGGGTTTGAAAATAGAATTCATCAACCCTTGAAATGTAGAAGGTACATTGGTAAGGCCAAAAGGCATGACCAAAAATTCATAATGACCCTCACGAGTTCGAAATGTTGTTTTCAGAATGTTTCTAGTTTTCATTCTAATTTGATGATATCATGAATGAAGATCCAACTTGGTGAAATAAATTGCTCCATGTAATTCATCCAATAATTCGTCAATCACAGGAATGGGAAATTTATCCTTAATAGTGAGCTTATTGAGCTCCGTATAATCCATACAGATGTGCCATGATCCATCCTTCTAGTGCACCAATACTACTGGAGTAGAGAAAGAACTTTGACTAGGTTGAATTATACCAACCTCTAGCATTTCTGTAATCATATGTTCAATTTCTCTCTTTTGGACATAAGGATATCTGTAAGGCCTGATGTTTGGAGGAGCACTTCTTGGAATCAAATGAATAGTATGGTCATGATCACGAATAGGTGGGAGTCATTTGGGAGTTTCAAACACCTTGGAATGATTGTCCAAGACTTTTTGGAGAACTGGAGAAATAGATGATTTTGATGTTGGAACTTCTAGTGAGCATAATTGTGCAATTACGCCTCATTTTTCTTTATTCAAAATATTTGTCATGACATTAGATCTTATTATCTTTCCCGGCTTCCCTGCGATACCCCGTAATTAAACTTTCTTTCCTTTTGAAAAAAAATTGAATAAAGGTTCTTGAAAATTAAAAACTACCGTCCCCATCGGATTGTAACCATTGTACTCCTAGTACAACATCAAAACATCCCGTTGGAATGGAAAAAATTGGACTATTCAATACATATTCCCCCATGGTTATTTTTATATTATGGAAATTTCCAAAGTAATTTATAGTTCCTCCATTTTCCACCATCACTTGACACTCTGGTGTTGGGTATAGGAAGCAATTCAATTCCTTGGCTACCTTACAATGAATAAAATTATTGGTACTACCTGAATCAATAAACACTATTACATTTTTCTTCTTGATATGTCCTTCTATCTTGAGAGTTTGAGGAGTGGTAATTCCTTCCAATGCATTACAAGATATGGTTGGATTCATTTATTCTTCCTATAGGGTTGGTTTTTGGTGTATATCCTCTTCTTTTTAAGTTTCTTGTTCCTTTTTTTCCTCCTCTTGACAATCTATGTTAAATAATTTCTTATCAGCACACTTATGACCTTTAGCGTATTTTCTATCATAACTATAGCAAATCCCTTTTTCTATTTTTTCTTCCAATTGTTGTGGTGTCAAACTTGTAGGTTGTGGAAGTCTAGGAGTAGCAACACTTCCATATTTATAGTTGTGAGTGGTAGGATTCCTTGTCGCCATAATTTTTCTTTCAATTTTTCTTACCAACCTGAATGCCTTCTTTAATGTATCAGGTTCCCAAAGGTGAACCTCATGTTGGATGATATCCTTTAGAGTCCCTATGAAGACATCGATCTTATGTTCCTCTGGAATATTATTTACCCTTATATTCAATTTTTGGAAGTCTTCAATGTGCTCCATCATTGAACCCTTTTGTTTGAGATTTATCAATTGGCTAAAGAAGTTGTTGCTCTTTGTATCCTCATAATGTGCTATCATTTCCTTTGTAAAAATTGACCAAGTGACCAGTGGTTTATGAGAACAAAGCCATCGATACCATACAAACTGGTTTTGTTCTAAATATAAAGTTGCATTGCGTACCTTTTGTGTGTTTTGCGTATTATGGAGCTCAAAGTATTGCTCCATTTGTAGTATCCAAGTTATCGGATCCTTACCATCAAACTTTCTCATATCTATCTTTGGAATATGTTGGGTCTTAACATTTCTTTTGGTCTCATCATGAGTTTCCTCTACTACCTTTTTGCCATTAGGAAGCTTTTTGTGTAGCAACTTTTCCAAACATTCCTTCAAACCTTCCATGTCTTTCTTCAAATCTTCCATATTGCCTTCTATACCATCAATCTTAGCTTCGATGCCATCCATCTTAGCTTCCACGCCTTTCTTCAAACCATCCATCTTAGCTTCCATGTTGCCTTCTATACCATCCATCTTAGCTTGTACGCCATCCATCTTAACTTCCATGCAATTCTTCAAACCATCCATCTTAGCTTCCACACCTTTCTTCAAACCATCCATCTTAGCTTATACGACTTTCTTCAAACCATCCATCTTATCTTCCATTTAATTTTTTGTTACTCTTTGCGAGAGAGAAATTTGTTACACTTAGTCTTGTAATTTTGATATATCATGTTGCAATTATTCCTCTTCATGAGTCATAACAGAGCCTTCTGAGGGATTAATGGATGTTGAATTATTTTTAGGGGGCATTTTAGAACCCAATACTCATATCTATGCTTCAATATGCCCTTGGAATCACTTCAAACTTTTTTTTAAACAAGACTTATGCAATTAAAAAAAAAATACACACAATTTTCTTGCTTTTGAGGAGCTCGATATTGAAACCGATGTATCTCTGTAATTTTGGATCCCCAAGATTTATATTCAGAAATTTAGTATCCCTATGAATCTTCTTTCCAATTGCACAAGTTCGACCCGATTTGGATTCTTCAAGACAAAGTTATGCCCAATCTCCCACAGTGACCTAATTATGGACTACTTCAGTAGATCAAACTTGTACATCATGCCACGTGTTACTGTTTCCTCCTTCGGCTCTGAAATCAATACACAAGAAACTGCAATCCGTGTTATTTCGTCCACTTTTACAGAATTCCAATCCGATGCTCAGAGAGAGAGTTATGACGATTTTCCCAAGGTCACCTCTTTGAGATGAAATTCGGAAGCCTACAAAAACCCTAACTTCCACAGATCATATCTCTGAATCTTTTGCGAACCAAGATCATAAAATTTTCCACGAAATTCCTGTGGATTTCGGTGCAAATGGTTTTTTTTAGCTTCTGAACGTTCGTAGAAAAAAAGTTATAGCGAAAATTCCACGATGACCTGTTTGAAACAGCGAAACCCTAGAATCCAAAGCTCTGATACCAAATGTTATGAAACCATCTCACAAAATAGAAGAAAATATAGATCAACGCCTTAGAAATCAACCTCTTCGAAGGGTAAACCTCCTTTGCATTACATAAATGAACAATTCTTGGATGACACAAATGACAAAATCTCCTTTCTATAGATAGGAGTCCATGGGGTCACAATATAATCCTAGCCGACCTAACAATAATAATGTAATGGCACATCAATAACAATAGTGGGCTATTATGGGGTACAATAATAACAATATGGGAACTACAGGGGTACAAAGATAACAATAAGGGGACTACACTAACAACAATAAGGGACTACACTAGTAATATAGGGCCCTAACAAAAACCCAGTTCAGGCTAACATTTCGCCGAAAAACCAACAAAATCGGTGCTAACTGACTAGTTTAGGACAGAACTTACCGGTTTAGGATGGAACCAGCCGGTTTATGGTAAAAAATGCCGGTTTAGGACATAACCAACCGATTTATGGTCAAACCTTGATTCTATATTAAACTTGACGGCTCACTGCCAAGGCCAGGACAAACCCACCGAATGCAATTTAGGAAGGTTCCAGGTGGTTTTGGAGGGAAAATAAGGGCTGTTTCCCTCCAAAAACACCCTCTCCAAGCCTTTAAAAGGAGGTTACCCCTCTCATTTGTCTCACACATCTCATTTGGAGCTTTTGTGAGTTTCAGTGGGATCTTGAAGGGTGTTGAGTTTTTGTTGGAGCAGTCATCTTGGAGGTTTGGAGTTGGAGTTGGAGCTATTTTGGAGATAGTTTAGAGTTGTCAAGAGTTGGCATCTTCAAGAGGAGGCTAAGGAAGATAGTTTGCATTTCTAGGTAAGGGTTTTCACTTGAAAAATTCCTCATTTCACTGTTGTCTATGTATTAATTTTTTTTATGTGTTCTTTGATATTGCTATCAAATCTCTAGTTCTATGCTATCAAATTTTGTAGGCTACAATGTGCAATTTTTTTCCTGAATTTAATTTTGGTTTTCCATTTATCTTAGATGAATTTTTTTTTAAATGGCATATTTCTTTGCAAATTTTAATTATTTCAAGCCAACATGGCTCCAAAAGCCAAGGACAGTGCATGGGCTCATTGTGATGTGATCGATGGAAAAATGATATGAAAATTTTGCCATAAACATATTGGCGGTGGGGGTATTCTCAGATTGAAACAAGATTTGGCTGGGATAAGAGGCCAAGTAAAGCCATGTGAAGCACCACATGAAGTGTTAGGTCCTATTAGGGCATAATACCTTTCCAAGTTTGAAAATTTTGAGGAGAATACAACTAGGGAGAAAGCCATCCAACATGAATTTGCAAGGAAGAGGGAATTATTAGATGCCATGAAATAGAGTGGGTATGATGATTATGAGATTCAAGACTCCTCTTCTATCCTTTCCACCATTGAACCCTTTCACTATGTTCCTCCTTCTCTTGGCCAACAATTAAAAGGAAAAAAGGGACCAAACATCCAGAGTTATTTCTCATCCTCTGCTATTCCCACTTCCTCCCAGCGAAGTCGTCAACCCACTTTGGATCAATATTGGAAAAAATAATGCAAAAAAACTTCTTATCAATACATTGCTAGATGGTGGTATGATGTAGATATCCCATTTAATGTTGCTTTCTCACCTTATTACCAAGCTATGTGGGACTATGTTATAGTTGCATGAAAGGGCTTTAAAGGCCCTAAAATGCACGATTTGAGGGGAGCTATTTTGCAAAAAGAGATTTCTTCCATTGATGAGTATTTGGCTGAGTATAGAGAGTCATGGCTCAAAACGAGTTGTTCCATCAAGTCAGATGGATGGATCCATGGAAATAAACACACTATCCTTAATTTCCTTGTTTCTTGCCCTCAAGGAACCATGTTTTTGAGATCAGTTGATGCATATGATAAGGTGAATGATGAAACCCTTCTATTTGAGCTTTTGGATGACATTTTCAGGAAGTGGGGGAGAAAAATGTTGTGTAGGTCATCACATACATTAGAGAACTTTTGAGGTCTAAAATGGGCATTTTAAGAAAAATGTACAACCAAAATAAACTTTATAAGAACCAATAAGATTCAAGATGATGATGTCAACCATGGGGGATGATTCACCATTTTTTGGGTAAAAAAGGAAAAAATATTAAAAAATAATAAAATAATAAAACTACTTTTTCAACTTATCTTCCTAAGGTTTTACTCAAATTTAGAGCGGGAACACTCATTGGATGCAAATTTAATTCCTCATCCAAGGAGTACCCATGTTGCATACTTTTGATGGACCCCGCTACATGAAAAATGAGAAATACATGAAAAAATGTGATTGCAATCGCATTTTTCATGTATTTATCATTTTTCATTTAGTAGGGTCCATCGAAGGTATGAAACATGGGTATTTCTTGGATGAGGAATCAAATTCTACATCCAATGAGGAATCAAGTTGAAAATACAAGTTGAAAAAGTAGTTTTTTCTTTTTTCCCTCTAAAATTTGATGAAGTAATCTAATTTTATTTGATTATTTCCACTATTATTTTATAATTTCCTTAGGAGGCCCATATTAGACCTCCAAATTCCCCTAATGTAATGCATCAAACTATCTTCTTGCTGGAAAGATGCTTGATTCTAAATATAGGACCATATTTTGGACTCCATGTGTTGCACATTGCATATACCTCATGCTTGAGGACATAGGCAAAGTGGAGACGGTAAAAAAATTTGTAGAGCATGACAAGTGCATTAAAAAATACATTTAAAACCACTCATGGGTATTGAGCATAATGAGGAAAAACATTGGGGGCAAGGAGCTTGTTAGGCCCGCAATTATGAGATTTGCAATTCACTTCCTCAAGTTGCAATGTCTCAATTATCTACAGAAAAACTTGCAGGAAATGTTTTCCTTTGATGATTGGAATGAATCTCAGTGGGCTCATAGAAAATATGGAAAATATACCAAAAATATTTTTTTTGACAATTATTTTTGGAAAAGTTCTATAGAGCTTGTGAAAATTACCAAGCCCCTTGTTAAGGTGCTAAGGATGGTGGATAGGGAAAAATTGGCCATGGGATACATTTATGAGGCTAAGGATCAGTCAAAGGAGCAAATACTTGTAGCTTACAAGGATATGTTAGCTAAGTATGGTCGTATATGGGAGATATTGATAACAGATGAAACAATAAACTCCATCGTCCTATACATGCATTTGGTTATTTTTGAACCCAAAGTATCATTATAAAGCTTGGCTAGGAGATCTATAGGATGGGGAGGTTAGAGATGGATTGATTGATTGTTTAGAGCGCATGGTCCCTATCCATGCAAACCAATTGGAAATACATTAAAAAACTTACTCTTTTCAGTATGGCAACTGGTACCTTTGGAAAAAACTTGGCAAATATGGCAAGAGATGTGGATCAACCAGGTAAGCAATTCCAATTTGTTTTTCTTTTCAAGTTAAATTGTTTACAAATTTACAATTCAAATTATCTATAAATACTTGTAATTTGTAAATAAGTAATAAAATGAACTAATTAATGTGTTTTTATTTGCAGCACAATGGTGGGATTCATTTGGCGGCCAATGCCCGCAATTGAAATTTTTTTCAATTAGATTCCTCAGCCAAACTTGCAGTGCTTCAGGTTGTGAGCACAATTGGTTTGTTTTTGAGTGCATACAGATGAAGAAGAGAAACCGTTTGGAACAAAAACGATTAAATGATCTTGTATTTGTGCAATACAACCTTCGACTAAGGCAGGACGAAATGATGAAAAAAACACCCGATGAAGATACCATTGTGTTGGACGATATTGATCCAATATCAGAATGGGTGGAGACTGAAGATCCTGTGTTTGATGTTTGACTGCATTTTTGTGGTCGTTGACAAATTCTCTAAGACGACCATTCAGTCAGCCTGCAATAAGAGTATCACTACAAAGGCCACTGCTAAACTCTTCTTTGAACGAGTGTGGGTGCACTTTCGGATCCCACAGTCCAATATCTCAGACCGGGACAACAGGTTCATAAGTACATTTTGGTCAAGTCTTTGGTCGATGTTGGATACTAAGCTCACTAAGTCCAAGACTTTCCACCCCCAAAATGATGGCCATACATATATCGTCAATAGGATGATCGTACACATTATGCGCATGTACAACTCGAAGCATCCTCATACATGGGATGAAAGCCTCCCCTATGTCCAACACAGCTACAACTGAGCTCTCCATAGCTCAACTGGCCACAACCCCTTTCTGGTGTGGTTGGGATTCCAACAACTATGTCTAAATGTGGCCATACCATTTGCAGCTACTCATTAAGATTCTACTCATGTCCAATCCGAGCTGACATGGCGAGAAAATTTATTGAGTGCAGTCAACACGTTCGCCAATATGTCCATGAAATATTGGATAGAGCCAATGCTAAGTACAAGCAACAACCTTATCAACATCGGGTGCCACACTAGTTCTAGGTGGGCGACAAAGTTTGGTTACATTTGCAGAAGGAGCGCCTCACTGGACCCCACTACAAGCTTCACTTGCTCCAATATGGGCCATACACCATCACCAAGGCTATAGGAGACAATTCCTTCGAGCTCAACATTCCACCATTCCTTGGTTTGCACCCAGTGTTCAATGTGGACCACCTCCGACCATACTTACACGATTATTTGACACATCCGATATTGCAGAACAACTCACACCCACAGAGTTAAACCCAGACTGCATGGAACAAGCCACAATTGTTCGGATCATGGACACACATATCAAGAACACTCACCAACAGAGGATCCAACTATATCAAGTTGTCAACACAGGCCAACTCCTTCACTAGGGCAAGTGGTTCACCAAGGACTAAGTACAACAAAAATATCCTCACCTTGTGGAGGCTCTCAACACAATGGGGACCATTGCTTCCTAAGGGGGGATAACTGATCAAAGTGGATATTGGTTGTGACGTGCCTCTTCCACTTTGACCCCCACCATTGTTTCTTTCAATTTTTCAGTTTCCTTAATTGTAGCACAATTTACTATTTTTGGCAGTTTTTCGGGTCCTAAACTTCCGGAGCCGTTTTGAGGGACTAAGATGTTTTTAGGGAAAACAAAGAGGCTGTAAAAGTCCCAAAACATTTTTCTAGTTTGTTTTCTGCTTCTTCTTCCAGATCTTCAAAATGAGGTATTATGATAGCCAAACAGAGATCGTATGCCAAAGTTACGACCCCAGAAAGTTGACGTTCCAACTTACCTCAATGGGGCCCATTGGCTTTTGGCGCTTCATCTCCTAGGGTTAGGTTTTTGTATGGTTAGGGTTTCTCATTTTTTCTCAATGATAAAAGTTCCACCGAGCCTCATTGTAACACAATTCAAAGGCATGTAGCTTTCACATCACTTCTCATAGATAAGCTACCATTACCTCGGGCTAGTTTATTTCCATTCTGCATTTAAGCATATTTCGGTTCTTTGATATTAATGAAATTAAGCTTTATTTGTGCTGCACTTCTATATTTATGTTTATATTTTTATTCTATTGTGTTTATACATAAGTTCAAATCAGTGGTATCAGAGTGGTTTTTTCTTTCTCAGTTTGTCTTTGCATGTCCCCAACGAGGTCGGGGTATAAGGAGTTAGGGCTCGATTTGGTTGACCCTCTGCAAGACCAGCCTCGCAAACTACAATGACCTCCCATGATAGACATAAAGAAAAACGAGGGAGTAGGAGATCCTTTCAAAATATTGCTCAAGGAGGCCCTCGAGAAACATAGGAACAAGATGATGGATAAATTTTCCCAGATCCTTCGACAACTACCCACAGATGATGCATCTTCATCCGAAAACCACTCTGGAGGCACCACTCCTTTTAAGGTACAAGTTAACTTTGAAATTCCCATATTTGAAGGCCAGATAGATGCGAATGTCGTAGATAAATGATTACATATGTTGGAAGGATACTTTTCAGTTCATTACTTTTCTGACTGGGAAAAAATAACTTTTGCACTCTTGAAAGTTGGCCCCCATGTCAAAGACTAGTGGGAAACCTAATGTGAGCAAAAGGACGAGAGGGAATCCTCATTGTTTTTAGCCGCACACACACGGAATTCTTTCCTAGATGCCATCAAGGAACAATATTACATTGTCGGTAGTGTTAGCACTCCACCGGATCTTTGAAGGCTGAGAAGGAGACCAAAAAAGGTAACCACAGACCACTTTGACCTAGTATCTATCCCTACCAGGCTGAGAGGGCTCTCTCAATGAAATTCATAGCCAAATTAGTTGGATCATGGAGATTTTAGGCTAGATATGCAGATTAGGGTTTGGTTGATTTGGTTTTTTGTGTTGGATGAAATTGAACCTTCAGAAACTAGGCTTGAAACTCTTTTAGGGTTACAAGAGAAAAAATTGCATGGGAATTGTTAGCACTCCGCCAGATTCCCAAGGTTGAAGAAGGAATCCCAACAGAGGTAACCACAGGCCAAACTTTTGGCTTGGTAGCTAGCCCTACCAAGTCGGAGAGGGCTCTCTCCACAAGGTCACAACTAAGAGGCTTGAGGAAATAGGGTTTTTAGGCTAGATATTGAGTGCAGGGGTTTGTTTTGATTTGATTTTGGTTGGGGAATCACTGGATGAAGAATTTAGGTCAATGAAAGCTAGGTCAGGGAAAATGAGATAGGGTTGCAGGGATCAATGGGGAAAGGTAGGCAAAAGTTTTATCACTTGAAGAGGATTGTGATGGAATGGTGTTGAAGCTGAAAGAAACATAGGAAGAGCATAAGAGATGTATTCTTCTTAGAAAGATGAAGATGGAAAAACTATGATCAATTACCCAAAACAGAGCATGTGCAAACATGTATTCTGATTATATAACTTGTAAGAGATCATAACATAGAAATGAAGTGAACATGAATACAATACATTCTAACATAATATACTGAAGAAAAGACAATGATAGACATTAATGCCACAAGTATCCCATAAAATAGTTGTAACTCCTCTTTATTAGCTGGCCAAACTGATTACAAAAGTTTCCTTGATAAGCTAGCAAACATACAAATTGATTCCAACCCTTAACTAGTGTGAATAAAGGGGCTAAATAGACATCAAAACAAGCTTCACTCATCCTCAGGGGTCAAATCCCTGAGGTGAGGAAGAGATCCACTAATTGTTGAACTGAAAACTGAAGTGTAGGATGGTCCAAGTGACTCATTCCTAATTACATTCAACTGATTCATTATCACTCAATGATGAAGTTTACCCGATGAATCTACCCTAGGTCAGTAATCTCAAACATAATTACATTTTACCATCATCAATTACATGATTTATTGAGGCAAAGTGAAAATTTCAAAGAAAATTTGAAAAAATCAGCAAATTGGAAATTTGCGCCCTCCATTGGTCATTTGCGCCCTCGATTATGCTCCTTTTCCAATTTCGCTCAAAATTTCGAAATTTTGGTCTCTTGGAGTGCTGACTTGATATTTGGAGGAGGAAAATGAATTTGAATTGATGTCTATTAGTCATAAATAGCTAAGTGAATTTGCATTTGAATTTAAAAAACCCATTTTTCTAATGTCTTTTTTCACTTTTTGAAGACTTTTGTTGATTATCCTTTCATCTGATTTTTATTTCTTGTAGGATGGTGTTGCTGGAGTTCAACACTTTTCTCTTTCAATTTGGCATCTGTGTTTTGAGTTGGCAGCTATGGACCGAACTTATTACATATAGGAAACATAAACTTACATAAAAAATTAAAAATAATTTACATCTCTGTTTTCATATCAAAATTACATTTTGATATGAAAATCATAAAAATCAAAATTACAAATTTAAAAATATCATATTTACATGCTAATAATCTTCTGCAGATGAAAATGAAATGTTTATTGATTCACTCTCACACCTTTTTCTGACCTTATTGAGATGAAATGGTACATTTTTAGACCTTGAACATTGAAACCTAATGACCTAATGGGACCTTGAATGACCTGACTTCTATGATTGACTTTGACTGACATAAGACATAGTGAAATGAGATTTTCAAAAGTGTTTTCATGCTCAACCAAACATGAAGGTTGGCTAGCAAATGTGAAATCTTGAGGGAGAGTGAGATTTTATAACTAGGACTACCATCCGTGAAACAATTTTTAGCATGACCTAATGGAATGAAATAAAAATTTCAGAGTGGGACACCGAAAATGAGAATGAAAAGAGTGATTTTGATCACTGATGACAGAATGCACATTCTGATGCTAACATTGGCCTTATTGGGGATGGCAGCTCCTTGGAGGTGTCAAGAACACCGTATACCAAGTGCCTAACCATTGGGCCAATACGGTCTAAAAATAACTCAAAATGAAATGCAAGACTAAATATTGACAACTCAATGACACAAGCTGACTGAAACTGACTGAAATTTGACTGAACTTGATTGAAACAATGACTCAAAACTTACTCTTGTGAAAACTTAACTTGAAATGGTAGAAAATCAATGAAGCTCCATGGCCTTCACTTTGGGCAACAAACTCCAATGCTTTTCCACTTCACACTTGCAGGAATATCAAATTGATATATACAATGAGGATGATTTTTTTTTCATAATTTCAGATAAAAAAAGATAGTGCTTCAGGAGCCTACTATTAACTAGCCCTCCTAAGCAACTTTGCCCATCCATTTCTTCCAAGAGATATGCATTTTATCCACGAGAAGCTGCAATATTAAAAGGACCTTTCCATAAATGATCAAACTTCCTGTGTTTAACCTTGTCTTCATTCCTGGCATCCCAACGGAGTACTACATTATCGATATTGAAATCATCTTGTTTGGTTTTTCTGTCATAGATTTGCTTGATCTTATCATGGAGCTTGGAAGTGTTCCGAAACACTTCTTCTCTTGTCTGCTGCAAGTGAATCATTTGGTTTATTCTGCGATGTATGTCATTTTCTTCACTTCAATATTCTTGTAAAAGCTACCAGGACAACCAATGAAGAAGGGAAAACTATATCCACACCGTAAACTACCTGAAATGGAGACATGCTAATGGATTTCTTGCTGCTTACCCGATCTGCCCATAACGCATTAATTAGCTTCTTGTGCCAATTCTTCTTGTTCACCTCCAACATCTTTTTGATTATGCTGATCAAAGACTTGTTGGAGGACTCCGCCAATCCATTTCCTTGTGGATAATATGATGTAGAATGATTCAACTAATTGTTATACTTATCACAGAATTCTTTCATATTCTTTGATTTGAAGGCTGCAACGTTATCCGTGATGATCTTTCTAGGACAACCAAACCGAGACAAGATGTTAGCTTCTAAAAATTGAATTATAACTGAGTCTGTAGCTTGCCTAGTTGGGATCACTTCGATCCACTTTGGGAAATAGTCTGTGGTAGTAAGTATCCATCTATGTTAAGCGGATGAGGGTGGATGTATCTTACCAATAAAATCTAAGCCCCACTGCTGGAAAGGAGCTTCAACTGAAATGGGATGTAATGGTAAAGGAAGAAGCTTACGTTTACCTTGGAAAAGTTGGCATTCATGGCAGCTCACTGGACCGTCTTGTACAAATTTGCAAAAAATGTAGGCCAATCGTAACTCGCTCTCAGTACTTTGTTGGCCATAGTATTCCATTACAATTAACCTCTGCAATCGCCCTTGTGGAAATCCTTCATCACTTCTTTGGACTCATCTTCAACCAAGCAATTGAGTAACACTTTTCCAAGATCCTTCTAGTAGAGTGCACTATCTAGTATGCAATATTTTGAAGCCTTAAGCTTCAAGGACCTGCTCTTACTCTTTGACATGCCCAGAGGAGGGTTCAAATGTTGTAAAACATAAATGATATCAACATATTGTGGAGATGATGAAAAGAGATCTGATACCTGAACAAGACTTACACCTTCTTTGTCATGGAACACTACTTATATGAGATTGATGTCAAGTGCATGTAGATTAGACTCACCCATGAGCTTTACTAAGCCTTTCCCTTTGATCAGCTTGGTCGGTTTGATATCAAGGTCATATTCTAAAAGTGCTGCTATCCACCTACCTCTTCTTCCTTCTGGATGTGTTTGCATGAGTACTTATTAACCATTGCATTTGGAACATATGCCAAAATATGTTAGTGCATAATATAAACACGGAAGTCCTTGAGTGCTTTGACCAAGTCCAAGTCCCGTTTCTAGATTATGTTGTATCGGAGGGCTACATCCCTTATTGTGCGAGTGCAGAATGCTATTGGAAGCTCTGTCCCATATTTTTTCTGCATAAGCACCGTTGCCAAAGTATGCTCAGAAGAAAAAGAAAATATAATGAAATCTAGTGAATAATCGGGACTTGTCAAAATTGGAGCAGTGGTCAAAGAAAATTTCACCGAGCTGAATGACTTACAATCATTTTCAGACCATTTTATATCATTCTCCTTCTTCAGCATGTTAGTTAACTCTCTAAGATGTTCTGCTAAGTTGGGAATGAACCTACATAGGAAATTCATCCTACCATTGGGCGCTTGAATTTCCTTCTTGTTTCTAGGGAAATCAATTTTCCGTATCGCTTCAACTCTTGCAGGATCTATCCGGATCCCATATTTTGAGATGATGTGACCCAAAAAATTTCCTTCTTCCATAAAAAATAAGAACTTTTTAGGATTTAGGGAAATCCCAAATTTTCTACATCGCTGGAAGACAACTCTCAAATGGTGTAAATGCTCATCATCTGAATTTAAGTATATAGTCAGATCATCTAAATAAACAAAAAAGAATACATCTTTCTCGTTACCAAAAGCTATGTCCATGGCACGCTGGAAAGTGTCCTCGACATTCTTCAAACCAAACGACATATTGGCATATTTAAAGGTACCCCATGGTGTAGTGAATGTTGTCTTATCCTGATCATCTTCATGCACAAGGATCTGATTGTAGCCTAAGTAACCATCCAACAATGACATCCTGCTGGCTCATACAACTCGCTGAAGTATGTGGTCCATTTTGGATAGCGAGTAATTGTCTTTCAGTGACACTTTGTTCAGATTTCTAAAATATATACATAGTCTAATTTCACTGGTCTTCTTCTGCACTAGAACCAAATTGGAGATCCAATCTGAAAATCTGACTGGAACAATAATATCTGCCGTATAGAGCTTGTTTACCTCCTTCTCAATGGACGACAAAAAATTTGGGTTTATTCTCCTAAGCTTCTGCCTAAAAGGCTTTTGGTTTGGCTTTATCGGGATAGTGTGTTGAATGATATATTTATTGTACACCTTTAGATCTACGGAATCCCAAGCAAACATGCCAGAAAAATCAGTAAACAGATCAACATATTTAGGCTTTACCTCCGGAGGCAAAGACTTTGAAAGCTTGATGAACTTTCGCTGCTCCGCTATTCCAATATTAACATCTTCTACGCCTTTTTTCTGTGGGGACCAAAGTAGGTTTTCTCCCCACGTCATATTGATCAAATAACTCTTCCAAAGGTATGAGACCTTTTGGAATGTTATTTTCCCTAAGCTGAAGTATGTAAATCCGATCTGCCTCAATAACTTGGTCATCCTTGTCATACAATTCATCCATAGAACATTTCTCAAACTCACCTTCACTTTGAAGGAAATTGTTCACTTGTTTATCGTCCCAGAAAACTTTCTAAAATTTCAAGTTATCCAGAATGGTGGGCCTGTTATTTATATGAATCTCATACTTTTTATTTGAAAACACCGTGGAACTGAAATTACTTGTAGCAGTGGCTAATGAATCAGCCATCAAGTTTTGCAATCTTGGCACTACTTTAAGTGTATATTCTGAAAACATTCTCAAAATGTCAAGTGTTGCATTCTTATATTGCCTAATCCTTGGGTGATTAGCTTGATACTCACCTTTGATTTGTTTAATTACCATCTCTGAATCACCGTAGACTACAATTTTTCTAGCTCCCACTTCTTTCAAAATTTTGAAACTGGTTATGAGCGCTTCATATTCAACCTCATTATTCATACAGTCGAATGCTATTTTGTAGGAACACAACCTCACATTGTTTGGGATCTTATTTTTCTGTTGAAATGGGCTGTGGATCCATAAACCAATGCCAGCCCCATCTTTGCCAATGGAACCATCAAAGTCCATGATCCAAAGACCATCTTCTTCTTCAAGGTGCTTAAACTCTTGAATCTAATTTGACACAATTTTCTGATTTGATTCTTTATGTTGTTCTGAACTTTCATCTGCCTTCTCTAATGGCTCTTCAGATATAGTAGGCAGATTCTCTTTCTCTTTTTATAACACTATTCTAATGCAATCTTAAACTTTAGGAACATCCTCTATTTCTATTGATTGACAATCTACATCATTTAATCGAGAATAATTGCAAAATATGAAGGATTCTAAGTCTGCATGTACAACGTTTATAGGATGATTATTATGCCTTTCCTTGTTTGTGATCATGTATTTAATTTTAGTCTCACGGTATAGTTTTTTTATTTGACCAAAGACAGGAATGGTGGCATAGGAAAAGTCCAACTGCAGTGTACCTCTAAATTTATCCCCCCAGGATCTTGATAACATCATACCAAAACATGGTGGAATATCAGCAACTACCACGTCCATAAGGACATTTTTGGCTGGGATTTTCTCTAGGGAGACAACTAGATCTTTGATTAGAACCAAACAACAGACACGACCATAATCGAAAGAATATAAATCATGATATGGGAGGGTTATGTCAAGGCCAAGCTTCTCCATGATAGTTTTGGGCATGAGGTTGTGGGAAGCCCCATAGTCTAACATAGTGTTATGAAGGATGAATTGATGAACTTTAAGACTCAAGTAAAATGGTGGGACCTCACTATCTTCAGACTGACCATCGATTGCGGGACCAAATATTAACTCGGACTGATCATCCTCTATATTAACCATGTCGGATAAAGGTTCAAATTTCAAGGTTTTGACTATATGGGATTTGTATTTGTCAACTTTGATCAATTCAGTAAGTGGAATAGACACCTTTAATTTAGAAATTTCGGACTCTAAATTAAAAGGTATAGTTTTGTCTACCTCTTTTATGATAACATCTCTTTTCTCAACATTATCTCTCGGTGCAACTTCTTTTCTCTAAATATCTCTTTCTTTGATAGGTGCACTTGTAGAAGGTTAATTGCTTTTGGTCTGATTTGGAGTTGCAATCTGTTTACCCTTATTTTGAACTTGTTTCGGTGGTGCTTCTTTCTGCTGAACTGTTTTCTTCGGAGGTGGAGTTATTGGAACATCACGACCTCTCAAAGTATACTTCCTTTGCTGGGAACTCAATGCATTCAGGTATCCTCTCTGATAATCATCAGATTCTACTTCTAACTCATGATCATTCACCAATATAATGTCTTTATCACTAGGTGAACTTGTTTTTTCCACATATTCTTCATCCTCGGTGAGAAAAATGGGCTGACCATCAGCTTTGAAAAGAAGGTTCTCTTCTATTGTTTGTTCTTCCTCTTCATCGCTCTGAGCATAGTTCTGTTGAAGTGGTGCTCTAATTGGCTGCTGTTGCTGTGTTTCAGGAGCTCTTTGCTCTCTCTTCTTTATTCGAAACTGAGGTTGCTGCTGCTGGCCTTGAAAGTTCAAATTTTTGATTTGTGGCTCTGTTTGTCTATGTGAAATAGATATCTCATCGACCATTCTCTCCAGGGTTTTAAGCAAAGCATCAAATTTAGTATCTAATGAAGTGGAAGGTTCCTCTTTGATAGTCACTTTGCATTTAGTTTTAAGTTTGGAATTTTTAATCAAGAGATTGGCCTCAACACTTACTGAATTTTTGATCATCTCTTCAAGAGTAGTGGGATTTATTTCTCTCAATGAGTAGGCCATATCTGGGTCAAAAGCATCGGGATAACGTAGAAGGGCTAAACCAGGAGGTGGTTTCATTTCATTTGGGATGGAATTATAGATTCTTAGGTATCTAGAATTGTAATCAGGCACTGATTCATTAGAATTGTGCTTCAGGGAATCATATTTAACAAGGATTTGTAAAGGGTTTTTCTTCTCATCCCACCTGACTAAGAAAACATCAGTTAGTTCAATAGGAGTCCTAATAGAATTAGCTTCTAGGGCACGAAACCAAACTTTAACTTCATTGGAAAAACTTTGTGTGATGATTCGCATCTTGGCATCATCTGCATCTAACTCCTCAAGATCTATGAAGGTTGTGATTTTGGCCATGTGTTGACGGGCAGTGATTTTAGAGTTTCCATCGAAGAGGGGAAGTCTTTGGCCATATCCTTGAGGTAATTCATGCAATTGGGTTGGTAAGACAAGTAGGGAAAATCTGGCCATAATTCCTGCTGTATGGAATACTGGATTGATAACAGGAGGGATGGGTTGAATAGGTAAAGGAGCTGATGTTGTTGGTACTAAAGTGGAAGGTATGTATGATGAAGTCGAAGGTGCAGATGAATATACTATTATTGAATGAATTTGAGGTTAAGATGAGACAAAAACTCCCTCAGGATGATAAAATTGGATCCACTCCTTAATATCAAGGTCAGACTCAGGCTTAATTTCTTCGAAAAACCAATCTTTCAAAGGGCTTAAGTCTAATTTAGACAAAGATTTTACCTCGGATAATCTTAGACGATCAAATACTATATCGGACAAAGAAGTTTCAGATTTGGACTTAAATAAAGATAGTTCAAACTGTTGACACCTAATCCTATGGATGGGTGTGCACATTTATTTTTGTATATTATTTGTTATTAGGAAATAAGGAAGGCCAAGAGTCATTGGGAGCTGAATCCCAATAGCCTCACCTCCCATCTATATAAGAATGTACATTCTTCAGCTAATATACATTGCAGTTTTGAGGAGTTACCTTCTGGTTTGACATGGTATCAGAGCCAGCTCCACATTTGGCATTTCTGCCCTGTGGTGTAACTCCCTACCCTTTGCTCAGTTAATATTTTTTAATGTTTTTCTGCTAGACTGTTATTCTGCATTTTTTTTTCCCTAAATAGCACTGACATTTGCAGCTCCAGCTCCTGCAGACTGCAGGCTCTGTCAATCTGCAAATTGCAGGCTCTGCCAGTCCAGCAGTCCTGCAACTGTCTTCTGCAGATTCAAATTCAAATTTTTTTTGTAACAGCCCTCTCCCCTCACTCATTTTCCCTACGCTCCATTTATCCCTGCGCTCACCTCCCCCCTCCTTTTCTTCCTGCGCTCTCACCTCCCTCTCTTCCCTACAACACTTCGCCCTCTCCCTCACTCACCTCCCTCTCTTCCCTACAGCACTTCTCCCTCTCCCTCACTCACCTCCCTCTCCCTATTGTCTCATCCTACGCTCAACACAACTCCCTCATCACTCCAACGCTCCCTCTCAACTCTCATTCACGCAGCTCTGCATTTACACATACAACTCCACGCTATTATATTCAAACACTGTGCTGTCTGGAGGTTCCACGCTGGTGTAGTTTGACATCTTTCCATATTACAACAGCGTTCCATATTACAACACATCGTTGTGTTTAATATTTCCATTCCATGTTTTAACGCAGTCATATTTCCATTGCGCAGTCATATTTCCATGTTATATATATGCGTTTCCGCACAGTTATATATTGTTCCACAAGTTATATATGCGCTGGTTTAAACGCTGTGTTGCGTCCCCATAACGCTGTATTTGTTATATATTTCCATAACGCTGTATTATATAACGCTGTATTTGTTATATATTTCCATAACGCTGTGTTGACATTGCAGTTGAGTCCCCATATTTGTCCATAACGCTGTGTTGATAATGCGCCCCTCCCTTTCATAATGCGTCCCCTCCCTTTCATAACGCGCTGGTGAATGGTTTGACATTTAAACGCTGTGTTGCATATACACTGTCCATTGCATATATTATTATTAAAACGCTGTCATACATTGCGCTGTCATATCATACATTGCGCTGTCCGTTTTTATTAACACAACAGTCCATTGCATATATTACAATAGTGTTATACCGCCCCTTCCATGGTATGTGTAATGCGCCCCTCCCATAGTCATATATTTCGCCCTTCCCATTCCCCTCCCCCCCTCCCATAGTCATATATTTCGCCCTTCCACTCCATATCATCTTTTCATATACATTTTTTCCCCAAATAAAAAAAAAAATACATTTTTTTTATGCAGAATCAGTCTATAGCATAGAGTGTTTTTTTAAAATTCAGTCTCCAGCAAAGTTTTCTGAGCAGATATAGTTTCCAGAAAGAGTTTTTAAACTCAGAAAATTTTTTCCAGCAAGAGTTTTTGCCCCTGTATTTGAAATATTTCAAGAGTTTGAAGTTTTATAGCAGAATTTGTTTCCTCTTCAGAAGATTTTTTCCAGCAGTCTAATGCATTCTCTCATCTCTATTGTTGGGATAGTTCTCTCTGGCAAAGAGAACTATCTTGAATGGTCTCGGAAGATTAAACACACACTCATTTTTAATGAGCTGTTGAGAGGAATCTGTGAAGGACAAGCAGAAAATCCACCAGAGAAGCCCACTTCAGACAAAGAGCTTGCCATCTGGGAAAACAAGAACTGCAAGGCCTATGCCTTGATTGCAGCTTCAGTAAGTGAAGAGGTGAGTCGCCATATTTCATCATTCTCACATGCCTTTGAAGCCTTGAAGAAACTAAAATAACTCTATGACTCACACTCAGAATTAGAAAATGTTCAATTGATGGTTAAGCTGTTCAGTCTTGAAATGAAGAATGATGATCCCCTTGCTTTAGCTTCAGAAATAAGATCTATAATGCATGACATTCAAAACACTGGTGTAAAAATGGACATATCTCTCATAGCATATGTTAAGGCATTATATCCGACTTACTCACATTATCTTGAGTCTTTGCAAGCAAGTGGAAACCTTGAAAAAATCACCTTTGATAAACTTGAGCAGAAGTTTGCAGAAAGAGAGAAAGCTTTTGGGAAGATGACAGTCCCTTCATCTTCCGAAGAAGCTGCATATTTGGCACATAGAGAAAAGAATCATGCTCCAGATTCATTCAGAGGAAGAGGTGGCAGAAGAGGAAGAGGAAGAAGGAACTTCACAGAAAGGGGGGGCAGACAAGCTGACAAATCCCATCTTCATTACACACGCTGCAATAGAGATGGACATGATGCACCCAAATGCAGAACACCATGGAACAAAATTGAGCAGCACAGAAATCAAGACAAAGGTAAAACCAATGACAAAGACAAAGGTAAAGCGCCTGAATCCGCTCACTATGTTCTAGCACATTGTAACAATGGAGTAACTGAAAACCTCTTTGATGTTTCATTTACTTCATGGAGAGATGATTGGTTGCTAGATTCGGGAGCAACATGTCACATGACATTTAGAAAAGATTTTTTTGAAGAATTCACTGACAAAGTTGATGGAGCAGTATATTTCGCAGATAAATCCAAACTCAAGCCATCAGGGCTTGGCACAGTCAGGCTTAAACTGCCTGGTCTTCTGATCATATCCTACATGAGGTTCTATACCTCCCGGAGTTGAAGAGAAACTTGCTGTCCCTGATCGAAATCCGGCAGCAAGGACACTCAGTTCACTTGTTTGATGGCAAGGCAGAGGTCAGATCGGCATCAGATCACTCACTTGTCATGGAGGGAATAGAAGAAGGGAGACTCTTGAAGCTGAAAGGTTCATCTGCTCATGCTCAAAACTTTGCATTCAGTTCACATCATGATGAAGGTACATTTCCATCAAGTCTTTTATGGCATGCTAGATTTTGACACTTAAATTATGACAGCCTTCGTTTGTTGAAGAAAAATGGTGTTGATGGACTGCCTACAATTCCTAGAAAACCTAAGGAATGTGATGCTTGTATTCTAGGAAAGCATAGCAGACAGCCATTTCATGATTCACACTCAAGAGCACATAGGAAACTTGAACTTGTTCATTCAGATTTATGTGGCCCTATGCCTATTGCTTCTGCAAATGGAAACAAATACATGATGACATTTATTGATGACTACACCAGGATGTGTTGGATTTACTTACTGAAGAATAAGTCTGATGCTTTTCAAACTTTCAATAATTTTCATGTATGGATTGAAAATGATGCACAAACACATATTGGCTCTCTACGTACTGATAATGGAAAAGAATACACCTCAAACAAATTTGAAAATTATCTTCGTCAACATGGAATCAAACATCAAACCACTGTGCCATATAATCCACAACAGAACGGTGTAGCTGAAAGAATGAACAGAACCATCTTAAATATGGTCCGCTCCATGTTATTTTTCAAGAATGTAAAATTGATGTTTTGGGCTGATGCTGTTCTATGTGCTGTTTACATAAAGAATAGGTGTCCTTCAAGTTCAATTAGAAACAAAACTCCTTTTGAAATGTGGCATGGCCACATTCCTTCGGTAAAGCATTTCAGGGTCTTTGGGTCCACCTGTTATGCCTTGATACCCAAGGGTCAGAGGAACAAACTTGGTGCTAGAAGTAGAAAATGTATCTTCTTGGGGTACTCCAATACCTCCAAAGGATATCGTCTCTATGATGAAGCAAATAAGAAGTTTGTGATAGCAAGAGATGTCATATTTCTTGAATCATCCAAGAGTGACAAGGTTGTTGAGCGGCAACTTGATCGCCTGGATAGATTCACACATGCAAAATCTTTCAAAGAATTTGATAATGTGATTCCACACCTTGAAGGGGGGATTCCGATATTGAATCAAACTGTGGAATCATTTCCTGAACCACACTCTCCCCCACATGAAGAAACCACCACGGATGACACATTGGATGATGTGATTGACAGAATTGGGAGATTGAATCTTGAATCAATCCCAACTCAGTCAAGTGACCAGCCAGGGCCATCTCAGAAAGGTCCCCCCAAATGGCTGACAATGACACTGGAGGATGTTCATCCTGATGAGGTTGGAAAAACAGGAACAAGAAGTTCCACTCAAGAAATCGAAGGTGATGTAGATAATTCTGATTCTCCTGTTGATATGGATATTGCTTATAACTGTGAATTGAGTTTGTCTACGGATCATGAACCAACTTCCTTCAAAGAAGCCGCTTCTCATGATGAATGGAAAGAAGCGATGCAGAAGGAGTATGATGCATTGATAAAGAATGGCACTTGGAAGCTGGTTGATCCGCCTTTGGGAGCGAAACCAATTGGCTGCAAGTGGGTCTACAAGAACAAGTACAAAGCAGACGGCTCACTTGACAAGCACAAGGCCAGGCTTGTGGCAAAAGGATTCGCACAGAAGGAAGGAATGGATTATGAAGAAACGTTTGCTCCCACAGCAAAATGGACCACCATCCGGACTCTCTTTGCCTTAGCAGCTCAGAGTGGATGGAAAGTCCATCAGATGGATGTAAAAACAACGTTCTTGAATGGAGATCTGAAGGAGAAAGTTTATATGTCCCAGCCAGAAGGATTTGTGATAAAGGGTCAAGAACACAAAATTTGCAAACTTGTGAAATCCTTGTATGGCCTCAAGCAAGCACCACGAGCCTGGTATGAGAAGTTGACCGAGCATCTTCTGAAACTTGGTTTCAAACACTTTGATCTTGATGATGCAACTTTGTTTGTTAAGAAAGTTGGAAAAACAGTTGTATATCTTGTGGTATATGTAGATGATCTTTTGATAACAAGAAACAATGAGAGCTATATTGCATCCATGAAGAAAGAGTTGAAGAAAGGTTTTGAAATGACTGATTTGGGTCATGTTCATTACTATTTGGGTATTGAAGTAATTCAACATCCAAAATTCATCTTTCTTTCTCAGAAGAAGTACATTGGAGATCTCTTGAACAAATTTGGCATGGATGATTGTAAACCCTTAGGCACTCCAATGGAACAAAACTTGAAGCTCACATCTGTTGAAGGGAAGGAATTTGAGGATGCAACTAAGTATAGACAGCTTGTAGGAAGTCTTATCTATCTGACCACCACCAGGCCTGACATCTCATTTGCTGTTGGAATCCTCTCAAGGTTCATGCAAAAACCTTGTGAAGGACATTGGTCTGCTGCAAAAAGAGTGCTAAGGTACTTGAAGGGGACTCAAGACTTTGGACTCAAATATATACAGGTAGGCGACTTCATCTTGACCGGATACTCTGATTCAGACTTTGATGGCGACAAAGAAACAGGGGTGTCTACTACAGGTTACACCATGAGTCTTGGATCAGGAGATGTCTCATGGAGATCACACAAACAGTCAGTTCCAGCAGATTCCACGACCGAGGCAGAATATGTGGCAGCAGCTGAAGCAACAAAGGAAATTGTGTGGCTCCGGAAAATCCTGGAAGATTTGCGGATGAAACAGATGTATTCCACTCCACTCATGATCGACAACACTTCTGCAATAAAGTTGGCCAAGAACCCAAAGTTCCATGATCGAACAAAGCACATCAATACAATGTACCATCTCATTCGACATCATGTTCAGGCCAAAACCATCCATCTACATCATTGTTCCACAAATGAGCAAACTGCTGACATCTTCACCAAAGCACTTGGAAGAGAAAAGTTTGAAAAGTTCAGATCGATGCTTGGACTCACCAACATCCCTTCGGATTAAAGGGGGAATGTTGACACCTAATCCTATGGATGGGTGTGCATATGTATTTTTGTATATTATTTATTATTAGGAAATAAGGAAGGCCAAGAGTCATTGGGAGCTGAATCCCAGTAGCCTCACCTCCCATCTATATAAGCATGTACATTCTTCAGCTAATATACATTGCAGTTTTGAGGAGTTACCTCCTGGTTTGACACAAACTTTATGTCATAGGGTATATTTTCTAGAGAAAGTAACTTTGTAGGTAGAGATACCGATCTTACCAACGAAACTGGTCCTGATTGAATATGCAGAGTTTGATATCGGTGTCCTCGAAAGAATTGTTTTGGATCATCAATCAGATCGATTGGATCAGGGTCTGGATTTACTCTAGTATATCTTGTAGAAGCCAAATATGCTGTGAGGCATTGCGATTACGAAATTAGCCTTATGAAACTTGATCCTATCATCGAAAGGATCAGTTTACGATAAATGTTTATCGTACACCCATGGAAAAGATTATATTTTCATTCCCTAGCAATGGCGCCAGAATGTTAGCTCTTCGCCAGATTCCCAAGGCTGAAGAAGGTATCCCAACAGAGGTAACCACAGACCAAAATTTTGGCTTGGTAGCTAGACCTACCAAGTCGGGAAGGGCTCTCTCCACAAGGTCACAACCAAGAGGGTTGGAGGAAATAGGATTTTTAGGCTAGATATTGAGTGCAGGGTTTTGTTTTGATTTGATTTTGGTTGGGGAATCACTAGATGAAGAAATTAGGTCAAGGAAAGCTAGGTCAGGGAAAATGAGATAGGGTTGTAGGGATCAATGGGGCAAGGTAGGCACAAGGTTTATCACTTGAAGATGATTGTGATGGAATGGTGTTGAAGCTGAAAGAACGCTACGAAGAGCATAGGAGATGTATTCTTCTTAGATAGATGAAAATGGACAAACTATAATAAATTACCCAAAACAGAGCATGTGCAAACATGCATTCTGATTATCTAACTTGTAAGAGATCATAACATAGAAATGAAATAAACATGAACACAATACATTCTAACATAAGATACTGAAGAAAAGACAATGATAGACATCAATACCACAAGTATGCCATAAAATAGGTGAAACTCCTCTTTATTAGCTGGCCAAATTGATTACAAAATTTTCCTTGATCAACTAGCAAACATACAAACTGATTCCAACCCTTCACTAGTGTGAAGAAAGGGGCTAAATAGACATCAAAACAAGATTCACTCATCCTCATGGGTCGAATCCATGAGGTGAGGAAGAGATCCACTAATTGCTGAACTGAAAACTGAAGTGTAGGATGGTCCAAGTGACTCATTCCTAATTACATTCAACTGATTCATTATGAATCAATGATGACTTTTACCCGATGAATTTACCCTAGGTAACTAGTCTCAAACATAATTACATTTTACCATCATTAATTACATGAGTAGAAACATGATTTCTTGAGGCAAAGTGAATATTTCAAAGAAAATTTGAAAAAATTAGCAAATTGGACATTTGTGCCCTCCACTGGTCATTGGTGCCCTCCTGAACATATTTCCACCCTCGCTTATGGATTTGTGCCCTCGATTCTGCTCTGCCAATTTCGCTTAGAATTTCGAAATTTTGGTCTCTTGGAGTGCTGACTTGATATTTGGAGGAGACAAATGAATTTGAATTGATTTCTATTAGTCATAAATAGCTAAGTGAATTTGAATTTGAATTTAAGAACCCACTTTTCTAATGCCTTTTTTCACTTTTTGAAGACTTTTGCTGATTATCCTTTCATCTGAATTTTATTTCTTGCAGGATGGTGTTGTTGGAGTTTGAAACTTTTCTCTTTCATTTTGGCATATGTGTTTTGAGTTGGCAGCTAGGGACCGAACTTATTACATATAGGAAGTATAAAATTACATAAAAAATTAAATATAAATTACATCTCTATTTTCATATCAAAATTACATTTTGATATGAAAATCATAAAAATCAAAATTACAAATTTAAAAATATCATATTTACATGATGATAATATTCTGCAGATGAAAATGAAATGTTTATTGAGTCACTCTCACACCTTTTTCTGACCTTATTGAGATGAAACGGTACATTTTTAGACCTTGAACATTGAAACCTAATGACCTAATGGGACCTTGAATGACCTGAATTCCATGATTGACTTTGACTGACATAAGACATAGTGAAATGAGCTTTTCAAAAGTGTTTTTGTGCTCATCCAGACGTGAAGGTGGGTCAAAAAATGTGAAATATTGAGGGAGAGTGAGATTTTATGACTGGGACTACCATCAATGAAACAATTTTTAGCATGACCTAATGGAATGAAATAAAAATTTCAGAGTGGGACACCTAAAATGAGAATGAAATGAGTGATTTTTATCATTGATGGAAGAATGTATATTCTGACACTAACAATAATGAAGGGGCAACGTAGACAAGCTCAAATGACCAAATAGGATGTATGATTATGGTGTAGGATGAAAATAAATATCAGGAACAAGCATATAAATAAGAATTCATTCCTTAAGAAGAAATTAAACACAACATCATCATCTCATCAAAACAGGGCATGCATTACTCATGAATCCTTCTTAAAGAACTGTAAAGACAATGAGTGAAAGCAATAGATATGTAATGGAAATAGAAAGTATTCAATGGAGTAACTTACTGAAGAAAAACATAGCCATACAAGCTCACCGCATGAATCCCTAAATTTAAGCTGCAACTTTTCTCTGTATTCACTGTATTACTTATTCAAAATAGAAAACACTAGTTCGATGTCCAATGTTCCAACATCCAACCATTCAAATGGAAAAGAAAATTAAAGATATAGACCAAAACAAACTTATCCCCATTCTCAAGGGTTGAATCCACGACTTGTGGAGCTGTTCCCCAAATCCTCAACTAGAATCCTGATGACTAGGGAGATCAACAAATTCTTCCTTTTTTTGGTGAAACTAATTCACTTGACCCAAAAATACAAATTTTATTTGATGTATCTACCTTTAGTAACTATAATAGACATAATTACATTTGATTTACAAATTCACATAAGTAAAATTTCATGAAATTTATCAACCAACTGAGAAAAAATCGAAATTCTAAAGATAACAAGCAAACTGGAAAAAGCGTAGCATGAGTGCAAAAAGCGTAGTGTGACTTTCAAGTTTATTTTTGACTACCTTTCTGAAGTCCAAATTGAGCTCAAGCTAGCTCATTGGAAAGTTGTTCCTGTCTAGTTATCTAAAATGTCATTAAGCAGTGAAAATGATGGAGTTAAGCCCCTGAAACGCCACTTTTTCTAAAAGTGGTCAAAAAGCGTAGCGTGTGGCTGAAAAAACTAGCAAAAAAGTGTTTTTATGATGTTTTCTAGCTTTTCCACCTATCAAAAGATAAGATTTTTGATTTCTAGGAGTCAAAATGTGATGTAGAAGCCAATATCTATCCATCCGAATTGAGTTTGCATCGTTTTAAGGCCTGCAGAAAAAGCGTAGCGTGGCCCATGCTATGCTTTTTGCAGCCAAACTGTCCAAAAGCTAGTGAAATTTGGCCAAAATGTCAAAAATGCCAAAAAATTCTCCAAAAATTTCAAAATTTCCGTGTAAGGTCCAAATTAGGTTATCAATGTAATCAATGATGCATCAGCTAGAAAAATGGAGTTTTCCCCTCTTTTTCTTGGTGATTAGGGTTTCTTTTAGTTTGTTTTGCATTTTCTTATATTTGATATTGCAGACCTTGTTTATAGTGTAGTAGTGGTGGGCCATGTGCCTCATCATCTTATTATCCCTGTTAGATTTGTGAAGGAGCTTCTCCAGGTGGTCATTTACTCTGCGCAACCAGCACTCACTGTCTTCATCTATCTCCTTAGCAATCCTCTCATTCACAGTGAGCTTGTCATCTTTGTCCTTTTGCAGTGCCTCTTTAATGTTGAGAATATGGAGGTCTAGTGATTAATTCAAATTCTCTTCTTGATAATTACTTGTGAACTTACTTGAGTTACTTATGTCTTCTCTTGCTTAGCTTAGTTAGTCTTTCATCAAGTCAATTATCAAAATACAAAAGACACAAAGTTAGGCTCTTTGAGCCAGGGCAAAACCTCTCCCTCTTAGAGAGGAAAACCCATGAGAAATTATTCTTATAGATATTCAAATGACAAGTACCATGACCAAGACTCATACCCTTGACCTATGAATGCCTCCAAGACCTTGACACTGCTTCAATGCTGATATTTTTTTTCTTCACCAATGTGCACTGACCTGCTTCAACATTAGAGAACTCGTTCTCTAAGTTTATCTTGAGATCCTCCTTCTTATCCTTTGCATGCACATAAGCTTTATAACCTTATGTTCTTATCCAAATTTATACTACAGATGTATCACAAATGTATCCGGATAATAGTATCACAGATTTAATCTGAACTTGTCCGAATTCCTTACTTTTGTTCTTACTGAAATCTACACTTCTCTAACCTCTGAAATGAACACCTTTTTAATCTCTGTGATCAGCACTTGTTCACTTCTGAAATTCGCATTTCATCACTGTTGAAATCCACACTTTTTCACTATTCAAAGCCACACTTTATCACTATTGACATTTCAGAGAAATCCACATCCTTTTCTTCCTTAAGTACGCACCGTTGTCTTCATGTAAACCCTCACTGTTTACCACTTTAATCCACAAAGGAATCCACAATTTCCTATTGTTACTTCTTCAGAGAGATCCACACTCCTATTTCAGTAAACCGCAGCCCCTATCACACTAAGATACCACAAGGATGTATGTATCTTAACCAATCCTGAAACTCGTCCAAAAACTGCACTGAAGATCGCCCAAAAGTCCACACTTAAACTCAGAGATGACCAAAATTATTTTCTCCAAATGAACCGCAAGACTGTGTATATATAGAGGCAGTTTCATTGTCTTTTAGGCCAACCATATATTTTGTTTGTAGGCTGACTTGTCTAGCTGTTGGAAGGCCGACTTTGGCACATCATTTTAGCTTATCTTTCTGCGTTGTTGGAAGGTTGAATTAATCCATTCTTTCATGGTTTATTTGGCAAGGTCTTGGAGCATTTATCTAGACTAGATCTTCATATATATGACAATTAATTATATGTATACCTAGAAGACAAAACCCTAATAGACATCAAGAAGAAGTGTATTAACCTATAATAAAATCTTTCTCATGAAACCCATGAAGCAAGTGCAACAAAATACATCTTATTATCTTTTTATTCTTCTTTACTTAAATACATAATTACATAGTAAATATGAAGACCGATCCTAGTTACACTTTTCAACATTTAAGATCCCTAGTTCTTGGTCCTTTCCTAGTGGTATGGGGCTCATCCTCACTGATAACTACTCCTTTGCCTTTGACATCTTGCTTAGTAGCCTTAATCAGGTTCTTTTCCAAGATTATTTTCTTTTCCTTTAACGGTTTGTTCTCTTGCTCAAGGAAGGAGATAACAAACTTGGACCTTGCCAAATTGTCTTGTAGCTCTCTGATTTTGGCATATTTTTCTTTGAAATCAAATTTATTGATGAAATTACTTTATTGTCACTCCTTCACTTGCTGTAATTTATGCATGGAAGGATGATTTGATGACCTTGGAACCCTAAAGACCTAATGGAGACTCTGGACTGAATGAAACCATGATAAAGATGATTGTAATGCTGATGACAACTTTTGAATGATGGCACACTCAGCTGAGAGGTGAAATGAACCAGCAATTAGTAAAACTTTGGAAGGAGTAAAAAAAAACCTAGATCTACATCCGGTGACCAAATTTTTGCATGATGACCTAATGAAATGACAAAAAATTGACTTAATGACCCTATTAGAACATGATAAGAGTCCATTTGATCATTGGTGACAGGATGCAAAAACTGACAATAACAGGTAGCTATGAAGATAAATACATAAAGTGGACCATGCTGCAGCAGGGAAGGGACCAAGATGTGTTGAAGTTCACAAATGGTTTTCATTCTCTTCGCATGAAGCTAGATATCAAGGATTCTGAGTGGAATTTGGTACTCAAGTACCACAAATGTTTTCATAAGTACATCCAGGATGAAATGGAGTCCTTGGACATCTTTTCACTTGGTGCCTCCTATTGATATGTTGTCAAGATCGAGAAAAAGTTTAAACAGTAGAAGCAGGAATTTGGATCTACGAATCCGAAACAAGGGAAAGGAGCCCCCAAAACTACAGACCAAAGGACAAAGCCAAGGTAGGGTGACCTAGGAAAACCCATCAAAGTTGCAAGCAAAGAACAACACCACGAAGACAAAGGACACGGGAAAGTAATGTGAGTTTCATAAGAGCTCCACTCACAACACGATTGAGTGCTGAGCCAAGCAGTCACTGGTGGCTGAGATGAAGGCTTCTGAATTAGATGCATGCTCAGATTCTGAGTCAGAATCTGATAAGAGGAATGACAAAGGGAAGAAAATTATTGATGTGGAGCCCAGTGCCACTGTTTCCACCACCAAGATCTAGAAGGATGAGCCCAAAGATCCAGAGGAGGGGGAGTGCCTCTTCCACTCACAGATGTGGGTGAAGGGTTCTCCATTGAATTTCATTGTCGACATTAGGAGTGAAAAGAACCTCATTTTAGAAGAGTTTGTGAAGCAGTTAGGCCTACCGACCACAACACACCCGCAGTTGTACACCATCGGGTGGCTTCACCAAGGATGAGATCTCCGTGCCAGCCAGTAGTGTCACCTCCCCTACAACATCAAGGACTTCACATATGAGGTATTATGTGATGTTTCTCCTCTCAGAGTTTGTGATGTATTATTAGGCCAACAATACTTATGGAAGCGACATGTTGTGTATGAATCCAGGCCTCGCACTGTTATTATTACTTTGGGAAATAAGTTGTACATGATACTGGAGGTAGCAACACCTAACACCATCTCTTTGATCAATGCGTAACAATGTGTTAATACCATCTCCCAGATTGGGAATTTTTTTTCCTTATGATTCACCCTCAGGGCTAGAAGAAGATTATGGCCACAACCTCCAGAATGGGCTTCTCCGCACAACATCAACAGATGGACAAGGACATGGAGGAGTACATGGACATCTTCACCTCACCCGCAGGGGTACCTATTTATTTTCAGGTCAAGCACTCGATCGATCTGACCCCAGGTGTGCCACTACCAAATGGACTGATTTATCAACGCTCTGTTCTGAAGAACGATGAAATCAAGAGGCAGATTCAGGAGCTGCTCTGAGAAAGGGCACATTGGGCCAAATTCATCGTCTTGTAGGATCCCAATTGTGTTGGTACAGAAGAAGGATGAGACCTACACACTCTGTATTGAATATCGGGCGTTGAAAAATATCACTATCCGGAATATGTATCTGATCCCATAGATTGATGACATGTTGGACCAACTCAATGGGGAAAAATATTTCAGCATAATTGACTTGAAGTCTGGTTATCACAAGGTACCAATCGAACCCCCCAGTGTGTAGAATGATGCCTTAAAATGCAAAGAGGGCCTTTTCGAATGATTGGTCATGCCTTTCGGGTTGAAAAATGCTGCCACAACCTTCATGAGGCTGATGGATAACATATTGTGAACCTTCACCAACTCATTCGTGGTGGTGTATTTGGATTACATTATGATATTCAACCAGAGTTGGGAGTAGTACCTCCACCACATTCAACAAGTCCTCCAGACACTTAGACAACACAAGTTGTGTGCTAATTTCGAGAACTGCACTTTTGGCATGACCAAGGTTCAATACCTAGGGTACATTATTGATGAGAGGGGTGTGCATGTGGACCCAACCAAGATACAAGTTACTCAGGATTGGCCAGCCCTAACTACTTTAACAGTGCTTTGCAACTTTCTAGGTCTTGCCAACTTCTACCGCAGGCTCGTGTTGGGTTTCTCTCATATCACTTGGCCTTTGAGTCACAAAGGGAGGAGCGAAAGAAAAGTTATTTTGGTTTGAATCCCAACATAAGGCATTCGCTGAGTTGAAGCATCGAATTTTATCTCCACTAGTTCTCACATTACCAGAACTGTAGTAGCGATTTGAGATCGAGACAGATGTCTCCAACTATGCTATTAGTGCAGTTCTTACTCAGCAGGGGAATCCAGTGACATATCACAATGAGACACTTTCAGATATAGTTCGAAAGTATCCCACCAATGAAAAAGAGATGTATTCCATTGTGCAGGCTTTCTGTCAATGGAAGAATTACATTATGGGGAAGGAAATAGTCATCCGCATAGACCACTGACCCTTGAAGTTCATACGAACGCAAGGGAAGTTGAAAAATCATCACCATCAGAAATTGTCAACATACTTGCAACAGTTCCATTTGAACATTAAGTACAATAAGGGAATCACCAACAATGTTGCAGACTACCTCAACCAACTGTCAATCGTGGCACTGGCCACTATGCTCGACTCTTGCGGGCACGAGACTTCGTGGTGGCTGCATCACTACAAAAGCGATCCAAAATTTGGCAACACATACTAGACACTCCTGGAAGGAAAACAGGTTCCAAATTTTCACCTCTAGGATGCACTGTTATGCCACCTAGGACACCTATGTGTTCCTTCAAGAGAGTTTTCTAAGATGATTTGGGAAGTGCACTAGAGTTAATTCATTGGATATTTCGGGGTGGAGAAAACAATAGCAGTACAAGAGAAGTATTTTTATTGGCCGAACCTTCGACAAGATGCTGGAAATTACATCAGATCCTGCACTGCCTGCGTCATTTCCGAACCAACCAATAAGAAACAAGGCCTATATGCTCTGTTTCCTATCCCTAGTCGACCTTGGGAATCCATCTCCATGGATTACATGTTGGGCCTTCCTTCTACCAAGCATGGAAATGACTGCGGTTTGTGGTCATCGACAGATTCTCTAAGATGGCCATTCTGGCGGCCTGCAAGAAGAGTATCAGAACAGAGGCTGTTGGTCGTTTTAATTGTTTTAGCAATTCAAGCTCCACATAAATTGTCAACCCGGGAAGGTCTGTTTATTCCAAAGACAATCACGCACTGGATATGCTCAATTCCAAAAGCAAAATAATGTTGTAGTAAAAGTCACACAATTATCAATCATACAAATCTAAATATTCACACCCTGTTTTAACAAAGCTGAAGTATAATTGTGTTATAGTAGAAGCAAATCCTCTATTGCAGTATTTCAAGAATCCTAATGAAAGGAAATCACCCTGCAGGAAAGGAAACCAATCAACCATAACAGGGAACAGGACCCTATTCCTCCAAATAGGAACTTCAGCACCTGCTGCCTGACACTAATCACACTGTAGGGAAGATAAATTCAAGAAAACATGACCCTATTCCCATGAACAGGAACCTTCAGCACCTGTCTCTTGTTACTAATCACACTGCAGGAAAAAGAGAGTCAATCAATGGGGAACAGGACCCTATTCCTTTGCATAGGAATCTTCAGCACCTGTTTCCCAACATCAATCATACATTCAAACAGATAACAGAAAAAGATCTCTTGGCTTCTTTAAGAATGAATGTTACCAAACTCATGCAGCATTTAAAGGAAACAGAATACTTAAAGAACTACAGAACTATGCAACTGATGTTTCAGTAAGCAGAATTAAATTAAGGTGCGAATATCATAAAGAAACTGAATAAACTACAGGAACAATCGGGTGAAGCTTGTGATGAAGGCAGGCCCTTTCCTTCTCACAAGATTCCCCAGGGAAAGAGCTAGATTGGAGTGCTCAAAATAAACCTTTATTCATCTGTCAAAAAGGAATGATACATTACAATGGAGTCTGGCTCCTTTCTGCTCAAAACAATGTTCTCCTGTAGTCTCTAACTCCCCTTCTAATGATGATGTCTCCTCTTTTTAAAGAGGAGACATCTATTACAGTTACATCAGAGCAAATCTATCTTTATCCAAATCTGTTCTTCTTTCTTAAAACAGGGCCCTTCTATTCTTCCATAGAAAGATATTGTTACAACAGATACAAAAAAAGTACTGGCTTCAGAATAATCCGTGTAACCACTTCCCTCCTTGTCTTCATCTTGTTGCCATTGTTCCCAAAATACTCTTCCAGAATCGCAAATTACGAGTAGTGACGGAATTTGCGTGCCCGCTGACTGTTTCAGCAACGGAGTCGACTGTTTCAGCAACGACCGATTGTTTCTTCACAGCACATAAATTATCTGCGATCTTTTAGACTAGTGTTAGCAACAATCTACCTTCGATTAATGATGAAATATAAGAGTAATATGGAATTATATGTAAACAGATTAAATATATAGTAAAGAGGAGGATTTCATATACCTTTGGATAAAGTGAATGAAAATGATGATGGAACCCTTTTTAAATATAGTTATAAAGGGTAAGGTGGTGTCAATATGCATAGTAAAAATGGTACATTGTGAGGTCCTAACATCCCCCCCAGCTGAAAGGGTTGCATGTCCTCAGGAAACTCTTAGTCTGAGTACTGACTCTGTGCATGCACGTTGCTCAAGCAATAACTGGAGAAGGTGGCTTCTGTCGAAGCTCGGAATCCTCGATTGTTCTGCAATTGCTGCCATGCTACTGCCTCGTCCCTGTTAGCCAATTGGTAGTGAGACTGGTATTTTTCTGTCGGCATCCATAGGATTGGAAAGTGAAAATGATAACCAATCCAGTTCTCTCCACAATGCCGAATGCATCTGATGTAGTTTGGTACCCTGGATAGTGCAGCTTGAAGATTATCAGGGCTAAAAGGGTGATACTCTTGTCTTTCCTTACATGATTGTTGCCAGAACATGGTGTTGGCCTTCAAGGCAGCAGTTTCCTTAAATCTAATTAACTGTTGACACTTTAGAAGTGTTGAGGTTTGCAGTTGTTGTATGTAGCAGTGCATTCCTGGCTTTTGCAAAAATCGGTGATATTCTGCTACAAAAATGGCCGGATTTGAAGGTTCCGGTCTAATCCAAAGGAGGCGATTCTCCTCATTATGCCTACTTGCAATAAAAGCAGTTTGCCATGTGATTTGATTGGCAAGAAATGAAACAAATGCCCTAATTTGTACATCACCAACAATTGGAGTGAGATTGACCTGTCTATTTTCAGGCATAGCCTCATTATGAAGATAAAGTTCACATAACAAATGTTGGTCACTAGCGGGGGCCTCAGAAAATGTTTTGACAAATTGTTCCGCTGTGAGCAACTCATGAGGTCTCCCATCCTTAATTGCCTTCAATTGAAAATAAACAAGACGTTCAGAAAGGAACAGAGAATAATTCAAGGAGGGTTTCCTGGTGGCTAACAATTTTTGAACTAATGAAAACATCAAAACCAGTTTATCTTTTAATTCCTTGATTTCTTTCTTAGAATCCTTGAGCTGTTGCAGTGTCTGCTCCCAATTATCCCAGTTGGCATACATCTGATTCTGCCAGGCCAACTTATGCTGTTGTAATATTTTATCTTGATCCACAGCATACTGCTTCTTCCAATTATTCATTATTTCTAATTGTTTCCATGGTGGAGTCTGTGTCCCGGCATTATAAGTACTGGGTTGGGGCATTGTTTGAGTAGCTGAGCTGATTAACACAGGGCAAGATATCTGTGGTTTGGTTTCTTTTTCCAGAATTTTTGAGGGCCCTACTGGTTCTTGTGTGACAGTAGGGCGTTCTTCTTTAATTGCAACTGATGAGGATGCCTCAGGCACTGGAATTTTGACTATTTTGTATCCTGCTTGTTGGTAAATGTTTCCACATTCATGGCACATGTATTCTCTGCATGGATCCTTCTTTTGTGCTGATGTTGTGTGTGCCAACATGTAGATATTTAATTCTCTATTAAAGGCTTCTCTTGCCATTATCAATTCTTTCTTATAGGCCTCTAGTTCTGACTTCAAAAACTCATTTTCCTCTAATAAAGATGCCATAGTGTGTGAACCCTGTGTGCTGGTTGATTCTGTTGGAGTTGACTGCTGATCCACAACTGTAGCTGGTTCTTGTGTTGTAGCTACAGCTGGTTTCCTTGTATTATCATGCTTGGTGTATGATTTTTGTACCTCAGTAGCTAGTTCTTGTGTTTAAGCTTCTGGGTGAGTAACTGGTTCTTGTGGAGCAGTTACTGTTTGAGTAAACGATGTCATCTTACCCCGGGCATCTGGTTCTTGTGGAGTAGTGTCGCAAGACGAGACGGGTAATGGTTGGGGAATTTGGAATGGTGATGAGGATTGAAGTTTTAACAGGATAGTCGCAGGGTCAGGGGAAATGGGAGTGACTTCAGTTTCAACAGTCATTTTCATTTTCCTCCTAGGTAGGAAAGCAGAAAAGTCAGTGACTTTCCTTTTCTTTGTAGGAGAAGATTATTTTCTAGGGGAAGGGCTTTCGGAAGAGGTGACAGCTTGGGATGTGGCCCTTGTTTGTCGTTTTGAGACAGAGACTGTTGGGGTTCGTCTCTTCCTTTTATGAGTAGGGGGAGATGGGGGTGTTTGAGAGTCATCGCTAGAGATATGAACAGCTGGAAGGGGTGACTCTGCTAAATGGGATGAACTTGGGGGTAGGTCAACTGGTTTTGAGGATGGGATCAATGGGGGGTCAGGGATATCTTCTAGTTGCCTTTCATAAGAACTTTCGGGAGTTTCTTGAGGACTTTCGGCTTGCTGGGGAATTTCGGCTTGCTGGGGATTTTGCTGAGAAAAACCCCTCTGAATTAATAATTGGCATAAGAGATGATGGGTAAGGGATAACAATGGGACTTTTACCCGTCTACAGTAATATGACATGTTTTTAATACACCCAAGCAGATAATAAGGAATATTAACTAATCGACCATGCCGCAAATGATTCATTAAAACAAAGTCGTGTTGATAAACTACTTGGTAACGCCCCTCGCATGTCAAATAGTGCTTGATGAATTCAGCTACTGTTGGCCATGGGCGAGGTAATGAATGCAGACTTATACCGCGGCCTTTATGCTCAACCTGTTCCTCTGGAAGAAGGAAGTCTTGCTGTGCATTTAAAATGACTTGTATCCTGCTGAACCAACGAGCACTTGTGACCGGCAACCCTGAAACTTGTGCTATATCTTCCTCTGTGACCGAAATTCGGACCCCTTGAACCACTGAGTAGTCTTCCTGAAAATTTTGCGCAAACTCTAAAACTTGCTGAGGATCAAATTCTCCTAACCTTTCGAAGTATGTTATCCATCCTGCCTGCTGAAAAATTTGGTAGGCCTCTGGGAACAATTCAAGAAGAGTTATCGAACCAGGCTCATGTCTGATAGCCGAACCTCCCATAGCTACTAACTTGAGTCACATGCAGAGGCACAGAGAACAGAAACACAGGCTTTGTTCAGGCTAATCGTTGCAACAAAGGATATGGAGTCTCAATGACGGTGGAAATAATGGATATGAAGAGTGACGGTGGATTGGATGGTGTGGAATGATGATTCAGTTTTCGAAATTCCCCCCTTACGTATGATGGAATGATGTTTAAGTGTGCGGGGATTGTAATCATTATGAGCAAGATCCTCTCTTTAAAATATTATTTAACTGTATTACATAAAAACCACATACCTTATATTTTTACCTTTGTTTTTATAATTCGAAGTATAGAGTGCTTCATAATGGCTTGATATTGATGGAAGAATATTTAAATTTCTCTGGAATATAGAAACAGAAGCATATCAGGATCTGCTCAATACTGAATAATATTCACCCAAGGGATCTGAAGAATAAAAATAGAGGACTGAGAAACTTGTATAGCAGAGGAAAGAAATGGTGTTTTAATAATGAAAAGATGAATGACAGCTTGCTGAAAATGGTGTTTCAGCAATAGAAAAATGAATGTCATGTTGCTGAAAGTGATGTTTCAGCAAAGGGAAAAATAAGGAGAATGGGATGTAATGATTTGGGTTTAATACAAGTGGGAGAAGTACTTGCTAAGGGATAATTTCAGCAGTAAGGAACAGGAAATACTAGCTGAAGGATGATATTTCAAGAACGGTAGAAGTGGGGAGAAAAATGGAAAGGGAAAAATGTAGAAATGGGATGAGTAATAAAAGGGATATTGCTAGGAAATGGGTTTAAATGAAGGGAACAAAGCTTCTGTGATTGAAGCTTCAGATCTTCTTGTGATGAATCTGTCCTCCTTAATGAGTTCTTCCATAATCTGCAAAATTCAATTGTAACATGCCAACCCTTGACAGGGATTATTAGTTTTAAATCTAATCTAATGCTAGAAATACAATGCAGAAAATTAAATGTTGTGAGGAGCAGAAGACTCCCCTAGAAAAAGATAATGTGTATCAGTCATGCAAGCAGCCTTGAAATCCTCTTTAGAAACAGGGCGCTGGTACAAACGAAGCCTATGACCATTGACTAGTAGAGGTGTTTTAGAATCATCAATTGTTAGAAGTCTTACTGTTCCATTAGAAAAAATAGCATCTACTTCATATGGTCCAAGCCAACGTGTACGTAGCTTACCCTGAAAATTTTCAAACCGAGAGTCATACAATAAGGCCCAATTACCTTTTTGGAACTGCTTGTGTTTGATAATTTTATCATGCCACTTCATTTTCTGTTGTTGAATCATGGTTGTTTGGTGAATGGCATCTAATCTCTTTTCATCCAATTCAAGAAGCTGCTGCAACCTAGCTGTCTGCACATCAGTCAAATCAAGATTAATAGCTAAAGCAGTTCTTAGAGTTTTGATTTCAAATTCCACAGGAAAAACAACATTTTTACCATAAACCAATTCATAGGGAGAAAAACCTGTAGTGTTTCTCCAAGTAGTTCTGTAAGCCCATAGTGCTTCAGGGAGCCTCTGAGACCAATCCTTCCGGTTGTCCTTCACTGTTTTAGTTAGAATGGATTCTAATACTTTATTTGTGCTTTCCACCTGCCCATTGGCCTGGGGGTGGTATGGTGTAGTCATTCTATGATGAATATGATATTTCTGAAGGGTAGACTTAAAACCATGAGAATTAAATGGAGGTCCTCCATCTGTAACTAGCTCTCTAGGAATTCCAAATCTAGTGAATATTTCTTCAAATAAGAAAGCTAGGACAGCTTCTTCATTGGCTCTAATAAGTGCTTTGGCCTCCACCCATTTATTCATATAGTCTGTAGAGACTAATATATAAGTTCTTTGATTGGATGGAGGATTAATGGGTCCTATGAAATCCAAGGCCCATCTTTCAAATGGTTCAGATACTACCTGAGGGTTTAATGGCATTTGATCTCTATGATTGGGTTGACCCATTCGCTGACAACTGTCACAAGCCCTCACATATTTCTTTTCATCCTTAAATAATGAGGGCCAATAGTAACCCATCCTCAAAATTTTGTGTGCTGTTCTTTTATCAGCAAAATGCCCTCCGCAAGGGCCATCATGACAAGCTTTTAGTATGTCATACACTTCATCCTCCCTAATGCATCTTTGGATTTCCTGATCAAGCCCTGTATAGAAAAGACACCCACTTATCCAGCTATACCTGGCACTTTGTTGAACAATTCTTCTCTTTTCTCTGTATGACAGGTGTGATGGTAATTTTCCTGCAACCAAATAATTGGCAATATCTGCATACCACGGAGAGTGAGCAGAAACTGCAAATAAATACTCATCAGGAAAGGAATATTCTTCTGGAATATTATTATCAGTTTTCAACCGTGAAAGGAAATCAGCCACCACATTTTCTTTACCAGGCCGTTCTACAATTGTAATATCAAACTCCTGCAGTAATAATAGCCATCTGGTAACTCGAGCATTTGTGACAGATTTGTTCATTAAATACTTAATAGCCGAGTGATCAGTGTGGACAAAAGTAGAATAGCCAGTGATATAATGTCGAAATTTATTAATGGCATAAATTACTGCAAGGAACTCTTTTTCGGTAACTATATAATTAAGCTCAGCAGGGGTCATGTTATTATTGATAAAGTAGATAGCATAAGGAAGATGATTCTCCTCTTGTCCCAAGACAGCTCCAATTGTAGTGTCTGAAGCATCAGAAGATATATGAAAAGGGAGGGCCCAATCAGGTCCCCTCAAAATAGGAGCGATAGATAAGTGATGCTTGAGTTCTATAAAGGCTTTCTGACAAGGATTAGTCCACTTAAATTCAACATTTTTCATAAGCAACACAAATAATGGAGAAGCTATCTTAGAAAAATATTTAATAAATCTTCTGTAATATCCAGCATATCCTAGAAAACTTCTCACATCAGTTTGTGTTTTAGGAACAGGAAGATTCTGAATGACCAATATTTTAGATGGGTCTACCTGAATACCTTGAGATGAAATAAAATGTCCAAGCACTACTCCTTCACTCATCATCATATGACATTTTTCAATACTTAGGGAGAGGTGAGCTTGTATACAACGTTTAAGTACCTTCTCAAGATTTTGTAATGCATCTTCAAAAGACACACCATAAGGAGTAAAATCATCCATAAATATTTCCATAGAGTCATTCAGCATATTAGAAAAGATTCCTATAACAGCCCTCTGAAAAGTTGCTGGTGCATTACATAGCCCAAATGGAAGAACTCTATAAGCAAAAGTTCCCCAAGGACTCGTGAAAGTGGTCTTGTCCTGGTCTTGGGGTGCAATTCTAATTTGGTTATACCCACTGAATCCATCTAGAAAAGAAAATAATTTCTTCCCTGACAGACTATCCAACACCTGATCAATGAAAGGTAAAGGAAAGTGATCCTTTTGAGTAGCTTTGTTTAAGGCTCTGTAATCAACACATACTCTCCATTTCCCGTTTTTCTTAGGGACAATTACCAACGGGCAAACCCATTCACTGTCAGATATGGGGTATATAAATCCTGCATTAAGCAATTTCTGAAGTTCTTCTTTAACAATTTCCCGTAAATTAGGGTTCATTCGTCTTTAGGGTTGACAGACTGGTCGGCATCCTTCTTTAATATAAATTCGGTGAGTACATAATTCAGAAGAGGTTCATTTCATATCCGTGTAATCCCATGCAAATGCTTCCTTATTTTCATGTAATAACTTCATTAACTGCTGTGTTTCAGCAACTGTTAGATCAGGATTTATGTTTAATGTCTTGCCAGGTTCGATTTCGACTGTTATGCTTTTAGATGAGATGGTGGTTAATGTTTGAGATAAATCTTCAGATTCAATCTTTTCCTGGGTATCTGTTTCAAAAATTGCAGTCAATTGATTGTGTGTTTCAGCAATTACAGAGGAAGGTTCACAAATAAAATTATTAATTATTTCATCCTCTGTATTGTCTTTAAGAGTTAAGGCTTATCCGATAGTTAAAATGGGCTGAACAACATTATCATCATAATCCATCCACATAGAATCTTCATTATTAATTATGGGTGTAGCATGAGGATAAAGAGTAAGCTGTTTGGTTTCATAGCCATTAGAAATTGTCATTGAACCAGATCTGCAACTTATAAAGGCATCGGCTGTGGCCAGCCATGGCCTACCCAGAATTAAAGGATGTCCCCCCAGCTTTGTTTTAGTTTGCAATACGACAAAATCGGCTGGGTAATTCCAGGATTCAACTGAGATAACTAGATCTTCAACAACTCCTTCTGGTTTAATTGTAGAACGGTCAGCTAACTCTAGGATAGTTGGTGTATCTCTGATTGTGTTATTCAGCTGTAACAACTGTGAAGTTTCAAGAGTCATTATGTTTATTGCAGCACCTAGATCTACCAGAACTTGAGGAATCATTGTTTTACCAATTTGAACTGTCACGGTAGGATGGCCGGGGTCACCATATTTCACAGGAGGGGTTTTTTCGGACATTAATGTAGATAAATCACCCATCACATGCACTGTAAGGGGATCTTTAGTTTTCCTACCAGGTTTCTTAACACAAATATCCCTTATGGTTCTGGCATAAATTGGTACATCTCTCAGTGCCTGTAAAAGTGGAATTTTAACATACAAGTTTTGCAATTCCCCTAAAAGATTAAAAGCAGGTGTTTCAGACGTTCTAGTTAAAACTAAACGCTCGGGGAATGGTGGTTCAGTTATTTCAATACCCTTGTTAGAGGGTGGTTGTGTTTTCTTATGTTTCTCAGTTTCCTCTTTATCAGAATCAGAAGAGGTTATGTCATCAATAATAGGTTCTACTATTTTCCCAGATCTCAAATGAATATCATTACATTGCATAGTAGGAAATATAGGCTGATTCAGAATATCAATGACTTGCACAACTTTATTATTGGGGTTAGGATTTGGTTGCACAGGTAGCTGGGGTCTCATTTGATTATTTGGTGGAGCATTTGATGGCAGAGGAAGTGGTTGTTGAAATTGAGGAAATTGATTTGGATACGGGAGTTGTTGGCTTCTCCAATTTGAATTCCAAGGGTTAAAAGAAGATGGCTGCTGTGGGGACCAAGGAGTCCACATTGCAGGATCAACAAAGGGAGGGTTTGATTGTTGCATGGGTGGGAAATTCATTTGATTAAAGGGTGGGTATTGCATTTGATTAAATGGAGGGTAATTTGTTTGACTGAAAGCAGAATAATTATTCCAACGATTAAATGGCATACTAGAATTCATACCTTGTCCTTTTGGTTGCCATTGTCTTCTTTGAGTTAGCAAGTAAACTGCTTCAGCTTCTTCTTCTGTTGGCTGCAATGCTGCCTTTATTCCTGGTAGAGATGGAAATTGTTTTGTTTCATGATCTTTCTCACAAAGGGTGCAGATTGGTATTTTGTCCAATGGGCATTCCCTTAGTGGATGTTTGTCTCTGCACTTCGGGCAAAAGACAGCCAGAGCTGCTTCTGCTTCAGCCTGCTTCTTTTTAACCAACAAAGTGTCAATTTGTGAAGCAAAAGAACTTAACATCTCAGTTTTAAATTCTTCAAGTAAATTACCTATTTCAGCTCTTGTTGCTCCCCCACTGGCTGATTTCTGCACTCTTGAATAGGTGGGATCTCTATTACTTACTCTTTTCTTTGCAGCTCCCCTTGAACATCTTTTACAAAGTTCAACAATCTCATCATATGATTCTTTAGATATATCTCCCTTGCCAAGCATGTTTAACATGTCTAAACAATCATCCCTTAATCCTCTAAGTAATATTGTTTTGCGAATTTCCTTACTTATATTCGGATGATCAGATCTCTGTAGATTATACTGCAGCCTTTCTACATAGTCCTCCAGATTCTCGTCCGGCTTTTGTGCCATATTGAATAGTTCATCCCTCTTTTCTCTCCTCCAACAATAGTCTTGATATTTAAGCAGAAATTTCTGTTTCATCTGTTCCCATGTTGTGATTACCTGACTTCCAAGGCTCATGAACCATCTTAAAGCATTTCCTTTTAATGTTGCTGGAAACAGTTTCAACTTTTGAGCATTAGTAACATAATCATAACTTCTGCATAATATATCAAATTCAAAAGAAATTCATCCGGATCTTCAGAGGATAAACCATGGAAGTTAGGTAAAGCTGACAATGGAATATTCTTCATAGGAGTTGTTCCTCTAGGGAGATCACTGATAGGAAATCCCAAGGTAGAGAGAGAATTTTCATCCCTTCCTTCTCCTTCAGGATCTACACGTCCTCCACCAAAGAATTCTTCGTTGTTTCCTTCCATTGGCTATTCTCCTATTGCACTTGCTCAATCCTCAAGATCTTCTACTGGCTCCTCAATGTTTTCCACTAGTCGTCCAACACTCTCTATTAGTTCCTCAACGTGCTCTGCTGATTTGCTAGCACTTTCTTCTGACTCTCCAGCACTGATTGCTGGTCCTTTAATATCCGTTACCGGCTCCTCTATGTTTTCAGGGCCCACAACTTCCTCTATTTTGTAATCCGATTGAGGGGAGTGCTGAAGTTTTGGTCTTCGAGAACTTAATCTCTGTGATGATTCAGCCTTTGATACAATCTCGTCAATGAAAGTCTTTCTTCCTCCCCTTCCTTTTCCCTTGCCACCTGTAGGCTTAGTTTTCCTCTGGGTTCTGAGTCTTCTCATACAATCTGCACATCTAGAAAGAAAATATTAATGCTTTTGAAATTTATAATTGCCTTCCTCGGCAACGGCGCCAAAATGTTGGTTGCTTTAATTGTTTTAGCAATTCAAGCTCCACATAAATTGTCAACCCGGGAATGTCTGTTTTTTCCAAAGACAACCACGCACTGGATATGCTCAATTCCAAAAGCAAAATAATGTTGTAGTAAAAGTCACACAATTATCAATCATACAAATCTAACTATTCACACCCTGTTTTAACAAAGCTGAAGTCTATTTGTGTTATAGTAGAAGCAACTCCTCTATTGCAGTCTTTCAAGAATCCTAATGAAAGGAAATCACCCTGCAGGAAAGGAAACCAATCAACCATAACAGGGAACAGGACCCTATTCCTTCAAATAGGAACTTCAACACCTGCTGCCTGACACTAATCACACTGTAGAAAAGATAAATTCAAGAAAACAGGACCCTATTCCCATGAACAGGAACCTTCAGCACCTGTCTCCTGTTACTAATCACACTGCAGGAAAAAGAGAGTCAATCAATGGGAACAGGACCCTATTCCTTTGCACATGAATCTTCAGCACCTGTTTCCCAACATCAATCATACATTCAAACAGATAACATAAAAAGATCTCTTGGCTTCTTTAAGAATGAATGTTACCAAACTCATGCAGCGTTTAAAGAAAACATAATGCTTAAAGAACTACAGAACGATGCAATTGATGTTTCAGCAAACAGAATTAAATTAAGGTGCAAATATCATAAGGAAACTCAACACACTACAGGAGCAATCGGGTGAATCTTGTGATGAAGGCGGGCCCTTTCCTTCTGTTGTGCTATACAACAACCCCCCATTTCATAAAATTTTGCTTTAGAAAACTATAATATGAAATGGGTCCCTTTTAGATTAAATTGGTATTAACTCATCATTCCTCTAAAAGGTCTGAAAACAAACGAAACATTATAAAACCTTTTGAGTTCATAAATCATCAGCAATTGGAAAATAAAACAATCACCACTGAAGGCCCCTCTCCTGGCTCCGATGCGATATCACTATCGGCAATCGGGGAATGCGATATGAATGCAATAGAACTTTGCCTTAAAAACTCCCAATGTGAGTTAAGCGATATCGCTATCGGCGATCGGGGATTCTACGAAAACTCAAATAAAACTGCTCAAGTCTTCCTCCGATCGCCGATCGTGATAAAGCCAAGCGCGACTTTCAAAAAGGATTGATATGGTTCGGCATATTATGTTAATTATTATTAAAAAGCCTTTCCACTATCCAATGGTAATTGACTTAAGCCCAACCGCCAAATAAAAATCAAATCCACGTTTAAATAGGCTATTCGGCAAACGAAAGATATAATGAGCATTTAATTGATTGACAGGTTCAAACGGCCAATTAATGGAGCAGTTATGCCTAAATCCCTTCAGAGATTACATACGCAAGAGTCTTATGATTATTTTCCATTATTTATTGATTGACACAAGTCTTCTGTACCAGTTTTTGCCGTCTATTCTCCGCATTACGTTCATTTTATCTTTTGTGCAGAGCTTCTCCGCAGTAACAAGTTCAGATCAAATGGGGAAGAAATCTAAGAAACCGGGAACAGCTTCAGCTTCTGTAGTAACAGAACAACATGCTGCCGATCCAGGACCAAGCAAAAAAGGATTAATCTCAGATACCACATGTCTTGGTCTCGGTAATACTACTTGGCAGAACATTTACAACCTGGTTGAAGCCGAGGAACCTTAAATAAAAACAAATTCGTACAAGCCGCGTAGGCCTTGCGCCGCAAATCTGATACTACTTTGAAAGATTTGGTCGATTCCTACTTGCACAGTAGCGGCTCTCCGGGAGCAAATTCTTCCACATATTGCATGTAGTGAGATGGGCCATCGAAGAAATTCCTAATTACGAACAAGTAATATTCTGCACTATCATGAGAGTTTCTTTTCGTTCGTTTCACCATTGTTGAGGAGACAAATGTACCATTTTCCCGAACCAGAGAAGAAGTATAATAAAGCATTCCTGGAGAAGTTTAGAGATGAAAATGAAACTGAGTCAGAACCTATACGGGAATGGAGACAAAACCCGGCGAAACACAAACATGAGTCTTCGGGTAAGTACTCCGTCAATTCCTTATGTTCTCCTTATTGTTATGCTGGAGCTATGATGTGTCGAATGTGGGGATTGCATGATTCTTCAAAATTTTCCATAGAGATGGTACCTTTGATGGAAGCAACATGTAATAGTGAAATCATGGATTGGGGGAATATATTATCGGATAAGTTAGCAACTGCTATTCTTGACTTCAGAAACAAATCTCGTGTTACTGATAGATTCATCCCTCCATTTTACTTTAGTGCCTACATTTTAGATACCCTCTGTTTTAATTCCGAGTTTCCTGTGTTAGGGTGGAGATGGACTCCACAGGACCCCATGCCCATTCATATATATCACCAGAAATTATGGAAAGCCCATTATAAACACCACCTATATCAAGTCTGCAATGGTTTCATGCTACCTATTTACTATGCAATTTTTTCTAGACCTACTCCTAAGATCTCCTCTCAAGCAGAGATTGACTTGACAGCCTTAGGAACCTGGTTCGGAGAGCAAAAATTCACTTATGTAAGAGTTTTCAGCAGCCAGGCCAGACCTCATGTATAAAATAAGATACCATGACGACGGGTTAGTTGAATTTAACAAATTTAGAGAGCAGAGGTTGCAAACTTTGCCTCTAGATTTGTTAGCCACTGCCCTGATGATACAATCAAGCGAGCCTGAGCAGCAGCTTACCAGCAAACCTCCTACTACATCCGAAATCTATGAAGAAGTCCAAAGAAGAGAGCAGGAGGAACTCCAGAAGTTAGAACAGGAAGAGGCAAAGAGAAAAGAACAAGAAGAGGCAAAGAGGAAAGAACAAGAGGAAGCACAGAGAATACGTGATCAGGAACAGGAAAGGCAGCAGGAGCAGAGCAGCAAGAAGGTGAATGTTGACACTCAGATTGACCCAAAATTGCTCCAGGAATGGCAGCAATTTGATTCAATTATAAGCAATCTTGAGAGCTCAAGGGATGCCGATACATCCAAAGCGGCCAATATACAGGATACATCATCAAAAAAAGGTTCCAAGCAAAGAAACCAGCGGTCTACCCCCGACTACAGAATTAGAAATAATTCCCAAGGATCCTTCAGATCAAATTATTTTGCAGGTAGAGGATATTCCTCCATTGGATGTTTTCTATAGCCCAAAACACAAGGCTGTAATAAAGCGACAACGGAAAAGGAGAAGGATTTATCAACCTTCCCTGTTCCCTGAACAAACAGTAACAGCCAATGTAGTGTGGAAGGAAGAATTCAACCCCTCCGATGACCTGACAAAGTTGTCCCAATATGCTGGTGCCTATTCGGCAGCCACCATGGATAAGGCATCAGAGGTGAGCAATTTGTTGAAAGAAAAGGATCAAGCGATGGCTTCACTACAAACACAGCTATTGGAGGCACAACAGAAAGCAGATTCAGAAGCGATTCAGAAACAGAAAGAATTATCGGAGGCATTAGCAAAATTGAAAGCAATAAATGAACAGATGGTAAAAACAAAAGATGAGCAAATTGCTCAATTAACAGCTCAAGTAGAGAAGTTCAAGAGTCTTCCCCAGCCTGCCAATTTCAGAGAAGAAGAAATACAGATTAATAAGGCACTCATAACACAAATAATATTGTTGTGTCATGAAATTGCCCAAGTTGAACCTCTGTGTGACATAACAACATCTATAATAAACAAATCAGTTGATGCCAGGCAGGACTTAGAGCAAGCCGATGAGACTTTAATGGATTTTCTTACTTGGCAGAACACTAATGAGGGACATGCAGCAAACTTTCCTAAAATCTTAGAATCCCATAAAGAAATTCTATTCATGGAGTGGCAGTCCCAATTGATGAAAGCAGAGAGAGAGGTTTCTAGATGCAAATTATCTACGAACAATTTGATTGACTTGATTAACAATACTCTCTATTTATTTAACATGATCTCTCAATGTACACCGGGTAAATTATTATCAGCCAAAACATTGGAACAATCATGTTGTCAAGAGCTAGAAAAGAATGGGAGATTGATCACAGGAATTAAAAGTTTAACTTGGGACACCTATTGGTTGTTCCTAGTAAAACCATACAGCCAGAAAGTCGCCCTCAAATGCTTAACGGATGCAATCGGGTGTATCATTCCCGATATACACGATGCCACCTATGCTGCTCAAATCAATTCTCGTCTCAGCCGCCCTCAAGAAGTGGAACCAATGCTGGCAATATGCCAACTCAAGACAAAAGGCAAACAACCAGAGTGATGAATCATGCTGCTGATTACCAGATTGCTGTGGGGGAGATATTCAAGATCGGGTTATACCAATTTAGTAGCATTTTAATTTTGTAGTTTGTTAGTTTAATTTAGTATTTATAGACCCTTTCATGTATTTAGAAAGGGTCGTAAGTTTTTGTATATGACTGAAACCTGAAGTTGCACTACTGTACTTCAGGCATTTTTTTTTATGAAAACTGGACCAATTTTTCCAAATTTTGATAACGAAGCTTTTATGTGGATGTGCACTACTGCCTTTATTTAAAAGTATTTCTGAGTCAGAAGAAGGAAGTCAAATTGCGATTGACGTTGGGAAAGATTTGCAGCTCATATGGTACTATTATCTATGTCTGAATTCATTCTTTTTATGTAAATTGTTGTTTGATTATTCTCGCTATTATTGAATATATGAATGTGTTTTAACAACAGTCTTTATACTTTCCACTACTGGATGTTTACAGTTTGCTATTCTTCTAATCATTCATGTATTAGTAATATAAAAAGATAAGTGTAACAATGTTTTATCAATTACTTCGTTCAACTAATTGAACGAAGTAATTATTATTTAAATAAATGTCTTTGTTTATTGAATAGTGTCATCTATATGCCTATCAACGAACACAGATCACCAAACGTTGCACTTAAGAATAGAAGCTTCCCGGGATAAAATAGTCATTTACGTTTTCGCTTATAGATTAAGTCCTCCATTCATTATCACTTATTAGAAAACCAATCATTCATCCACCCCTTTTATTCATTACTGGGAAACTGGTCCCATTATATCCAGTCGGAGCCACTATCCCAAACGGAAAAGGAGCTGTATTAAGGTCCGGACCGGGTGGTTATCCCCCGATGTTGATGTAATGATTTTTGGGGCATCAAAATTTTTGGCGCTAGAAGGAGGGCCCAACTATGAATGGCGAGTAAATCAAAACCTACAGACCATTCTCAGAGTAAATCACCCTCCACCTCACCTCAGACCTCCCGTTTGCATTCTGAAACACCAGTGTCCAAACGAGAAGAAGAGGGATCAACTATCACTGCTCAATCACACCATGCTTCAGAACGTTTAAGTCCGGAGTCCCCTGAAGTTCAGTCTATCATCCAGAAACTTCAAAGCTTCTCCATATCACCTCAGAGATCTGAAGTATCTCAAGGCAGTCAGACTTCGTAATTCCGCCTACCTCATCATCTCACCAGACTTCAAAGCGAAAAACTCGGCATTGAACCAGCTGAGTTGCCTTTACCCCAAAGGAAAAGGGAAAAAAAGAACACTGAAGGTTCTGATAGTGAGACCTTTTCTCCATTATCTTCCATCTCATCATCTCCAGTGCGAATTCAAACACCCACTTCCCCATTACATATTATTGTTCACCAGGGGTCACCACCTTCAACATCACAACCTTTTCAGTCTTCATTACCACCTCCTCCCCAAACACCTGGAACACCACAGGCAAACCTTGGTAATCCCAAGATGGCTCAAAATCCATGGAACAGTCCTGGTGCAGTCACTATGCCTACACCATTACATCCATTACCTGATTATCCTGAGAAGTGGTTACCAAAGTTTAATCCAGACGCTGGAACATTAGCTGAGGAACACATAAATAATTTCATGTTGTCAGTTAATCTAAAAGGAGTAACACAAGAAGATGTTGTAGTTAGACTTTTCCCTTACACGTTACAAGGATCAGCTGGGTCTTGGTATTTTTCCTTACCCTCTGGATCCATTACCAGTTGGAATATCTTTCAGGAGCAGTTTCTTACCAAATATGGCGACGATAGATCCTTGGCTACGCTCATTAATGACCTTTCAAATCTAAGAATTGAGTCTAGAGAACCAATTAAGGAGTTTAACTCCCGATTCAATAAGCTCTTGAATAAAATTCCCACCGATTCCAAGCCAAGTGAACAAGTTAGAAGCGAGTGGTACATCACAGCCTTACCTTCAAATATAGCCATTTTTGTAGATAGGGCTGGGAAACCAACTTTGGCCGAAAATATGAAAGAAGCCATCGCTGTGGAAAAACATATAATTGCTTTGGAAAAGAAAGCTTCTCTCGAAGATAGGAAATCCAAAAAAGTGTCTTTCAAGGACGATTTAAAGAAGAAAAACACCAAAGATCCATACGATATGGAGGGTCTTCAAAAGGTCCTCAAAACAATGTCAAATGAAATGGTTGAAATTAAAAAGCAAGTAGCAGAAACTTCAACAAAGAAACCATATAGGAATTTTAAGAAAACTGAGTCAAAACCACCAAATATTATATGCAATGCAGATTCAAACCCTGAGGAAGAAGAAGAAGATGAAACAATTACATCATCCGATGAAATTGAAGAAGAGGAAGTCATTGAATGCCATGGAATGTGGGACTTCATATTGCCTAACTCCGACACCGAAACTGAACAAGAAGCTTTTCCTGTGACTACTAGGAGAAAAAGTACCCCTGAACCTGCCCAGGAAAGTTCCAAGAAAAGGAGTGCAGGTACTAATACTACAAAGGAAAATGTACCCACAAGGAAGCCGGCTGCAACAGTCCCTCAAAACCAACCATCGTCCTCAAATATACCTTCAACATCAAAGACGTTGGTAGTATCGGATTCAATGGATTACAATATTATTGATGACATGAAGAAGACTAAGGCAAACATCACCATGTTTGAACTCAGTAAATTAAAACATCAGCAGAAATTGCTTCTTAAGGAACTAAATGCAGTTCCTTCCTCGCCTCTTCCTAGTGCTAAAGCTACAAATGATTCAGGACAACCACCTTCTGGTAGAGTTGAGGCTACTGATACGATTCTAATCGGAGACAGATCAAATTCCCATACCCCCCCTTTCCTCTTAACCTTCGAAATCTACAATCGAAATCTACACAACTGTTTAATTGACTCAGGGGCATCATCTATTATAATGCCAGCTTCAGTTTGTTCTAAACTGAACATAGAACCCCAAAAGTCTTCAATTCACATTGTGCAGTTAGATAGAACCAAAGTCCAAGTCTTAGGGGAAATAAATTCTGTTACTATCAGGTTATCGGCTGATCCACGAGTAGTTCAAAGAATTGATATCTTAATCGCTGATATACCTGAGTTTTATGGTTTAATCTTGAGTAGGGATTGGTCTGAGAAGCTCCATGGGTATATTTCTACCGATTGGTCTCATATGTGGCTTCCCTACAGGGGAAAGCCAAATCAAATAAAAATCAATCGGGAGAAACACATGACCCATACTGTCACAGAGTTTGAACAAGAGAATCAACCAATTGCATTTAATAATAATATATTGGGAAATTATTCTTCTGAATCATTCTTTGGCAATTATATTGCCCAACCATCTCCGTTCTTAGTAAAAAATTTCACATCCCAAATTGAAAATTTTTCACAAACTGATAGATCAAGATGTGTTAATGTTACTGAGAATTCTGTAAATAAAATTGTTGATAATTCTTTATTTTGGTCTTTATATTTTGATGGTTCTAAATCCAGTGAAGGATCAGGAGCAGGGTGTATTCTAGTCAGCCCTGAGGGAGAAAAAACAATGCTTTCTTGTAGGTTAGAATTTGAATGCACGAATAATACAGCTGAGTATGAGGCCTTGGTGCAAGGACTATATAAAGCTATTGGCCTGAAAGTCCAATATTTGAAAGTGTTTGGAGATTCTCAGATTGTTATAAAACAAGTTCGAAATACAATCCATTGTCTCTCTAATCACCTCAAACACTATCAGTCTTTAGTCCAGGAACTTATATCTCATTTCTTAGCATTCAATATTTCACCCATTCCCTGATCCCAGAATGCAGCAGCTGACTTGTTAGCCAATGTTGCTTCTAAACTCCTACCTTCCGAAGATTATAGCCCAGATAGATTTTCAGTAGAGTTGATTTTTAGGCCATCAATTCCTGACAATATCACCAATTGGCGAGTGTTTAATCACGATGAAGACATCTTACATTTCTTAACTTTCGACGAGTCCTACAATGATCAGATCATTGATGAAAACGATCATGATCTTCAGATGAAAGAAAAGCATGAGGAAAACTCAATACCAAAACCTGTGGTTAAACTTGAAGATCTCTATGATATTAAAGACAAGTTTAAACAGGTAACCAATTCAAAACTCCAAAGTTCTACCTTAAGATTTGAATTGATAAATCTTGGTACTGAGCAGAACCCTCAAAATGTCAATTTAGGACTAGGGCTTTCTGTGGAAGAAAGGATAGCATTTATTAGATTATTAAGGAAAAATAAACGTGTCTTCGCTTGGAAGTATGATGACTTAAAAACATATGATACATCAATCATCCAGCATACCATTCCAATGCTTTCTGAACAAAAACCAGTTCAACAAAAATTGAGGAAAATACATCCAAACTTAGAGAGTCAGATAAAATCAAAACTCAATAAACTCTTGAAAGCAAAGATTATTTTTCCTGTCCGGAATTCAAACTGGGTCTCCAATATGGTGCCTGTTAGGAAGAAAAATGGTGACATCAGGATTTGTATAGATTTCAGAAATCTGAATAAGGCAAGCCAAAAATATAATTTTCCATTACCTACCATGGAGCAGATACTCCATTCGGTAGCAGGTTCTGAGCTAATGTCCTTTCTAGACGGTTTTTCAGGATACAACCAAATTCTGGTCCATCCCGATGACAGACTCAAAACTACTTTCAGAACAAAATGGGGAACTTACGCCTATCAGAAAATGCCTTTTGGACTTATTAACGCAGGAGCTACATTCCAAAGAGCAATGGATATAGCCTTCAAAGGATTGATCAACAAAACAGTAGTCGTCTATTTAGATGACATTACCGTATTTTCTAAAAAGAGATCCAACCATTTACATGATTCGAATCAAATCTTTGAACATTGTAGAAGGTTTGGTATTTCACTCAATCCCAAAAAATCCTTCTTTGCTCTAAATCAAGGAAAGCTCTTGGGATTTATCGTTTCCAAAGATGGTATTTATATTGATCCTGACAGGATTAAAGAAATTTCTGAAATCCCATTTCCTCATAACAAAAAATCCATGCAGTCATTTTTAGGTCAGATCAACTTTGTCAAAAGATTTGTTCCCGATTTTTCTCACATCATTTTACCATTACAAACCATGATTAAAAAAAATTCAGTGTTTAGATGGGGATCTGTGGAAAAGGAAGCATTTGATTTAATCAAACAATCAATAATCAATGCCCCCGCTTTAAACACTCCCAATTTTACTAATCATTTCACATTGTATACTATCGCATCCGATTCATCTTATGCAGCGGTACTCACTCAGATTAATGATCACGACTTGGAAGCACCGATTTCATTTTTTTGTTCAAATTTCCAGGGTGCAGAACTAAATTACTCCGAAGTTGAAAAACAAGCCTTTGCTGTGTATAAAGCCATTAAACACTACAGACCCTTCCTTTTAAAAGCTCATACAAAAGTTATAGTTCCTTTTTCTGCAGTAAGGTAATTACTGATCCAAAGGGAATTAGGTGAGATAAGGGCAAATTGGGTTACAACACTTCAAGAGTATGACTTGGAAATCAAGCCAGCAAAGATTGTTAGAGGCCAAGGTTTTTGCAGGTTATTAGCAGGAGCATCCAACATTCCGGAATCAGGTGATACAGAACATACTGAAGAAATCAACCAGATAAGTATTACCAATTCTGAATCTCAATACGCAGATTTAATCTTTTATTTGAAAAATGGATATGCACCTCCTAATCTTTCCTATAAAAACAAACGGGCCATTAGATTAAAAGAAAAAAACTTCATAATCATTGATGATGTACTTTTTAGGCAAAATTATGATTCAGTTTTATTAAGATGCCTAGAAAAACCTGAAGCACAAAAGGTTTTGCAGGAGCTACACGATGGACCAGCCGGAGGACATTTTGGAGCTGACACAACAGCTCACAAAATCATTCATGCTGGGTATTATTGGCCCACCTTATTCAGAGATACTCACGAATATGTAAGGAAATGTCGAAGTTGCCAAATCTCCAGTGGAAGACAAAGAAAACCAGCTTTCCCTTTGCAACCAGTCAACATTGAGCAACCTTTTGAACAATGGGGATTGGATATCATTGGGGAAATAACTCCACAGTCCTCCAAACAACATAAGTATATCCTTACTGCTACTGATTACTTTACCAAGTGGGTTGAAGCAATTCCGTTAAAGACAACAAGCTCTGAAGGAATTATAGAATTTATAGATCAATTCATCATTACCAGGTTTGGTGTCCCAAATGCTCTTGTTTTTGATAATGCATCTTATTTCTCTGGAAATGCCATGTTTGAATTCGCTATTAAAAGAGGATTTAAATTGAAATATTCAGCAAATTACTATCCCCAGGGTAATGGTCTAGCAGAGTCTACCAATAAAAATCTACTTAAAATCATTAAGTGAACTATTGAACAGAATCATAAAAACTGGCACAAATCTTTAATATTTGCACTATGGGCTGATAGAATAACACAGAAGGCCTCTATAGGTACTTCTCCATTCAATCTTGTATATGGGAAAGAAGCAATACTACCAACTAATCTAGCACTTCCTTCTCTAGCCCTAGTTCAGTTTATTGAAGAAAGCCCCTCTTCTTCTATCCAACTCAGACATGATCAAATTTTAAAAGTAGAAGAAGAAAGAGAAAAGGCCAAAATTACTCATGCAAAACATCAGCAGATAATCAAAACATCATTTGATTCAGCTTCGTCTAGTTCTAAACAGTTGCAGGTTGATGATCTAGTTCTGAAATGGGATAAAGCCCATGAGGATAAAGGTAAACACACTAAGTTCCAAAAGATGTGGCTTGGACCATTTCAGATCAGCGAAAAGATAGGCCATTCGACATTCATATTACAAGATCTATCAGGAAAGAGGGACTCTCTTCTTGTTAATGGCCTCATCTTAAAGAAATTCTTCAATTGAGAAGGTAACCCCTTCTCTTTTAATTTTAGTAGGATTTATGTTTTTAGGACCATTAGGAAATAAAGTTGTAAAATAGCTTCTATTGGCCTTTGCTATATTAAAAAGTTGCTCTAAAGAAGTACTTTTAATATTTACTTTTGAAAATAGAAGCCTTTAAAGAAAAAAAGGGAGGACAATTTCTATGGAATTAGTTATATTCACATTTCTGAAAAACTCATTTTATTTTTGTGAAATCTCCTCGAGATTTAGAAGTACTGTAAATCATTTTAATGTTTTTAAACTGGCCACAAAAGGGTTATCAATATCAAAACAGAAACTGATTCAATCTTAGTATCTTCAACTCTTACCTTGTCATCCATTTTCTCTTAAGGAGAAAATTGTCCTTCCCATTCATCCAAGTTTATGATTACTCAGAGTGTAATTCTAAAATATCTGATATAAAGATAAGGGGTCTTATCACAAGCCTGCTTACCATGATCATTGGAAAATAGTCTAATTGACATTACCAACACTGCATACCAAAACAGGGTAATGGCTTATAAGCATAAGACAAGGGGTCTCATCACGAGCCAGCTTGTTAGATTAGATTACAACCAGTGAATGACATTGTCAAACAACTGGCAACCAAACCAGGACAATGGCTTTTTTATCTTGCAAAATAATAGAAAAGAAAAGAAATACAAAATATGAAAATATATTTTGAATTCATTCTTTTAATCATACTCTGAGATGGGAGGGGTCATGGACAATCAAATGGTTAAAAGGTATCCCTGTCGAAACTATGAACGTTTGCTGGCAGCAGAGGCTCTACCTATGACAAAGGAGTCAATCAAAAAGGCTAAGTTGGAAAGGTGTTTTGTTTTATCATTATCAACCAATAGAGGCCAATTTAAAACTTAGAATGTATTTAATTTTAACAAGAGGAGAAATTAGCAAAAATAGCCTTATTATATTCAGAATGTATGTATACTTAGTTATATTAGAATCTTCCTTTCTTTTTTGATAAATATTTCTATATAAAGAAAGTTCAAATATTCCAATATTTCTCAGAGATAACTGTTTCTCCCAGTGAATCGCCAATTGTTGTGCTATATAACCCCCCATTTCATAAAATTTTGCTTTAGAAAACTATAATATGAAATGGGTCCCTTTTAGATTAAATTGGTATTAAATCATCATTCCTCTAAAAGGTCCGAAAACAAACGAAACATTATAAAACCTTTTGAGTTAATAAATCATCGGCAATGGGGAAAATAAAACAATCACAACAAAAGGCCCCTCTCCTGGCTCCGATGCGATATCACTATCGGCAATCGGGGAATGCGATATGAATACAACGAAACTCTTTTCCTTAAAAGCTCCCGATGCGAGTTAAGCGATATCGCTATCGGCGATCGGGGACTCTACAATAACTTAAATAAAACTGCCCAAGTCTTCCTCCGATCGCCGATCGCGATAAATCCAAGCGCGACTTTCAAAAAGGATTGATATGGATTCGGCATATTATGTTAATTATTATTAAAAAGCCTTTCCGCTTCCCAATAGTGATTCACTTGCGCCCAACCGCCAAATAAAAACCAAATCCACGCTTAAATGGACTATTCGGCAAATGAAGGATATAATGAGCATTTAATTGATTGACAGGTTCAAACGGCTAATTAATGGAGCAGTTATGCCTAAATCCCTTCAGAGATTATATCCGCGGGATTCTTATGATTGTCTTCCATTATTCATTGATTGACATAATTCTTCGGTACTTAGTTTTCGCCATCTATTCTCCGCATTACGATCATTTTATCTCTTGTGCAGAGCTTCTCCGCAGTAGCAAATTCAGACCAAATGGGGAAGAAATCTAAGAAACCTGGAACAGCTTCAGCTTCTGTGGTAACAGAACAACATGCTACCGATCCGGGACCAAACAAAAAAGGATTAATCTCAGATACCACATGTCTTGGTCTCGGTAATACTACTTGGCAGAGCATTTACAACCTGGTTGAAGCCGAGGAACCTCAACAAACAACGGTACAAGCTACAGCAGGCTCGAGCCAGAAATCTGATGCTACTCTGAAAGATTTGGCTGATTCCTACCTGCACAGGGTAGCGGCTCGGGAGCAAATTCTTCCATATACAGATGTAGTGAGATGGGCCATTGAAGAAATTCCAATTACGAACAGAATATTCTGCACTATTGATGGGAGAGTTTTCGGTTCGTTTCAGCCTAATGATTTGAGACAAATGTACCATTTGCCCGTACCAAAGAAGAAGTATAATAAAGCATTCCTGGAGAAGTTTAGAGATGAAAATGAAACTGAGTCAGAGCCTATACGGGAATGGAGACAAAACCCGACGAAACACAAACATGAGTCTTCGGGTAAGTACTCCGTCAATTCCTTATGTTCTCCTTATTGTTATGTTGGAGCTATGATGTGTCGAATGTGGGGATTGCATGATTCTTCAAAATTTTCCATAGAGATGGTACCTTTGATGGAAGCAGCATGTAATAGTGAAATCATGGATTGGGGGAATATATTATCGGATAAGTTAGCAACTGTTATTCTTGACTTCAGAAACAAATCCTGTGTTACTGATAGAATCATCCCTCCATTTTACTTTAGTGCCTACATTTTAGATACCCTCTGTTTTAATTCCGAGTTTCCTGTGTTAGGGTGGAGATGGACTCCACAGGACCCCATGCCCATTCATATATATCACCAGAAATTATGGAAAGCCCATTATAAACACCACCTATATCAAGTCTGCAATGGATTCATGCTACTTATTTACTATGCAATTTTTGCTAGACCTACTCCTAAGATCTCCTCTCAAGCAGAGATTGACTTGACAGCCCTAGGAACCTGGTTCGGAGAGCAAAAATTCACTTATGTAAGGGTTTTCGGCAGCCAGGCCAGACCTCATGTCCTCCCCTTGTATATACCAGACAAACTTTTAGCTCGAGAGATAGCATATCAGCTTACATCCGCATCGGCTACAAAGACTCTCAGGAATTCAAAGAAGCAAGTCTGGCCTCCTTTCCCTCTAAGGTGTGGCGTCTATACTCTGCGTGATTATAAACACGCAGAGAAAGAGGCGGAAAATATTAATATGTTAAAACTCGCCACTCTGCCTAACAGACGTTTTGATCCGAAAAAGGTCGTCTATAATGTTCTAGATCAGGCCAAACTCACTAAATTTGAACATAAGGAAGACGAGTTTGATGACCTGTTCTCCTCGGCTGAGTCGATATTTCAGGTTCAAGAGATAGCTAAAATAAGATACCATGACGACGGGTTAGTTGAATTTAACAAACTTAGAGAGCAGAGGTTGCAAACTCTGCCTCTAGATTTGTTAGCCACTACCCCGATGATACAATCAAGCGAGCCTGAGCAGCAGCTTACCAGCAAACCTCCTGCTACATCCAAAATCTCTGAAGAAGTCCAAAGAAGAGAGCAGGAGGAACTCCGGAGGTTAGAACAGGAAGAGGCAAAGAGAAAAGAACAAGAAGAGGCAAAGAGGAAAGAACAAGAGGAAGCACAGAGAAAAGAACAGGAGAGAATACGTGATCAGGAATAGGAAAGGCAGCAGGAGCAGAGCAGCAAGAAGGTGAATGTCGACACTCAGATTGACCCAAAATTGCTCCAGGAATGGCAGCAATTTGATTCAATTATAAGCAATCTTGAGAGCTCAAGGGATGCCGATACATCCAAAGCGGCCAATACACAGGATACAGCATCAAAAAAGGTTCCAAGCAAAGAAACCAGCGGTCTACCCCCGACTACAGAATTAGAAATAATTCCCAAGGATCCTTCAGATCAAATTATTTTGCAGGTAGAGGATATTCCTCCATGGGATGTTTTCTATAGCCCAAAACACAAGGCTGTAATAAAGCAACAACGGAAAAGGAGAAGGATTGATCAACCTTCCCCGTTCCCTGAACAAACAGTAACAGCCAATGTAGTGTGGAAGGAAGAATTCAACCCCTCCGATGACCTGACAAAGTTGTCCCAATATGCTGGTGCCTATTCGGCAGCCACCATGGATAAGGCATCAGAGGTGAGCAATTTGTTGAAAGAAAAGGATCAAGCGATCGCTTCACTACAAACACAACTATTGGAGGCACAACAGAAAGCAGATTCAGAATCGATTCAGAAACAGAAAGAATTATCGGAGGCATTAGCAAAATTGAAAGCAATGAATGAACAGATGGCAAAAACAAAAGATGAGCAAATTGCTCAATTAACAGCTCAAGTAGAGAAGTTCAAGAGTCTTCCCCAGCCTGCCAATTTCAGAGAAGAGGCAATACAGATTAATAAAGCACTAATAACACAAATAAGATTGTTGTGTCATGAAATTGCCCAAGTTGAACCTCTGTGTGACATAACAACATCTATAATAAACAAATCAGTTGATGCCAGGCAGGACTTAGAGCAAGCCGATGAGACTTTAACGGATTTTCTTACTTGGCAGAACACTAATGAGGGACAGGCAGCAAACTTGCCTAAAATCTTAGAATCCCATAAAGAAATTATATTCATGGAGTGGCAGTCCCAATTGATGAAAGCAGAGAGAGCGGTTTCTAGATGCAAATTATCTACGAACAATTTGATTGAATTGATTAACAATACTCTCTATTTATCTAACATGATCTCTCAATGTACACCGGGTAAATTATTATCAGCCAAAACATTGGAACAATCATGTTGTCAAGAGCTAGAAAAGAATGGGAGACTGATCACAGGAATTAAAAGTTTAAGTTGGGACACCTATTGGTTATTCCTAGTAAAACCATACAGCCAGAAAGCCACCCTCAAATGCTTAACGGATGCAACCGGGTGTATCATTCCCGATATACACGATGCCACCTATGCTGCTCAAATCAATTCTCGTCTCAGCCGCCCTCAAGAAGTGGAACCAATGCTGGAAATATGCCAACTCAGGACAAAAGGCAAACGGCTAGAGTGATGAATCATGCTGCTGATTACCAGATTGCTGTGGGGGAGATATTCAAGATCGAGTTATACCAATTTAGTAGCATTTTAATTTTGTAGTTTGTTAGTTTAATTTAGTATTTATAGACCCTTTCATGTATTTAGAATGGGTCGTAAGTTTTTGTATATGACTGAAACCTGAAGTTGCACTACTGTACTTCAGGCATATTTTTTTATGAAAATTTGACCAATTTTTCCAAATTTTGATAACGAAGCTTTTATGTGGATGTGCACTACTGCCTTTATTTAAAAGTATTTCTGAGTCGGAAGAAGGAATTCAAATTGCGATTGACATTGGGAAAGATTTGCAGCTCATATGGTACTATTATCTATGTCTGAATTTATTCTTTTTATGTAAATTGTTGTTTGATTATTCTTGCTATTATTGAATATATGAATGTGTTTTAACAGCAGTCTTTATACTTTCCACTACTGGATGTTTACAGTTTGCTATTCTTCTAATCATTCATGTATTAGTAATATAAAAAGATAAGTGTAACAATGTTTTATCAATTACTTCGTTCAACTAATTGAACGAAGTAATTATTATTTAAATAAATTTCTTTGTTTATTGAATAGTGTCATCTATATGCCTATCAACGAACACAGATCACCAAACATTGCACTTAAGAATAGAAGCTTCCCGGGATAAAATAGTCATTTATGTTTTCACTTATAGATTAAGTCCTCCATTCATTATCACTTATTAGAAAACCAATCATTCATCCACCCCTTTTATTCATTACTGGGAAACTGGTCCCATTATATCCAGTCGGAGCCACCATCCCAAACGGAAAAGGAGCTGTATTAAGGTTCGGACCGGGTGGTTATCCCCCGATGTTGATGTAACGATTTTCAAATCAACACCTTCTCACAAGATTCCCCAGGGAAAGAGTTAAATTGAAGCGCTCAAAAGAAACCTTTATTCATCTGTCAAAAAGGAATGAAACATTACAATGGAGTCTAGCTCCTTTCCGCTCAAAACAATGTTTCTCCTGTAGTCTCTAACTCCCCTTCTAATGATGATGTCTCCTCTTTTTAAAGACGAGACATCTATTACAGTTACATCAGAGCAAATCTATTTTTATCCAAATCTGTTCTTCTTTCTTAAAACAGAGCCCTTCTATTCTTCCATAGAAAAATATTGTTACAACAGATACAGAAAAAGTACTGGCTTCAGAACAATCCGTGTAACCACTTCCTTGCTTGTCTTCATCTTGTTGCCATTGTTCCCAAAATACTCTTCCAGAATCGCAAATCACGAGTAGTGACGGAATTTGTGTGCCCGCTGACTGTTTCAGCAACGGAGTCCACTGTTTCAACAACGGCCGATTGTTTCAGTACAGCACATACCTTATCATAAATTATCTGCGATCTTTTAGACTTGTGTTAGCAACAATATACCTTCGATTAATAATGAAATATAAGAGTAATGTGGAATTATATGTAAACAGATTAAATATATAGTAAAGAGGAGGATTTTATATACCTTTGGATAAAATGAATGAAAATGATGATGGAACCCTTTTTAAATATAGTTTTAAAGGGTAAGGTGGTGTCAATATGTATGGTAAAAATGGTACATTGTGAGGTCCTAACAGAGGCCACTGCTGAACTCATCTTTGAACAAGTGTGGGTGCACTTTGGGATCCCATAGTCCATTATCTCAGACCAAGAAAACAGGTTCCTAAGTACATTTTGGTCAAGTATCTGGTCGATGCTGGATACCAAGTTCACTAAGTCCACGAATTTTCACCCCCAAACAGATGGCCAAACAAAGGTCGTTAAAAGGATGATCATACACATTCTGCGCATGTATAAATCGAAGCATCCTTGCACATGGGATGAAAGCCTCCCCTATGTTCTACACAACTACAATCGAGCTCTCCATAGCTCAACTGACCACAACCCCTTTCAAAGTGGGGTTGGGATTCTAGCTAGTATGTCCCATTGATGTGGCCATACCATTTGCGACTACTCAGGCAGATTCAACTGATGTCCAATCCGAAGCTGATAGGGTGAAACACTTCATTGAGCACAGTTATCACGTTCTCTAGCAGGTCCATAACATATTGGATAGAGCCAATGCTAATTACAGGCAGCGACATGATCAACATCGGGTGCCACAAAAGTTCCAATTGGGTGACAAAATTTGGCTACATTTGCAGAAAGAGTGCCTCGCTGGACCCCACTGCAAGATTTCCCCACTCTGATATGGGCCATACACCATCACCAAGGCTGTAGGAGACAATACCTTCGAGCTCAACATTCCACCATTCCTTGGTTTGCATACAATGTTCAATGTGGATGTTAGGTCCCTATATTACTAGTATAGTCCCTTATTATTGTTAGTGTAACCCCCTTATTGTTATTATTGTACCCTTGTAACCCCCATTTTGTTATTATTGTGCCCTTAAATTATTATTGTTAGGTCGGCTAGGATTACATTGTGGCCCATTAGGATTACATTATGGCCCCATGGACTCCTATATATAGAAAGGAGGTTTTGTGAATTGTATCATCCAAGAATTGTTCATTTATGTAATGTATTGGAGGTTGCCCCCTCGAAGTGGCTCATTTATAAGGCGTTGATATCTCTTTTCTTCTATTTTTGGAGCTGGTTACACAACATTTGGTATCAGAGCTTTGGATTCTAGGGTTTCGCTGCTCCAAACAGGTCATCAGGGCATTTTCGCTATAACTTTTTTTTCTACGAAGTTTCAGAAGCTGAAATTTTTAGGGTGCGAAGCTGAAATCCTGAAGAAGATTGTCTAAAAATTTCAAAGCTTGGTTCGCAATATTTTCGGAGATATCATCTGTGTAAGTTAGGTCTTTTTTCAAGCTCCTAAACAGGTCATCGTGGCATTTTCACTATAAATGTTTTTCTACGAAGGTTCAGGATCTGAAATTCGTATGGTGTGAAGCTTAAATCTTGAGGAAAGTCTTCAAAAAATTTCAAAGCTTGGTTCGTAATATTTTTGGAGATATGATCTGTGGAAGGTAGTGCTTTTTCAGGCTCCTGAATTTCATCTCAAAGAGGTGATCGTGGGAAAAGTTCAATAACTCTCTCTCTGGGCAGTGGATTTGAGTGCCGTAAAAATTGGTCGCAAGTACATGGACTGTATTTTATTGGCTATCAATTTCAGAGACAAAGGACGAAACAGTGACACGTGGCAAGTCCTACAAGTTTGCTCTACTGAACCAGTCTAGAATTAGGTCATTGTGGGAGATTGGACACAACTTTGTCTTGGGGAATCCAAATTAGATCAGACCTATGGCATTTGAAAGAAGCTTCAGAGGGCTACTACAGGGTTGAATTTCAGATATTGAAGATTTTTAATTACAGAGATAATTCAATTTCAATATCAAGCTCCTCAAAGTAAGTAAAAGGTGTGTATTTTTTTTCCGAATTGCATAAGTCTTGTTTGAAGAATCAAGTTGAATTGATTCCAAGGGAATATTGTAGAATAGGTATCAATATTGGATTCTAAAATGGCACCTAAAAAGAATTCAACACCCATTAAGCCTTCATAAGGCTCTACCATGACTCATGAAGATGAAGAATTGCAACACGATCTATCAAAATTACAAGAGCAAGTACAACAAATTTCACTCTTGCAAAGAGCAACAAAAAATGAAATGGAAGTTTTGAAGAAAGGCCTGGAAGTGAAGATGGACAGTTTGAAGAAAGGCATGGAAGCTAAGATGGATGACGTGGAAGTGAAGATGGACGGTTTGAAGAAAGGCGTGGAAGCTAAGATGGATGGCATGGAAGCTGGCATGGAAGCTAAGATGGATGATCTAAAATCAAACATCGAAGATTTGACAAAGTTGATACAAGAAATGTTTCCTAATGGTGAAAAGATAGTAGAAGAACCTCATGATGAGAAAAAAATAAATGTTAATCGTGATTTCATAAACTCTAATGTTAGCGGGAAGAACCACCATATTCCAAAAATGGATATAAGGAAGTTTGATGGAAAGGATCCTGTAACATGGATACTACAGATGGAGCAATATTTTGATCTCCATAATGTACAAAACACACAAAAGGTACGCATTGCAACTTTACATTTAGAACAAAATACATTTGTATGGTATCAATGGCTTTGCTCCCGTAAAAAAATTGTCACTTGGTCAATTTCTACGGAGGAAATGATAGCACATTATGAGGATACAAAGAGCAACACCTTCTTTAGCCAATTGATAAATCTCAAACAAAAGGGTTTAGTGGGGTAGCACATTGAGGACTTCCAAAAATTGAATATAAGGGTAACTGATATTCGAGAGGAACACAGGATTGATCTCTTCCTAGGCACTTTAAAGGATAACATCCAACATGAAGTTCGCGTTTTGGAACCTGATTCATTGGAGAAGGCATTCGGGTTGGCAAGAAAAGTTGAATGTAAAATTATGGCAACAAGGAAGCCTACCACTCAATTCTATAAAGAAGGAAGTGTGGCTACGCCTAGATTTCCACAACCTACAAGGTTGACACCACAACAATTGGAAGAAAAAAAGAGCAAAAGGGCTTTGCTACAGTTGTGATAGCAAATACACTAAAGGTCATAAGTGTGCTGAGAAGAAATTATTTTACATAGATTGTGAAGAAGAGGAAGAAAATGAACAAGAAGAGGATATACACCAGGAACCACCCCTAGAAGAGGAAGAAATGAATCCGACCATATCGTGTAATGCACTGGCAGGAATTACCACTCCTCAAACTCTCAGGATAGAAGGACATATAAAGAAGAAAAGGGTAATAGTGTTGATTGATTCAGGTAGCACCCATAATTTTATTCATTATAAGGTAGCCAAGGAATTAAATTGCTTCCTATACCCAGCACCAGAATGTCAAGTGATGGTTGCAAATGGAGGAACTATAAATTGCTCTGGAAAATGCCATAATATCAAGCTAACCATGGGGGAATATGTATTGACTAGTCCAATGCTTTCCATTCCTATGGGAAGTGCTGATGTTGTACTAGGAGTACAATGGTTACAATCTTTAGGGACGGTAGCTTTTAATTTTCAAGAACTTTTCTTGAAATTTTTTTCAGAAGGAAAGGAAGTCAAATTATGGGGTATTGAAGGGAAGCCGGGAAGGATAATAAGCTCTAATGTCATGAAAAAGCTTATAAAGAAAGAACAACGAGGCATAATTGCAAAATTATGCTCACTAGAAGTTTCGACATCAAAATCATCTATTTTTGCAGATCTCCAACAAGTCTTGGACAATCATTCCAAGGTGTTTGAAACTCCCAAAGGACTCCCACCTATTCATGATCATGATCATGCTATTCATTTGATTCCAGGAAGTGTTCCTCCAAACATCGGGCCTTATAGATATCCTTATGTCCAAAAGAGCGAAATTGAACGTATGATTGCAGAAATGTTAGAGGCGGGTATAATTCAACCTAGTCAAAGTTCTTTCTCTGCTCTTGTAGTATTGGTACACAAGAGGGATGGATCATGGCGAATGTGTTTGGATTATAGGGAGCTCAATAAGCTCACCATTAAACATAAATTTCCCATTCCTGTGATTGATGAATTATTGGATGAATTACATGGAGCAATTTATTTTACCAAGTTGGATCTTCGTTCGGGATATCATCAAATTAGAACAAAGACTGAAGATATTCCAAAAACAGCATTTCAAACTCATGAGGGTCATTATGAATTTTTGGTCATGCCTTTTGGCCTTACCAATGCACCTTCTACATTTCAAGGGTTGATGAATTCCATTTTCAAACCCTTCCTTAGAAAATTTGTGCTAGTATTTTTTGATGATATACTAATCTACAGCAGGTCTTGGAAGGATAGAGCCAATGCTAATTACAGGCAGCGACATGATGAACATCGGGTACCACAAAAGTTCCAATTGGGTGACAAAATTTGGCTACATTTGCAGAAAGAGTGCCTCGCTGGACCCCACTGCAAGCTTTCCCCACTCTGATATGGGCCATACACCATCACCAAGGCTGTAGGAGACAATACCTTCGAGCTCAACATTCCACCATTCCTTGGTTTGCATACAGTGTTCAATGTGGACCACCTCCAGCCATACTTTCCACCATTATTGGACACATCCGATATTGTAGGACAAATCACACCCACAAAGTTAAACCCGAACTGCATGGAACATGCCACAACTGATCAGATAATGGAAACACAGACTGCCAATGGAGGATCCAACTATATCGAGTTGTCAAAGAAAACCAACTTCTTCATCAGGGCAAGTCGTTCACCAAGGACCAAGTTCAACAGAATTTTTCTCACCTCATGAAGGCTCTCAACGCAATGGGGACCATTGCTTCGTAAGGGGGAAGGACTGATCCAGGTGGATATTGGTTTCCATCCACCTCTTCCACTTGGACCCCCACCATTGTTTCTTTCAAGTTTTCATTTTCCTTAATTGTAGCACAATTTAATATTTTTGGCAGCTCTTCGAGTCCTAAACTTCTAGAGCTGTTTTGAGGGACTAAAAGACGTTTTAGGGAAAATAGAGGAAATGAAAAAGCACCAAACTATTTTCCTAGTTTGTTTTCGGTCTCATCTTTTAGATCTTTGAAATGAGGTATTATGATAGCCAAACGGCCTTAGTATCCCTGCAAAGTTGCCCATCTCTTGTTAACACTAGCAGTACACTTTTTTGGTGCTTCATCTCTTAGGGTTAGGTTTTTGGATGTTTAGAGTTATTCATTATTTATCTATGATAAAAATGCCACCAAGCCTCATTGTACCACAGTTCAAAGGCATGTAGATGCCACATCTCTTCTCGGAGGTAAGCTATCATCGTCAGAGCTAGTTTATTTCCATTTTGTCTATAAGCATATTTTAGTTCTTTGATATTAATGAAATGAGGTATTATTTGTTGCACTTATGTATTTATGTTTATATATATATATATATATATATATATATATATATATATATTCTAGTACATTCCTACATAAGTTCGGTGCGGTATCGGAAGCGTTGCTCTTTCTCTACATTGTTTCTTTGCATGTCCCCAACGAGGTTGGGGTATAAGGATTTAGGGCTCGATCTGGTTGAACCTTTTCAAGATCAGCCTTGCAAACCCCAATGACCACCCATGGGGGACAAAAAGAAAGATGAGGGAGCAGGAGATCCTATCAAAATATTGCCCGAGGAGGCCCTCGAAAAACAAAGGAACAAGATGATGGATAACTTTGCCCAGATCTTTCAATGATTGCCCACCGACGTTGCATCTACATTCAACAGCCACTCTGGAGGCGCGACTCCCTTTGAGGTACAAGTAAACTTTGACATTCCAATATTTGAGGACCAAATAGATGCATATGTCGTAGATAAATGGTTAAATCGGTTAGGAGGATACTTTTCAGTTCATGACTTTTCCGACCAGGAAAATATTACTTTTACACTCCTAAAAGCCACCCCCCATGTCAAAGACTGGTGGGAAACCTACTGTGAGAAAAAGGACGAGAGGGAATCCTCACTATTTTTAGCTACATCCACTTGGAATTCTTTTCGAGACAGCATCAAGGAACAATATTACCTTGTCACTGGCTATGAAGATAAATACATAAAGTGGATCACGCCACGGAAGGGAAGGGACCAAGATGTTCTGGAGTTCAGAAATGGTTTTCATGCCCTTCATGAAAAGATAGGTGTCAAGGATTTCGAGCAACATTTGGTAATCAAGTACTGCAGTTTTTTGCATAAGTACATCTAGGACGAAATGTAGTTCTTGGACATCTTGTCACTCGGTGCCGCCTATCGATATGTTGTGAAGATCGAGCATAAGTTTAAACATAAGAAGCGGGAATTTGGATATTCAAATCCGAAACAAGGGAAAGGTGCCCCAAACCGCAGAAAAAAGGACAAAGCCAGGGCAGGGTGACCTAGAAAACCCATCGAAGTCGCAAGAAAAGAAAAACATCATGAAGACAAAGAGGGACACAGTAAAGTGGTGTGAGTTCCATAAGAGCTCCACTCACAACACGAGTGAGGGCCGAGCCAAACAGTCACTAGTGGCCGAGATGAAGGCTTCGATGGATGCATGGTGACTGCAGCCCATAACCCAGTCAAGAGGGCAGCAATGAGACTCCAGATTATTAAATAGACCCGGTGCTAGTGTTTCCACCACCAAGATCTAGAAGGATTAACTTAGAAGATACGGAGGGGGGGAAGCCTGCTACACTCATAGATGTCTCTAGATGAAGAGTTTCTCAGATTGTGGTTAGCTATTGATAAGTGCAGAAAGACCAAAGAACCTCATTTCACTAGAGGTTGTGAAGTTGCTAAGCCTACCGACCACAACATACCCACATCTGTACACCATCGGGTGGCTTCACCAAGGACGATATCTCCGCGTGAGCAAATAGTACCACCTCCCCTACAACATAAAGCCCTTCACAGATGAGGTATTGTGTGATGTTACTCCTCTCAAAGTTTGTGATGTATTATTAGGCCAACCATACTTAAGTGACATGTTGTGTATGAATCTAGTCCTCACACTGTTATTATTAATACGGGAAATAATTTGTACAAGATACTGGAGGTAGCACTGCCTACTGCCATCTCTTTGATTAATGCAAAGTTATGCAATATGATCATCTCCCAGACCAGGAAATTTGTTTTCCTTATGATTTTCCCTCAAGGCTAGAAGAAGATTGTGGCCACGACCTCTAGACAGGTCTCCTTCGCACGAAAACAACAGATGAATAAGGTCATGGAGTAGTACAGGGACATATTCACCTCACTCGTAGGGGTACCTCTACACTATTATGTCAAGCACTCCATCGATCTAATACTAGGCACGCCACTACGCAATGGACTGATCTCTAGATGCTCTGTTATGGAGAATGATGAAATCAAGAGGCAGATTCAGGAGTTGTTGTAGAAAGGGCACATTAGGCCAAGTTCATCACCTCGTGGGAGCTTGATCATGTTAGTACAAAAGAAGGGCGAGACCTAGAGACTCTGTATTGACTATCGTGCATTGAAAAAGATCACTGTCTGGAATAGGTATTCGATCCCACGAATTGATGTCCTATTGGACCAACTTGGGGGGGGGGGGGAATATTTCAGCAAGATTTATTTGAAGTCTAGTTATCACCATGCACCAATCAAACCCTTCGTTGTATGGAAGACTGCCTTTAAATCTAAGGAGGGCCTTTTCAAATGGTTGGTTAGGTTTTTCGGGTTGACGAATGTCCCCGCAACCCTCATGAGGTTGATGGACGAAATCTTGTGACCCTTCACCAACTCATTCGTGTGGTGTATTTGGATGACATCTTGATATTTAGCCATAGTTTAGAGGAGAAACTCCACCACATTTGACATTTCCTCCAGACAGTGCGCCAACAGAAGTTGTGTGCCAATTTGGGGAAATGCACTTTTGGCATGACCCATGTTCAATATCTGGGATACATCATTGATGAGCGGGGTGTACATGTGGAACCAACCAAGATACATTTTATTCATGATTGGCCAACCCCAACTACTCGAACAGAGCTCCGCAACTTTCTGGGTCTTTCCAACTTCTCCCGCAGGTTTGCGTTGGGTTTCTATTATATCACTAGGCCTCTGAGTCAAGTCACCAAGGGAAGAGGGAAAATAAAGTTCTTTTGGTCTGAATCCTAATAGAAGACATTCACCGAGTTGAAGCATCGAATCTTCTATGCAAAAATGCTCGCATTACTTGACCTACAACAACCATTTGAGATTGAGACACATGCCTATGACTATGGTATTGGTGCAGTTATTACTCAGTAGGGGAATCCAATGGCATATCACAGTGAGACACTTTCAGACACAATTTGAAAGTATGCCACCTATGACAAAGAGATGTATTCCATTGTGCAAACCTGCTGACAATGGAAGCATTAATTTCTCGGGAAGGAAACGATCATCCACATATACCACCGACCCTTGCATTCCATACAGACACAAGGGAAGTTGTAGAACGATTGCCATCATAAATGGTCCACATACCTACAACAATTTTATTTGAACCTTAAGCATAGGAAGGTAAGCACCAACAATGTTTTATACTGCCTCAGCTGACCTCCGATCATGGCACTGACCACTGTGCTCCATTCTTGTGGGCACGAGACTTCGGGGTGGCCACATATTTATAAAAGCGATCCAGAATTTGGCAACACATACCAGACACTCCTGGAAGGAAAACAAAGTTTCAAATTTTCACCTCCAGGATGCACTGTTATGACACCTGGGACACCTTTGTGTTCCTTCAAGTGAGCATGCCAATATAATTTGGGAAGCACACTATAGTCGAGTCACTGGACATTTCGGGGTGGAGAAAACAATGGCAGTATTACAAAAATGTTTCTATTGGCCTAACCTTCGACAGGATGTTGGGAAGTGCATTAGATCTTGCACTACTTGTGCCATTGCCAAATCGACCATCAAGAAGAAAGGCCTATATACTCCGATGCCTACCCCTAGTCGACCTTGGGAATCCATCTCCATGGATTACACGTTGGGCATTCCTTCTACCAAGCATGGAAACGACTGTGTTTTCATGGTCATCAATAGATTCTCTAAGATGGCCATTCTAGAGGCCTGCAAGAAGAGTATCATAGTAGAGGCCACTGTTGAAATATTCTTTAAACGAGTGTGGGTTCCCTTTGGGATCCCAGAGTCCATTTTCTCAGATTGGGACAATCCTTAGTACATTTTGGTCTAGTCTCTGGTCGATGCTGGATATTCTAACTCCACGACTTTCCACCCCCAAACTAATGGCCAAACAAAGGTCGTCAACATGATGATTGTACACATTCTACGCATCTACAACTTGAATCATCCCCGCACATGGGATGAAAGCCTCCCCTATGTACAACGCAACTACAACTGATCTCTCCATAGCTCTTTATCCCACACAACTTCCCACTGCAGTGGGTTGGGGTTCCGACCACTATGTCCCATTGATGTGGCCTTCATTGCTGGCTGCTGAGCCAGTTCAACTCATATCCAATCCAAGTGACAGGGGGAATATCTTCATTGGGCATGGTCAACATGTCTACCATGGAGTCCATGACATATTGGAAAAGCCAATGCTTAAGTACAAACAATGCATTAGGGAATTTTGAGGTCTAAAAATGGGCCTCCTAAGGAAATAATAAAATAATAGCTAAATCAATAAAATAATATTTATCAATTTGCAATTCACTTTTTGCACCACAATCAATGTAACCATGGTTAAATTCAATTCAAAATTTGTACCAAAATAAAATTAATAAAAAAATTGTATTGATGTGACTATAAATAAGAATGAGTTTTTCAAGAAAAAGTCATTGTCATTGAACAACTAATGCATTTGTCCTTTGTACTTGAATAAATTAAAATAAAATATAAATATAAATTCATAAATTATTAATTATATAATATGTTATTAATTAAAAATTATATTATTTAAATCGTATAATAACATGTAATTAATGTACTATATAAAAATAATATAATAAATGTAAAATATTATTTTATGTATGAATTTAATTCAAAAAATGTGAAATGACATTTATTATGAGTACTTTACTTTGACTTTAAAGTTACTTAGAGCACTACCATGGTTAACTATGAAAATAATATAATAAATGTAATATATTATTTTATGTATGAATTTCTTTCAAAAAATGTGAAATGACATTTATTATGAGTAATTTACTTTGACTTTGAAGTACTTAGAGCACTACCATGGTTAACCATGAGTTTTTATCCACCATTGAAAATGTGACAAGTAAGTACCTTTAACTCAAGCAATGCCACCTGAACCATTAGGGATGATGTCATCTCCTAAAATGTGATTGGTTCTCATAAAATGAATTTTGGTTGTACATTTTCCTTAGGAGGTCGATTTTAGACCTCAAAATTCCCCTAATGACATGATAAACATTAGGTGCCACACAAGTTCCAGGTGGGTGACAAAGTTTTTCTACATTTGCAGAAGGAGTGCCTCGCTGGACCCCACCGCAAGCTTAGCCTGCTCCGATATGGACCATACACCATCACCAAGGTTGTAGGAGACATTGCCTTTGAGCTCAACATTCCACCATTCCTTGGTTTGCACCTAGTGTTCAATGTGGACCGCCTTCGACCATATTTTACACCATTATTGGACACATTCGATATTGCAGAACGACTCACACCCATGGAGTTAAACCCAAAATACATGGAACATGCCACAACTGATCGGATCATGGACACACAGATCAAGAAAAACCACCAACAGAGGATCCAACTATATTGAGTTTTCAAAGCAGGCCAACGCCTTCACCAGGGCAAATGGTTCACCAAGGACCAAGTTCAATAGAAATTTCCTCACCTTATGGAGGCTCTCAATGCAATGGGGAACATTGCTTCCTAAGGGGCAAGGATTGATCTAGGTGGATATTGGTTGCCACTCACCTCTTCCACTTGGATCCCTACCATTGTTTCCTTCAATTTTCCTTAATTGTAGCACAATTTACTATTTTTGGCAGTTTTTCGGGTCCTAAACTTTTAGAGCCATTTTTGAAGAACTAAAAGAAGTTTTAGGGTAAACGGAGAGACCGGAAAAATTCCAATCCATTTTTCTAGTTTTTTTTCGGACTCCTCACAGAGATCTTTGAAATGAGGTATTACGATATAGCCAAATAGAGATCATAAGCCAAAGTTACGACCCTAGGAATTTGACGTTCTAACTTACCCCAACGGGGCCCATAGGCTTTTGGCGCTTCATCTCGTAGGGTTAGGTTTTTTGGATGTTTAGGGTTTCTCATTGTTTCTCAATGATAAAAAGGCCACCGAGCCTCATTGCAACATATTTCAAAGATGTAGCCGCCACATCTCTTCTCAGAGATAAGCTACCATCGCCCGAGCTAGTTTATTTCAATTATGTATGTATGCATATTTCAGTTCTTTGATATTAATGAAATGAAGTTTTAGTTATGCTGCACTTTTGTATTTATGTTTATACATGTATTCTATTGCGTTCCTGCATAATTTCAGATTAGTGGTATCAGAGAAATCTGCTCTTTCTCAATTTTTATTTGCATGTCCCCAATGAGGTTGGGCTATAAGGAGTTAGGGTTTGATCTGGTTGAAAATTTGCAAGATTTGCCTCACAAAACTCGACGACCTCCCATAGCAGATGAAAACAAAGATGAGGGAGCAAGAGATCCTTTCAAAATATTGCTCGAGGAGGCCCTCTAGAAATAAAAGAATGCGATGATGGATAACTTTTCCGAGATCCTTCGACGACTACCCAAAGATGGCACATATTCCTCTGACAACCACTCTAGAGGTGCCACTCCTTTTAAGGTACAATTTAACTTTGACATTCCCATATTTGAAGGCCAGATAGGTGCGAACACCATAGATAAATGGTTAAATATGTTGGAAGGATACTTTTTAGTTCATGAATTTTCCGACCAGGAAAAGATTACTTTTGCACTCCTGAAAGTCGCCCCCATGTAAAAGACTAGTGGGAAACCTACTATGAGAAAAAGGACGAGAGGGAATCCTCACTGTTTTCAGCCGCACCCACTTGGAATTATTTTTGAGATGCCATTAAAGAAAAATATTACATTTTCGGTAGATATGAAGATAACTACATAAAGAGGACCATGCTGCGGCAGGGAAGGGACCAAGATGTGCCGTAGTTCTCAAATAGTTTTCATGCCCTTCACACGAAGCTGGGTATCAAGTATTTTGAGTGGAATTTGGTACTCAAGTACCGCGACTATTTGCATAAGTACATCCAAGACGAAATGGAGTTCCTAGACATCTCCTCGCTTGGTGCCACCTATTGATATGTTGTCAAGATTAAGCATATTTTTAAACAGAAAAAGCGCGAATTTGGATCTGCGAATCCAAAACAAGGGAAAGGAGCCCCCAAACCATAGAATAAATGAAAAAGCCAAGGTGGGGTGACCCAAGACAACCCATCGAATCCGCAAGAAAATAACAACACCACGAAGGCAAAGAAGGACAGGGGAAAGTGGTGTGACTTCCATAAGAGCTCTACTCATAACATGAGTGAGTGTCGAGCCAAGAAATCACTTGTGGTCGAGTTGAAGGCTTCTTAGTTAGACACATGCTCTGAATCTATGTCAGAACTCGATAAGGGGAATGAATTCGACAAAAGAAATCTAGAATTTGGCAACACATACCATACACTCCTAGAAGGAAAAAAAGTTCCAAATTTTCACTTCTAGGATGGACTTTTGGTGCCACCTAGGACACCTATGTGTTCCTTCAAGCGAGTGTGCCAAGATGATTTGGGAAGCGCACTACAGTCGAGTCATTGGACATTTCTGGTTGGAGAAAACAATGGAAGTACTAAAAATGTATTTCTATTGGTCGAAGCTTCAACAAGATGTTGGGAAGTACATAAGATCCTGCACTTCCTGCGCCATTTCCAAATCGAACATTAAGAAGAAAGGCCTATATACTCTGCTTCCTACCCTTAGTAGACCTTGGGAATCAATATCCATGGATTACATGTCGGACACTCCTTCTACCAAGCATGGAAATGAGTATGTTTTTGTGGTCATCGACAAATTCTCTAAGATGGCCATTCTGGTGGCCTGCAAGAAGAGTATCACAATAGAGGCCACTACTAAACTCTTCTTTGAACGAGTGTGGGTGCACTTTGGGATCCCACATTCCATTATCTCAGACCATGACAATAGGTTCCTAAGTACATTTTGGTCAGGTCTCTGGTTGATGTTGGATACCAAGATCACTAAGTCCACAAATTTCCACCCCCAAACTGATGGCCAAATAGAGGTTGTCAAGAGGATGGTCGTACACATTCGGTGCATGTACCACTCGAAGCATCCTCACACATGGGATGAAAGCCTCCCCTATTTCTAGTATAGCTACAACCGAGCTTTCCATAACTCAACTGGCAAGAACCCCTTTAATGTGGGGTTGGGATTCGAGCCGTTATGTCCCATTGATGTGGCCATACCATTTATAACTACTCAGGAAGGTTCGACTCATGTCCAATCCAAAGCTGACAGTGCGATAAACTTCATTAAGTGCAGTTAACATGTCCACCAGTAGGTCCATGACATATTGGACAAAGATAATGCTAAGTAAATGCAATGACATGATCAACATCGGGTGCCACACAAGTGCGAGGTGGGCAAAAAAGTTTGGCTACATTTTCAGAAGGAACGACTCACTGGACCCCACCGCAAGCTTCGCCCACTCTGATATGAGCCATACACCATCACCAAGGGTGTAGGAGAAAATGCCTTTGAGCTCAACATTCCACCATTCCTTGGTTTGCACACAATGTTCAATGTGGACCTCCTTTGGCCATACTTTCCACCACTATTGGACACATTCAATATGGAAGAACAACTCACACCCATGGAGTTAAACTCGAACTTCATTGAACATGCCACAATAGACTGGATCAAGTACACATAGATCAAGAACACTCACCAATAGAGGATCCAACTATATTTATTTATCAAAGCAGGCCAACTCCTTCACCAGGGCAAGTGGTTCATCATGGACCAAGTTCAACATAAATTTCCTCACCTCATGGAGGCTCTCAACACAATGGTGACATTTGCTTCCTAAGGGGGAAGGAATGATCTGGATGGATATTTGTTTCCACCTGCCTCTTCCACTTGGACCCCCACCATTTTTTCTTTGAAGTTTCCAGTTTCCTTAATTGTAGTACAATTTACTGTTATTGGAAGCTTTTGGGTCCTAAACTTTTGGAGCCGTTTTGAGGGACTAAAAGACGTTTTTAAGGAAAACAGAGAGAACAAAAACTCCTAAACTTGATGTGCCAATTTGGTTTCTTCCTCTTCTTCCTTCCAAATCTTCGAAATGAGGTATTATGATAGCCAAACGGAGATCGTATGCCAAAGTTACGACCCTGGTAAGTTGACGTTCAAACTTACCCTAACGGGGCCCACAAGCTTTTGGTGCTTCATCTCCCAGGGTTAGTTTTTTGGATGTTTAGGGTTTCTCATTATTTATCAATGATAAAAAGGCCACTGATCCTCATTGTAACATAGTTTAGAGGCATGTATCCGCCACATCTCTTCTCAGAGATAAGCTACCATCTCCTGAGCTAGTTTATTTCCATTATGTATGTAATCATATGTTAGTTCTTTGGTATTAATGACATGAAGTTTTATTTCTGCTGCAATTATGTATTTATGTTTATATTTTTATTCTATTGTGTTCATGAATAAGTTCTGATCAAAGAATCGAGTCCTACAATAGTGTGCTAATATCCATCAGCTGAGAATTAATTTCAAGAGAAGTGTTACCTCTTTTCTTACTTCCAGGTTGCTAAGCCTTACTAGTAGATGATTCTACTGCATTGATTTCAGAAGTAATTTAAGGAGAAGTGTTTTCATTGGGTGAAATTTGTGTGGCCACAGTGTGATTATTTTTAGAATATTCTTAGATTTTTTACCCTTTGACTTTTGGCTAACAGAACCAACTTCACCATCAGCGGTGTGAGATCTTGTAGGAGTTGAAACTTGTTGAGTTGAACTTGATGGGCGTGGTAAATTTGGAATATCTTTATACAAAGTGTCAGATTGTGAATAAACAATATCTAAGTATTGGGCACACGCAATAACATGCTCTTCCATTAAAACTCCTCCTTTAGCAACATTTTTTCATTATATCAGGAAGTAAATATTTAGTGAACCATTCAACTAATATTTGGTCTAGAATATAAACTGACTAAACTATGTCTACATCTCCATTCATGTATGTGATCTAAAATGTAGGTAGAATCAAACTGTTTTAACGAAGTCAAAAGTTTGGTACCAATATCATATCAAATAGGTAACTGAAAATGCGTTAAAAATTTTGTTGCCAAGGAATTGAAATTGTGGAAAGAGGCACATGGTAACTCAATGTATCATTTTGTTGTTGAACTTGTTAGAGTTCGTTGGAAAAGTCGTAATCTCATAGAATCATCATTTAATTAATGTGAGGAACACCATATGTGATATGTCATAACATGATTTGATGGATATTCTCTAGATTTACCCTCAAATTTCGGTATATTGCTTGGTAATTTAGTAGGATTCAATGACCAAAAGGATAATAATAAATGGGATTGTTTGTGAGTTGGGATAAATCTGGTAAATCTAATATTGCAATCAAATGTAATTGTCGGTTAAAGTCTTACTGATAATATTGATACACTTGAAGATTAAGTCCAACCCCTCGAGGAGGATATAGCTTAAGCAGTTGGAATTTACATTCCCCCAGGGTAACGAGGGTAAGTAATACTAGGTTGTAGTTGAATTAGAAATTGAAAAGTATGACTAGGGTATGGTTGACTATGAGAAGGTTGATTCTTATACAATTGACCCTATACCATTTGACTCTAGTAAAATTGGCCTTGAAAAGGTTGACCTTGATAGGCTTGACCTTGAAAAGGTTTCCCTTTATAGGCTTGACCATGATATGATTTTTAAATCATTCCTGCATTAGGTTAACCAATAGGTATTTTTTTTTTCGACTGGAAAGTTTGAGGTATAGTCTCATCAGTTTGATAAGAAGATGCTTAAGGTATTTCCTATGTAGGTTGTTGAATTGATATCATCGTTGTACCTTATATAATCATTTGTATAATTTGTTTAAGGTGTACTTGAAACTGGTTTTTGAACAATTACTTTCATAATAGGCTGAACAGAAGTTTGAGGAATACTCTGGACAAGTTGCTGGATATATGTTTAAGGAATATTATAAATAGGCTACTAGGAAGATGTTTGAGGAATACCCCGAACAAGTTGTTAAACATGTGTTTGAGGTATAGGTTGGCCAATATCTTGGGCATCTTGATAAACAGGCACTTGTGGATAATCTTGAACAAGTAGTTGAACATAAATAGGGTTCCAAATGGTACTCCCCATTCTTGGAAAAGGAGCACCAATCAAGCATTGAGATATAATAGTTTGGCTTGGACCGACTTGAGGTATATGACCAAGGTTTGTACAAGTTTTGGCAAGAGGTTGTCCTATAATTAGAAGATACATTCCACTAGGAGTTTGTCCTCCAGGTGGAATGTAGGGCGATTTCTCCCGAGATGGAGTTGGTTGAGGAGTACCTATATTACCATATATCATACTAATGTATTGGTATGTTGCCAAAGGTATTCCAGGCATAGAATTTATGCTTTGAGACAGTAGTTCATAAATTAGAAGCAGATAAAATAGATGAGATTCTAGAGAGCCAAGTATAAATTTGAGCAGAAGGAGTGCCTCCCGGAAAAGTTCCAGTAAGTGACTGATACCCAGCGGGAACCGAAGGCCCAACAAATAAGAATTCCAGAGATCCTGTAAACAAAGAAGTTACAACAAGTTGGCTTGCCGGAGGAGTTTCAGACATGATTTTCCTAGGTGTGAAATCAAAAGGAGTACGTAAATGAGGAATACCTTGACCTAAATAGTTCAAAGGGGTAAAATACGAGGTATCTAGTAAAAAAGGATCAAAAGGAAGCCTTGGAAAAACTAATGGGTCACCAACAGTAAGAGGAGTATATAGTGATTCTTCCTCTTCTTCTTCAGTAATATATTCAATGCTTAGAAGACCAAGAGGTAAAATAGGTGTAATTACAGTTCTTCTTCGAGATGAAGTCAGTAAAGGAGTAGGGGCTATAGCGGATGAAGGTGATTCAGACTCAAAAAAATCAAATTCAGGTTCTTCAACATTGTGTTCCATAAATTCGGTCTCTAAAGTTTCACTGATCTCAAATTCTAATAGCAGAAGTGTCCTATGACACACAAATTTTATTAATTAGGAAAAGAAAATTATATAGAAACTTTGCAAGAGTTTACACACGAAAACTCAACTCTCTTCCATGCAGGAAAACATGTTTTGAATAAGCTAAATATCCTAACCTATTTTAGTTATGGATCACTTATTTAATTAACAAGTGTCCATTTACATTAAATGTTATCCTAACAAATCTACTAACTAATTTCCTAAATTGGAGCCTAAGAAATGACACCTTTATAGATGCCATATCTTTTACAACAATTCAATATTCAAAAAGGTCACCAATATCTAATTAAATATTATATTATAACTTATTAAACTAAGATTTATGTATTTTGTGATGCAGGGGCATTAGACACTAGCCAGCAATGTAGGAATTTTGTCCACATGTTGTGGCTAGGAGGGATCAAACTCATTTGAATTGGTAACAGCAAGGTGTCAATACCTTAGCTGTCTGTTGCATTTAGATCAGTTAGAGTCAGTAGAAGTCGAATAGTTTTAGGTTCAGTCCATCTGTCATGTTCAGTTATTCGAATGAATGTAATTAGGCTTTTTGTTAGATTAGAAACGGTCCTCAGAGAGGAACCGAAGAGACACATAATAATACATATAAATTGTATTCCCCGGATGCATTGAAGGGGAGGAGATTTCTGTAGTAAAATCTGAGTGTTAAGAAATTGCTTCTTGTTGAATAAATTTAGGTGCTCGTTGATTATCAAATTGTCTTGAATTGATCTTTGTGAGGGAATTTGTTTAATTGCGAGGTGGTTGAACACTGTTCTATGTATAATTGTTGAATAGAGTTGCTGTGTAATCTCCGCATACCTCTCTGTCCATTGTTGATCGTAGATTTCTCTTGAATTGTCAGAATAGGCTCTGTTGAATTAAATCCCCGAAAGAGGCCATAGTCGGATGTAATTAGTCCTCGTAACATACTTACATTGTACCCAAACCATCTCTGAGAATGAATTCGTAAAGATGTTTGCCACAAGCTCTGGTTGTGAAACCCTGCTTACAGAGAATTAAGTTCAGTTGTGAATTGAGAGTGTTGTTCCGAGAGTCGAACCTGAGTTTAGTGAATTAGAGCGAATAGGAAGAAGGGTGTTAACCCCGTTTTAACCTACAGTCACCTACTGTTCAAAAGTCGGAAGCAGTTTGATCGCACCGCCTTTGTAGGGTAAGTTGTATTTCCAATTCGGACGCGATCTGTGCCATAGGCTGACACCGCCCTCATCACATGCCATCGCGCATTAACTATCGACTGTGGACTCAACGCGATATCGACGTATGCCGTCCAATCTGAGTCTGGCTCATCGAATGGTGATCGCTCTCAAAAGAGCTCGGAGGATAATCTAAGGTATGGTGTGTGTATTTAATTGAACCGTCGATTATGTATGTGGACCTGGGACCTAAGGCATGCCAAAGTGTTCATTGTAAGCGTCGTTGGGTATTAATATAAGCCTAAAATATATTTTAGTACCTTAACTTTCCCGACGGTTGGACTTAGGATTGCCGTGGGTTGTGTTGCGGAGTCATAAGGTGTTTGGCATAATACCAAAAACGACTTATGTTATGACTTAAATGTATTTCATATGATTTATATGCTTGGAACTTAGAATACAAGGACAACATATATATATATGTGTGTGTGTGTGTGTGTGTGTGAAGGATCATAGTCCAAGTTGCTTATAAATTTAATTGTTAATTTCTCTGAAATTGATAAATAAATTTATAAAGGAGTTGAGAAATGAACTGAGTTAATTCAAAAGAAAATGCTGACAGAGCTACATTAGAGACCAGCTCTCCTTGGGGGCCAGATTCAATTTTGTTGCTGTCAATTGTGGTATCAGAGTTGTTTTTGAGTTGTTCTTGCAGAGATTTAACATGGAAATCAGAGTTGGTAGAGGTGCTGGTAGAAGGAGAGGCGGACCTGTTGCCAATGCAGAAGTGTTGGAGACCTTGCAGAGGTTTGAAGCTAGAATGGATGCCATGGAGAGAGGAAAACCCAGAGATCCTGAAGACATCAATGAACCTGAATTAGAATAAGCTGGAGAAAATGCTGAGATTCCTCTTTACATGAGGCTCCTCAGAATTGTTCTGGGGTCTGCAGTTAAGCCCAGGATTGAAGTGTCAAGTTTTGCAGGAGGGCTAAATCCAGAAGAGCTGGTGGACTAGATTAATGAAATGAACAAGTGCTTTGACTATGAAGAAATGAGCGAAGATAAGAAGGTCAAGTTTGTAGTAACAAAGCTGAAGGGACATGCTGCACTTTGGTGGGATGGAGTGCAAGCAGAAAGAAGGAGAGCTGGAAAAAAGCCTATCAAAAGCTGTACCAGAATGATGGCTAAGCTAAAAGGTAAATTCTTGCCTAGTGATTATCAGCTAACATTTTTTAGGAAAATGCAGAACCTGAGACAGAGGTTGCTGACAGTAAAGGAATACACAGAAGAATTCTATAGAGTAAGTATAAGAGCTGGACAATTTCAGGACACACCCAAGAAGATTTCCAGATATGTGAATGGTCTCAAGCTGGAGATCCAAGATGAAATTGGTCTTCTATCTCCAAACACAGTTGAAGAGGCCTATCAGATGGCCTTGAAAGCAGAGGAGAAACTCCTGAGAAAGCAGTCTGCCAAAGGGAGAGGTACTTTCCGTGGAAAGGGAAGTCAGGGTGGTAGAGGAAAGCCTGCTACACCTAGGGATGGAGCTAATAGTAGCTCACCTCAGAATGCATCTACAGAGTGTGATGCCAGGGGCAGAAGGGGTTCTTACAGAGGAAGAGGAGGCAGAGGCAGAGGTAGAGAATTGAGGTGCTATAGATGTCATCAAGTGGGACAAAAGCACTATGAGTGCCTAGAGAACATGGGTGCTGGTCCAAGAAATGATGTTGTTTCCCAGGCTAGAGAAGAGGCAACAATTGAAGAAGAAATTCTACCAGATAGGGGAGAGTCCTTGGTCGTTAATAAGGTCCTGTTGAAACAAGCCAAAGAGGTCACTGAGCCTGCAAAAAGGAAGACTTTGTTTATGAACATATGCAAAGTCCAGGGGAAATGCTGCTAGCTAGTCATTGATAGTGGCAGCACAGACAATCTGGTTTCCACTGAGGTGATAGAGAAGTTGAAGCTGAAGACAAGGGAGCATCCAACTCCCTACAGGGTGTCCTGGCTGCATAAAGGGCACTAGCTGATTGTAAAGGAACAATGTGAGATAGAGATGCAAATGGGAAACTACAAAGACAAGGTCCTGTGTGATGTGATGCCCATGGATGTGTGTCACATACTGCTGGGTAGACCTTGGCAGTTTGACAGAGCAACAATGCATGATGGAAAGAAGAACACTTACAAGTTCTTCAAAGATGGGGTACATCATACATTGATACCCATGGAAGAAGGAGAACCATCAAGCAGAGTGGCTGATCCAAAAACCTTGTTGCTGAGCGGGAAGGAGTATCTACAGCAGATTGAAGAAGAAGAGGTAAGCTTTGCTTTAGTTTGCAAACCTAAGGTAGTTCTTACTTTTACAAAGATTTCTGATTTGCCAATAGAAATCCAAGAGATGTTAAGCAGTTATTGTGACATTGTTGTGGATGATTTACTTGATGAGCTGCCCCCTATGAGAAAGATCAACCATCAGATAGATTTTATCCCTGGTTCAAATTTGCCAAATAAGGCAGCCTACAAGATGACTCCCATAGAGAATGAGGAAATCAGGAAGCAATTACAAGAATTGGTGGACAAGGGACTGATCAGTGAAAGTTTGAGTCCATGTGCTATACCAGCAGTATTGAGCCCAAAGAAAGATGGAGGCTGGATAATGTGTACTGATTCCAGAGCAATCAATAAGATAAAAATTAGGTACAGATTCCCTTTGCCCAGAGTTGAGGATTTAATGGATTGTTTGAGTGGTGCAAAATATTTTTCAAAGTTAGATTTAAAAAGTGGATATCATCAGATTAGAATAAAGGAGGGTGATGAGTGGAAAACTGCCTTTAAAATGAATGAAGGACTGTATGAATGGATGGTAATGCCTTTTGGGTTGTCAAATGTACCTAGTACTTTTATGAGACTTATGAATAAAGTGTTGAAAGAATTCATTGGTAAATTTGTGATGGTGTATCTGGATGATATATTAGTTTTCAACAAAACTAAAGAAGAACATCTAAGGCATCTTAATTATGTCTTGAAGAAGTTGCACCAAGAGAAAATGCTGATAAACTTAAAGAAATGCTCATTCATGAAGGAAGAGTTGGTGTATTTGGGTTTTGTTGTTTCTGCAGAAGGATTGAAGATGGACCCAGAAAAGGTTAAGGCAATTGTGGAGTGGCCTTCACCCAAAAATGTCTTTGAGGTAAGCAGTTTCCATGGACTTGCCAGTTTTTACAGGAAATTTATAAGAAAATTCAGTAAGATTAATGCACCCATCATTGAGACAATAAAAAAGAGCAAACAACCATTTAAATGGACTGCTGAAGCAGAGAGAAACTTTAAACTTTTGAAACAAAAGATAACTGAAAAGCCTGTTTTGATTCTGCCTGATTTTGCTAAACCATTTCAAGTGAAGTGTGAGGCCAGTGGAGAAGCCATTGGAGCTGTGTTGAGTCAGGATGACAGGCCTGTAGCTTATTTCAGTGAAAAGCTGAATGACACTAGAAGGAAGTATTCCTCTTATGAGAAGGAATTCTATGCAATTGCTCAGGCATTGAAAAAGTGGAGGCATTATTTAATGTCCAAAGAATTTGTATTATACTCTGATAACCATGCTTTGTAGTACATTGTACAGCAGCCTAAGTTAAATCATAAGCATGCCAAGTGGGTTGAGTATCTCCAAGGTTTTAACTTTGTTTTAAAACATATAAGTGACCAAGCAAATAAAGTAGCTGATGCTTTGAGTAGGAGGCACATGCTTGTTCAAGAAACCAATTTTGAAGTTGTAGGATTTGATTTCCTCAAAGAACTGTATAAAACAGATCAGATTTTAAGGAAGCATTTGAAGCATGTTGTAACCCTGTTCTAACAGATAGAAGCCAGTGGCTGGATTATTTCTTGCAGGAGGACTTACTATTCAGAAGAAACCAACTATGTGTACCAAAATGTTCCATGAGAGAAAATTTGATCAAGGAGAAGCATAGTGGTGGACTTGCTGGGCACTTTGGTACTGATAAAAATTATGAGCAGCTGAGTCACTTCTATTATTGGCCCAAGATGAGAGTAGAAGTGGACAAGTTTGTAAAGAATTGCAAAATCTGTCAATATGCCAAAGGAAGGAGCCAAAACGCAGGATTGTACACTCCCTTGCCTATTCCAGACAGGCCTTGGGACATGGTGAGTATGGATTTTGTTCTAGGATTGCCCAAGACTCAAAGAGGGAATGATGCAATATTCGTTGTAGTGGACAGATTTTCCAAAATGGCACATTTTATTCCATGTTATAAAACTAGTGATGCCACCCATGTTGCTAACTTGTTTTTCAAAGAAGTTGTTAAGTTGCATGGGTTGCCCAAGAGTATTGTTTCAGACAGAGACACCAGATTTGTGGGCCATTTTTGGAGGACATTGTGGAAGAAACTTGGTACCAAACTGAGTTTCAGCTCAGCTTATCATCCTCAGACTGATGGACAAACTGAGGTAGTGAATAGAAGTCTGGGAAATTTGTTGAGAAGTCTTGCAAGAGAGCATCCCAAGCAGTGGGATCATATTTTTCCCCAGGCAGAATATGAATATAATGACTCACCAAACAGAAGCACAGGGCAGAGTCCATTCCATATTGTTTATGGAATGCACCCCAAAGGAACATCAGAGTTAAGGAATCTGGGAAAGGCAGAACTGAGGAATGCTGATGGCGAGGAATTTGCTTCAGAAATCCGAGCCATACATGAACAAGTGAAACAACAACTACAAGGCAGCAACATCAAATACAAGGGCAGAGAAGACTTGAGCAGAAAAGAAATCCATTTTGAAGTAGGAGATCTGGTTTTGGCACACTTGAGAAAGGAGAGATTCCCAAAGAAGCAGTATAACATACTGAAGTTTAAAAAGATTGGGCCATGCAAGATACTTAGGAATTTTTCTGCTAATGCTTATGAGATTGAATTGCCTCTCGATGTTGGAATATCTCCCATTTTTAATGTTGCAGATTTGTACAAGTATGAAGATGAAGGTGTAGAAGAAGGACCAGCAGACAAGGAACAATTGAGTGGGCAAAGCAGCTACCTCCAGCACAACCACTGCAACCAGAGAAGATATTGGACAAAAGAGTGTTCAAGAAGACCAGAGGACAAGAGTACTTTCAATACTTAATCAAGTGGAAAGACCAGCGAGAGGAAGATGCCACTTGGATGACTGAAGGAATGTTGCAGAAGATAGGCAGATCAGTGGAAGAACTCATGGACAGGAGTCCATGAAAGAAAATTTCCCTCGGGAGTCTGATGCAGGGGCATTAGACACTAGCCATCAATGTAGGAATTTTGTCCACATGTTTTGGCTAGGAGGGATCAAACTCATTTGAATTGGTAACAACAAGGTGTCAATACCTTAGCTGTCTGTTGCATTTAGATCAGTTAGAGTCAGTAGAAGTCGAATAGTTTTAGGTTCAGTCCATCTGTCATGTTCAGTTATTCGAATGAATGTAATTAGGATTTTTGTTAGATCAGAAATAGTCCTCAGAGAGGAACCGAAGAGACACATAATAATACATATAAATTGTATTCCCCGGATGCATTGTAGGGGAGGAGATTTCTGCAGTAAAATCTGAGTGTTAAGCAATTGCTTCCTGTTGAATAAATTTCGGTGCTCGTTAATTATAAAATTGTCTTGAATTGATCTTTGTGAGGGAATTTGTTTAATTGCGAGGTGGTTGAACACTGTTCTGTGTATAATTGTTGAATAGAGTTGTTGTGTAATCTCCGCATACCTCTCTGTCCATTATTGATCGTAGATTTCTCTTGAATTGTCAGAATAGGCTCTGTTGAATTAAATCCCTGGAAGAGGACATAGTCGGATGTAATCAGTCCTCGTAACATACTTACATTGTACCCAAACTGTCTCTGATAATGAATTCATAAAGATGTTTGCCGCAAGCTCTGGTTGTGAAACCCCGCTTACAGAGAATTACGTTCGGTTGTGAACTGAGAGTGTTGTTTCGAGCGAACCTGATTTTAGTGAATCAGAGTGAATAGGAAGAAGGGTGTTAACTTCAGTTTAACCTACAGTCACCTACTGTTCAAAAGTCGGAAGCAGTTTGATCGTATTGCCTTTGTAGGGTAAGCTGTATTTCCAATTCGGACGCGATCTGTGCCATAGGCTGACACGTGGCCTTAAGCGGTTTGGAGATATCGCCCTCATCGCATGCCATCGCGTGTTAACTGTCGACTGTGGACTCAGTGCGATATCGACGTATGTCGTTAGATCTAAGGCTGGCTCATCGAATGGTGATTGCTCTCAAAAGAGCTCGGAGGATAATCTAAGGTATGGTGTGTGTATTTAATTGAACCGTCGATTATGTATGTGGACCCGAGACTTAAGGCATGCTAAAGTGTTCATTGTAAGCATCGTTAGGTATTAATATAAGCCTAAAATATATTTTAATACCTTAACTTTCCCGACGGTTGGACTTAGGATTGCCGTGGGTTGTGTTGTGGAGTCATAAGATGTTTGGCATAATACCAAAAAGGACTTATGTTATGACTTAAATGTATTTCATATGATTTATATGCGTGGAACTTAGAATACAAGGACAACATATATATATATATATATATATATATATCTGTGTGTGTGTGTGTGAAGGATCATAGTCCAAGTTGCTTATAAATTTAATTGTCAATTCCTCTGAAATTGATAAATAAATTTATAAAGGAGTTGAGAAATGAACTGAGTTAATTCAAAAGAAAATGCTGACAGAGCTACATTAGAGACCAGCTCTCCTTGGGGGCCAGATTCAATTTTGTTGCTGTCATTTTGGATCATCTAACATTCCCCCCTATGATCCAAATGTTAGTGTAAAATCTTATCGCAGGTGTATGAAATATCCTACTTTAGCTATGCATGAAGAATAGCCCTAACAACAGAAGTGGTTGTTCAACCCTTTAGATCTGCAATAGACAGTTAGAACAAATTCTGCAAAAAACAAGATCTATGCAGTAAAAGTAGCTAAACAATAAAAAGAAATAGTAATAACTCCAAGTAGCCAACAGACATGACAATATTAAAAGAATGATTTTATATTATGTAACACTTGGTAAAGGAAACAAGTAAATGGTACTAGTCCCCCTCGATAGGATAGATTCTTGGTTGTCCTCAATGCTTTAGCTTTGCGAGTTTCTCTCTCTCAATGGTGTAGAAAACCAAAAGCATGTGTTGAACTCAAATGGGAGCACAAATGGAAAAAGAAAATGATAGTGATAATGAGAATGATAAAAGTGAAGAATGAATGGAAAAACCCTCCTATTTATAACAAAATATTGAGTTATCCTCCATAATGGTGAATAATAAAATATTATTAACCAAGATTTAGATCTAACTGTTTGGAATATTTTATTATATTTTGCTGGAGGGAAAATGTATTTAAATTGGTTAAATACCTTTATTTATAAATAATAAACAAATAAATGATTTATTTATTATTTCAATAATGTGGTTAAAGAATTATACACAAATAATTAAAATTTTAATTATTTTTAGGTGATTTTCTCAAATTTAACAAGGAATAATAACTAATAATGATTTAATTAATTACTCCTAGAGAAAAATAAGAAAAATAATGATTTATCTAATTTTTTTTCATAATTGGGTTAAATATGTCCATGAATATTATTTAAACAATGGTTTAATTAATTATTCCTAGAGCAAAATCAAATAAATAAGGATTAATTTAATTATTCCTCATGGAGTTTCTTGTTTTAACCAGAAATAACTTAATAAAATATGGTTTATTAAATTATTTCTTATAGTGAAAACAATTTTACTATGGTAAAATTGGTCTTACATGGTGTACTTCGATCCATCTAATTAGAAATGGTTATATGACCAATTTTGGTGATAGCACCAAAGATACATTACAACAGATACCAAGTTCATCCCTGAACTTAGTAAATTTTATCTTTGCAAGTGGTTTTGTGAAAATATCAGAGATATGATCTTCTGAACGACAATAAATCGACTTGATGACAACCTTCGCAATAAGTGTTCTGATGTAATGATATTTTGTATCCACATGCTTTGTTTTGGAATGAAAAACTGGATTTGTGGCAAGCTTTATGGCTAACTATATGTCGATGAATAAATATGTAGCTTCTACTTGAGAAATTCGAGAGTCCTGCAAAACTTTGTGCAACCCAAACAATTTCACATGTTGCTTCCCATGCTGATATGTATTCGGCTTATGTTGAAGAAGTGGCCATTGTAGCTTGTGTTGGAAATATTATCATTGATGGAAAAAGAGGCAAAGGAGCAGCATGGAGAAGATTTAGCGTGATTACTTAAGGCAAAGAAGCAGCGAAAGAACAAAGGCAGTTAAGGCAGCGAGAAGCAGCAAAGGCAATAAAGTGGGTCAATTCGTGAAAGGCATCAAGACAGCAGAGGCAACGAATGCAGCAGAGGCAGCTAATGAAGAAGAGAGGCATCAAATTGCTTCAGCGCACAACAAAAGGCAATCGGATTTGCTAGACACAACGAGGACCAGAGATCTTACACATAGCAGAAGCAGGAAGAGGCGAGAGCAGCGAGAGCTGGAGTTATAGAGTGGGACAGTGTAAACAAACAAAAAATTGACAAAGGCAGAGAATTCTTTGAAGAATTCCAAGGGAGGTGAATGAACGGTCAGGATTAGATCACAAAAGTAAAGGAGAGAGATGGACGACTGAGATCAAAGCAGGAAAAAGAGCCAAAGAAGAGCTGCGTGAAGGCGAGCAGACGGTCGGGGTTAGGTCACAGAAGGGAAGGAAGGAAATGAACGGATAAGATTCATCGCAATATAAGCGGGGTAGAAACCAATCAGAAGTGCCAGCAGCAGCGAGGACCGTAGATCTGGGCAGATCAATGTTGACGATCACATCGACGGAGATCGAAAGCGCAAATCTCAAAGTTTAGTGGCTAAGTATTAAGGTCGTCGCAAGGTAAGTTATTTTGTGTGTGATGCGAAGTGGAGAAGGGACATGTGGTGGCACAACACAATATCGCAAATCACACGAAATAGAGGTAACCGCTAAGTTAAAAGGTTACAAGTTGTGAATTGCAAAGTAAAGGAAGTGACGTAAAGATGATGTAAAGATGACCTGGAAGTGATGTAAAATATGACGTGGCAATGACGTGGCAATGATGTGGCAGTGACGTGGAAATGATGTGGAAGTGACATGGCAAGCTGGTGTGGAAGATGACATGGCCCCGACCCCACAGATCGTAGGAATTTATGATGACGTGGCAAGGTGATGTGGTGGTGACATGGTAGGGTGACGTGGCATGATGACATGGACCTTGGTCGCATACCACACATCGCAGCGCTTAAGGGATAGTAGGAAGGTGACTGCAAGTTAAGTTAAAGTTTTTGCGTTGCGAAATGGAGGGACACGTGTTTACCTCACGCAACATCGCATCCCACAAGAAATAGGGTGTAACTTCAGGATATCGTAAGGAATGTGTTATCACTCAGTAATTTCTCAAGGTTAAAGAAAGAACTCATCGAGGTAACCACAAACCTACTTTTGAGATTACGATCTAGCCTTCCTAATGCTTAGAGAGGGCTCTCTCTTTATGATTTAACTTTGTTGAGTTAATTGATTTTAGGCTAGTTATGTAAGATTGATTGGGTTTTGATTTTGATTTGGTTTGGTGGTGGAATTACTAATTCATATGGATAGATGCAGGTCTGTATTCCATTAGGCTAATGGAGTCAATGTATCAAGAAACAAGACATAATCAAGTTTTAAAGGAAGTTTTCACAGGGCAAGATAGATGACCTGATTCAGATCTTTAGGCTGGAAGGTGAAATGGTTTCAATCGGGAAGGGAAAGCAATTAAGGATTCTCAGATCTAGATAATGAGAGAAATGATAGAGGTCAATCGAAAGTAGGGAGAAATGAAGAATTTCCTAATCTGGATATCAAAAGAAAACATGCAAATGAATAACTGTTCAAGACAGAGTGTAATTAAACAAATTCCGTAATAATATTCCAGTTATATCATTTAGATTCAGAAAACATGCAAATATGTGAAAACTTCAAAAAATAACAAAGAACAATTGAAAGTACTTCATTGAAGTGGATCAACACATGAATCCTGTAATATAATGCCTTTATTGTTTAATCCAGTCTGCTGACTTGGAAATTGTACAATAAACCCTCTGGTTCTTAGATCAATATAACTATAGAAATGTTTAGCAATCCACACACTTAATACTTCAAATTATGAAGTATTTATACAAAATTAAATACAAAATATTCTATTTAACTAATTAGGATTTATTCCTGGAAATAAAATATCAAGAGGCTAAAAGGTAGTGACACCTTTGAACTGATTGGAAGTTGGCACTGATTTTTTGATTGTTTGTTTATCTGTTTGTTTCTTTGATCTTTTGCTGACTTGTCTCTTACGTTGTCTTCTTCCTTTGTCTTTCATCTATCTTCACTTTGGCATGACTTTGCTTTATCTGTATGCTCTTTAACTTTCTTTCACGTTCATTGCCCTTTTCACTCTGCCTTGTCATCTGAATCTTTATTTTCATCCCGCCTTTATGACTTTTAGTAAAATTGGATTTTACTAAAAAATATGTTTGACTTCATGTAAAAATGTAAATCTGTTGTTGCTGAGGTAAATGTTTTTATCTCTTTTAATAATTATTGCCTCTATGTAAATGATTTCTTTCTGCTCTGTTTCCTGGAATCTTCTTGTTGAGGAAAACCATTTGAATTCATTTCTTGATAGTCTGGAAGAAACATGTTTTTAACTAGAATAAAAACTATTTGCCAAGTTTCTATTTTAATAACCTGCAACAAAATAAAATAATTTGTTAATGAAACATGGGTTTGCAGAGGCTAGGCAATGAATTCATTTTAATTTGGAATTTTGTAAATGATTCTGAGGAGAAATCAGTGACATTTTCATGGCCCGCACATCTGTATTGACAATCCAGAACTCCACACCTTTCATTTCACTCTAGATCATCCTATTGACAGCATTAGAACCACCCCCACCAACTTCTATGAACTTATTGACAGGTGGAGGAAAATCCTCCAATGGTGAAGGCACGTGTTTTGCAATCTATTTCTTTGGGGAGCTCGTTATATTGCGTCCATCTCCCCTGAGAATTGAAACTTTGGGATGCAAATCCAAGAAGGGATATTGTTTGCTCGAGTACACTTGTGATTCCATGATTAAGTTCTCTTGTAGTGTATAGTCAGAAAGTTTCTTTCTAGTGCTTGGATGAATAAACCCAGTAGATGCTCGCAAAGCAGACTCTACTGTTGAAGGAAAAAAAAAACTGAATCCCAGTAGCCATTTAATATGCAACTAACATGGAACCTGGAAAAACTTCCTCTAAACAACAGTTTAAGAATTACACTGCTTGCACTCCACAACACCAGTCCATCACACTCATCTCTTTTATTTGGATGTAACGTACTTGCTTAAAATTGAACATCTTGACTGACTTGAAATTGCAGTCCGACAGTAAATAGTTAGCATAAGGTTTTCTAGGTAATCACCGCAGGACTCTTCATTAATGTTATAATTACCTAACCAGTGAGTGATTCATATATAACAGCTCCACACATGAAATTTGCATTGGGATCAACAAGGTCATATATGTAAGATCAGTTCCCCCAGTGATGTTTCACACAATACCTGTTGCTCGTTCAGTACCCACATCTAGCAAGGTTGACTAGATTGCATTCAAAGCAACATCCCTAGCCCATGTCTTACCAGTTGCAGTGCCTATTCCTATCAGAGAGGATCCAACATTTGCCATAATAGTCAACATTAACTAATCCCGGGACCGTGATTATATCAGAGATGCCATGAAATCCTTGTCGAAGAATATCATCTGCCAAATTAAAAGATTATGTGACTGGGGTTGACTGCGAAACTGCTGTCAACAATTTATCATTTGGAATTACAATTAAGGTGTAAACATTATTTCTCAAGACAACAATTCCTTCCTGTGCTTGTACTTCTCGCCTACGACCTTCAAAAGAAAAAGGAGTTGTGACAATTCCAACAGTAAATATGCCCAGAGACTTTGCTACTTCTGCAATCACAAGTGCACCTCTAGTGCTAGTGCCACCACCCATGCCAACCATCACAAAGACCATATCTGCCCCAGAAACAACTTTCTCAACTACAGTCCTACTCTCCTTGGCAGCGTTCATTCCGATTTCAGTATTTCCCTCTGCACCAAGATCTCTGGTCAATTCTTTCCCAAATTGTAAAGAGTCTCAATGCACAGTGCAAATGGTTTATCACACAGTGGACAGGGTTTTTGAACATATGCACATACGGGTTGGTGGTTTATCGCATCACGAAAAGTGGTTGGGCAGTTTATGTTTAAGGAATGCGATAAAGTGAGGGATCGCTGCGTGGAAGGAGGAAGGATTGGGAAACCACCTATTTCGTATCCCCATGGTTTATTAAGTATCGAATTGTTGGGGATGTGAAACTGAGCGTGGGCCGTTGGATTTATGGATGGTGATCTGATGGTTGAATGTTATGGGTTTAAAGTGATGTGGGACTCGAGAGTTTATGTAAGCGAAGGCTTAAGTAATATAGAGTTATGAGAAATGGGTTAATATATGGGAAAAAGGTTAAAATGATATGGGATTTAAATAATATAATGGATGAATATATTTTAACTAGGATATAATATATGGAAGGATATTAATATAAGTGGGTGGGGTAAGGGGGATTAATATGTAAATGAATTTAGGGATAACAATAAGCGAGAGGTTAAACAGGATAAGGGGTTTGGTAAATAGATAAATATAGAGGACTTAATGTAGTATAAAACTATGAGTAAAAATAATATAAGGGAAAGTCGGGAAACTATAGGTTAAAAGGGTTTGGGAAATATGAGAGCGGGTTATAAGAAATACATTAGGCAAGGGGTTTTAAAAATAATATTTGGAATGATAATTGAAATGGGGCCAAATGATATTTCAACTATTTTAAACTATGAAAACAGAGGGTTTTTGCATGTTTTTTAATGAAAATGGGAGTTAGTGAATGGGAAGGGGGTTTTACGGATGGAAAAAGGAGTTTTTGGAGGGGAAATGGTTAGACTCAGGGGAAAGGGGTATTAGTAAAAGGGAAAGGGTTAACATGAGGGAGAAAGGGATATTTTACATGGGGAGAGTGTTTAGAATGGTGTTAGTAATATGATATGAACCAACAGTGCTTTCCATGACTTTGCAAAAAGTGTTTCCTCCCACCCTTCTTTTATCCTAGCATTTTATTTCTTTTCTTGGGCGCATTTGAGCTTGCTAACCCTTTTATTTTGTTTTAGTAAACAAACTAACTACTTCTAACCTTATGACATCCAACGACTCAGATTAAACTAATGAGCTCATTTATCCTCTACCTAACTACTAATCTGCCAAGATTAAACAGTTTGGCTAGATATTTATTCTCTAACTATCAACATGAAATTTAAAGCATGAATGATCAAGATTAAACTATTTGTTCCTCATGGATTGTGGCATTTTTGACAAGCTTCACATAATCTTATTTGCAAAATTAAACTAATAGTAGTGGCATTTGAACATGCAACACTTTCGTGATCTATTTTGGTGGGGTTCACATTTAATATTATTTTTTGATCTTTGTTTTTTTTATCCTTTGATTGTTCTTTTAGGACATACCCTCTTTTCATTTTTTAAATATGGGAAAACATTTGCAGAACGCAAAGGTATGTACAATATTACAAGATTTTAACATAGCAAATTCAAAATTATGAATCCTATTATTATAGGACCCTAACAGTGGCTTCACATGGGGATGGCATCTCCATGTGAGTGTCAAGAACACTTTCGACTAGTAGCTTGATCCATTGGGCCAATCCCAAGGTTGCACATGCTTTGTTATATAATCTCTGTTACTGAAGATATCAAAATGAAATCACACCCTTTTTCGGCAAACTGAAATCTGATCTGAAACTAAAAAGTATTGCAGCCTTCAAACCATACTACTAAATCATCAAGACTTTAGAGATTTCTTCTAGGCTTTGAATCTTAATGAATTATTTCAACACTTGCTGAAAATTAAGGACTGAAATAAACTTGCTGAAAACAAATTTCACTCAAACTCGAATTCTACCTACTTACTCTAATCAGTTGTTCAACTGGTGGTTAGGTAAAATGAAACAACTAATGAAACCATCCAAGCATTATATACATTGATGTATTTCGTTGCATTTGTTTATTGATTATCAAAACTGTATTTCTGCAAATCATTAGAAACTTGTCAACATATGTGATGATAAGGAAATACTCAATTTCCTTTGTTGACTCTAGAAACTGTACAAAAGGATCTTCCAAGATATGTACACTAATTTTCAACTGATCCAAGCAGCTGTACATTTGTACTGGATGGCTATTACAGGTCAAAATACCTCCTCATCAACTCAGAGGGGAAGACAAATATGGAAGAAGTACAAAGACCTAAATTAAACCTATTTCTGCCAGGGTAACGCCTATATAGAACAGAACAAGAGTGTTATAACGCAGGCAATCAGTGCATTGGCCGCGCTAGTGGCTAGGGCAACGCTCTGTTTACACTGGAGGGAAGCGTTACCCGTGTTTTAAGTTTGAATTGGGAAAAGAGCGCGGATAATGATTTGAATCTCCGACTTTCCCTCACAAAGGAGTCAGTTCACAAAGGAAACTGCAGAAGCACCAGTTCATTATTGGTCATTGCCATAGAAGACTGAACTCCAAAGGGGGAAAAATCATAGAGATCAAAGAAACATCTAAGTTTTTTCCATTCCAAACTAGTGGAAAGAGAAGGGCAACAATGGCCTTCTCCCTCTCCTATAAGAAGGAGCTGAAGGCTCTTAATTGAAGGTTGAAGGATTGCTCAAGGTTCTTGTATACTTGTGGAATAGAGAATAGTGTGACATTGTGAAGGCCAAGAGTCAAAGAGGCTCCTAGAGAGCTTGTTGACTTGGACTTCTTCACTTGAAAGAGAAGAGAGATTGGGAGACTGAGGAAGGCTTGGTACAACTGATGGTTGTAATCCTCCTTCTTTCAAAATCAATAGAACTGTGTTCGTTTTGTCCATTCAATGCTTAATATTGTCATTATTGTTTGAACATTTACATAGTATGATATGAATGGATCAGATGTGTACAATATAGATGTTTATTATATATTGATTTAATTGATAGGATATTTGTTATATTAGAAATTACGCGGGTGCTTTGACTGATTGCAGGACTCGGATTTGGAGCCGGTGAAGAAGGGTTCTTGCTTCGCTGCGCAGCGCTCTCCAAAGGATTCCAAGACCGTCAAAGAGGTAATTCTCTATTGTATTCCTTCAAGTTATTTCAAGCTAATATGAACATGCTCATGCCATCTTTGTGAACAGCATAGCTAATCTTACTGTTTGCCTCGCGCACCGGAAAGCCCTGAGAGGGATATACGAAAACCAACCACCCAAGCAGTTTACCCTAAAGCAGAATTGGCGACTCCAATGGGGAGTTTCCCCATAGTTTCTGGACTATTTCTTCCTTCATTTCTTCTCTCCTCTGTTCAGTATCCTTCCGACCATTTTTTGATGCCCAGTAGACATACCAAACGCTTGCAGAGTTCAATCCTGTTCCTGTCTGGCCAACTGAAGAGCTTTTCCCTGGTTAACGCGACCTATGCAGGCTATCCAGTGCGTTATAACGTGGTCTATGCTTAAATACAGTGCGTTATAACGCTGTATTTTCTCACAGACAGAGCGTTACTCAGCCAAAAACCTTGTTGTTCACTGCTGTGACTGTGTTTTAGCTGTAGAGTTTTTTGGCCATCAGTACCTTTCACTGACTGAATCCCTGTGCTTGTCTGCTAAGCTGGCATTTTTATTTGTTTCTCTTGTTTGAAAAGTTAGTGTTCAAAGCATTTACTTTTTAAGAAAAAAAAAAAAAAATTTAATTATTTTTCTGCATCTAGCTGAGTTTATTCTGAAAGTTTTAGTTCATAGACTGTTGAAAGAGGTAGATAGAAGCCTGAATCTTTAAAAGTTGAGCTGTGTTATTTACATGTTGGTGCATGGATGATTGAAAAAGAAACCTCTCCCTGTAGAAACACTCTTCATTGAATTTAATATTTAGAGCATGTTTTGCATGGTTTCTTGAGTCAGAGTCTCACTATACTTCATACGTCCACTCCCCCTCCGCAAGACTAATAATAAAGTACACTAAAAATAAAGTGATAATAAAATCAATCTAATTACTCTTTTTGAGCTCACACAAATAGTAGTTCAGGCTAGGATCTTGGGTTAGGAAAGTGAGAAAACTACCCAAGATCTCAAAACTTGAAAACTAGAGTCATTAACGAGTGAAATCCTGCTGCACTCATATTATCGGGACCGTTCCTTTACCGGAGCTCAGCGCGAGACAACACTTGGGTGCATGAGAAGGTAGCCCGCCTTCGACTGCATCCTGTGGGTGTGTTATATATTGGGGTTCCCTTCGGGGATGTCGAAACTAGATCGGGGATCTAGGTATTCTGCCCATATAGCACACTGTCCTTGACCGTGGACCCCCCTGATGATGTCTGTGATTTGAGGTATCCTTAGTGGCCATACGTTTAGGGACTTACACAAGGTGACTGGGACGGGCTGTCCTAGTACCTGAAACAGACGGACCCACTCTGTCTTTGGTATTTAGGAGGGTACTCGTCTTCACGAGAGTGCTTACACCTATCGTCTGAGGTTCGGGCGAAGCTCTAGAGTGACCGTAACTGTACTTTCGACCAACCCTCTCTGTATACTATTGTGATACTGCATTTCATCACCAGTGAACGGTAGTACTCAGACAGGGCACCCTATTTTGGCTGCTTGCTGATTGATTTTAGAGAGTCCTTTTTCTTTTTGTTAGGTGTGTGGTTACTGTCATTTGAGACTTTATAATACATCACAATTTAATAAAATTTGTTAAAATTAAACCGGTCACCGTGGCGTCCCCTGACCCACACCGTCTGTCTCGACGACAGCAAGGTCTACCTCCTCTCACTCTTGAGGAAGAACTGAACCTTGGTGAACCCGAGCCTTCTACGAAAGAGCAGTCTCCTCTGACTAATCTTGATTATCACATAGACCCTTATCAGCCGGAATTTCTGGAGGACCCTTTCATTGAAGGGGTTGTACCTAATTACAATCCTCCGCTCACTGATCCGTTAGGGCCTGTGATAGTCCAGATTCCATGACGCCGAGATATGTCTGCAGCCGCACCAACATCTATTTCACCACTGGCATCCACAGGGTCGATACCAATGGCAACCATCCCTGGTTCGCCACCATCCTCCCTGTCGGTGGTCAGTTCTATGCCATTACTGGGTAACCCCAGTAGTCAACATATACCTACCCCCAACCCTATGGTCAACACAACTGTCAGTAGTTTACCGAACCCTTTGGCATCTACTCCTATCGTGACCACGTTGGGACCCACGGTAGCTCCTCCCGTGAGCATGACTACTTCGGTGCCCTTTAGCAACCCTTTCGGCTGGAACCCTCTGTTGAGTTCAAACCCCCTGGCCACTATACCAGAGGGCAGTGTTATCAGCACACAGGTAGCAGGGAACATATCACTTCCCTTGCAATCCTCAGGACAAATGGGACAACCCATTGTAAATACTATCCCCTTAAGTGGTTCAAACATAGGTGTAGGATCTATACCGTTGCCAAATTATGCAAGTACTAGTATGCCTCCGGGAAACTCTATTGCATCCATTTGGGCTAACCAACCCCAACCTCCATTTGGAATGGGAGGGCACTTTTATACTGGGGGCAACCAACCGTTTGCCCTGCAATACACTATGCCCTATGGACAACAACCGTATGTTCCTACTCCTCCACCTATGGGAGGTTTTTATCAAAGTCCCACTTACCCCCCTGGTAACACGTTGATGGGGGGACCCTATGGTCTAAGTAGTCAGCCCATACTGCCCTGGTTAGATTCGGGGGCAAATCCACAATTGCCATTCTTGGCAGCTTTGGACATACCCGATATCCATAAACTGACGAACGACCCCATTAACCACAACCCACTTTGGCCTCCAGTTCAGCATAAGATTCCTTCCGACATCCCGAAGTTCGATGGGAAACATGGGGACGACCCGGCCGCACACATCACTACCTTTCATTTATGGTCCATATCCAATTCCATGGTAGATGATAGTGTCCGGCTTCCACTGTTTCCTCGCACCCTTACAGGCAATGCCGCCAAGTGGTACATTGAATTGCCACGTGCCGCCATCAATACGTTTGGCGCTTTAGCGACAGAGTTCTTAAAGAACTTCCAACTACCAATTAGAGTGGAAACCGGAACAGAATTGTTAACCTCGCTGCGTCAAGACACCGCCACCCACATCTCCGATCATATTCATGAATGGAGACGTAGGAGGAGGCTCGTCAAAGCGCCAATACCGGACCATCTCTTGGCCAATTGGTTTTGCAAGTCTCTTTTACCCCACATCTCTAAAGAAATTGGCCTTTCTGGTGCGGTGACAGAAGATCAATGTATTCGTCGTGCCCAACACCTGGATTTAATCTATTCACAATCTGGCACGTTTTACGATCTACTCCCCCATGCCCCTGGTAACCCAAATCCTCCGGCTACTGAGAAAACTGGAGCTCATGCCGACGGTCTCGTTGGTGCGATCTCTGGTGTAGCCACCAAACAGTCTTGGGGGCAAACCTCCCAGCCATCCTCGGCTCCCACCGCCCCCCACCAAATGACTCCTCTTCCTCCCGCTGAGGTAAATTCGGTGCAAACCTCACAAAAACCTAGCAGGAAAAATAAGAAGAACAAGAAAAAGACGTCTTCTTCGGAAGAGAAGTCGGATAATCAGAATAACCCTAATCATAAAAATGCTGCCAGAAATGACAAAGGGAAGGATAAACCCATGAAATTTCCTTGCAAGATCTGTTCGGAGGACCACTTGACCTACAAATGTCCTCGGCTGCAGGAATGCACCGATTTTATTACAAACAAGGATTCTGGGCGAACACCTGCCGTTCTTCATAATCCTTTCCCTAATCAACAGCAGCAACATCAACACATGGTTGAAAATCCGCCACAACCCCATCAACGGTGCAATGGCGGTTCACATCCTTCCGGCGAAGGACCATCTGCCATTTATGGCATTGAGAGTGCTGACCTTCAAACTCGAGCTAAGCTTTATGGAAATCCTACCTTTGAGGCTCAAGAACCTGGTACTAGTTCGAACCCACCGCCGCCAAACGATTTGCATATCGAACGACCTAATGCTGACCACGTAATTAGTCCCCCTAAAGGGACACTTCGACGCACGACTCATAACACCTCTGCACGTGCAGCCCAAAACTACAATATTGTAGAAGATTTGGCGTAGGCACCGTCAGCCATGTCTGCTCTCGAAGTTTTACAAACCTGTCCAGCACAAAGGAAAGCCTTGCTTTCGGCCATTGGTGGAATAGACCCCCAGGATTCCATGCTAGCCATCTTTGATATGGAAAAGGCTAAACCTCGCCTCTCACACCAACTTGCATTCCAGGTGCAAGTGGTGTCGAAAGGGAGGCCAATCCATCGCACTGTCATAGACGAAGGTGCTTCGACCTGCGTTATGTCACAAGCTTGCTAGCTCAATTTAGGTTCTCCTACTCTAACCTCGCCATCGAATTCCCTCAAAGCTTTCGATGGCCACACTTTCCTCCCAAAAGGATACCTTGCTAGCTTTCCCGTCACTCTGGGTGGGAAAACGGTAAACGTGGACGTTGAAGTCGTCGAGCGCCATCTCGACTATAATCTATTGCTTGGTCGCAGTTGGTCTTATGCTATGACCACCATCATGTCTTCGGTCTTCCGACTCATCCTATTTCCATTGGATGGGAAAATAGTCACGGTCGATCAGCTATCCTTCTGCACCCCTGATTATGCCACTTTAACAAGTAACACTGTACCCCTAATAGGAGGTGTCCCTGCCTCTTACGTCAGTATCGGTACCGGTCTTCTGAAGGCATCTTCCCTACTAGGTTGTTTTCCTCTACCGCCGCCGCAGATCCCAAACACGGTTGCAATGATATCCACCTTTTCGGATGGCTCTATCGACCCATGGATCATCCCGGCACCTTCAGAAATCTATTCCTATGGAGATCAGATGCCGCTTTCGCCGGCTGAGTTGGCTTATCAAGCCATCCAAATAGCATTTGAACCCTCCACTAATACGGTTTCGATCGCAGGTACAAACCTCCCTCCCATCACAGTTCTCTCTAAGGATCTCCTCAATGAAGTTTGGCCTACAGACGAAGCTATTCGAGAGGTCATGTCATTAGAAGAACGACCTTGGGGAGAGTTTCACCATCACGCTTCGATGATTGATTCGGAGGCGATAAAAACCGAAATCCCCTCTTTTGACCAACCTGAGATAGTTCCTTCCTCTTATACGACTGTTCACACTATCGATTCAGAAGGGAACATGGGTAATCTTTCCAAGAAAATGCTCATTGATATCTCGGTCAAAACGGGTATCGTGGAAAATATTCAGATTGGAGCCGACTGCAATCCTGAGGAAATTGCGTGCTTCGCATCTCTTTTTAAAGAATTCCATGATGTCTTTGCTTGGTCTTATGATGAAATGCCTGGCATAGATCCTTCTATTGTCGAGCATGAAATCAAGATTTATGACAATGCTAAACCAGTTCGGCAACGACTCAGACCTGTTCACCCGCGCAAAGCAGCCGCCATTAAGATTGAGGTAGAAAAACTTTTAAACGCTGGCTTCATCTACCCCGTTCCCTTAACTGAATGGGTTTCCAATCCGGTTCCCGTTGATAAAAAACAAGGCACTATTCGTGTTTGCGTCGATTATCGCGATTTGAACGCCGCTTGTCCCATAGACAATTATCCTACGCCGTTCATTGATCAAATTCTCGACGATTGTGCCAGATGCGAATCCTTCTCCTTCATGGATGGATTCTCGGGCTATAACCAGATTGCCATTAAAAAATACGACCAGCATAAAACTTCTTTCATCTGTCCTTGGGGCACTTTTGCGTATAAAAAACTCCCATTCGGTCTGAAGAATGCTGGAGAAACTTTTCAGTGGGCTATGGACTACGCTTTTCATGACATTCGCCATATTGTACAGGCCTACTTGGATGACCTTCCGGCCCATTCCAAGAAACGCCATGATCACCTTGCTCATTTAAGAGAAATTTTTGCTAGGTGTAGATTCTACAATATACGTTTGAATCCGCATAAATGCGTATTTATGGTCGAGTCCGGACGTCTGTTAGGTTTCATTGTTTCCAAGCACGGGATTAGGTTTGATCCCGATAAGGTTAAGGCAATTGTTGAATTGCCAGCACCACAATCCATCCTTCAACTCCAACGTTTGCAGGGGAAGGCAAACTTTTTATGTCGATTCATTGTCAACTATGCCGAGATGACGAAAGGGTTTATGCGATTATTGAAGAAAGGAACACTATACTTGTGGGATGACCAAGCTCAATGGTCATTTGATGCTTTAAAACATGCACTTGTTTCATCCCCACTCCTTAGTGCCCCCGATTACTCACGCGACTTTCTCCTCTACCTGGCAGCCTCACCTTCCTCACTTGGAATGGTTTTGGTTCAAGTTCACAATGACGACAGTGAACATGTGATTTACTATTTGTCCAAAGGTCTAATCGGACCTGAATTACGTTATTCACATGTGGAGAAACTCTCTCTGGCGGTAGTCTTTGCCGTCACCCGACTCTGACATTATATATTGCTGCGACAGACTACGGTGATTGCTTTGGAGAATCCCATGCGACATATCTTGTCTAGACAAATTATTGGAGGGAAATATTCAAAATGGATTGTCATCCTCCAACAGTTTGATTTGGTTTTCATGGCTTCCAAAGCAAAGAAATCCCTCGTCTTCGCCGAATTATTATCGGACCTTCCCAGAATCGATCCGGCAGAGGTAGCTCATGATCCATTCCCTGATGAATCTGTCTACTTGGTCGATTCTTCGGAGCCATGGTATGGAGACATCTTAATCTACCTACAAACTCAACGCTTCCGCCCAACTCTCACGTCTGACGACCGTCGTCATATCCACCACCAAGCAAAGCACTACCTCGTGCTAAATGATACACTATATCGTCGTGGTGTTGATACTATTCTCCGACGTTGTCTCACTATCGATGAGGCAGAACGCGTTTTGAATGACTGCCACGCAGGGGCATGTGGTGGTCATCTTTCGGGCATAGCTACTGCCCAAAAAATCTTGCGCACCGGTTACTGGTGGCCCACTTTGTTTAAAGACTGCATTGCAGCAGTCCAGAAGTGCCATCCATGTCAAATTTTCACAAAGAAAATGCGCGCACATCCTACCCTCCTTCACCCGGTTATCTTCGTTGGTCCTTTCGCTAAATGGGGAATTGACTTCGTCATCTGCAATCTCGCTTCGGAAAATGGACACAACTACATCGTGGTTGCAGTCGATTATTTTACGAAATGGGCAGAAGCCCTTCCCACTTTTAAGGCCGATGGCGAAACCGCCGCTCTCTTCCTGTTTAATCAGGTAATATTTCGGTTCGGCGTACCCCTATCGATTTTCACAGATCATGGATCTCACTTTCAGAATCATATGATGACCGAATTAACATCCATGCTAGGTTTCCGACAAGATCAATCTTCGTCTTATTATTCTCAAGCTAATGGTCAAGTAGAAGCCGTAAATGGCGTCCTCAAAACCATGATTCGTCGATTGGTCGGAAACCATAAAACCACATGGCATCGGAAGTTGTATTCCGCGTTATGGGCATACCGAACGTCAGTTAAAACTGCCACAGGCTTCACACCTTTCCAACTTGCTTTCGGCCTGGAGGCAGTACTTCCAATCGAGTGCGAAATCCCATCACTCAAACTTGCCGTTGAACTCCTGCCTGGCACCACCGCCACTGAAGAGAGCTTGCTCTCACTCGATCATTTGAACGAAACTCGTCGAGATTCTACACTAGCACTCGAAGCTCACCAGCGCCGAGTTAAAGCTCAATACGACAAATCTGTCAAGCCTCGTTCTTTCCAAGAGGGCGATCTTGTTCTACTTTATGATAAAAAACATGACCTCTTGGGGGCAGGAACACTCCAACCATTGTGGCTCGGTCCTTACATCATTACTAAAGCCCTCTCAAAAGGAGCTTACGAACTCCAGGACTGTAATGGAATTCCACTCGAGGAGCCCCGCAATAGGCTCTATCTGAAGAAGTATTTTGCCTATTTTCGCACTAGGCATATGCTTTGTAATTTTATGTATATAAGTTTTGCCTATTTGTTTTGATGCTTCCGGATTATTTTTGGTTTAAGGTGTTTTTCTCATGTAATCTTTTTCTTTCGCACAGATGTCATCACATTCGTTATCATACGTCAGATATGCGGACGGTGCTATTCGTCACACTAAACGCATTACTTCAGCTGCTTGGGTTCTCTATACTCCTGAGTCAGACCTTTTTGGTTCCGTGGGAATCTTCCTGGGTAACGCCACCAATAATGTTGCCGAGTACATGTCAGTGATCCAACTCCTCACGGAAGCGGCATCTCGTGACATCTCCGATTTAGTGGGCAGGTTATATTCCCAACTCATCATTATGCAGTTAAACAATCATTACCGTGTCCGCCACCCTGTGTTGTTACGTTATTTTTTACGAGTGCGACTTTTAGAGCGTCAATTTCAAACAATCACATTTGAGCACGTTCCTAGAGAATTTAATGCATTAGCCGATTCTTTGGCTAATTATGTGTTAGATTGGCATTTGTCACATTTATTGTAAAATATTTACTCATGAGTACATATATTTTTATCACATCAAAAATACATAAAAATTTAAAAACACAAAATGACCAAAAATATATATACATATATATATGTCATGTCCAGTACATAGTAACATCAAAAAGAAAAATCTTCCAAAACTTGGGGTGTTTTACAAAAATTTGGCTACACTAAGCCACACTCTGATATTAATACATCTACTCCACCAACTAAGCCTGATGCTCATGATAGCATACAACTGCTCTAGCTATCCTCCTCAGAGGAACTAGGTATCTCTCCGGCACACCTACAGTATGCCGCTGTAGACGAACTGGAACCTCCCGCATAGGAAGCGGTGGTATACCCATACTTAGACCCTCCAGGTTCCTGGAGAGTTCATGTAAAATTTGGGTATCATCATCGTCACCGGCTTCCGCATCCTCTACTGGTGCGCCATCCCCGGGTAGCTGCAGTCCTCGCCGTGCATAGCGAGGGGCCCCAACTGGACGGACAGGTGCAACATCTGTGTCAAGCAAGCAAAAGCTTCATGTCAAAACTTAATTTTCACCATTTTTCAACAAAAAAAAAATTACATAAACATTCAAAAGCTAAAAACACAAAAAACTTCTTTGAAAAATACTGATCATTTTTTCTTACCATCGGGCCCCCACTGGGTGCCAGGGGGCAAGACTAACTCCGGATCGCCTGTGAAGTTCATCCCTGCATAGGGATAATCCTCAATCATGATTATCTGGGAGTCTAGCCAATCAAAAAACCCGTCATCAAAACAGTGACGGACGGGACCCTCTCCAGTCCGCGGAAGCAAAGTGGCCCACCGAGCCTGCCTCGGCTCGCGTGGACCCAATGGCGCTGTAGTGATCCTGGGCCTCATCAGTGGTATCCGCTCAAGTATAAATGAAACAATCAGTGTGCCGTATCCAAACTCTCTCTGGGTACGGGTCTTACATGCAGTAAGTTCTGCTCGGACCCGACGGACAACTCTGTCACACCAGTCGAAAACTTGAGGCTACATGCAATCCAAGGCTAGGAGCATCTGAGCCTTGGTGGCCACATGCTGACTCTTGGCACCTGCCAAGCAAATAATCATCCATAGTATAGACCGCAGTGGTCTCAAAGTCACCTGTGCAATAGGTATCCGGTTACTCACAGCCTGGGTGCCACGTATGCAGTGCGCATGGATCAGATCAGTAGTGGAACGAGGGTCAGCTCTGGACCCCGTCAAATTGGGCCTCGCCCCATGACATGATAAACCGGTCAAAAAGTACACATCATCCTTTTCGATTGCGAGCTCATTGCCCCCAATCCGAAAGACATGATGTCGTTCGTCCCACTGCTGGATCAGCCACCTCAGGAGGTCCTCTTGACCCCTCATCAGTTCTAAACGGGCATACTTGAGCAATCCGCACCTCCGGAGAGCCATTAAGCTTGCCGCATCCGTCACCATCTCTCGTTCTTCCTGCTCATGTTCTCTCTCTCGCCAGATACTCATGATTAACAGCTGAACACCTGCAAATGCAACATTTTCAACCGATTAAAACTTGCCTGGACCACTTCAAAATGGAAAAATTGAATTTTTAGAAAGCACGGTGCGCCTAACGTGGGCTCTAGTACAAAACAGAGCATTCTAACGCGGAACCCCTTCACGGGTTGTGCGTTTAACGCGGCCATTGCACTCCTGACCCGCGTTAGGCGCAAATATTTTTCTAGGGCCTCAAAATTTCCTAATTTTGAACCAGCAAAAACTAGCAAAACGACAATTAAAAGATAGCAGGAGGTTCTAGCTTTTACCTGGATCTCGCGGAATAGAAAACTGTTGCCCGGATTGACCGTAATCGTCAGCTAAAATTTTCACCCCTTTTCCACTCCAGAGCTTCTTCACAACACTCAAAACAGTGAAAATGAAAGTCTTCTGACCTTCTTATAGCAAATTCTAGGGCATGACCCTCTTAAGTCAGTCGGCAAAGTCGTGATTTCTTGATGTACACATGTCGCAACTCTCGAGATTTGGTACTGATGTTCTAATTAGGGATCAAGATTTATGAGCAGACATACTCATGTTTTATCGAGCATTCTTTTTATGGTATTTTTCTTGCTCGTTAATCCGAAAAACCTCGAGTTCTCTTCTTCGGGCTCGTTAAACTTACACGAAGTTGGCATCGAGCGTTCTTTTTGGTCTTTCTTGCTCGTTAATCCGAAAAACCTAGAGTTTTCTTCTTCAGACTCGTTAAAACTATGGAGAAGTACTGAGCATTCTTTTTAGGAATCTTTTTCTCGCTCATAAAACCGAAAAAATCCCGAGTCGCCTTTGTCAGGCTCGTTAAACTACCAAGACAGAGAACAAGGAGCCATTCTTTTCCTCTTTTTCAAAGCTCTTTAAACAGAAAAAGTAACCGAGTTTTCTCCGCGTGACTCGTTAAAATTTCACGGAGGTACTGAGTTTTTCTTTGTTGGACTCATTAAAATTTCACAAAAAGTACTGAGTTTACTCCGTCTCCTCGTACTCATAACAAAATGAGGTAGACGTCTATTGAACATAGCTTTCTCACCTTTCCGGATTCGATGGACTAACTTATGGAAAATGAACTGTTTCGGGCTTACTATTATCCCTTTGCCGTGCCCGGTTATCAAGACATGACAAAGGTACCCCAATGGAGTCGTCTTTTACGATATTTTTCAAACTCTCTAAACATGAAAAATTCACCGAGTTTTCTCATCTGGACTCGTTAAACTTAATCAGATGCGGACAAAGTTGTCTTTCCTGACATTTTTCAGACTCTTTAAACATGAAAAATTCACCGAGTTTGCTCATCTGGACTCGTTAAACCTAATCAGATGGGACACAGAGTTGTCTTTCCTGACATTTTTCAGACTCTTTAAACATGAAAAATTCACTGAGTTTACTCGTCTGGACTCGTTAAACTTAATCAGACGGGGAAAAATTTGGACAAAATGGATACTACCTCTGTTACATTTCAAAAAAGGTCGATTTGGCAGCAAAATTCTTGAACATGGCACTTCCTAGAAAATTCTTTCGCAGCCAGCAGAACCCTACCATCTATGAGTATTAGCCTTCATTTCCCAGTGTCCCTGCACCGGTAAAATTCTAACACACTCTTTGGTGTTCATTAAGCCTCAGCTGCCTAGTACCCTGCTAGAGTGCCTTATATTGTTCAAGCAGATCTCGTTATCTATTGCTCCTGTTATCAACCAAACCGCTCATTATGCCAGAAATCATTTGTCGTCTGACGTCCCCATTTACTCTTCATTATCTCAAATCATAAACGAAATCAGTTGGTTTCCGTTTCGTGTTGACTGATGTAGGACACCTCAGTGCCTACCTTTCAACAGATCACTTCCTATCAACTTCAACACCTTATCTAGGAAGTTGATCCAGAAACACATCAGTACCCGGATACTTGCAGACATCAGTGGCAGGTAGTCTTGTGTTTGATCAGGGGTTTTCATCATTGGCTTCTGGTCGAATGATTCTACGAGTGTTCGACTTCAACTCCTTTTATTCACACTCGCTAGATTGTACTGGGCATCTTAGGAACCATCATCATTATCGGTGGCCACCTTCGCGTCTGTTAACAATTTTCATTATTGACTGGTAATCAGACGATTTCTCACATGTTTGACGACAACTCCTTCATTCACATGTTGAGAAATATGTAGTTTAAGTGAATCGGCGGTCAAGAACTTGGGGCAAAGGCTACATCATTAAAGTTGTGTTTCCTTCCCCAAGTTGCGATATTGTTTATGGAGACAACTTCTTCAGCCTGATCCTGTTATGACAGACACTTCCACAATGTGCCTATTGGTGGACAGATTCTTCATATCTCTATTCTAGAGAAATCATGTTGTTTAAGCTACCGAGCATGGGAAATGCCCGACTCAAGGAAAATACTATATTTTCTGACATATGTTGTTGTTTCAGGTTTTCCTCAGTCTTTCAATCTCTCTATCTCTACAAGTTATAAAGTATTTCGACCATCGTCTTCGTCTCTGACCTCACACTTTAGGGGGCATCTGTTACAGGTCAAAATACCTCCTCATCAACTCAGAGGGGAGGACAGATATGGAAGAAGTACAAAGACCTGAATTAAACCTATTTCTGCCAGGGTAACGCCTATATAGAACAGAACAAGAGCGTTATAACGTAGGCAACCAGTGCATTGGCCGCGTTAGTGGCTAGGGAAACGCTCTGTTTACACTGGAGGGAAGCGTTACCCGTGTTTTAAGTTTGAATTGGGAAAAGAGCGCGGAGAATGATTTGAATCTCCGACTTTCCCTCACAAAGGAGTCAGTTCACAAAGGAAACTACAGAAGCACCAGTTCATTATTGGTCATTGCCATAGAAGACTGAACTCCAAAGGAGGCGAAAGCATAGAGATCAAAGAAACATCTAAGTTTTTTCCATTCCAAACTAGTGGAAATAGAAGGGAAACAATGGCCTTCTCCCTCTCCTATAAGAAGGAGCTGAAGGCTCTTAATTGAAGGTCGAAGGATTGCTCAAGGTTCTTGTATACTTGTGGAATAGAGAATAGTGTTACATTGTGAAGGCCAAGAGTCAAAGAGGTTTCTAGAGAGCTTGTTGACTTGGACTTCTTCACTTGAGAGATAAGAGAGATTGGGAGACTGAGGAGGGCTTGGTACAACCGACGGTTGTAATCCTCCTTCTTTCAAAATCAATAGAACTGTGTTCGTTTTGTCCATTAAATGCTTAATATTGTCATTATTGTTTGAACATTTACATAGTATGATATGAATGGCTCAGATGTGTATAATCTAGATGTTTATTGTGTATTGATTTAATTGATAGGATACATGTTATGTTAGAAATTACGCGGGTGCTTTGACTGATTGCAGGACTAAGATTTGGAGCCGGTGAAGGACTCTTGCTTCGATGCGTAGCGCTCTCCAAGGGACTCCAAGACTGTCAAAGAGGTAATTCTCTATTGTATTCCTTCAAGTTATTTCAAGTTAATATGAACATGCTCATGCCATCTTTGTGAACAGCATAGCTAATCTTACTGTCTGCCTCGGGCACCGGAAAGCCCTGAGAGGGATATTCGAAAACCAACAACCCAAGCAGTTTACCCTATAGCAATGGCCTCCATGCCATGAAACTAAATTGTTATTTTGACTTTTATCTCCCTGCTAAATCAACTTATGATTGTCCTGAGATAATTTCATATTTTCAGATAAGCTTTGTGATGATATTCCTACTGATAATAATGTATGTCTAATGAAACCTTTATCATCTTGATCCTGAATCTCATAGTTAGTTAAAGGAGAAATTTTTTGATTGTATTCATCATCCAACATATCTACTATTGGATAATCAAATACTTGGAAGGATGGTTGCAACCTATTGCATATAGGTTTGAATAAAACTTCATAGATTTCAGCAGACTGCTCATCCTTTGTTTTAGAGATATTATACCAAATTTATTTTAAAACTTGAAATGATTCAAAACATAATGGTATAGAACTCTCTTGTGTCATTTGATCAAGTGTTTTAATGGAATTTGATAACTGCAGTCGTGAAACTAAAGAATCTTGATCAAGAGTTTCATTTTCTTCTTTGTTTTCAATAACAATATCTAAAGAATGCTGATTGTTGATAGCATTAAAGTTGTCTCTGATGAACTGAAATGAAGCAAAACAAAGAGTCAAAGATCCTTCACTTATCTCAAAATTTTCTGTGCTTTCTTCTTCACTCTTATAGCTGATATGTAAAGGCTGATCATTGTATTCTGGCGGCTGAAACTACATTTCCTCATCCCACAAACTAGCTATTGATTGCTCTGTAAATTTAGCTTGAAGTTGAAGAACATAATTATCATCATACTGATCATACTTAGGAAAATCATTAAAAGAAGGAATGTCATCCAACATACACATTAGATCAGCAGACTGCTCTTCTACATATTGATATGTAAATTCATTTTTTGATCTATGGTAATTAGAATTTGCCTAAAAATGTTTATGGCCTGAAACATGTTTTCTTGCAATAAGTGGGTCATGGTGATCTTGAATAAAAAAATCATCTTTCATGGTGATCTTTTGTATCATTTCCTCTATTTTATTTACCAAAATATCAAGTTTTACCTCTGCAATGTTTTTCTTTTCTTTTTCTGCTTTCAACTTTTTCCTTCTAATTAGCAGATGAACTTCTACATCTACTGGAATGTTCTGAATTTGTTCAAGTGTTGAGGGATTTATTTCTCTTAGCTGGAATTCTATTTCTGGATCAAATTATTTTGGATAATGCAAGAGAGATGAGTCAGGAGGAGGTCTTATATTTTCTGGTATTGAATAATAAACTTGATTAAATTTGTCAGAAAATTATTGTACTGTTTCATTTGGATATATTTTCAATTGATTATACTCTTCTATGATCACAAAAAGATTGATTTTGATTATCCATCTATCAAGATTTTTTTTGGAAAACTATTGGAAATTTGAGATGCTTGCAATAGGTAGATTCCTAAACCAACTTTTTACTTTAATTTGCAAAGATAGAGTAAAAAGTCTAATAATAACATCATTTTCATCAATCTCAAATAGGTCAATATAATTCTCAAAACGTTGAATATGTTTTTGGGCAGTGATGATATTATTTTCTCCATAAAATTTGGGGAGATATATGTAATAGTTCTCAGGAAAATCATGGAGTGTAGGAGGTAATATGAGTGGCTTATATCTATCGGGAACTTTACAAGGTACATGAATATGTACAGGGATTGTAAGATCAGTCTTAATTACTTGAGGTTTCTTAATTGTAAAATTATCATTATAAGTTTCAGAAGAAAGCTGCTCAAATGGATGAGGAGATTTTATATTTACAATTTTCAAAGGAAAGTAATCAAATATTAGTCTAAGATCATTACTAAAATACAATATAGTACATTGAAAAATATTCTTGATAAGAAATAACATAATGTCTTGGATTAAGATCCAAGTTGAAAACCAGATATTCCCATGATGTTCTTCCAGATTCATTTCTCCAGTGGAGTCTTGGATTTGATTATGAAATTGATTTGGAGTTGGAGTCACCAGGTGGATGATTTTAGCCTTTGTGTGTCTGATCACTATCCACCACCATAGATCAGATCTGATTCTTGTATAATTTTTCTGAAGGAATAGATTGATAGTTCCCCAATATGGTCGCCAATATGTTGTCACTCAATAATTTCTCAAGGTTAAAGAAAGAACTCACCGAGGTAACCACAAACCTGCTTTTGAGATTAGGATCTAGCCTTCCTAATGCTCAGAGAGGGCTCTCTCTTTATGATTTAACTTTGTTGAGTTAATTGATTTTAGGCTAGTTATGTAAGATTGATTGGGTTTTGATTTTGTTTTGGTTTGGTGGTGGAATTACTGATTCAAATGGATAGATGTAGGTCTGTATTCCATTGAGCTAATGGAGTCAATGTATCAAGAAACAAGACATAATCAAGTTTTAAAGGAATTTTTCACAGGGCAAGATAGATGAGCTGATTCAGATCTTTAGGTTGGAAGGTGAAATGGTTTCAATTGGGATGGGAGAGCAATTAAGGATTCTCAGATCTGGATAATGAGAGAAATGATAGAGGTCAATCAAAACTAGGGAGCAATAAAGAATTCCCTAATTCAGATATCAAAAGAAAACATGCAAATGAATAAATGTTCAAGACAGAGTGTAATTAAACAAATTCTGTAATAATATTCCAGTTATATAATTTAGATTCAGAAAACATGAAAATATGTGAAAACTTCAGAAAATAACAAAGAAAAATTGAAAGTACTTCACTGAAGTGGCTCAACACATGAATCTTGTAATATAATTCCTTTATTGTTTAATCCAGCCTGCTAAGTTGAAAATGGTACAATAAACCCTCTTGTTCTTAGATCAATACAACTATAGAAATGTCTAGCAATCCGCACACTTAATTCTTCAAATTATGAAGTATTTATACAAAATTAAATACAAAATATTCTATTTAACTAATTAGGATTTATTCCTGGAAATAAAATATCTGGAAGCTAAAAGGTAGTGACACCTTTCAACTGATTGAAATTTGGCACTGATTTTTTGATTGTTTGTTTATCTGTTTGTTTCTTTGATCTTTTGCTGACTTGTCTCTTACGTTGTATTCTTCCTCTGTCTTTCATCTATCTTCACTTGGAAATGACTTTGCTTTATTTGTATGCTCTTTAACTGTCTTTCATGTTAGATGCCCTTTTCACTTTGCCTTGTCATCTGAATCTTTATTTTCATCCCGCTTTTATGACTTTGAGTAAAATTGGATTTTACTAAAAGATCTATTTGACTTCATGTAAAAATGTAAATATGTTGTTGCTGAGGTAAATGTTTTTATCTCTTTTAATAATTATTGCCTCTGTGTAAATGATTTCTTTCCGCTATGTTTCCTGGAATATTCTTGTTGAGGAAAACCATTCGAATTCATTTCTTAATAGTTTGGAAGAAACAGGTTTTAACTAGTATAAAAACTGTTTCCCAAGTTTCTATTTTAATAACCTACAACAAAATAAAATAATTTGTTAATGAAACATGGGTTTGCAGAGGTTGGGCAATGGCTTCATTTGAATTGGGAATTTTGTAATTATTCTCAGGAGCAATCGGTAACATTTTCATGGCCTGCACATCTGTATTGACAATCCATAACTCCACACCTTTCATTTCACTCTCAATCATCCTATTGACAACATGAGAACCACCCCCACCAACTCATATGACCTTATTGATAGGTGGAGGAAAATCCTCCAATGGGGAAGGCATGTGTTTTGCAATCTCTTTCTTTGGGCAACTCGTTATATTGCGTCCATCTCGCCTGAGAATTGAAACTTCGGGATGCAAATCCAAGAAGGGATCTTGTCTGCTGGAGTACGCTTCTGATGCCATGATTAAGTGCTCTTGCAGCGTATAGTCATAAAGTTTCTTTCTAGTGCTTGGATGGATAAACCTAGTAGATGCTTGCAAAGCAGACTCTATTATTGAAGGCGAAAAAAACTGAATCCCAGTAGCCATTTAATATGCAACTAACATGGAACCTGGAAAAACTTCCTCTAAAAAACACTTTAAGAATTACACTGCTTGCACTCCACAACACTAGTCCATCACACTCATCTCTTTCATCTGGGTGTAAAGTACTTGCTTAAAGTTGAACATCCTCACTGACTTGAAATTGCAGTCTGACAGCAAATAAGTAGCATAAGGGTTTCTAGGAAATCACTGTAGGACTCTTCATTAATGTTATACTTACCTAACCAGTGAGTGATTCATCTCTAACAACTCTAAAGATGAAATTTTCATTGGGATAAAAAAGGTCGTATATGTAAGATCACTTCCCCTAGTGATGTTTCACACAATACTTGTTGCTCGCTCAATACCCACATCTAGCAAGGATGACTGGATTTCATGCAAAGCAACATCCCTAGCTCGTGTCTTACCAGCTGCAGTGCCTATTCCTATCAGAGAGGATCCAACATTTTCTATGATAGTAAACATTAACTAATCCTAGGACCGTGATTATAGCAGAGATGCCACGAACTCCTTGTCGAAGAATATCATCTGCCAAATTAAAAGCTTCTGTGACTGGGGTTGATTGTGAAACTGCTGTCAAAAATTTATCATTTGGAATTAAAATTAAGGTGTCAACATTATTTCTTAAGGCAAAAATTCCTTCCTGTGCTTGTATTGCTCGCCTACAACCTTCAAAAGAAAAAGGAGTTGTGACAATTCCAACAGTCAATATGCCCAAAGACTTTTCTACTTCTGCAATTACAGTGCACCTCCAGTGCTAGTGCCACCACCCATGTCGGCCGTCACAAAGACCATATCTACCCCAGAAAAAACTTCCTCAACTATACTCCTGATCTCCTTGGCAAAATTCATTCTGATTTCAGGATTTCCCCCTGCACCAAGAACTTTGGTCAATTATTTTCCAATTTGTAAAGAGTCTCAACGCACAGTGCAAATGGTTTATTGCACAGTGGACAAGGTTTTTGAAAATATGCATAGACGGGTTGGTGGTTTATTGCATCATGAAAAGTGGTTGGGTGGTTTATTTTTAAGGAAAGCGATAAAGCGAGGGATCGCCGCTTGGAAGGAGGAAGGATTGGGAAACCACCCATTTCGCATCCCCGTGGTTTATTAAGCATCAGATTGTTGGGGATGCAAAACTGAGCATGGGCCATTGGATCTGTGGATGGTGATATGACGGTCGAATGCTACGGGTTTAAAGTGATGTGGGACCCGAGAGTTTATCTAAGTGAAGGATTAAGTAATATAGAGTTATGCGAAATGGGTTAATATATGGGAAAAAGGTTAAAATGATATGGGATTTAAATAATATAATGGATGACTATATTTTAACTAGGATATAATATATGGAAGGATATTAATATAAGTGGGTGGGGTAAGGGGGATTAATCTGTAAATGAGTTTAGTGATAACAATAAGCGGGAGGTTAAATGGGATAAGGGATTTGGTAAATATATAAATATAGAGGAATTAATGTAGTATAAAACTATGAGTAAAAATAATATAAGGGAAAGTTGGGAAACTATAGGTTAAAAGGGTTTGGGAAATATGAGAGTGGGGTATAAGAAATACATTAGGCAAGGGGTTTTAGAAATAATATTGGGAATGATATATTAAATGGGGCCAAATGATATTTCAACTATTTTAAACTATGCAAAAAGAGGGTTTTTGCATGTTTTTTAATGAAAATGGATCTTAGTGAATGGGAAGGGGGTTATTCTCTAACTATCAAAATGAAATTTAAAGCATGAATGATCAATATTAAACTATTTGATCCTCATGGATTGTGGCATTTTTGACAAGCTGCACACAATCTTATTTGCAAAAGTAAACTAATAGTAATGACATTTGAATGTGCAATACTTTCATGATCTATTTTGGTGGGGTTCATATTTAATATTATTTTTTTATCTTTGTTTATTTTTTTCCTTTGATTGTTCTTTTAGGACATACCCTCTTTTTATTTTTAAAATATGGGAAAACATTTGCAGAAAGCAAAGGTATGTACAATATTACAAGATTTTAACATAGCAAATTCAAAATTATGAATCCTATTATTATAGGACCCTAAAAAAATGTTATTTTGGTTGCGATGCGGTAAGGTTCAAGTGATGCGATGCGATGAAGGGAGTCCACGTGGTAGCACTGCGCATGAGTGCATATCGCAGATCGCATGGTTTATGGTTTATCACTATTGATAGAGTGGGAAACCTACGGGCAAGTGTTTGCGATGAATTGTGATTGGTTCAAGGTACTGTGGGACCCAATAGCCCTTGTTCCATGTATGTTATATGCGCCATATTATAATGTGTTCATTGTTGATTGCTAAGTATGTATGTTATTATGATGTTTTGATCGCTAAACGTATGTATGTGGAACATATGAAGGAATTGGACTCCGCTGCATTATAAAGAGTTTTATGTGGGCCATATCACACCGGTCACAAAAGAATGACATGATCAAATAACAAAGGATCAGGAACTTGTGCTGAACAGTGTTGCGGGAGTAAAGAAAACGAAAAAGGCTGACTGCGGAAGTAAAAGACTCGGGAAAAAAAAGAAAAGGGAAGTTATGTAGCAAAGTTGGAATATAACTGTAGAAACAAAAAAGACAAAAAGACAACAAGCAGAAGAGGACAAATGCTCAACAAAGCTAAGAAACTGAAAGGGCTGAGTAAATAATTTATTGTAACTAAAAATGTATTATTTATTTTATATTGTTCGTGATGCAAAGGCAAGACTCCATAGGCAAATAAAAACTCCAATGTAATACTGAAATGAGTACATAGTGCTGTAACATCCTGAATGTGTTGAGCGAGGAAATGAGAAGGTGGAAGGAAAAGAGTCATACCTGTTCATTTCATATTACCATATGGAATGCAAACAAATATTAAGTGATCTCTATAAATGATGTTATGGTGATATGCATAGACAAGTTAGAGAGTGGAAGAAGAAGAAAGAGCAGATAGAGAAGTTGTGAAGATCCAGAGATGATTTAAAGCAGATATAAAGGATGGAAGGACAACAGTGAAGAAGGAGAAAAACAGAGCTGATATCCAGGTAAATCAACATATGATTTTATTGTAGAGTAAGGAAGTTGGTGCTTCCATATCAAGTTGTAGATTGATAGATGTCCAGTTGTAGCTGGTTGAGGTAGGAGCCTCCTGTGGGTTGTAGCCTACATAAAATACATGGGAGTTGGTGCTTCCATTTCAAGTTTTAGCTGGTTGAGGTAGGAGCCTCCTGTGGGTTGTAGCATACAAAAAATACATGGGATTTGGTGCTTCCAGTTCAAGTTGTAGCTTGATAGATGTCCAGTTGTAGCTGGTTGAAGTAGAATCCTCCTGTGGGTTGTAGCCTGTAGAAAATAGATGGAAGTTGGAGCTTCCTTGCAACTTGTAGCTTGCATAATTGAGGTATTAGCCTCTTATATGTTGGAGCCTACAGAAAATCATTGGTGAGAGGGAGTTGGAGCTTGCCTTTGCATCACAACAATAATAATATGTGGTTTTCTCCCTTATGGGTTTCCACTTATATCTGTTTTCTATGTGCATGATGATTATGTGTTGATATTCTGTATTTAATTTGATTAATACCTTCTGCTCACTTATTAAGATTGTTGTTCCATTATACATTAAGTTGATCATGAAGTGAAGGTGTAAATAAGTGTAAAATAAAGTTTTACAAGACCATGAATGCATTAAATTGATTTACCCCCCCCCTCTTAGATTAACTAAGAGTTCAAAAATTGGTATCAGAGCCAGGTCCTTCTGTATCGGTTTAACAACTGGAAGGAGATCCTAGGTCCCCAAGATGGCTAGTCTAGAAGGATGCTCAACAAATAAAGCCCCTTTGCTTATTGGCACAAACTATGCCTTCTGGAAAATAAGAATGGGGACGTACATAATGTCTCTAGGAATAGAAGTTTGGGTTGATGTGGAATTACGATATGCCCCAAAGGATTCTGACACAGAGAAAGAGGCCAAACAAGATTTTATAGCTAATGAAAAAGTCATGAATGCACTCTTAAGTGGTTTGCGTGAGGCATAATTTATCAAAGTAATGCACAACAATACTACCAAAGAAATATGGGATACATTAGAAAGTATCCATGAGGGAGATAAAAAGGTGAAGATGGCCAAGCTTCAAACCTATAGAGCTCAGTTTTAAAATGTAAAAATGAATGAAGATATAGCCAATTTCTTCCTCAAGGTTGTGGAAATTGTGAATAACATGAAAGCTCTAAGAGAACCCATTAAGGAATGTGTAATTGTGCAAAATATATTGAGATATTTACCATCCAGGTTTAACCCTAAGGTTTCAGCCATAGAAGAAACAACAAATTGGGAAACCTTGACCACGAACAAATTTCTTGGAAACTTAGCAGCTTATGAGATGCGACTTCCACAAGGGAAGTCAAATGTGAGGGAGGCAGCTTTTAAGGTAGATAAGTGTATGAAAGAGAAGGAAGATACATGTTCATGCTTAGATGAAGAAGAGGCAAAATTCGTCATAAGATTGGATAAAGGCATGGGTAAATACAAAGGTAAACTTCCATTTAAGTGCTTTAACTGTGGAAGAGTGGGGCACTATGCATCTAAATGTCCTCATAAGAAAATAGAGAACCAACCACAAGAGACAGAGAAAAAAAAATGGTAGAAAGGGAAGAGATTCAATAGAAAATAATTTTATGCTCAGCAAGATAGCAGTGCATCTGAAAGCTTAGATGAATCCTCAAATGAAGAAGGAACCTCTGAATTTGTGTTGATGGCCAAGAAAGAGCTTGAGGTTTATACTCAACAAGATAGTAGTGCATCCGAATGCTCAGATGAATCCTCAAATGAAAAAGGAACCTCTCAATTTGTGTTGATGGACAAGGAAGAGCCTGAAGGATTCCTTTTGGAAGATGAGAAAGAAGGTGAGGTAAATATTTAGAGGGAGCTAAGGAGTTCCTTGGAGGAAATAGATAGACTTAGACTCAAGTGCAAAAAACAAAAAAGACATTCTCCTAAAATATGTAAAGGAAGAACCTGATTCGGAAAACCTCATTCAGTTGAAAGTAGAACTTGAAGAAGCTATGAAAGTGGAAGACATTCTGCTGAAGAAAATTAAAGATAAACATCAGGAGCAAGAGAAATTGGAAGAAGAAGTAGTATGCCTAAGAAAGAAACTAGAAAATGCCCAAAGGGAGTTATCTATGAACAATCCATGAATGAAAAGCTCTGAACAGTTGGACAAAATACTAAATTCTCATAGATATCCTCTCATAAAGACTGGGTTAGGCTATGAAGGAGAAACAAGTAAGTCCAAGTTAGAAGATAACAAGAATATCACTTTTGTAAAAGCGGTAAAGGATAATGAAGTTGATCAAAATATTCCCACGGAAGTAGAAGCCAACAAAAACATGATTTGCAATGAAGCAAACAGAAAAAAGCAACAAACTCAAATGACAAAGAACGAAATGAAGAAACAGTCAGCTGAAAAAGGCTCATACACTTCTGAGTATGAATTGAATAAATTCGAAAGCTGTCAAAGGAGGTTCCTTCCTCCTATGAGAAGTATCACTTGTTTTTCTTGCTACAAACCTAGACATATTGCAACATTCTGTAAGACATGTTGAAATTTGGTTACCAGAGGACAGGTGGTTTCCTAAGGCTTTGATCTTTGGCCTAGGGAAAAGTGTCCAAAAGAATTTAATTTTTCTCCTAAAGTGACTTTATGAAGTTATAAAGTCAAATCTAATTTAAAAGTGACTTTAAGTGATAAAGTTACTAAAGTCTAATTTTAAAGTGACTTTAATAAAGTCAATGTGAAATTAGAAAGGAAAAGTGACTTTGGAAATAAATCACTAAGTGGGTCTTTATTAAAGTGGGGTGAATTAAAAAATAGAAAGTGAGATTTAAATGAGCATTTAATATTTTCCCTAGATCTAAAGCTATTTCAGCCATTGGACTTAGGGATTCCCCAAAAGTCACTTAGGATTAGGTTAAAGGAGGAAAAGGAAATAAAAGGTCATTCATTCTTTCATGAGCAGATTGAGAGGAGGAGAAGAGAGCTGGAGACATTTTCTAGTTTTGAGAAAAAGGAGAGGAACAATTCAACAAATCCATACAGCAAGGAGAGGTTGCACGCATTTCAAGGCAGTAGTCCGTACAACAATAAATCAGCACAGTTTTTGAGGAAAATTTTTGTATAGAAACATTGGGCATGTTTTTCGAGGTCCATACAGCAGCTAAGAGGCACAAATTTCGAGGAGGAGCAGCAGCAGTGTGCAACACACATTCCGAGGCTAAGTTGGCATGGTTTTCGAGACTGAAAGAAGCTGCTGTAATTTCCGTACAGTCTGTACAACAGTACGAAATTTTTGGCATGATTTTCGAGGAGGACGTACAACATTTAACGTTGTTATATCTTGCTGTAAAATTTCTGTTTTTACTGTTTTGCTGATTTGGCACATTTTCCGAGGCGGAGGCAAGCACGAAAAACGAGATAAGTCTGTACATTGTTTGCTGGAATTTTTCTGTATATTTTCTTTCTATGTAAAAGCATTTTCCAGAAATAAGAAGAAGCTTTCGAACTAGTTTTCCCCAAGAGTTATAGGGGGTTTTTCCAGGGTCACATTGACCAAAAATCAGCGTGTCAAAATTCTGTGTGGCTGATTTCTTTTTCTGGTTTTTATTTCTGCATTTCAGCATTGTGAAATTTCTAGAATTTGTGTTTTTAGAAAATAATTATTTTTCCAGCTTGTTAATGTATGGCTATGGGAATGGGCATTTAAATATATGGGAGAAATAAGGAGAAACTGAAAACCGGGGTGGGAAACAGAAATTTCTATATGGTATCAAAGCTATTTTGCTGAAAAGGCAGTTTGGGACAGCAAGAAGGAAAAATTACAGCAAGCTGATTTTTCACTCAGAAATTACAGCAAGCTGATTTTTCACACAGAAAATTTTATCTTTACTACAACATTGTTATTTTCAGCTTATTTAGGACAACAAGCATGTCTTTGGGCTTGAGGGTGGAGGATAGGTTGGATGGGCATAGTAACTATAATGTTTGGAAGGAGAGAATGCAAAGTATCTTTGAGGAGGCAGAAGCCTGGGATGTCATGGCGCATATCGCACAACACCTTGTTAATGTGCCTATTGATGTTGTTCAGTTGGCAGCTTATAATAAAAAGAATAACAAGGGTAAGAGACTGATTCTAGACGGAATCATTAGAAGAATTTTGAGGTCTAAAATGGGCCTCCTAAGGAAAATGTACAATCAAAATTCACATTATGAGAACCAATCACATTTTATGGGATGACATCATCCCTAATGGTTGAGGTGGAATTGTTTGAATTAAAGGTATTTACTTGTCACATTCTCAATGGTGAATAGAAACTCATGGTTAACCATAGTAGTGCTCTAAGTACTTTTAAAGTCATAAAGTAAAGTACTCATAATAAATTCCATTTCATACATTTTGAATAAAATATTGTTATTGTCATTTCATATTTTTTGAAAGAAACAATGCATATCCATGGTAGTGCTCTAAGTACTTTTAAAGTCATAAAGTAAAGTACTCACAATAAATGTCATTTCATATTTTTTGAAAGAAACAATGCATATCCCTACATGTTACATGTTACAGATAGTATATTAATTACATGTCATTATATAATTTAAATAATATAAATTTTTATTAATAATATATCATATAATTAAGAATTTATGAATTTATATTTATATTTTATTTTAAGTTATTTAAGTACAAAGGACAATTGCATTAGTTGTTCAATGATAATGAATTTTTCTTGAAAAACTTATTCTTATTTATAGCCACATCAATACAATTTTTTTATTAATTTTATTTTGGTACAACTTTTGAATTGAATTTAACTACAATTACATTGGATTTTGATGCAAAAAGTGAATTGCAAATTCATAAATATTATTTTATTGATTTAGCTATTATTTTATTATTTTCTTAGGAGGCCCATTTTAGACCTCAAAATTCCCCTAATGCAAAGACCATTGCATTCCTCATGTGAGAGGAAAGAGAAATTCTCATGAGATGTGGACAACATTGACCAATCTCTACTAGAGTACCAATGAGAACAAAAAAATGGTCCAAAGGGAGAAACTGAAGACCATTAAGATGGGAAAGTCTGATAGTGCAGCTGGATATCTCACAAAGATTACTAATGTGAGAGATGAGTTGGCAGCAGTTGGAGAGGTCATTCCACCCACTGAGTTGGTGCGGATTGCAGTGAATGGCCTCCCCAGTTCATGGCTGAACTTTGCTGATGGGGTTTGCGCACGTGAGACCTTTCCCACTTGGGAGAGGTTCTGGGATGATTGCATATAGACAAAAATCAGGAAGAGCCAGCTTGGGGCAGCCAAACCAGTTGAGTAGGATGAGGATGTAGCACTGTTGGCAGGAGGCAAGAAAGGCAAGGGAAAGAAGCAAGCTTCCACAAGCAGTGGTGGGGGCAAAGGCAAAGGCAAAGGTAGACAAGGGAACACGCAGAAGGACTATTCCAAGGTGAAGTGTTGGAATTGTCAGAAGATGGGACACTATGCAGTTGTGTGTCCAGATAAGAAGAAGAAGGGGAGGAACCAGAACATGGCAGCATCAGCAGAGGTAGAGGACTTTACGGATCGCTTTGACTGGGAGTTTGGGTTCGTTGCTTGTGAATCCACTAGTGCAACATCACCTGCCATGGAGGTTGAGAGGGAGTGTGCATTTCCCTCCACTAGCGGAGCATATTTAGGTGTCTGGTATGTTGACAGTGGGGCTTCACGTCATATGATAGGAGTCTGTGAGTACTTCTCAGAGCTTTCAGAGAGTGGCACTGATATAGAGGTAGTACTCGGAGATGACAGCATTATTAGAGCATTCGGTGTGGGGACACTGACGTTTGATAGGGAACCCAAACCTCTCTTGAAGGTGTTAGATGTTCTATATGTGCTAGGGATGAGGAAGAACCTCATATCCATCTCAGCATTGGAGGACAGAGGGTATGAGATATTGTTCAGGAGAGGACAGGTGCTGATATATCCCAGGGGAACTCCAGCTGATTCAGCTAGAATGATAGGTGTACGCTATGCAAATGTGTACAAGTTTGCATTTCAGCCCCTTTTGGCATTGAGCAGTAGTACCGGCAGCAGAGCTAGCAGTTCAGAGCTGTGTGAGATTTGGCACCGGAGGATGGGGCACATGTATCATGGAGCCTTGAGGACATTATGGGAGATCACTATAGGTGTGCCAGATTTCATTACTGATCACTTTGATACATGCAGAGGATGTGCTATGGGCAAGTTTGCCAAATCCCCTTTTCCCAGCAGTGACAGCAAAGCGACTGGGATACTTGATTTGATTCATTCTGATGTGAGCGGTTGGATGTCTCATGTTTCCTTGAGTGGATATGGGTATTATGTTTTATTCATTGATGATCACTCCAGGAGGACCTAGATTTATTTCTTGAAGACCAAGAGTGAGATCTTCAAGCGGTTTCAGAAGTTCAGAGCTCTTGTGGAGAATTAGATAGGTCAGAAGATCAAGTCCCTAAGGTCGGACAATGAAGCTGAGTACACCCTTGGAGAGTTTGTTGATTATTGTGCGGAGGTAGGCATTAGGAGGGAGTTCACTGTTCCTTACAACCCCCAGCAGAACGGGGTTGCGGAGAGGAAGAACAAATCCATTGGAGGGGCTACCAAATCCATGCTACATGATCAGGGGTTACCATTGTTTTTGTGGGCAGAGGCTTGCAACACTGCTGTATATTTGTAGAATAGGAGTCCGCATCGTGCCTTGGGGCATGTGACTCCGGAGGAGGCTTTTTCTGGGAAGAAGCCTGATATTGGTCATCTTCGTATCTTTGGGTGTATTGCATACTTTGACGTAACCAAGGATAAGAGGAACAAACTAGAGTCCACCGCAGAGAAGGGTATCTTTGTGGGCTACAGTGAGACCTCGAAGACCTTTTGGATTTATATTCCTGCATAAAGGAGAGTTGTTGTTAGGCGGGATGTGAAGTTCGAGGAGGACAGGGCTTTCAGGAGGTCAAGGGAGTTAGAGTATCTGGATCAGCCAGACCCTCAGGAGCAACTGAGTTAGTCGCAGGGATCCAATGGGCAGGGATCAGGAGGATCCAAAGGTACATCAATTACGGTGTCAGGTCCGTCAGTGAGCAGTGGCTCACAGAGTCAGAGGAGTGGTGCTTTGGGCAGCATGCAGAGCAGTCTACAGAGCAGTTCACTGGGGAGTCCACTAATGGACATTTCACACGGTACTTCAGCATCTACAGGTTCAGGTGCAGGCAGGGGGAAAGCTAACAGACAGTCAGGAGTTCAGGCACCTGATGATGAGGAGGAGGAGTTTCATTCTCCAGTGGGAGAAGTGTGCTCAGGGAAGAGGTAGCCCAAGTGGATTTAGGATAACTTGAGAGAGGCCACATCTGTTGCTGGGCCTAAGAAGCCGGTGAGAGAGAGCAGACCACCTGATAGGTTTTGTAGCTATATGGAAATGGTTGCTAACATCATTGACTCTGAGCCTTCTAGCTATAAGGAGGCAGCTAGCCAGCAGGTTTGGAGAGAGGCCATGCAGGAGGAGTATTCTTCTATCATGAAGAATGATGTTTGGGAGGTGGTGCCGAGGCCTGAGGGAAAATCCGTGGTTACTTCCAGATGGATTTACAAGGTAAAACATGCTGTAGATGGCAACATTGAGAAATTCAAAGAAAGGTTTGTGGCTATAGGGTTCTCCCAGGTAGAGGGAGTTGATTATGAGGAGACCTTCGCTCTCGTGGCTCGATATACTTCGATTCGCTCCATCATATCGATAGCAGTAGAGATGGGTTGGAAGATCCACCAGATGGATGTGAATACCGCATTTCTCAATGACTTCATACAGGAGGAGGAGTACATTGAGCAGCCATAGGGCTTTGAGGTGCATGGGAAGGAGTCTCATGTGTGTAGACTGAAGAAGGCCCTTTATGGCCTGAAGCAAGCTCCCAGAGCTTGGTACTCCAGGATAGATACATATTTGCAGGAGATGGGTTTCACAAAGAGTGAGGCAGATCCAAACCTTTACTATATTGTGATAGGTGAGGAGCCTCTCATTTTGGTGCTGTATGTGGATGACTTGGTCATTACGGGTGCAGAGAGACTCATGGAGAACTGTAAGAGAGATCTTGCATTGGAGTTTGAGATGAAGGACATTGGATTGATGCATTAATTTTTGGGTTTGGAGGTGTAGCAGGAGGAGGGGCATTTCTTCTTGGGGCAGGGGAAGTATATTGTGGACATCCTTGGCAGATTCCACATGGAGGATTGTAGACCCATGTCGACACCGATGATCACCAACTGGAAGAAGCTTCATGCTTCAGATTCTGAGTTGGTGGATCCCACATTGTATAGACAGCTGATTGGTTCCTTGATGTATTTGGTCAACACCAGACCAGATATTTGTTTTGCAGTCAACACAATGAGCTAGTTCATGTGTGAGCCTAGGAGGGTTCACTGGGTTGCTGCAAAACCCATTTTGCAGTACTTGTAGGGGATAGTGGATTATGGTCTGAATTATAGGTAGGGGGATGGAGTGAGATTGGCAGGTTACACTGATTCTGATTGGGCAGGTTGTGCTTCTGATAGGAAGAGCACTTCAGGATGTTGTTTTGGGTTGGGTTCGGCAGTGGTGCATGGTTCAGCTGGAAGCAGCAGTCAGTAGCATTGAGTTCAGCGGAAGCAGAGTATATGGCAGCCATTCTAGCTAGTTGTGAGGCCATCTGGCTTCGCAAGATGTTGTTTGGCTTATTTGATCAGCTGTTGAGACCTTCAGTGATTTACTGTGATAATAAAAGTTACATTAAACTCATGGAGAATCCAGTATTTCATGATAGGTCAAAGCATATCGGGATCAAATATCATTTCATTAGAGACTATGTGCAGAAGGGAGCTGTGAAGCTCAAGTATATTCCCACTGATGAGCAGGTTGTAGATATTATTACCAAAGCCTTGCCACGGGGCAAGCATGTCTACTTCAAAGAAAAGATGGGTGTGGTGAGGAACACCTTCCTCGGTAAGAGGGAGTGTTGAAATTTGGTTTCCGGAAGACAGGTGGTTTCCTAAGGCTTTGATCTTTGGCCTAGGGAAAAGTGTCCAAAAGAGTTTAATTTTTCTCCTAAAGTGACTTTATAAAGTTATAAGTCAAATCTAATTTAAAAGTGACTTTAAGTGATAAAATTACTAAAGTCTAATTTTAAAGGACTTTAATAAAGTAAATGTGAAATTTGAAAGGAAAAGTGACTTTGGAAATAAATGACTAATTGGGTCTTTATTAAAGTGGGATAAATTAAAAAATAGAAAGTGAAATTTAAAGAGCATTTAATCTCAGCCCTAGATCTAAAGCTATTTCAGCCATTGGATTTAGGGATTCCCCAAAAGTCACTTAGGGTTAGGTTAAAGGAGGAAAATGAGAGAAAAGTTCATTCATTCTTTCATGAGTAGATTGAGAGGAGGAGAAGAAAGCTGGAGACATTTTCTGGTTTTGAGAAAGAGGAGAGGAGTAGTTTAGCAAAACTTTATAGCAAGGAGAAGTTGCACACATTTCAAGGCAGCAGTCCGTACAACAATAAATCAACACAGTTTTCGAGGAAAATTTTCGTACAACAGTAGTGGGCACATTTTTTGAGGTCTGTACAGCAGCTAAGAGGCAAATATTTCGAGGAGGAGTAGTAGCAGTGTGCAACACACATTTCGAGGCTGAGTTGGTACGATTTTCAAGGTTGAAAGAAGCTACTGTAATTTCCATACAGTCCGTACAACAGTACGGATTTTTTGGCACGATTTTCGAGGAGGACGTCAAGCATTTAATGATGTTATCTCTTGCTGTAAATTTTTTGTTTTTACTATTTTGCTGATTTGGCACATTTTCTGAGGCGGAGGCAAGCATAGAAAATGAGATAAGTCTGTACATTGTTTGCTGAATTTTTTTTGTATATTTCCTTTCTCTGTAAAATCATTTTCCAGAAATAAGAAGAAGCTTTCAAACTGGTTTTCCCTAAGAGTTGTAGGGGGTTTTTCCAGGGTCACATTGACCAAAAGTTAGCATGTCGAAATTCCGTGTGGCTGATTTATTTTTCTGGTTTTTATTTCTGCATTTCAACATTGTGAAATTTCTAGAATTTGTGTTTTCAGAAAATAATTATTTTTCCAGCTTGATAATGTATGGCTATGGAAATGGAAATTTAACTATATGGGAAAAATAAGGAGAAACTAAAAATCGGGGTTGGGTTATAAAATTTCTACAAGACAAAGCAAATCCAGTCCGACCAACTAAAGATGCAGCCAATGAAAGGACTACCTCAAGCAAACAAATGGAGAAGACAATCTATCACCAGGTACACAAATCACTTCCATGGCTACTGTTTTTCATGCAATAAATTTGGACATAAATACGTTGAATGTAAATTGTGTTCAGAAGGGAGCATAAAATATTCTACATCAGCTCAAAGGTACCTTGGTAAAATAAGATGTTATGTATGCCTCAGGCTTGGTCATAAAGAAAAATACTGTAAACTGCCATATGCAAAGGACTCTAGACAGATGATGGAATCCAATGAAATCAGAAAAAACTGTGAATAAAAAAGAAGTGCAGACATATGAAGAACCCCAATAGAGTATGGAAGGAAAAGAGAAAGGGGGAGCATGTTACCTCAATAACATAATAAATCCATCATAGTCTCAGGGGGAGCTGCTCTAGGAAGCAAAACAAATATCCAGCCAACAATAGATAAAAAGCAACATCCCAGGGGGAGAGCAGTTCATAAATAGTCCCCATGAAAGTAGTTTAAGAAGAGCTCCTTTGAATAAGAACAACTAAAAGTTCAATAAGGGAAAGGACAATTCCTCTAATACAGAACTATAGAGGAAGAAGAATACCTGAAGCAATCAATAGAAAATAGGTTGATGGAAGGAGAGAATGCAGCAAGCAACCATGGTGGTAGAGGGAACATCAGCCATGAACATGTAAGTTAAGAAGACATCAACACACTAAGTGATGAATGGTTAAAATCACAAAAATTATCCTTTGAGCTATAGAACTGGAAAGATCCATAGAGGATGATGACACTGTGCATCACACTACAAGATTTAACAATGAATCAAATTTAAGAAGGATGAGTAAGAGAAATTCTTATCATCATTATATCATTCCATCTTTCATCAATAGAAGGTTCCCTTGAGAGGAAACCAGTTAAATGAGTGATAAAACTATGAATGGTATGCCCTTTTAGATTCCTAGTAAAGAATTGAAGATGTCTTCCCGAAGATCATTTTGTTAGAGTAGTTGAATTGTATATAGAGCAACAATGATTCTGGAGCAGTCCTAGAAATAAATATGCAGTGACATTCTTTTAAACCAGAATGACAGAATAAGAAAAAGGTTAATGATGCCAAGATCAGATTTAGTATATTGATGATTATTGTTGAGAACAATGGAGATCTCAATAGTAGAAACTATGAAGGTTGTCTTAACTATGGGTGCATGTGCGAGTTGAAGTGAAATTACTGCCTGGTTTATTGAAGTAGTATCAATTGGTATTTGGAACAAGCAGCCTTCCTATCAGCAGAATACCAAGTGTCATCAGTGGAGCAATGGTGTGGTACAGGTCCTCAGGATTAGAGTATTATGGAAGAAGTACATCAAGGCTGTACACCCAACATTATCTGCATTATTAAAGCATGATAAGGTAAATAAAAGTACTAAAGGATCATTATCTTGTTTACAATTGAAGTATTACATTGAGCATTGAAGCAGTATCCATTTCTAGATATAACTGCATCCTTCCTTAATTCAGTACAAATATATCTTCAAGGCCTTTGTCTTAAGATCATTCATAAAAATGTGTGAAGTTTGTTTGTTGATATTTCAATTAAACAACTTGAAGATGTTTTTGTTGAAGATCATCATGATAGAACAATTAAAGTATCTAAAGTATGAAGGACTAGTTGTGTTAATCTTACATTTGAAGTTCAAGAGTCTATTATTGATTCATCTAAAGCCTACTTCAACGGAAAGGATTTGCTGGTATTTCACCATTAAAGAGAGGTTGATCATTGACATACATACCCCCTTATGTCATAAATAAAATTGCATAGTTGATAAGTGAGATTGACCAATACATTGAATGTATCTAGCCTCAAGGGTTAGTTTTTAAAGTACTCTGTACAAGTAGTAAAGTCATTTGGTCTCTTAGATTGAGAGATATTGTCAAAACTTGCAATAAGTTGTAAGTTCTAGTTTGATTCATTGTTTGAATCAGTATCAAGGGCCTTTGGATTGTTAGTGTAATATCCCTGTCAGCAGTCCAACACATATCACCACCCACAGGAAGTAAAGGTAAACTTCAGCTATAAAATATATATTGGTATCATCATATTTGAAAATATGTGTACTAAACATATGTATCTCAGATGAAGATCATAATATGGACTGAAGTATATTTGGAGTAGACTTTATATGTCATATGGAGCATTCTCAGTATTTTAGTATTGTTCCAATGATGCATCTTTGATTATATAAGTCTGATTATATAAGTTTGTTCTATGAAGTGTCCTTATCATCACTTTCAGCTTTATACAAGTGCAAGGAGTCTATCCTTTGGGATGATATTAGGTTAGTGTGTATATACATACAAGTTCAATGATCCTCAAAGTGTTCTCCCAACAACTCTTGTACACCAGTCTGGAGCAGCAAGGTTTAAAGTCAGAAGAAGAAGTCCTAAACTTAACTCAGAGAGAGGAAATGAAAACATAGAAACTACATTGGGAAACGTGCAACCCTTTTCCATTGACGTGAAAGGGGGAGGAAAAGAAAGCAAAAGAAGAAAGGCTCTTCTGAAAAGAAAGTAGAGAAAGACAAGGCACTTCTTAGCATGAAAGGAGGAGGAAGTCATGGAGTAAGTATTGGAGTATTTCCATCAATGCCAAAGGGGGAGACTATTGGAAACATTTTCATTGATGGAAAAAGAGGCAAAGGAGTAGCATGGAGAGGCTTTAGCGTGATTACTTAAGGAAAAGAAGCAGCAAAAGAAAAAAGGCAGTTAAGGCAGCAAAAAGTAGCAAAGGCAACAAAGCAGGTCAAGTCGTGAAAGGAAGCAAGACAACAGAGGCAGTGAATGCAGCAGAGGCAACTAATGAAGCAAAGAGGCAGCGAACTGCTTCAATGCACAACAGAAGGCAATCAGATTTTCTAGACACAGCGAGGACCAGAGATCTTACACATAGCAGAAGCAAGAAGAGGCGAGAGCATCGAGAGATGGAGTTACAGAGCAAGACAGTGTAAACAAACGAAAAATCGACTAAGACAGAGAATTATTTGAAGAATTCCAAGGGAGGCGAACGGATGGTCAGGATTAGATCGCAAAAGTAAAGGAAAGAGATGGATGATTGAGATTAAAGCAGGCAGAAGAGGCAAAGAAGAGCTGTGTGAAGGCGAGCAAATTTTCGGGATTAGATCGCAGAAGGGAAGGCAAGAAATGAATGGATAAGATTCATCGCAAGATAAGCGGGGCAAAAACCAATTAGAAGTGCCAGCAGCAGCGAGGACCGTAGATTTGGGCAGATCAACGGTGATGATCACATCAGTGGAGATCGAAAGCGCAAATAATAAATTTTAGTGTCTAAGTATTAAGGCTTTTGCAAGGTAAGTTATTTTGTGTGTGATGCAAAGTGGAGAAGGGACACATGGTGACATGGCTCAATATCACAAATCACACGAAATAGAGGTAACCACTAAGTTAAACGGTTATAAGTTGCGAACTGTAAAGTATGGGCAACAACATAAAGATGACGTGGAAATGAAGTAAAGATGATGTGGCAGTGACGTAAAAGATGATGTGGTAGTGACACAAAGATGACGTGGAAGTGACGTGGCGATGATGTGGCAGTGATGTGCCGATGACTTGGAAGTGACGTGGAAAGCTGACGTGGCAGATGACGTGGCCCCGACCCCACAGATCGCAGGAATTTATAATGACGTGGCAGTGACATGGTAGGATGATGTGGCGTGATGATGTGGACCTCACTCGCATACTGCACATTGCAGTGCTTAAGGGATAGCAGGAAGGCGACCGCAAGTTAAGTTAAAGTTTTTGCGATGCGAAGTGGAGGGACACGTGTCGACTTCGTGCAACATCACGTCCCGCAAGAAATAGGGTGTGACTTCAAGATATCGCAAGGAATGTTATTTTGGTTGCGATGCAATAAGGTTCAAGCAACGCGATACGATGAAGGGAGTCCACGTGGCAGCACCGCGCACGAGCGCATATCGCAGATCGCATGCTTTATGGTTTATCGCTATTGATAGAGTGGGAAACCTGCAGGCAAGTGTTGGTGATGAATTGTGATTGCTTCAAGTTACTGTGGGACCCTATAGCCCTTGTTCCGTGTATGTTATATGTGCCATATTATAAAGTATTCATTGTTGATTGCTAACTATGTATGTTAATACGTTTTTTTGATCGCTAAACGTATGTATGTGGAACAAACACCGGAATTGGACTCTGCTGCATTATAAAGTGTTTTATGTTGGCCATATCACACATGTCACAAAAGAATGACATGAACGGATAACAAAGGATCAGGAACTCGTGTTGAACAATGTTGCGGCAGTAAAGAAAATGAATAAGGCTGAACATGGAAGGAAAAGAGTTGGGAAACAAAAGAAAAGGGCAGTTATGTAGCAAATTTGGAATATAACTATAGAAACAAAAAAGACAAAAAGACAACAAGCAAAAGAGGAAAAATGCTCAACAAAGCTAAGAAACTAAAAGGGTTGAGTAAATAATTGATTGTAACTGAAAATGTATTATTTATTTTATATTGTTTATGATGCAAAGGAAAGTCTCCGTAGGCAAAGAAAAACTCCAATGTAATATTGAAATGAGTACATACTGCTGTAACATCCCGAATGTGCTAAGCAAGGAAATCAGAAGGTGGAAGGAAAAGAGTCATACCTGTCCATTTCATATTCCCATATGGAATGAAAATAGCTATGAAGTGATATTTGTAAATGATGTTATGGTGATATGCGTAGACAGGTTAGAGAGTGGAAGGAGGAGCAGATAGAGAAGCTGTGAAGATCCAGAGATGATTTAAAGTAGATATAAAGGCTGGAAGGATAGTAATGAAGAAGGAGAAAAATAGAGCTAATATCCAGGTAAGTCAACATATGATTTTATTGTAAAGTGAGGAAGTTGGTGCTTCCATATCAAGTTGTATCTTTATCGATGTCCAGTTGTAGTTGGTTGAGGTAGGAGCCTCATGTGGGTTGTAGCCTACAGAAAATACATGGGAGTTGGTGCTTCCGTTTCAAATTGTAGCTTGATAGATGTCCATTTGTAACTGGTTGAGTTAGGAGACTCTTGTGGGTTGTAGCCTACAAAAAATACATGGGAGTTGGTGCATCCATTTCAAGTTGTAGCTTGATAGATGTCTAGTTGTAGCTGGCTGAGGTAGGAGCCTCTTGTGGGTTGTAGCCTGCAGAAAATAGATGGGAGTTGGAGCTTCCTTGCAAGTTGTAGCTTGCATAATTGAGGTAGTAGCCTCTTATATGTTGGAGCCTACAGAAAATCAGTGGTGAGAGGGATTTGGAGCTTGCCTTTGCATCAAAACAATAATAAGATGTGGTTTTATCCCTTATGTGTTTCCACTTATATCTGTTGTCTATGTGCATGATGATTATGTGTTGATATTTTCTATTTAATCTGCTCAATACCTGCTGCTCACTTATTAATATTGTTGTTCCATTATACATTAATTTGATCATGAAATGAAGGTGTAAATAAGTGTAAAAGAAAGTTTTACAAGACCACGAATGCATTAAACTGATTCACCCGCCCTCTCAGTTTAACTAAGGGTTCAACAACTTGCTTCTTGCAACTCCAAGACATTGCAGCTAATCCCGTGTTCATCAAATAACCTGAGGTTGATGCTCGATCATCAATACTTCCAGCAAAATCAACATCTGAAAATCCACCAAGTAAAAAGTTCTTAGTCTTTTTATAAAGAAGACCAAAATATTTCGTTCCTTGGATATATCTAAGGAATATTTTGACTGCATTCCAGTGGTTGTCTCGTGGTTCCTGCATAAAGCATGAAATAATACTAACTTCATAAGATAGGTTTGCATGAGTGGTTGTCAGATAGATGAGGATGCCAATCAACTATCTATAAGTAGTGTTGTCCACCATTTCCCCCCCTTCAAATTTTTAAAGTTTCAAGTTTTGTTCGATGGGGGTTAGAACAAGCTTGCAACCTTGCATTCCAATCTCTAAATAATTTCGGTTGCATGCTTACATTGAGAAATGAAAATATGATGTGGATGTTGGAATAATTCCATCTCCAATATAGTAGTGAAGTAATCCAAAATCAATCATCTTAAAACCAATTTGTAACTCCTCGTCACCTGCAAAATATGATGTTCATTATTTCCAGTAATTATCAAATCACCCACATACATAACAAGAATCACCATATTTTTACCATGTTGGCATACATACAAAGTATCATTGTAATCACTTCACTTAAATCCAAATTTGCGAAGATATTCATCCATTTTGGCATACCAAGCTCGTGGAGCTTGTTTCAATCCATATAGAGCCTTGGTTGTTTTGCAGACTTTATGTTCCTGCCCTTCATTCTCAAAACTTGGCGGTAGTGTCATATATACATCTTCCTATAAATATTCATTAAGGAAAGAAATTTTAACATCCATATGATGAAATTTCCATCCTTTCTGAGCTACTAATGAAAGTGTTAATCAGATGGTGTTCCATTTAGTTGTAGGGGAAATTTTTTCCTCATAATTGATTTCTTCCAACTGTGAAAAACCCTTAGCAACAAGTATTGTTTTGTACTTGTCAATGTCTCCATTTATTTTGTAATTAATTTTGTATACCCACCCCGGATGTGGGTGACACGCCCTGATCGTACAAGGAAAAATCCTCCCATGCTCAAGCTGACGACACTCTGCAACGCCAGCTTTAACTTTTTTGCAGAAACTCAATTCATCAATCATTCATATTGGTGTTATGTCGCACCTAACCTCTTGCCATACTATGAATCACATGCAGTCACACTTGACCTGTCCCTCATCGCATCTATGAGCGTGCCACAACCCCTCACCGCATCTGTGTTCATGCCACAGGTCTTCAAAAGGCATTGAAGCTCCCAATTCTGCCATCCCTCTACTGCTCCAACCAGTCCCTAGAGCCATTTCTGTAATCCCCTCGCCATCATGCTGCTTCTCCAGCTTTAGTGCGCACTCCCCCTGTCGTGTGCCCTCCTGCAACGTGCTCCTCCCACGGAATTCCTCCTGGATGTGCCCCCCGCTATGTGCCCCCCAGTTGTGCACCTCTCGGTGGAAAGGCCCTCCTCTTGCGCCTCTCCCCACTACGCACTATCTGCGGCAGGCTCCCCCATTATGTGCCCCCCTACCGCACGACACCCTGTTGCGCAAATTACCAATCCTTCCTTTGATAAATCAACAAATCACTAGATCAAAATTTCAAACCAAATTTGCAAAAATAGCTAATATCTCAAGAAGAAAATCCACAACATCCAATCGAATTGAAATATACTTTTCAAGAATGTAAACAGACCCAAGAAAGTATAGCAGTCAAAGTTTTTTGGACCCAACAAATTAAAACCCTAATTTTTCAAAATTTCATAAACTTGCGCAGGTAACTAGTTAGGTTCAACGGACAGACACACTATTGCTAAATGAAAAGTGTGCAATTTATGCATTGTTTCTAAAGAAAAAGTGTGCAAGTCAAGAAAAACTTAAGAAAAATAAAAAACAAAGCCACAAATCCAGAAATTAAAACTTTCAAGGTTCTGAACACAGTTAATGAAGGCTACAAAAAGCAATTAGAGGTCACAGGAGGACATGATGAAGAACAAATTGTTCCCCAGTATGGTCGCCAATTTATTTATGGTGGAAAAATCACTCTTGTGAAAAAGATCAATCTCCATAGATTCAAAGGAAAATATAGAAACAAACAAACAAGTAATTACTACCTTTCCTTAATCTATAACTAAAATATGATGTATTAAGTGTGTAAGAATATCTTACCTTTCTACGAAATTCTTGTGGATGTCCCTTCGATGCTTTCAAAATACATTCCTTGTTGCTTCAAGAGAATTGATGTAGGGGCATCTGAGAAAAAATTAATTAAAATTGGAACCTGAAACTATGGAAAGGAAAATGTGGACAGTCAATGTAAATTGGGGCAAAATTTGTTAAAACCGAGCTAAATTTGCTGGAACTGATGAGGTCTAATTAAATGTAATTTTCTGCCATGTAAGCATTAACGAGAGATTTAGGGTTTTTTGAGAAATTTGGGGAGTGAAATCATGGATCCTAGCTGATCTACGCTTTTGTAAATCTTTTATAAGCAAGTCTGTAATGTGTGGATAAAGAGGAGCGAGAGTGAATACAATGTAATCATAGGGAGATTCGTGACTAAGGTTGAAATGCCTTAGATTATAAGCAATATTTTGTACATAATAGAAAGATTATTGTGTGGATTTCTGTGTGTCGAGTTTTGGTTATTATAATTTAAATTTATGAGTTAAATGCCGAGTTGTGATTTTATTGATCGATCATCGATCACTGTAAGGATCGATGACGATCCAATGTCAGAGTTAGATTAGAGAAGGGCTTTCGCTTTATGAAAATGGGTATTTTGTTCCGCTTCATATGTTTGGGTTGGAACTGTGAGTTAAAACATGCCAGAATTGTGATTTGGAACCACACAATAGTGCGTTGGAAACATGTGATTTAGAACCATGCTCATGTTGAACCTTGAGTTGAATGCGCAGTGAAAGACATGGCAGAACTGTGTGTTGGAACCATGATATGAGGTGCGGCGTAAATATAAGTCGGAACACTGACGGTGGTTTTCAGAAACCACAAATGGTTTTCGCACATCTCTTCGATGGTAAGTGGTTTCGTTCAAAACGAACGCGATTGAGTAATAATATGACACGTCATAGTGTTCAAACCACTTATTTTGCGTTGTTTTGGGGTGATAAAGAACGAGGGCTAATTCTATGCGAAAGTCGTCCGATTGTGATCATCGGAGATCCGATGATGTTTGCGTCGGGAGTTACACAGTGTTTAATGAAAAGGTGTGGAGCCCTCAATTTTATGTCGCATAACGTTTATGTATTTGTGCGAAGCAAAAACCATCTGATCTATGATCGATGGTTATCACGAATAAAGATGTGCGAGGTTTAAAACCTATATCGGAACCGATATGTTATAAACTATGGTTAAATGTGTTTGAGTTCCGGCTTAGGGTGCGATAAAGGTGGGCCATAGTTTGTCGGTCAAAGAGTATGGAAAGCACTGTTTTGTTTTATTGCATCCGATGTGTGTATATATACATATGTGGATCATAATAGTAAAGTGAAAAGAATTTTGACTTATGATATTAAAGATTCAAAAGAGGGCCACATGTATTGATCAAGGACTATGGACATCATTGTTTTTATTAAGTGCTTCTGATATATATATATATATATATATATATATATATATATATATGTATGTATGTAGACATCGAAGTGGCGCAACGGAAGCGTGGTGGGCCCATAACCCACAGGTCCTAGGATCGAAGAATCAGAGCTATGAATCTGCAGCTTTAACACAGATCTAAAGGTTGCAGGTTCATATTGATAAAATGAAAGTAAACCTACCCTATAGTAGGTTTCACTTTTCATCAAGTGGTATCAGAGCAAGGAAAGGATTTCCTACGAAGAAGGAGTTTGCATACAAAGAAAGAAGATGTACAATTTTGATTTGAAAAGCTTGTGATTTTTATATTTTGTGAAGGTAGCAGCAGAGGAAGGTGAGAAGATTGTAGCAGCGTAGAGAAGGAGTGTTAAATGGTTCCACAGGAGAGAACCAAAGAGATTCCGAAAGACTAAGCTTAGGAGAGAAACTTGGTGAGGTATCTGGTAGCAGGGAGGACTTGCTATTGCAGAGGTTTGTTGCAGCTCACAAAGGATGTGGGTAGAATTGTTCAAGAAATTTTTTACAGGAAGATCACAAAGAGAAATTCCACAGATGATGTGGGTAGAATTGCTAACAGATGTAGAAGACATATGACCAGGAGGTCATAAAATTTTTGTGCCTCGGGAGTCTGATGCAGGGGCATTCAAGAAAACTTTAATTAAAATCGGAACCCGAAACTATGGAAAGGAAAATGTGGACAGTCAATGTAAATTGGGGCAAAATTTGTTAAAACCGAGCTAAATTTGCTGGAACTGATGAGATCTAATTAAATGTAATTTTCTGCCATGTAAGCATTAACGAGAGATTTAGGGTTTGTAGAGAAATTTAGGGAGTGAAATCATGGATCCTAGCTGATCCACGCTTTTGTAAATCCTTTATAAGCGAGTCTGTAATGTGTGGAGAAGGAGGAGCGAGAATGAATACAATGTAATCATAGGGAAATTCATGACTAAGGCTGAAATGCCTTAGATTATAAGCAATATTTTGTACATAATAGAAAGATTATTGTGTGGATTTCTATGTGTCAAGTTTTGGTTATTATAATTTAAATTTATGAGTTAAATGCTGAGTTGTGATTTTATTGATCAATAATATATCATTGTAAAGATCGATGATGATCCAATGTCAGAGTTAGATTAGAGAAGGGCTTTCGCTTTATGCAAATGGGTATCGTGTTCCAATTCATATGTTTGGGTTGGAACTGTGAGTTAAAACATGGCAGAATTGTGATTTGGAACCACACAACAGTGCATTGGAAACATGTGATTTAGAACCACATTTATGTTGAACCTTGAGTTGAATGCGCAGTGAAAGACATGGCAGAACTGTGTATTGAAACCATGATATGAGGCGCGATGTAAATAGAAGTCGGAACACTGACGGTGGTTTTCAGAAACCACAAATGGTTTTCACACTGCTCTTTAGAACGCGATCAAGTAATAATATGACACATCATAGCGTTCAAACCACTTATTTCGCATTGTTTTGGTGTGATAAAGAACGGGGGCTAATTCTATGCGACAACTGTCCGATTGTGATCGTCGAAGATCCGACGATGTTTGCGTCGGGAGTTACACAGTGTTTAATGAAAAGGTGTGGAGCCCTCAGTGTTATGTCACATAACGTTTATGTGTTTGTGCGAAGCGACAACCATCTGATCTATGATTGATGGTTATCACGAATAAAGATGTGCGAGGTTTAAAACCTATATCGGAACCGATATGTTATAAACTGTGGTTAAATGTGTTTGAGTTCCGGCTTAGGGCGCGATAAAGGTGGGCCATAGTTTTTTGGTCAAAGAGTATGGAAAGCACTGTTTTGTTTTATTGCATCCGATGTGTGTATATATACATACGTGGATCATAATAGTAAAGTGAAAAGACTTTTGACTTCTGATATTAAGGGTTCAAAAGAGGGCCGCATGTATTGATCAAGGACTATGGACATCATTGTTTTTATTAAGTGGTTCCAATATATATATATATATAGACATCGAAGTGGCGCAGCGAAAGCATGGTGGGCCCATAACCCACAGGTCCCAGGATCGAAGAATCAGAGCTATGAATCTGCAGCTTTAACACAGATCTAAAGGTTGCATGTTCATATTGATAAAATGAAAGTAAACCTACCCTATAGTAGGTTTCACTTTTCATCAAGAATATTTGCATAAACATAACCAAAAAAGGAATAAAGTGAATGGAAAAGAGTGAAACACAAAGTGAATGGAAATCACAACATAGCATATATCACAAAGTTAATCCAATATTCAGTTATAAACTATGAAAAAGATCACGGAGCTTTGCAAACAACATCATAACAAGTGAAAATAGGAAAGAAACACATGCTTGTATTAATCTTGAACAAGAAGGAGAAATACAACCTTTTCCTTGATGATGTAAGTCTCCTCCCAATATTCCCCAATCCTCCCTTTAGGTGATAAGCTTCTAGCCCTAATTTGACAACATAAGTTTACATTCAAAAGTCCTCCTAATCCCTCTGGTCTGTGTTGAGTTTATAGGCCAAGAGGAGAAGGTTTGATATCCTCTTCTTGTTGAGAATTTGGAGGGCTGTAGGTTAATAAAAATTCTCTTCTTGATAATTACTTGTGACCTTACTTGAGGTACTTATGTCTTCTCTTCTTTTAGTTAAGTGAATCTTTCATCAAGTCAATTATCAAAAACATAAGACACAAAGGTTAGGCTCCTAGAGCCAGGGAAAAACCTCTCCCTATTGGAGAGAAAAACCTGCAAAGAATTCTTCTTATAGATCTTCAAATGATAAGTACCATGACCTAGACTTAGACCCTTAACCTAGATGCGCTTCCAAGACCTTGATCTTTACTTTGAATATGCTTGTAGATGAATTTCTCGAATTATGGGAAGGTAAATCAAGGATTTACCTTCCTCACTATTGCTGCCACTTTTCTTATGATCACTGTCTCAATCTTTGCTAATGGGATCTTGATATCACAGTCCTTATGTATATCAATCACTTAGGTTTGTTCCATAAACTTCACGGTGCCTTACTATTACAGTGATATCAAATGTGCTACTCTAATTATCTGTCTTGTCCGCACTGAGCTGCTGTAACATATCCGTAGACTCTTCAATTCTGCATTCACAAGTTACCTTTTAACTGCATTTATGTGCTTTCCCTAATTCTCCACATTGAGTTGTTGTAGGGTGTCCACAAACTTTCCTGTGGTTAATCTGTCCACACTATAATGTCCTTCTAGTATCCCCAATTTTAACTTCAAATTTTATCTAATTATTTCCTTCCAAAACAGTCCACAATTTCAGAGGGAAATCTACAGTTTTCTATTCTTCTATCTAAAATTTATACTCTACCTGAACTTCACATCCACCACATATATCCGCATCTTCTTTAGGCTATCCACAGTCAACCTTAGGTCATCCACAATCTGCCTTATGTTGTTTGCTATCCCTGTTCCAAATTCGCTCCTTAAACCCTATAACAACCTCAGAGAAATCTGCAGAAACCTATCTCAAATGAACCGCAGGTCAGGGCATATATAGTGGTATGTCTTTCTCTTTTAGGCCGACCATTCACCATCATGTAGGCCAACTTTAAATTATGTAGGAGTCATTTCTTCATGCTATCATGACAAGGTCTTGGAACATAATTACATGACACTTAATTATACTTCTATACTTAGAGGACTCAAGCCTAATAGACATCAAGAAGAAGTCTATCTACATAATAATAAAATCTTGCTCATGAAACCCATGAAGCAAGTACACCAAGAATACATTTCATTATCTTTGACATCTTCTTTACATATATACATAATTACAGAGTCAACATGAAGACCGACCTAGTTACACTTTTCAACATTCTCTTAACTAGGGAGGTATTCATACAGGTACATGGTTACTTTCAAACTGAAGAATATCATAAGAAGAATTGGATTGGTAATCGCATCTGTATAGCATCATATCTACCAACATTTTCCTAGTTTAAGGCCTTGACTAAAAACCCCATCTCTCAATGAGACAATGGGCTAAAATGCTGGTGAGACACATGACTAATAAACACCATAGTCATTGTCTCTCCAAGGTACATACCCCACCTAGGTGTTCCCAGAGTATGACCTTCTTGGACTATTCTTCTCTTAGGTAGCTAGCCCTCAAAGAATCTCGGTCCACGACTAATCTTATCTTGAATGCGCTATCTCATTCTCAGAGAGTATCGAATGCTAGATGATTACCCAATCCTCCATTCTGTCTTCTAGGTGAAGACCAGAATGATGTGTCTATCCATTCTCTTCACATGGCCTTCACTAAGAATTACGGTTGTTAGTCCTGGTCTAGTGCATGACACATGTAATAGATAATCACATAAGTCACTCCCTCTTAACACATTAGGGACATATTTCAAGTTTCTTCAGAGCAAGAAACTTACCACCAGGCTCCTCATCAACCAGGGTCCTGCAACAACAATCTAACTACTCATGAAGAGTTCCTCTCCTTGATGTCATGGATTTTTATATTAAGGAATCTTCAACTTTTGGGTTCATAGGGCACAGATCATCCATCACTTTCAGTCACGAGTCATGTCCATTATTAGAAAGTGATTCATCAGTCTTCCTCATCTGGCCCACCATTATTCCATGTTGATTTCCTTCGAATCATCCCGAAGGATCATAAATCCTTTCTTATGATTATAAGCCTTGCATAAATTCATACAGATAAACATATACATATGAACTTTTAGAACAAAAGTTACCTTAGTGATGATCTTTCACCATGACATCTTCTTGTAGGCATCGACATCCTTCATACAGATTGACACATCTCCTAATGATATGTTTTGTCAAGGGTCTTTTTATTTACTAGACTTCTATTAGAGTCTACATATATTCCCAGGAGATCTCCAAGTCACATCTTCTGGGCTTCTGGATGATAACTTCCTCTTGACATGGTTGCATTTCATGTCTCTTTCTTTCTAAACATTCTCCATTCCCAGGAACTTACAACCTTTCTAGTTTCTCGTTCATATACAACCACCTCATATTCCATGAGGACATATTATGTTGATTTCATCTGTCTATGCACTGAGAGATACTCCTCCATAGATCATACTTCTAAATACATAAGTTCATTACCTGCAACCATATGACATGACTTCACAACATCCAATGTTAGCATATTCATCACAACAAGCAGAGGATACAGACAATGATATCAAAGAAAAGTAAAAACAGATCAAAGCCAAAAATGAAGAGATCAAGAATGAAATCTATTCACAGTATTTGAAGCAGACTCCAGGAAATCCAAATAGGCTGCTCTCAGCCTTTGATTATACAAATAAGAAATTGATAATGTCAATACTTCAACCTACAGTTAATACACCTAAAACAACAGCAAATTATAAGAAGGTTGACTTTGAAGTACCAGTAGAAAGCATTCATCCCTTAGATCAAATTGAGTTTCACAAAAAAATATCAGAAATGCTATATTCTACTATGACCAAAAAGGAAATGAGTGCCCAAAAACTCCAGAACACTATAAAAAATTTGAGAGATCAGACTAGGATTGAAAATTCTTCTTCTTATGCTAAAGACACTAGAATCAAGTCTTTAGAGGAATTGGTGATTGATGTAGGGTCTGACCCTTCTAATGTGAAAGCTGCAGAAGAATTGATGAAGAAGAAAAATGATGATATTGCAGCACTTAGAAAGAAATTGAAACTTCCTCCAATAGAACATCCATAGGCTAAGGAAATTATGCAGGAGGCAAATAAAAAAGATGAGATGATGAGTCTCATACTACAAATGACAACATAGATCAAGCAAATGGAAATTGAGATGGACAAGCTTGTCCAAGAAAAATAAACTGTAAAAACTCAAAATGTTCCTCCTACAGTCATTCCCATGGTAACTACAGTAGTTCCTTCAACTTTAGCAGAGGAGTTGGCACCAAAAGTACCATTTTCCGCAATTGTGCCAATTACTTCTTCCACTACTTCTGCTACTGAATCTTCCACTTCAGCAGTTCAATAGACAGATGAAGCCAAAAAACTCATTAAAGCCATGGAAGAGATGTCAATACAAAATAATGAGATCAATAGATTGAAAGAGAAAATCAAGAACTTGGAGGATGCTAAGAAATTAGCACAAATAAATGCTAAAACAGAGGAACAAAATGCCAAAAGGTTAAGTGAACAGTTAAAGAAGGTTGAAGTAGAGTTAACCTTAAAAGAGCCCGTGACCTACATAAAAAATCAGCTATGGTCCAAGATCATTAAGTCAATTAATGATACCTGGCCATCAATTCAAGTAATTTATGAGCAAAAGGACTTGCTTAAAGTAGCCAAAGAAGAAATATTGAAGACTAAAGAATATCTTGGTGCTAAACCTGAAGAAGCCTAAGAAATAATCAAGTTTCTCAACACTAAAAACAAGCAATAATTGGATGAGATAGGAATTACTGACAGAACTGAAATAATTCTTGAGGTAAGAAAGGTACTTTCAAAGAAAAACTGAATGAAACAGTTGGAAGAGAAGTGTCAAAATATGGACATAGCCATAACTAGATTCATGGTTAAGTTTGACACATTAAGACAAAAAGGCTTGCCAAACATTCTTGTTATCAATGATAAACTCATGAGGCAAGAAGATTACAACAAGAAGATAAGAGACTTTTCTAGAGATCAAGTGAACAAGGCAGACTGGCAAGGAGTTCCCACAGGTAAAGTGTTGCATAAAAGTGTTGAAAACTTGTTTTATTTACAACATGAGATAAAACATCTCTTTGTAGTCAAGGCAACCTTTGTTAGATACATAGAGGTTGATGAGAATTTCAGAAAACTTACAAAGATTAAGTTACGAGATGAAGAGTTTTGGCAGAAACTCACATATTTACTGTAAAAGGATAGTTTATAGTGAAAGAGGATGACAAAACAGAGTGTTATTTTTACACAGTAAAAACAGATTTTTAAAGGCAGTAAAACAGTCAAACAACAGGTTAAAGAGTATCAGTGGTTAAAGTATATCAGTTAAAGAGTATCATGTAGAAATTTGCTGAATAATGAAGATTTATCCACCGAGATTATCCTTATCACATACTAATTCGAATTCATATGCAACACATAATCTCTTCTACTCAGATCATCACACATGCGGAAATAAAACAAGCGGTATGCGATCAAAATATCATCAAAACATCACACACATTACACAGTATGTATGGGGAAAGCTTATAGCTGAAAACCCCCAGCTATTGTATATTATAATAGAAGAGAAACATGTAGCAATCTCAGTACAATAATCCTCACAAGTACTCAGTACTGTCTCCAAAAGTTACACACAAACTAGCTTGGTTTTGAACAGGTCACTGGTTCAAAACTCATCCACTAATTGCCTGCCTCTATTACGCAATCAAGGCTGGTGTAATGAGATATCCAAGTTCGAATCTCACTGGCTCCAACTGCGCAATCATCATTGGCAATATCCTCCAATGCTTGTGCAAATCTCATGCACAACTGCTGTCGCAACTAATAGCAAACTCACCCTTTCATCTACCTCTTCCACTGGTCTCCACTGAACTGTCCATGCACTGTAGTGAACTGATGTGTTCTTGAGTTTAATAATGAGTTAATAATTAGTGAATTAAATAATATTTAATTCACTCCACTCATTACTAGTTGATTAGCTAGTTAAACTAATCTCAACTAGTTCAACTAAGTTAAACCGAACACAACTCCACCAAACTTCTGCCACTGAAGTCCTAACTGAAGTCAACCATGCATGAGCTCACCAAACCCTAGGAATAGCGTAATTCCTCTGTCAGATGCATGAGCCACTTCTGTAGCTCGAACTGAAGTGCTCCAAGAGAGTAAACTGAAGTTTAGAGTCCAAATATTATTAAGGGTAAATAATATTTGACTTTTCTATTTTTAGGATAGGCGGTCTAAAAATAGACTTCGACCTAAATGTCTAAAAATAGAGGTCCATATATTTTTACCAACATGACCAATACTCCAAGAATAACATACTGCAACCCCTGGACCATGCTCCATATGTCTAAAAATAGACACAGTCTAAAAATAGACTTTGCGCCAAAAATAGCCTGCGGGCCCACTTAGTGAAGGCGACTTCATTTCACTAAGCTACATCATCTTGCTGCATTTTCAACACTCCCTCTCAGAAAGATATGGATTATCTGCAACCCCTATCCTGCCTTTGTGGAATTCGAACTTGCTCCTGGTGAGCACCTTCGTCAAGATGTCAGCATCCTGATCCTCCGTGCGAATGTATGAAAGTAACATGATCCTTCGCTGAACACAGTCTCTGATATGATGGTACCTGATGTCGATGTGTTTGGATCTATCATGAAATACTGGATTAGCCAAGAGTTTAATGCAACTTTTGTTATCACAATAAATCACAGTAGGCTCCAAGTGCAACTCGAACAATCCAACGAGGATCTTCCTCATCCAAATAGCCTCGCATGTAGCCAAGCTTGCTACCATGTACTCGGCCTCTTCTGAACTGAGTGCCACGAATCTCTGCTTCCTGCTGTACCAGGAAACTGCTGTCGACCCAATGTTGAAAACTCCTCCAGATGTGCTCTTTCGGTCCGTTGGGCTCCCTGCCCAATCTGCATCAGTGAAGCCAGAAAGCTTCGCTCCATCCTCCTGTCTGTACCATAGACCATATCTCGATGTGCCTCTAATATAGCGCAATACATGCTTGCCTGCCTTCCAAAAGAGCTTGGTAGGCTTAACCATAGCTTGCGAAAGCTGGTTAACTGCATAGCATATATCGGGTCGTGTATTGACCAGATACATAAGCGACCCACCAACTGTCGATAGATAGTGGCATCCACTACCTCCGTTGAAGTAGCATCCTCCTTCCTCCAACCACCAGGAAGAGGAGTGTCAACAGGCTTGCAGCCATGCATGTTGAACCTCTCCGAATCTCCGGGCATGCCCTTTTCGAGAAACAAACAGTCCTCCACTGCGCTACCAAATCTCCAATCCCAAGAAATAATGAAGGAGGCCCAAGTCCTTCATCTCAAATTCTCGTGCAAGATCCTCCTTGCATGAAAGTATCAACAGCTCATCACCCGTCAAAATCAGATCATCTACATACAGTACAATGATCAGCAGCTTCCCCTCCACCACAATCTGGTACAGGTTAGGATCAGCCTCACTCTTGGAAAATCCAAGCCCGGTGAAATAACTGTCTATCCGTGTGTACCAAGCACGAGGTGCTTGCTTCAGCCCGTACAGTGCTCTCTTGAGTCGGAAAACATGCGACTCACTGCTGAAGATCTCGAAACCTTTAGGCTGCTCTATGTACACCTCCTCCTCAATGACTCCGTTGAGGAACACAGTCTTCACATCCATCTGATGGATGTGCCATCCCATCTGCATTGAGAGAGCTAGGATCGTCCGTATGGAAGAGTACCTTGCGACAGGTGCAAAGGTCTCCTCATAATCGATCCCCTCGATCTGTGAGAAGCCACGGGCGACAAATCTCGCCTTGTACTTCTCCACACTCCCGTCAGCCGTCTGCTTCACTTTGTAGATCCTTCGCGAACCCACCACTGATTTCCCCTCTGGTCTTGGGACAATCTCCCATGCACTGTTTCTGACGATCGAATCATATTCTTCGATCATGGCATCTACCCATGCGGGTTCCTCCACAGCTTCCTCAAAAGAGGATGGCTCCATCACGACACATTGACTCACAAGAGCCATGTATCCAGTGTACCGATCCGGTGACTGCCTCTGTCTGCGCTGTGCTGTAGGTGGTCCTACAACCTTCTCTGCATCTCGAGCCAGTCGCTCAGCTTCTGTAGTGTGCTTGCGCCCTTTGATGGTTGGCGCTGCATGGGTGGTTTCTTCCACCTCCTGAACTTCCTCTTGTGGCTGATCCACATTCGGAAGCTCCTCCTTAGGAACTAACAGCTCCTCATCTGCATGCAAGTGTAGCTCCCTCTCAAGCGAACACTGCATGGCTTTCTCCTCCTGGAATTTTATATCCCGTCGCACAGCAGTCTTGCGACTGTCTGGCACATACACCCGATAGTTGTGAGGTGTATCAGTGTACCCCACAAATATTCCAACTTCAGCAGTTGGATCCAGCTTCCTTCTTGCATCCTTCGTCACATGCATGTAGACAGGAGATCCGAAAATCCGCAAATGGGAAATATCGGGCCTCTTGCCAGAATAAGCCTCCTCTGGTGTACTCATGCCAAGAACCTTGTGAGGACAACGGTTCTGCACATACACTGCTGTATTGCATGCCTCAGCCCACAAGTGAAGGGGTAGGCCCTGATCATGCAACATCGCCCGTGCAGCACCCACGATCGTTCTGTTCTTCCGCTCAGCCACCCCGTTCTGCTATGGGTTATGGGGTGCGATGAGCTCTCTCCGAATCCCTTCTGCGCTGCAAAAGTCTTTGAATTCAGCCGAGATGAATTCACCACCATTGTCGCTCCTAAGAGCCTTCACATGCTTCCCCGATTCCTTCTCAACCAGCGCCTTGAATTCACAGAACTTAGAAAATGTCTCGCTCTTCTTCTGCATGAAGAAGATCCAGCACTTCCGAGAGAAATCATCAACAAAGATCGCATAGTACTTGTGCTTTGCTGTCGAAGCTACAGAGAAAGGACCACACACGTCTGTGTGAACTCTCTCAAGGATTGTCGTGGCGCGACTATCCTTCTCGTGAAAGGTGGCTTTCACATACTTCCCCAAGGTACACCCCTTGCACTGATCTGACTACGCAAGAGTTCCCTTAGGAAGCCCAGTAGAAATCTGCTGCAGTATCTTCAAAGCTCCATGGTGAAGGTGGCCCAATCTCCTGTGCCACAGTTCGCCCTCATCATCCCGGCTCACCACTTCTCCCGCCTTGCATGCCATTGCTAAGCAGCCATCTACTTGCAACTGATAAAGGTTATTGACTCGAACCCCTATCTTCCGGGTCTCACCAGTAGTCTTACTGCGCAGGAAGGCTTTTCCTTCGCTGAAGACCACATCATACCCCTTGTCTTCCAACATCGCCACAGATATCAGGTTCTTCATCAATCATGGAACATGCAAAACTTCCTTCAATATGAAAGGTTTACTAGACTCCCTCTCAAAGGAAATGGTACTGATACCAGTCGCACTGTATCTACCATCATCGCCCATCTCGATGTGCACTCCAAGATCTTTTCCCTCCAGATCTGAAAACAGATCTCGATCTCCGGTCATGTGAAATGACGCACCACTGTCCAAGAACCAAACTGATCCCGCCACACTTGAAACCAAGCATGCGATCAGTGAAAAATCTAGTTCGAATTGAGAAGCCAATGCCTCTCCCGCTGCAGATCCAACAACCTTCTTATTTTTCTTCTTCTGCGGACAATTTGTGGCATAGTGTCTGTGCTGGTGACAGTGAAAACACTTCACCTTGGACATGTCTTGCTTCTTGCTTTTCGCACCAGACTGAGAAGCTTTCTTGCTCTTCCCCTTCTTTGCTTTGGCAGCCAAAGCAAATATTTTCTTCATCAGATACCTTTGATGAAGATCCTTCCCTGGTAGTCCTCCTTATCTCCTCTTGCATGAGATCCGCCCAAAGGCGCTCCCATCCCGGCAACTTCTCCCGACCATTGACACTATCTTGATATGCATGCCAACTTTTCGGAAGACCAAGGAGAGCCAGGTCCACCATATCCTCTTCTTCGACAGTCACCCCCACACTTCCCAGCTCATCTCTGCATTGAGTGAACTTCGTGAGGTATTTGGCGATACTGTCGCCTTTCTCCATCTTGATGTTCCTGAGCTTATCTTTGAGCGCCAACTTCCTTTGGTTGCTCTTACTCTGGAATAGATCCGTCAAAGCTTTCCACATTAAATATGGAGAAGCCTTTCCATGCAGGCTGGATACAATATGATCCTTGACGCCCTCCAACAGGATCCTTCGACATTTCGCCATCTTCTTTTGCCATGCTTCGACTTCAGCAGGATCAGTTGGCTTTTGGACATCCGTATCTACGAACTCCTTCAGACCATTATCTTCTAATACTGCCTCCATGCGATCCTTCCATGCAACATAATTCGAACTGCCTTCAAGAGCATATTCGAGTCGTAAACCGTTGAAAGACATTTTCAACACTGGCACCAAGAAAACAAAACTGCTGCAAAATTCGAATTCCACCTCAAAGCTCAACCGCTCTAGATCTGTGAGAACAAATTATTTCTAGCACAAAGATCGACTGCAGGGGCATTTACTGGATATATCACCTTTCAAAGGAAAGGATGGATCCAGAGGCTACCTGGCCCGCATGCAGACTCTGTCTACCGAAATAAGTTTGTAATCACTGTGATGATCAATCTCTCTGATAGCTCCGATACCATGTAGAAATTTGCTGAATAATGAAGATTTATCCACCGAGATTATCCTGATCACATACTAATTCGAATTCATATGCAACACATAATCTCTTCTACTCAGATCATCACACATGCGGAAATAAAACAAGCGGTATGCGATCAAAAGATCATCAAAACATCACACACATTACACAGTATGTATGGGGAAAGCTTATAGCTGAAAACCCCTCAACTATTCTGTATATTATAATGGAGAGAACATGTAACAGTTAATAGCACAATACTCCTCACAAGTACTCAGTACTATCTCATAAAGTTACACACAAACTAGCTTGGCTTTGAACAAGTCACAGGTTCAAAACTCATCCACTAATTGCCTGCCTCTATTGCGCAATCCAAGTTGGTTCAATGAGAGATCCAAGTTCGAATCTCCTTGGCTTCAACTGCGCAATCCTCATGGGCAATCTCCTCCAATGCTTGTGCAAATCTCATGCACAATTGCTGTCGCAACTAATAGCAAACTCACCCTTTCATCTACCTCTTCCACTGGTCTCCACTGAACTGTCCATGCACCGTAGTGAACTGATGTGTTCTTGAGTTGAATAATGAGTTACTAATTAATGAATTAAATAATATTTAATTCACTCCACTCATTACTAGTTGATTAGCTAGTTAAACTAATCTCAACTAGTTCAACTAAGTTAAACCGAACACAACTCCACCAACTGTCTCATCAACTCCACCAAACTTCTGCCACTGAAGTCCTAACCGAAGTCAACCATGCATGAGCTCACCAAACCCCTAGGAATAGCGTAATTCCTCTTTCAGATGCATGAGCCACTTCTGTAGCTCGAACTGAAGTGCTCCAAGAGAGTAAACTGAAGTTTAGAGTCCAAATATTATTAAGGGTAAATAATATTTGACTTTTCTATTTTTAGGATAGGCAGTCTAAAAATAGACTTTGACCTAAATGTCTAAAAATAGAGGTCCATCTATTTTTACCAACATGACCAATACTCCAAGAATAACATACTGCAACTCCCGGACCATGCTCCATATGTCTGAAAATAGACATAGTCTAAAAATAGACTTTGCGCCAAAAATAGCCTGCGGGCCCACTTAGTGAAGGCGACTTCATTTCACTAAGCTCCATCATCTTGCTGCATTTTCAACATATCAGATGAGAGATAAAGCTTCAAAACTGATTGAATATCAAGTGCCAGTGTTGAAGACAACTCAAACAGCCTGCTGCAGCCTAAGTCCAACAAGAAAGATATTTTATTTAATAAATAGGACAGCTTGCAAATTTGTTATGCAGCTATCACTATGTTTTTGTACATGATATTTTATTTTCCATAGAAAGTTCCTATGATTTTTCTAGGATATTTTGTATTACTTTTTGTATAAATACTTCATCCTTTGAAGTATTAGTGTGGAATAAATTGCTGAAGATTTCTATAGTCAAAATTTCTGTACCTAAAGGGTTTTTGTACCAAGTTTCAAGTCAGCAGGCTGGATCAAAGCAATAAAGCATCATATTTCAAAATTCATGTGTTGGGCCACTTAAGTGAAGTACTTTCTTCTATTATTTGTTAAATCTTCTTATGTTTTCCATTCATACATAAATGTGTTCTAAATTTTAATGTGAAATCAGGATGTGATATATCATAATTTGTTAAAAGCACTCTGTTATTTACTGGTTTTCATTTTAATGTTTTATGCTGATATCCAGACTAGGGAACCCTTAATTTCTCCCTAATTTCGATTGACCCCTACCTCTTTATTCCTTATCCAGATCAAAGAATCCTTGATTGATCTTTATCCCGATTAAACCACTTCACCAATCAGCCTCAAATATCTTGAGTGACTCTGTCATCTTGCCCTGAAAATATTTGACTTTAGACCTTGATCCTGATCAGTCTGCTTGACACACTGACTCCATTTTCCCAATGGACAAACAAATCTATCACTATCCATCTCAGTAAATTATTTTTTCCCACCAAACCAAAACAAATATCAAAACCAAATTGCCCCATATAACTAGCCTAAGATCATATATAAAAACAGAGTTAAATCTTATAGAGAGAGCCCTCTCTGAGCCTTAGGAAAGCTAGATCCTAAAGCTTGAAAGTAGGTCTACGGTTACCTCTAATATTCTTAAAACTATAAAATCAAAATCTTACAACTTTGGGAATCATTAGAGTGATAACAATAAGAAAAAAATTTCGGGGGAAAAATAGGTTCAAGATTGACTTCCAGGGTGAGAGTCACAGAGGTTTCCATAGGAATACTCTTGGTGTGTTTTAAAATGGATAATTTTTTTTATTCATCACCATGTGTAGCAGAAACAATTGTCGAACCAGAGTCCGAGATGTAACAGGAGAAGAAACCAAAGGAAATTTGGGATTGTCGAAAGGACTATACAAACATTGAGGTGATATCAATAGAGGGCCTAGATCATAAAGCAGATTAGGAGGAAAAACAAAGAACTGTGATGTAGGTTAAAGACTTGCTGTCCCAAAATCCTCAGACAATGAAAGCCACTCTTGAGGCGGTGGTCAAGAAGCAAGTGGTTGAATGCTTGAGACAATACCAAGTTCAAAACCTTGAGCTTCAAGGGACTCAGGTTCAATATGCGGAATCTCAGGATGGACTCATGGTGTTTCTTTAGTTTCAAAATGTGAAGGAGATGAGTGAGGTGAATTTGGCGCGTGGCGCGATTGAGGACTTGGAGGTTCTGCCACGGTGACCTTTTTGAAAAATCGAATAGGATACCGATGAATACTTTGAGCTTAAATAAAATTTATAATTAACCAGTCATATTGAGGCAAAAGAGTGATGCACATGTAGGATGTTATACTATGGGAAGTAAAATTTAGAAATTAAATAACAAAATAAATCAAAAGGGGTAATCTAGGAAAAATGGATTACCAAGTATCCTTGAACCGCATAATACCTCATGGCGAACCAAGAAGTAAGACAACTAATCTCCCCGAATGATGTGTTCAGTGTATCATGTTTACAAGGCAACTGACTCAGTCCCCTATGGCAGTATATCAACCTAGTGGGGACTCCCCAAATATACGCGACGATACGTTGGAGCATAGTCTGTATTAGTGATTTCTAATGTGTAACCGTTCGATGAGAGCACTCCCATATACTTATCATGCATGGAGCACCTCCGATATATCTGAAAGTACTAGAAAACGATCCTATACACTTCCGTACATGGAACTGGATATCACCCCCGTGATGCAAAGCAAGTAGTTAGCAACAAATCTGAAACATGTCTCTAGCCTAGAACTCTAATTATGTGCGTTAATTTCAAATGCTCCTTAGGTTAATTGAGGTAAATTTTAAGTTGATCTTGATTAAAATTTCAATTCCAAGGCTCAATGAAGCGATGTCACCTAAATACCTGTAATGCAACTAACATGAGAAAATGATTCATTTCATTTAAATGAATGCTATCTAGTATATGGAATAATTTCAAAAAATGATGCAGGAAATAATAATGCAAAAAACAAAGCTTTCCTAACTATATCTTCACTTTCACTATCCCAATTCAATTCAAAGCATTAAAAAAATGCAAACCATGCAATGTGATCTATGCACATTTTCTTTTCTTTTTTGAAAACTATGCAACTATAATCTATGAAAAATTTTATTTTTCCTTTTGATGAATGAGAACACACTTAATTCACTTTTCAGTCTTCAATCACTAAAAAATGAAATCAATGTCCAATGATGATCCCAAAAATGACTTTTCAAATGAAATGTAATCTAATGCACTTTTACGAAAATTAAACTTTGAGACTAAAACTAAATGAATGAAAAAAAAAAATATTTTATGGTCTCAAAAGAACTAATAATACTTAACGATAAATACAAAAATAATATTTCCAAACATTGAAGCAACAAACATCGATTTAATGGACTCAAATAATCGAAGACTTAACCAAAAATTCACTTTTACCACTTTAAGTATGGGTTAGACTTTTTCACACCACAAATAAACTGACAAAAAAAAAAAAAACTTGATGCACAGAGAGTATGAGGATGACCTCAGAGATCAAGACACACTAGGAGTTTTAGCAGAAATCCAAAAATTTCTCAAACTAAAAGACCAACGCAGGAAAAAAGTTAGAACCAGGGGTTCAAGTGCAACTGTTTAGGGAAAAATCAACACTAACAACACAACTATTTCTGGTAAAAATTGCGTTGCTCGAGGAATGATTAGGAAAAGGAAGAAAATCTTAAGGAGAAACCTAGACCTGATACCCTAAACCTTAAAACACTCAGAGTAGAGAGTCAAAATAAATCACAAGCAAGATTTACTAAATGGTTGGCCAAACTAAGCAAAAAGATGAAATGAAAAAGGAGGGCTGAAAGGTCTATAGGATCCTCAACAAAGTCGCCTGAGAGAATAAAAATTTGGAAGGGACACATATCAAGGGACCTAATTGAAATATTAGGCTCGAATTCCTCTAGTACATGATGTACTATATCACTGACTAAATCGTCAGCAGACCAGGGCATGGAACAATTGGCCACATAATTAACATGTTGTGGAGAATATACCACTTGCATATAAGGACCATTTAGGGAATATGTTTGAGTGGGAGTCACATTAGGACCAATGAATGAAAGTTGATCAATGGTAACAATTTTTCCTTCATGTGGGAAATACATCACATGAAAGTGAGAAGTGACAAGATCACCCATTACATAAATATAATCACGACCAGGAAGTAAATTAAAATCCAAGGGGCCATGAGGATAATTATTTTACTATGTCAACCTCGTTTAAAAATGAAACATGTCCCTATGAGAATAGTTCTTTTACTGTGTCAAGCTCATTAAAAAATGAAACAAATCCCTTTCAATTCGAGTCTTTGATTAGATCTCTTAATTCCCCAGTGGAGTCGCCATTTTTTTGTATAAAGAATCCCTCCTGCAGACAACAACGATCTCTCTAGTCTTAAACATAAATCTAGCAACAAACCATACAAGTATACACAAGCCTTCCTAGCTTATATTATAAAATACAAAATGAGATAGATAGTCTATCTCGCTTTGATGTTAACGCTTGTCAGTGTCATTTACCGATCTTCTCATTTCCAAGTCCAATCCTTTAAGTGCCATCACAGATGTTGTCTGCAAGGAAGATCAAACCAAATAGACGAAAGCATGTATGACATAATTTAATCTAACCTAAAATATGTGAAAGATTAGAGAGTAACACAATAAATTCATAATCATTTACATATTTATGGAAGGCAAACATATAATGTATTATTATTATAAACAAGGGAAGCATACAACCATTTAAGCTCTGATGTTGGAAGCTACCTTCGGATGAGTTTCCATGTCCTCACCAAGACCTTCAAACAATCCTTTATATTTCAGATTTCGACAACATTTAGGCACATTTGAGCACTAGAACAGAAACCAACATTGACCAACCATTTGAGGATAGTAGGGAATTCATTTATAGGGAAGAAGAGGTAGTTAGGGATCTAAAAAAGGGGGAAGAAGGTCCACATATTAAGGGAAAGATCCCTAAAAGTAGGATCAAAGGCTTAGAATGGGAGGTCTCATGCCAATCCTTATTCACCTATAAACAACTCTTCGTTCTCAAGGCTTCTAGAAAGAGACGATTCTCCTCCATTTTTGGAGAAACTTGTAGGAATTTACAGGGTGAGTTCCGTAGATCAAGAACCAAAAGTCACCGCTCAAAAACAGATCACAAATCAGTACACCAGTATAATCACGTGGTTAAAACCCTCAAAGAGGGAAACAGTCCACGCCCTGAGCCAACGCGACCACTTCAGGGAATTTATTAATATAAAAAGAAAAGTTACATATGTTTCTCTCATAAATGGTTACCGAAAAAATGAACCTCCATGCTCTTTAAATAGAGATCATGGACCAATCGGGTGTTAAACCACCAGATACGATTCTGTTAATGCAGAGTGAGAGATAACATTAGAATCACTAGTCGTGACTGTCGAATTATAGTTCACAAATGTACATGACAAAAACACATTTACCTAACTCTACACTGAGCTAAGTTATTCTTAACTATTTCTATGTGTCGGAATATCCCTATTTATCCCCATAAAACAACTTGGTGGATTGAAAAGTTTACAAAGGTAAACTGCAAAAGAATTTTGGGCCTGCATAGCCTTGACAGGAGTAATCATGTGATACATGAAAAAATTGGGATAGGATTGAAGGATTTACAAAAGTGACACAATAGGAGAAGGAAGGAGGCATTAGAGCCTATCCCCCCTTAATGTCAACTTTCCTGAACTCCAAGCATGGATCGAAGCTTGGTAAACTTTACTTCTGTGAGAGCCTTTGTAAAGATATCGGCTACCTGATCATTGGTTGGAAAGTACTGCACTTCAAGAACACGATCATGAATGAGATTTCTGATGAAGTGTATGTGGAGTTCAATGTGTTTCATACGCTGATGCTGAACTGGATCTTTACATACTTGAATGGCACTCTGATTATCACACCAAAGTGTAGTTGGATGCTGTTGATGGAGACCAAATTCAGACAGGATCTGACGAAGCCACATGGCTTCCTTGCTAGCTTCAACTGCACCAGGATACTCTGCTTCTGTTGAAGAAAGAGAGATGGCACTTTTTTTCTTACAAGACCAAGTAATAGGTCCTGAACCAAGAGTGAATACATAGCCTACAATAGACTTCCGATCATTAGGGTCACCAGCCCAATCAGAATCAGTGAAACCAATCAACAATGGATATGCTCCTGCACTGTAATGAATCCTGAACTGAACTGTACCTCGAATATATCAAAGTATTCTTTTAGCTGCTTTCCAGTGACTTTCATGAGGTTGGTGCATAAACCAAGCGACAAGACCAACGGCAAAGGAAAGGTCAGGACGTGTATGGGTTAAATACAGAAGTTTACTAACAAGTTGACGATATAAGGTAGCATCAACTTCAAGAGTAGTACAAGTGACTGAAAGCTTGACTCCAGACTGAAAGGGAAAAGGGGCTGGCTTACATTCTTCCATGTGAAAGTGTGTAGAAGATCACATGCATACTTAGACTGAGAGAGGGTAATGCCTTCCTTGGATTGCAAGTCTTGAAGACCAAGGAAATAATGCAAGTGTCCTAAGTCTATCATTTCAAACTTCTTTTTGAGGCTAGACTTCACATGGTTTATATGGTTTGGATCACTACCAGTAAGGATGAGATCATCAACATAAAGGACAAGGATGGTTAAGGACTTACCCACTTTCTTGGTGTAGACAATGTTGTCAGAATGACACCTAGAAAAGCCATTATCTAAGAGAAATCTATCAATTTTGGCATACCAAGCCCGAGGAGCTTGTTTGAGACCATGAGAGACTTCCTAAGGCGACAAACAAGGTTGGAGTCTTTTTGGATAAAGCCAGGGGGTTGTTCCATGTAGATTTCCTCATGCAAATCTCCATGTAAGAAGGTGGATTTAACATCCATCTGATGGACTTCCCATTTAAAGGAGGTAGCAAGGGAAAGAATAAGGTAGATAGAATTCATTTTGGTAATAGGGGAGAAGGTTCCAGTATAGTCAATGCCTTCAACTTGTGAAAATCCTTTAGCAACAAGACAAGCTTTATGTCTATCCACTTTTCCATCTAGTCCAAACTTGGTTTTGTAAACCCATCTACATCTGACAAGTTTTCTTCCTTTTGGAAGAGGAACAAGATCCCAAGTATCGTTTGCCAATAAGGAACGATAATCTTCATTCATAGCTTCATCCCAATCTAGATGACCGGAGGCTTCTTATGGATCAAGTTTTTCTAGAACTTGAGTCAATAAGGAAGAAGCTCTTCATTTGGAAATGTATACGTAAATCGATCAACAAAATACTATGAGAAATTTGTTGCATCTAAGTGAAATATTTCCAACAAGAAGCAGTGGAGTAAAGGGAACAATTTCAAGAGGTGGAGGAGGATTGTCATCCTCGTTGTCATCATATGAACTAGAAGGAATGATATTAAAAATAGAAGAGAGAGAGAGAGGTGGCACATATGCCAAATCAGGCTCGCAGGCCAAAGGTGGCACACCCGCTGAACTAGGCTCATAGGCCGATATATTTTCATCAAATTTTACATCTCTTCTAATGATTATATTTTTGGATTTTGGTTGAAGAAGTCTATATCCTTTGACATCTTCAGAATATCCAACAAAAATGCATTTTTTACTCTTAGGTTCTAAGGCTTTATGTTTCGCATCTGGAATATGGGCCCAAGCATCACTTCCAAAAACACGAAAGTGACTTACATCTTGTTTGATTGAGCTCCAAGCTTCTTCTGGAGTTATATTCTTTAAAACCTTACTAGGAGTGTGATTTACTATGTAATTTGCACAGTTAATGGCTTTTGCCCAAAAATTGAGACCAAGTCCTTTAGTTTGAAGCATACAATTAGCCATTTCTTTTAAGGTGAGATTCTTCCTTTCAACTACACCATTTTTTGTGGAGTATATGGAACAATATGTTGAAATTGAATGCCATGCTCAGTGCAGAAGTTGATAAATTTGTTGTTAACATATTCTTCGCCATTGTCTGATCTTAAATTAAGAATTTGATGTCCAGATTGTTTCTCAACAAAGGCCTTAAAGGCCAAGAACATGTTAAAAACTTCACTCTTGAGTTTTAAGAAATATGCCTAAGTGCGTCTGGAAAAATCATCAATGAAAGTTAAGAAGTAATTGCAACCAGAGAAAGAAACAACAGGAAGTGGACCACATAAATCACCGTGCACAAGCTGCAAAGGGCCTGAAGCGTGCCAAGAGGCACGTTTTTCAAAACTATCGCGATGATGTTTTCCAAGTACACATCTGGAGCAAACACCATCTTGGCAAGATACCATAGGAAGACTCGTCACCATATTTTCCTTGCATAGAGTTTGAAGAGAGCAATAGTTTAAGTGACCAAATCGCTCGTGCCAAAGTTTTCTCACATCATCATTATGAGCAACAAAAACGGAGGGAAGAGAGGATGACCCAAAGTTGTCAAACTTATACAACCTTGTGGAATCATCAGCAATGCCAGTAGCTAAAAAATGTTTAGGATATTTGAGGTCCTTGATTACAACATCATGAGGTGAGAATTCTACTATTTTCCCTTCACCTGAATGAGTTATTTGATAAACAGATAGAAGGTTGCATGACAAAGTAGGAACATGTAGTACATCATTAAACTGACCATTATCTAGATGAATGGTTCCAGATCCTACAACACTAAGAGATCTATCATCACCAACATAAATATGTTTGGTGTTACAATCATTTAAAGAAGAAAACATGGATTTATTTTTAGCCATGTGGTAAGAAGCACCAGAATCAATGAGCCAACCATGAGAAGGAGAAGAAGAAGATACATTTAATGCATAACCAGATCTTGATGCTTCACAACTACAAGCAGAAAGTGCCATGCCTGAAGATGAAGGTGAAGAGTGCTCCAAATTTATGTTGTGCTTCTTCATTGCTGCTTCTAAGGCTTCCATCTTCTTAAAACATTTGGACTCTATATGGCCATCCCGATTGCAAAAGTTGCAATGTCTATCTGCCTTCTTCCCTTTGTTTTGATTTGCCTTATTATTTTGGTGATTTGATTTTTCAATTTGCGGCTAAAATTTCTTAGGGCCCTTGTTTGGTTTAGGACCAATTTTTTTAGGATATTGCTTCTTGGGATTCTTTTGATATGGTTGTTGTTGGGCTACTAAGGCTTTCTTAGAACCGTTTCCAGTAGTGATAAGACCAAGGTGTAAAAATTTTTCTTGTTCTCTTATCAAAGAATCACAAAAGGCATCAAAAGAGGGATTCTTGTAGGTAGTTCCTAAAGAAATGATGGCTTCTCTAGTGGAATGGAAGGCGGAAACAAATACAGAGTATGCAGGACCAAGCTTAGCAAGAATGAAATATATGAGGCTACCAACTTCCTTTTTGACCTTACACCCTTCTAAAAGAAGTCTAAGGGTCTTGAATTTGGACAAAAAGTCTTCAATAGAGGAGAAATTATTAGGGTCCAAAGTAAGCAACTCATTTTCAAGCTGATGGGCCCTGATTTGATTTTGAATGCCAAAAACATTATTTAGCTTTTCTAGGGCTTTATCAGGGGTGTCAATGTCAAGGATGTGAAATCGAAGATCTTGAGCAATGGAAATTCCTATCAACCCTCGTGCTTGATCTTGTTTATTTTCCATATAGGAACTTTATCATCATCGGAAGGTTTAGTTTCTTGACCTATGGCTATTCTATAAAGCCCTTTACTTCTGAGTATATCTACCATGTGAGGTAGCCATTGGAAATAATTGGTGCTGTTAAGAATAACCGGGCATGCACTTTCCATTTTTTTTTAAAAACATGAAGCTGAGAAAAGCTAAAAATAACTGCTCCAATGTAAAGATCTCGAAAAATTAGGTTGTTTAAAAAAAAAACTCGAAAAACGGCTTCCGGATGAAGAAGTTATGCCTTTTGAAAAATCTGAGTTGTAGATGCCGAATAGTTACGAGAACGGGATGAAGTGCAGCTTTTAAAAAAAAAATTCCGCCCCTTTGAACAAAAACTTTTTACAAAAGAAGCTTCAGAAGGAGACTTGAACCGAAGACCTCTATTCTCATAAACTAACCCCTCACCAAGTGAGATAGTAAAAGGATCAAGTTATCGTATGAAAGGAGGAAGGGGTTTTTTTTTTTTTTTTTTACCCTTCGGTGTGCATGTCTTTTCCTACACAAAAAAACACAAAAAACCGAGCAAAAAAAAACGAAGTGCAAAGCCTTACGACAGAATGTTAGATTTTCGGTTAGCCTGACTAGCAACTACCACTTTTTTACTATTTCTGGTTTCTCGAGATCGCACAAAGACGCGGGGAAAGAGCATACGTAGCAAAAAAATCCCTTTTTCCTGTTTTTGATTTGCCGAGATCGTACGGAGCGCACAACAAAGAGCATACACAGAGAAGAGGGTATAGATCCAGAAAATAAATAAAACCTTAATACGGAAAATAAATAGAAAGAAAAAAACCGAAATAAGCAGAACTATTAACAAATATAGTTGCAAAAATGGATGCTTTATACCTCCAGATCTAAACTGTCATAAATTGGGCAGCCAGAAACCTTTTCGCATGAAACGAAAGGCGTTCCTCACTGTAACAGACACTTCGGACACAACCAAGCAGTTCTCCAAGCCCAACAATGTTCAGAAATAATAGATCTACAAAACGACATTCGCATGCAGCCAAACCGGCTTCAGATTTTGATCAACAACGGACGCGGCCCTAAAAATAGCTCTGATACCATGTAGGAATTTACAGGGTAAGTTCCGTAGATCAAGAACCAAAGGTCACTGCTCACAAACAAATCACAAATTAGTACACCAGTATAATCACGTGGTTAACACCCTCAAAGTGGGAAATAGTCCACGCCCTGAGCCAACGCGGCCACTTCAGGGAATTTATTAATATAAAAAGAAAAGTTACATATGTTTCTCTCATAAACAGTTACCGGACAAATAACCCTCCATGCTCTTTAAATAGAGATCATGGACCAATCGGGTGTTAAGCCATGGATCAAGTGTCGTTAATACCGAGGTGAGAGATAACCGTCGGATCACTACAAATCTTGACCGTCAGATTATAAGTTACAAATGTACATGGTAAAGAAACACACTTTACCTAACTCTACACTAGACTAAGTTATTCTTAACTATTTCCTATGTGTCGGAATATCCTAACAAAACTGCCTAAAGAGAAACAACGCGACTTTTCATTTAAACTCCCATGCTAGCAGTGCTAGACACATGTAATGATGAAGGTGACAATCGCAAGGAATTAGCTATGGAGACCGCGCTAGGATTGAAAATAGGGTTTTTTGCCAAGCACTTCCAAAATTTCTTAAAGCCATTTCTTCTTTTGTTCTTCAGGGATGCTCTGGTCATGTTTTCATGGTGAACACATTGACATTTTTTGTCACTTTGTGACATTTTGGGGAAAAGTTCGACAACTCAGGGTATGAGACAGGGAGTGCAACAAAATATTGTATAACATCCAATTGTCAGAAACCATGTAGGAGACGCATTCTAAATACACCGATCTTGGGAATCCAATATTGACCATTATATTAATGGTATATCTTTACCAAACACTTTTTTCGACCTAGGTGCAACAATAAATGTCATGAATGTGATATTATGCAAAAGCTACAGTTAGAAGGATTGAGGCCAACCCAAACACTATTGGAGTTAGTAGAAAAATCCATCCTTAAACCTGCACGAAGCCTGGATGATATAACAATCATACTAGCCTCCTAGGAATATCTTGTAGACTTCTTTGTAATCCATCCAAAATCTTCCAAACTTGGACATCCAGTAGTACTAGGTCGACCCTGGCTAGCCACTATTGATTCCTTTATTGGATGTCGGTCTGGAGAGATGACGATTTCCAATGGATGTCAAAGAAAAAAAATTGTTTTGTTTCCTCCTGCCCAACCTGCTACAGAAATCCCTTTATGGATAGAAAACCATATGGAGAGGAGGAATGCATTGAACCATTGTTAACAATTGAAAAATATAAAGGTATTCAAGAACAAACGGAAGATCAAGTTTTGAACCTTTTCCTAGCCGCAATGGGATGTATTGAATTTCCACAATCCTTTCAAGAATATGAGCACACTTTCAGCTTTGAATTTTAGGAAGCACTTGTCATTCTTCTACCTCCACATTGTTTCCCATAACAACAATAGGTGAAGGTAAAGAATCCTCTATCCATGATGTTGAAATTAACCCTGGGAAGTGTCTATATATTAATTTTGGTCTAGAAGTAGAGCAACAAGAATTATTTATTCAAATGATTAAAAGACAATGTGGTGCTTTTGCATGGGATTACTCTGATATGAAAGGGATCCACCCCGACACCTGCATGCATCACATCTATACAAATGATGAGATTAGACCAGTGAGGAAGCCTCAAAGAAGGATGAACCCAACCCTAAAATATCTAGTAAAAGAAGAAATTCAAAAGCTCTTAAATGCTAACTTCATTTACCCTATTTCTGACAGTAAGTGGGTGTCACCACTAGTCATTGTACCTAAGAAAAATGGTAAATGGAGGATTTGTGTGGATTTTAGGGAACTGAGTAAGGCTACCTTTATAAACTACTTCCCCTTGCCTTTCATTGACCAGGTACTGGATAACTTATCTAGAAAAAAATAGTTTTCCTTCTTGGATGGGTTTAGCGACTACAATCAAATCCAAATTACACCTGAAGACCTGGAAAAGACCACCTTCGCTTTTCCATGGGGTACTTATGCCTACAAGGAGCTTCCTTTTGGGTTATGTAGTGCCCCTGCCACCTTTTGAAGGGTTTTCCTTGATATGTTCTCTGATCTAACCCAAGACTGTGTGGAAGTCTATATAGATGAATTCAGAGTATATGGGGAAGATTTCCAACAAGCTTTAGAAAACCTAGAGAAAGTTTTAATCAGATGTTAAGAGACCAACCTTTCCCTTAGCAATGACAAATATAGAATGATTCTTACTAAGGGTGTTGTGTTAGGACATCATATTTCAGTACTGGGATAAGAGTAGACCCTGCTAAGATTGAAATAATCGCTCAGATCAAAACTCCCAACTCTCAAAAAGAAGTTAGATTAATATTTCTAGCGCATGTCGGGTATTATAGAATATTTATTTAAAATTTTACAAGAATAGCCACTCCTATGTTCAAAATTTAGCCAAATATGCGGAATTCCAGTGGGATTCTCAGTTTCAAATTACCCTTGAAACTCTTAAACAAAACTGTCAACTGCTCTAGTTCCGAGAGGACCAAATTGATCCCTCCCTTTTCACATCTGTATCGATGCCTCAAACACAACTTTGGGGGTTGTTTTGGGCCAAAGAGAGAATAAAATTCCCTATGCCATTTATTTTGTTAGCAAAATTATCTCTCCTAAAAAACTAAACTACACGGTCACTGAAAAAGAATACTTATCAGTAGTTCATGCCATTAATAAATTTAGAAACTATATAACCAAGTATGAAGTTTGTGTACACACACACCATTAAACTATTATATTCTTAATGAATAAACCTATCACCAAATGCTCGTGTTACTAGATGTTCATTATTAGTGCAAGAGTTTAATATTAATATCATTGACAGACCCGAAAAATATAATATTGTCATTGATTTTATGTCTAGACTTATCCAGACAGGTGACAATGCACCAATTACTGATGATTTTCCAGATGAGAAGTTATTTTCTATTTCTACTTATACTCCTTTGTATGCAGATGTAGCTAATTACCTGGTTACAAGAAAGTTTCCACAAAATTGGTCTTCAAGAGAAAAACAAAGAATCATAAAACTTAGTGCTAATTATATGTGGCATGAGGATTGTTTATACCATACTGGACCAGATTTGGTGATCAGAAGATGTGTACAAGAAGATGAGATGCAAGACATTCTAAAAGATTTCCAAAATGAGTCGTGTGGTGGAAATTTCTCCGAAAAACGAACTGCATATAAAGTGTTACAATCCGAGTATTATTGGCCCACCATTTTTAAGGATGCAAAGAAATATGGCTAGCTATGATGATTTTCAAAGGATGGGGAAACCTATCTCAGGAGATAAAATTCCTCTTCAAGCATAGGTAGTCATCGAACCTTTTGATAAATGGCCATTATATTTTGTAGGACCAATTTCTCCTATCTCCAAAAATAAGAAATATATTCTGGTATGTATTGATTATGTAACTAAATGGGTAGAGGCCAAAGCAATATATTCTGCTAATGAAAAATTTGTCATGGATTTTTTATTTGAATAGATATTTACCCATTTTGGTGTACCAAGGGAAATAGTAACTGTTCAAGGAACTCAATTCGCTTCTAAATTGGTCAAAGCTATTACAGAGCAGTATAGAATCAAACACCAAAAATCTACACCTTACCACCCCCTGGCGAATGGAAAGGTATAGTCTACCAATAAAGTAATCGAGGTCATTCTCACCAAAACAATACAACTGCATCATAAAGACTGGGTCGATAGGTTACCAGAAGCTTTGTGGGCCTATAAGACAGCTTGGAGAAACACAATAGGACATTCTCCTTATGAGTTGGTTTACGGGAAACATGTATTTCTTCTTATAGAATTCCAAGTTAAAACCTTCAAAACTGCCATGCAACTAGGAATGGATTTAGATGAGGCACAAAAAAAAGGATAATGGAATTGCATGCATTGGATGCGATTAGACAAGTTGCTCTTAAAAGGACGATGGTCGTTCAAGATTAGAGAACCAAATGGCACGATAAGTTTATTAAGAAGAAATGTTTTCAACCACGTGATTGGGATTTTTTGTATGACTAGATGTTTAAAAATTTCCAAGGGAATCTGTCAACACGATGGGTGGGACCTTACGAGGTCGACACAATGTATGAAAATGGTTTAGTCAAAATAAAAACTATCGATGTTGATCAAACTGATTTGTAGTAAATGGGCACAGATTGAAAGTTTATCATAAACCGTTATCCAAATAAGAGTTTGTCAGACATGTTCTTCAAAGTTCCGAAATGCAGTTAATAACTGAGGGGGATGCTCCTCCTACTAAGTCATCACTGTAAGTCCCTGATTGTTTTTCAATTTTGTATATATGTAGGTAGATAGGAATAAAAGTTTTTTTTATTACTAACTATGTTTCCCTCCCTGTAGATAAACAATAAAGAAGGAAATTTACCAGGTGTAAGTTTATTCCTTTAACAAACCCTAGTAAATTATTTATGGAAAAGGAACCTATGGAGTTTTCTTTAAGTTTTTTAGACTCCTTAAAATGGGAAACAACGACGAGCATGAACTAACTCGGGCTGGAGAAAATCCACGGGTAAGTGAAATGGAGTTTTCTTTAAGTTTTTTAGACTCCTTCAAATTGAAAATACTGGCGAGCACGAACTAGCTCGGGATCGAGAAGAATCCACGAGTAAGTGAAATGGAATTTTCTTTAAGTTTTTCAGACTCCTTAAAATTGAAAATATTGGCGAGCATTAACTGATCTGGGCTCAAGAAAAATCGACATAACAATAGTAGTTAGGTCATATTCTGCAATAAAATGGAAGTAGGAACCATGATCTGATCCTAAAAAGAAGAAGTTTCTGCACCTCAACAACAGAAATATTGTCAAATTTCAGTTACAGTGCTTCCTTGTTCCAGAGACTTTTTCCTTTTTATATACCTCTTTTGCGTGATTCATAAAGTTTGAAGACATGAACAACTATATTATTCTAGTACCTGTTAAATAGCTCCTAATTCAACAATCTGAGTTAGTATGGGAATAAAAAATAATGATCATTGCCATCATCTACAGTGTGAAGTCAGAACATCTTAGACTTGGTGAAGCTTCCAAACATAACAAATGTTTTGGAGGCATATGATACTAGTACTACACGCTGCATATTAATATAAGGATATTGCATTTGTTGTCTTATAAAGTATCATCATTAGAAAAAATGAGTTAATTTGTATTTACTCTTTATGATTAAGGATCATTTAAAAATTATGAATTAAATTGTTTTTATCTCACCTACATTTGTAACCAATTCCTCCCATCATTCTCCTATCGTAAACCTTATTGTATTTATCCTTTTTCTAATTATGATTATAATTATTTTATCACTATGTACTCCAAATTTAGCCTCATCCAATTTCTCTTCTCCAATAGCGGCACAATCATGAAAGAAGGCGTAAGTAGTCATAAAATCGCTTACCCCCTATCACTACTGTAAACACTATGTATGACCCACTACTTCTACAAAAAAATAATGATTATCTACAGACCATGATTCCACGTCATCACCATAGCGATTTGACTGAATATTTATCTAGATAATAACCATTTCCTGTTTATCCCCCATGCATAGCCATCCACCTTTTTGAGCCACATCCTCTGTTGTCGGAATTCGATACTAAACTTACGGTACTAAACCCTAGCTGCCCATTTCCGAGACCCTATTCTAAAAATAGGCATGGGGGCTAAATGCCATGAAATGATCTTCCAACTATACAAATAATTACAGGAGTAACAGGCTTGCAAAGCCAAATACGAATAGGCTGGATGGGTGGTTTTTTTAGAGAAATTTAGTGGGTACCAGAACGAGGTTTCTATAATGTTTTCCCAAAACTTTGACGGTGAGAGAGTTAATCTCAGGAGATTTGAAATGGCGGTGAATGATAATTCCATCACTAAAGCTACAAGGCTGCCTCAAAGCAAGTAAACATATTTTAAAGGCATGCCATTTGATCAAAAACTATGGTAGCCATTCCTAGTGTCGAGACAGTCAATTTTAAGATCGATCAAAGGGGATTCTGAGAAGTGGAATCAAGCAAGAATAGTGGGCCATGCTCACTAGCATTTAATGGTTCCTAGCCTATGAAGGTAGGTATTCCTTTAATTTCCTGTATCATCTAAGATTGATACTGCATTTTGAAAGGGGCCCTTAGGTCAATTTCCCTTCTTGTTATTGAAAATCTTGCATAAAATCTCTAAAGGAGTCAAGTCAACCTCTAAGAAGGCAAACACAAGCCTGTATCATCATAGACTAATTAAATGTTTAATTGTACATTAAATAAGAAAAATGAAAATAAGCTAGAAAAATTTTCTTACCCGAGAATTCCCTTCATAAAACCCTACTCAAGACCCACAATGAAATTCTTATAAAGCAAATATAGGCGAAATAGGGGAAAGCAACAAGATACCTAATAACAAGGGAAGGTACCAGAAGGAAAAGATCAAAGAATATGAACCTGAAGCCTACAATATCATATCTGATGTGGCTCTAGAGGAAGAAGAAGGAAAAAAAAAAAGAAAATTGAAAAGAAACCCTAAGGGAAAGGGTAAAACATAGGAAGGGATTTCAGCTAATGAAGACAAAGGTACAAGAGTGACTATTACAAACAAACCAAAGGAAATGAAAGAAAAGCCCATAGCAGTAAAAATGGTAAAATACAAACTTCAGTGAAAAGGAAACGAGTAACTGAGGAATATGCTAGAAATCATGTTCCTGCAATTTGTAAACATTCAGGCCCCACTCAATGATCCAATTTTTTATTATTAAAAGTGTATCGAAATTATTCAAATGACCAAGATGGTCAGTTGGAATTTAGTAATTGTCGATAATGTAATAATTCAGGTTCAACCAAGATCGTCATCAATTTGTGAGGTCAAATGTTCGACATTGATCGACATCGACTTTAGATTCTACACCAGCAAATATGTTTCAAAAGCGCCAATCAAGACATCTTCAAGTCGACCTGCGAACAAAAACAACAAGTTTGTCAAAGACTTATGTAATAAAACTTGTCCTAAGTCTTAACTATAAAGGTCGAAAATGTTTGTAGTCCGCTTTGTAAACCTTATTGGATAAAAAAGATCCTAAGGTGAAAAGGACTAAGTTTAAGTCTATTCCTAGGACTAAATGTCAATTAAAGTCCTAAGTCCTAGCATTAAGTTTTGTTAGGTGTAAAAGGACTATGTCAAAATGACCTATGTTGTAAAGTCCTAGCACTATGATAAATTTCTAAAAACCTAAGTCCAAACATTCCTAGCGCAATATTCAAACCATAAACCTTTTTATTAAGGTTTGGATGATGGGTCTAAAACCTTATTGTGCAAAAGTATTAAGGTTTTGGTTTTAAAACCTTTAGGCGCAAAGGGTTTTATATTAAGGTTCGAAAGATGGGTTTTATAAACCTATGGCAAGGTTCGGGTGATATGGTAATAAAACCATAGTGCAAATGGTTTGGGTTATGTTTTTATATAAAACCAAAATAAAAACCCACAGTGTTAACTCTAAACTGCGTCAGAGTTTTGTGTTACCATATGACCAGAGTTGTAAAGACCGCAACGGGCATGGGTTATGAAACATGTCAAAGTTTCTAACATGTGATATCTGTTTACCGTAACCGCAACATTCACCGCATGAGGAGAAGATGTGTGAACAAATGCAACTGCAATTTAAAAGTTATGTTGACAGGTATGAAGACCGCAGCAGGGAAATGTCAAAGTTGATAGTTGTCATGTCATGTGATCAAATGCATTGGAACAGCAACAGATAAGTAAGACTGTCAGGTGTTACATTGAACCCGCCCGTCTGATCACACACAATGTTATCATTTCGACTCGGTGAGGCTAACCGTCAGGGTTAAGGCCTATCATAAAGTTTAAAATGGGTTTTTAAATTAAATACAAACACAGAGTTTTCCAAAACCGTCGAGAAGAAGACCACAACAGCAGGGATGTCCGCCTGTTCACATGCGGAATGTCATATCTTCCGCCCGGTTAGTTAGCCATCAGGGCTAAATTATATCCAAAGTTTAGAAGTGGGTATTTGTATTTAGTTCAACACTAAGGTTTGGGAACCTAATTCATAGGTTCGTGAATGAAGTTTAATTCGAAGACCTCATCACTAAATTATCTCAACTAAATGCTAATTTTGGTTATTTGAGATTCAAGGCAGCTGTGTATTTGCCATGTTTGATGAACTCCTCTTATAAAAGAGAAGAAAGTTCTTTGTAAAGGGAGGAGTGTTGAGGAGATTTTTCCCTACTTCAAGAAGAAGTAGGCGCTCTTAAGAAGACAGAAGATATAATTGGTGGAGAGTTTCTTGTTGCAGGTTTATTGGAGTAAAGGCCATCCTACTTGCATAAAGTCAGTATCGAAGTAGGTTGATGATTGACGAGATCAACTTCGACTTTCTAAAACTCTTTCAGCCACCATCCAGTCAAAGGTCCATAAAGCTTCAGTTCCTCAGTTTTTTAGTCTGCAAATCATCCACGTCTTTTCTTAATTGTTGAAAGAAAAGATTTTGTATCAGTTAGCCTATTCAAGAGATAGTCCATATCTGCAACCATCAGTTGTGCTTCTTGACTGATACTTCTTTGTAGTATTTCTCTTGGCTTAAAGAATACAACAGACGCACATTTCTGAAGCGGACCCGGAGACGTAGTCCAGGAGGGACGAACTCTGTCACAAACGTCTTTGTCTTATGGTATTGCTTATGTGATGGATGTGAAAGTGTTAAAACTAAACATTCATAGATTTACATTTTAAAATCATTTCATGTCTAACAGTTAAACCACATAAACAAATAACTGAGTTGTAATATTTTCCATTCACATTTTGTACAAGAACTAGGACAGTTTTTGGGTAATTTCCGCATTTTAAGAACCTGAGTGTTAATCTCTAAAAAGTTCTATAGAGAGAGTCTGTAAAGGGCCAGGTAGCCTATGGATCTCATCCTTTCTTTAAGGGTGACATATCTAGTAAATGACCCTACAGTCAATCTCTGTATTGGAACTAAGTAACTCAGTTTCATTTTCAGATCAAGTGGTATCAAAGCAGCTAGTTCTTTACAGGTACAAGATGGGCAAGAACACTCGATAGTTGTCAAAGCTAAGGGAACTCGAAGAGTTCAATTTGCAAATTCGGCAGGAGAATGCTGCATTGCGTAGAATGGTGGAAGCACTTGAGAGCGACAAGAAAAGTCTACGATCGGAATTAGAAGACTTAGAGAGAAATAAAAGAGGAAGCAATCCTCTTATGAAAAATGCAGATTTCAATGGAAAAAAGCCTACACTTTCTCTTCAAAGTAGTTCTTCTCTCTCATCTTCACCAAAGTCAGCTAGGGAAGCCATTGGCTCCTTTTCTCAATCTCAAGCTGAAGACAATTTTGATTCACTTATTTCACCAGAAAGTGATTCCGAATCTGAAGAAGTTTCCAGTTAGAAAATCAGTGTGATCCCTGAAAGGAAAGGCTTATCGATGATGAAAGCCATGGGATACCGAGAAGGCGAAGGCTTGGGGAAAAATGGACAAGGGAGACTTCAACCTATCCAGGTACAAGAGAGACCTAAGAATATGGGTCTAGGATTTGATGTGATAAAATGTGACTATTGCGGGAAGCTTGGTCACATCTCTGACCAATGTTGGTCAAAACATCCAGAACTTCTACCAGAAAAGCTTCAGGATAGAAAAGGTAAGAAACCTCAGTCCTCTAACAGTAATGATTCTGATAGCGATTTCTTTTATCAAAATTGGATAATTGAAACAGTTAAGAGGATCTATCCATGTACTTTTTGCAAGAGTCCTTGGCATTGTGTGGAACAATGTTGGAAGCAAAAGGCTTACGGCAAACAAATTGGAGTGACAAAAAGTCAGCCTTTAGAGAATGATAAGGCATTATAGGTAAAGAAACGTTCAGAATCAATTTCGTTTCAATCAACAAGAAACTCCGGAAACTCATCATCAAGTAAGAGGGAGAAAACTTTTCAAAACTGTAAACTGTTAGGACATGTCAAAGAAAATTTTCCAATGCTTCCAAAGGAAACAGTACCGACACCAGCAACCCAAGAAGAATCCAAGTCACCTGCTGGAGAACAAACAAGTGTTGAATGGAATTGGGAAGACTTCATGCGTTATGCTTAAATGATTTTGTAATGATTATCTAGATCTAGTAAAGTTGTAACTAGGTTCTAGAATTGAATTTGTTTTCAAAAGTATTGTAATAAAACTTTTGGAGAACCAAAAGTTCTTAAGTTGGGAGGTGTGATCCAATTTTAGATTATTAAAATTGTATCGAAATTACTCAAACGACCAAGATGGTCATTTGGAATTTAGTAATTGTTGATAATGTAATAATTCAGGTTCGACCAAGATGGTCATCAATTTGTGAGTTCAAATGTTCAACATCGATCGACATCGACTTCAAATTCTACACCAGCAAATATGTTTCAAAAGCGCCAAACAAGACATCTTAAGTTGACCTGCGAACAAAAACAACTAGTTTGTCAAAGACTTATGTAATAAAACTTGTCCTAAGTCTTAACTGTATAGGTCAAAAATGTTTGTAGTCCGCTTTGTAAACCTTATTGGATAAAAAAGATCCTAAGGTGAAAAGGACTAAGTTTAAGTCTATTCCTAGGACTAAATGTAAATTAAAGTCCTAAGTCCTAGCATTAAGATTTGTTAGGTGTGAAAGGACTATGTAAAAATGACCTATGTTGTAAAGTCCTAGCGCTATGATAAATTTCTAAGTCTAAACATTCCTAGCGCAATATTCAAACCATAAACCTTTTTATTAAGGTTCGGATGATGGGTCTAAAACCTTATTGTGCAAAAGTATTAAGGTTTGGGTTTTAAAACCTTTAGGCGCAAAGGGTTTTATATTAAGGTTCGAAAGATGGGTTTTCTAAACCTATGGAAAGGTTCGGGTGATATGGTAATAAAACCATAGTGCAAATGGTTCGGGTTATGTTTTTATATAAAACCCAAATAAAAACACACAGTGTTAACTCTAAACCGCGTCGGAGTTTTGTGTTACCATATGACTAGAGTTGTAAAGACCACAACGGACGTGGGTTATGAAACACGTCGGAGTTTCTAACATGTGATATCTGTTTACCGTAACCGCAGCATTCATCGTGTGAGGAGAAGACGTGTGAAAAAATGCAACTGCAGTTTAAAAGTTATGTTGACAGGTATGAAGACCGCAGCAGGGAAATGTCAAAGTTGACAGTTGTCATGTCATGTGATCAAATGCATCGGAACAGCAACATATAAGTAAGACTGTCAGGTGTTACATTGAACCCGCCCGTCTGATCACACGCAGCGTTATCATTTCTACTCGGTGAGGCTAACCGTTAGGGTTAAGGCCTATCATAAAGTTTAAAATGGGTATGTAAATTAAATACAAACACAGAGTTTTCCAAAACCTTCGGGAAGACAACAACGATGTCCGCCTGTTCACATGCAGAATGTTAGATCTTCCGCCCGGTTAGTTAGCCATTAGGGATAAATTATATCCAAAGTTTAAAAGTGGGTATTTGTATTTAGTTCAGCACTAAGGTTTGGGAACCTAATTCATAGGTTCATGAATGAAGTTTAATTCGAAGACCTCATCACCAAATTATCTCAACCAAATGCTAATTTTGGTTATTTGAGATTCGAGGCAGCTTTGTATTTGCCATGTTTGATGAACTCCTCTTATAAAAGAGAAGAAAGTTCTTTGTAAAGGGAGGAGTGTTGAGGAGAGTTTTCCCTACTTCAAGAAGAAGTAGGCACTCTTAAGAAGACAGAAGATATAATTGGTGGAGAGTTTCTTGTTGCAGGTTTATTGAAGGAGCAAAGTCCATCCTACTTGCATAAAGTCAGTATCGAAGTACATTGATGATTGACGAGATCAACTTCGACTTTCTAAAACTCTTTCAACCACCATCCAGTCAAAGGTCCATAAAGCTTCAGTTCCACAGTTTTTTAGTGTGAAAATCGTCCACGTCTTTTCTTAATTGTTGAAAGAAAAGAGTTTGTATCAGTTAGCCTATTCAAGAGATAGTCCAAATCTGCAAACATCAGTTGTGCTTCTTGACTGATACTTCTTTGTAGTATTTCTCTTGGCTTAAAGAATACAACAGATGCACATTTCTGAGGCAGACCCGGAGACGTAGTCCAGGAGGGAAGAACTCTGTCACAAACTTCTTTGTCTTATGGTATTGCTTATGTGATGGATGTGAAAGTGTTAAATCTAAACGTTCATAGATTTACATTTTAAAATCATTTCATGTCTAACAGTTAAACCACATAAACAAATAACTGAGTTGTAATATTTGCCATTCACATTTTGTACAAGAACTAGGACAATTTTTGGTTAATTTCTGCATTTTAAGAACCTGAGTGTTAATCTCTAAAAATTTCTATAGAAAGAGTCTATAAAGGGCCAGGTAGCCTCTAGATCTCATCCTTTCTTTAAGGGTGACATATCTAGTAAATGCCCCTACAGTCATTCAATCTTTGTATTAGAACTAAGTAACTCAGTTTCATTTTCAGATCACTCAAAGAACCACCAGGAGTATGATACAACAAATGGATAAACCCTCCATCCAAGCAGTATTAGAACAATCAGGGTATATCCAGACATTCTTGGGAGTATATTACACCACCATTGAGATGATCAATGAAACAAAAAAATTAGTCACATAAAATTTGAGAGATCTAAGAGAAGAATGTATAATTAAAAAGATAATTAAGAGGCATGAATCTCAGTCTTCCAGTGGACTGTTTCAAACCCAGGTACAGGTAAAAAGGCTTCAAAAGAAGGTCGAAGATTTGAATCAGGAGGTAAAGGGAGTACAAAATTTTGAATAGCCATATTAAAATGGAAAATGCACGCCTTAAGGAGCAGAATCAGAGACTGCAGGATGAAAATTCAGAGTTAATAGATAAGCTCAATAAAGTCCTTCGTTTGGTCAAATACAGGAGATTTATCAAGAAGGAGCTTAAAAGGGAAACTGTTGGGTTCAACCTATCAACCCAAGCCCCTATTTTATGACGACATGCAATGAAACATGTATGGGGGAATGTTGAGCCTACGTTTTGATACTCAAAGATATCATCTATTTTTGCCTCCCTTGACATCTATTTTTTCCTTAAATATCCCGAGTTATCCCTCTATTACACCATGAAATATGCCTTTTTTACATTTTTGTTGTACATGAGATATAAAATATTTTAAAGCATAATTTTATGATTTTTTAATAGTTAGAGTAGTTATTAAATTACTCTAAATCTTTAATTAAGTTATGATGAAATTTTATTAGACAGAGACTTCGGTCAGGATCAACCCTTCATCCAGTACTCATGCTATAGTTGACAACAAGCATTCTTACACCATGCAACAGTCATTCGATACCCGTACTATTTCCCATCTGGTACCTGTAACAAGAGTTCTTTAGCATTCTGGTACCGAGATTGATGATGATCCAATACTCGCACCAGGAGAACAGAGCATGGGATTTTGATCAAAATTTCTCTTTTTTATAAAATCAGTGGTTTCCAAATCATAAATATATATTTTATCCTCATGCACTATGTGTCATGAGGATAAAATATGAGATGTAAAGAACAATGAAACCGATTTCTTAAAGATTTGCTTATTATTTTTATACAAGGTTGTTTCTCTATTTAATGAGGACCTATAGTTGACAACAAGAGGGGGGAAGATGATGCTAGTTTGAACACTTGTGTGTAACCTTTGATACATTGTTGAGCTTGCTCAGAAACTATTTTTCAAACTCTTTTTTAAATATTAATACAAATGCAACTATTATGAAATTTTCTTATTTATTTTGATAGTTTGTAGGTTTTCTTAAGCTACCAGTTGGCCTTGGAAAGGGCCCACCAACATCATTCCAGTGAGATTTCTATGTAGTTTATTACAACTAGCATTTTGTTAAAAGCGTTGTGATATTATTTATCACCGCATCAGTACCATAAAGATATATTGCTTCCAGTACTGTATTAATACTTTATTTTATGAATCAATAGATAAATCTACTTGCAGTGTGAGGAGTAATTTCTTGAATACAGGACTATCTAAAGAATTGTGTGAATGAATGTTATATATATATATATATATATATAGTTGTGTATGTCTCTTAAAAGCTAGTAGATTAATTTTATGTGTTATAAGGACATGAGATTGCATTGGTTTGCAGGATGGAGTTATAGTTATTGAGTTTTCAGATTCATAGGTTTATACATCCTTTAGAACATACAATAGTCCATCATTATAGTTCATAGTATTGCTTGTATTTTAGGTAAGTTAGACTCTTGTACTGATTGTTTTGGTAGCAGATAGATTCCTGTACCATTTTTATAGTTTCATGTACTTGTTAGTGATTGATTTCTGGTACCAGTTAATGTTGTGTATCGGGTAACGAGTGAGAGAAACCATTTCATTGGTAAGAATGTTATAAAGATTAGGATTCTCCCTTAAGTTCATAATAATATTATGTTTTATTGTTTCTCAATGAATTCTAAGTAAGCTTGAAGACATCCAAGGATTGAGATTAGTTTGATTTAATTCACTTTCTTTCCACTATATTAGTTAAGTAGATAGATTACTTGTTTCTGGCACATATAGTGAATCAACTCTACTAATTATGATCCATGGTTGATACTGTGATGTTTGGTGATATATTATGTATATAATTATCCCAAAATAATTCACGGAAATATTCTTTCCCTTTTAACAATTTCTCCCCCTTTGACATCAATGGAAAATGGGGTTCCCAAGTACTCCCCCTATTAAGCTTGTTCTTTACATGTGGCTCCATTGTATTTTATTCATCAATGATAGTTCTCCATGATAGATATGTTGATATCCCTATCACGGTGCTCCTTCTTGTTATGTTTCTCTTTGAAACTACCTCTGTATTATGATTTTTTTTAATGTACTTTATCCTCCTAAGACTTTGCAGGCCTTCATGAAAATGTATGAGGTAGATGATCAACCAACTCCCCCTACCTGCATAAAATCCTCTAGCTCTTTTTTTTGCTCAAGATAAGAAAGATTTCTACCTTGGAAGACATCTTCACAAATCATGATTTTCTTCAATGGAATTATTCCCGAGAGATGATCTATCAATATTGTGCATGTGTGACTCATCAACGGTTTCATAGGGCTCTTTCACAAATATATTTTGGAAGAATGGTCAAGAATCACAAACCCCCCTAACGATATGAATGATCTCCTTTTTTGGCAGAATTTCATCATCAAAACTTGGAATATCATATCTGCCAAAGATGCATTCATAAAATCAACAATATGTGTTGTTGGCTTGAGTATTCAATATAATTTCGGATCCAATTTGATTCCTTATCCATACTTTTGTAATTTTATTTTCTAGCTCAGTAGTCATGGTTTTAGCTTATTTAGGGATACAAGTCAAGTTACAATTACAAGCCATATGTCCAATGTTATGGCATTTGAAGCATTCTATCTTGTTCATGAATGAATAATCATGACTTCTTCTTGAAAAGTTTCTTCTAGGTAGCTGAGGTAGCTGACGGGGACTATTATATTTTTCCTTGTGGTATGCCCTACGATCCTTTGACATATGCCCAAAATTTTTACAAGAATAGAAATAACCAAAAAATATACTTTGGTACCTGGAGGATGGAGATTGCCTTGATGTACTTCCAAAGTCATAATTTTTGTCTCGGGATCCTTTGATCAAATTTATTTCCTCTTGCATTCTTGACACCATCTGCATATCTTCTTGGAGTAGGGTTTCTTTCAATTTCGTCTTGACTCTTATCCTTTCCTTTGCTATAACTAGGGGAATAAATATTTCTTCCAAGCTTTTCCACATCCTTGTTGTTTGAAGCATTAGGGTTTGCATCATTCTTGTTTGAGGGTTCACCTACATAGCCAAGACTTGGTTTATAAAGGAGAGATCCTTGATGACATGATGCTATATAGGGTTTGAGAGCTCTTTAGACTCTTGTTCATATGATAAAATTATTTTATTAGGAGATCAATTTCTTCTTTCATCATCTTGAATTCTTCATCCTTATTTGTTATATGGTTCTCCATTTCTTCCTTCATTCTTGTTGCTTCACATTATTGGCCCTTAAGTGAGGTGATATATCATTTTAATTTGAATATCTCTTCTTTATTTTCTTCAAGTTGGCATGTCATGGCATTTATTTCCTTTTCTTCTTCATCGACTTGTACTTACAAGAGGACCAAAACTTCCATCACCTTTTCAGCTTCTTGTGTTTGTTTATGTGCTTCTCCTAATTGATATTTAAGGGAGGAGAACTCTTCCTTGTATTGACCAATTTTCGCTTCAAGTTTGTTCAATTCCTCGTGTCTTTGTTAAAGATGGCTTCACAAAGTGTATTCCATTTTATTTTCTTTATCCAATTGATTTGTGTTATGAAACCAGCTCCAAAAATAGAAGAAAATAGATATCAACGTCTTATAAATAAGCCACTCCGAGGGGACAACCTCCTTTACATTACATAAATGAACAATTCTTGGATGATACAAATGAGAAACCCTCCTTCTATATATAGGAGTCCATGGGGTCACATATAATCCTAACCTACCTAACAATAATAATGTTAGGGCACAATAATAATAATATTGGGGTTACAGGGGTACAAAAATAACAATAAGGGGGCTACACTAACAATAATAAGGGACTATAATAGTAATATAGGGAACTAAAATGCCCCTATCCTTCAAAAAAAAGTATTGTCCTTAATGCTTGAGTAGCACTGGATGCTTCTGTATAAAACTCTCATCCTCCCATGTAGAATCTTCAGTGGCTAAGTTCTTCCACTTGATGAGATTTGATTTCGTAGCTATCGAGTTCTTGTTTCCGTGACTGCTACAGGTTCCAATATGATTTTTCCTTCCTCATAAAGTTCTGGAAATATTGTTTGTACTGGAAGTTTGTCACCTATAACCTTCGTTAAGCATGAAACATGGAAAACTGGATGCACTCGCAAAGAAGCAAGAAGCTCCAATTTGTATGCCATAGTACCAATCTTTTGCAACACCTTGTAAGGGCCATAATACTTTGGCGATAATTTATTATCCTTCTTAGCTTGCTTGAGGGACATTTGTTTATATGGTTGTAGCCGTAAAAATACCCAGTCTCCTACATCAAAACTTCTCTCGCTATGATGTTGATATTCCTGTTGTTTCATTCGATTTTGTGCCAAATTTAGTTTATCATTTAAGAGTTGGAGAACTTGTTTTTGATGCTTGATGTGATATTCCACTGCTTAAACCTTAGAATTTTCTCTTAAATATGATGTGATGGATGGTGGATGATATCCATAAAGTGCCATAAATGGGGTCATTTTGGTTGCAGTATGGAAGGAAGTGTTATACCACCATTCAAACAGAGGTAACCACATGACCCATTGTGTTTGTTTATCAGATACAAAACAGCGAAGATATCCTTCCAAACATTTGTTCTCTATCTCAGTATGACCATCAGATTGAGGATGATAAGATGAGCTATGAGCTAGTTGAGTACCCAAACAAGAAAATAATTTCGTCCAAAAATTTCCAGTAAAAATTAGATCTTTGTCGCTTACAATAATCTTTGGGTTTCCATGTAGCTTTTGAATTGTTTCCATAAATGCAGTAGCAACTGTACTTGCTTTAAATGGATGAGATAATACAGAAAATTGTGCATACTTGGTAAGTCTATCAACTACCACTATGATGACACTCTTTCCTTCGGACTTAGGTGAACCTGTGATAAAATCCATTAAAATCTCCTCCCAACATTGACTTGGAATCGATAAAGGTTGTAGAAGACCCGTGGTCTTAATTGTCTCAACTTTATTTTGCTGGAAAACCAAGCATTCCGCCACAAACTTTTGAATATCAGATTTAAGGTCATCCCAAAAAAATTATTTCTTCACCCTGTGGTAAGTTTTTAAAAATCTTGAGTGTCATTCTAAAGGAGAAGTGTGCAATTCCAAAAGAATCTTTTGTTTTAGTTGGGAATTCTTACAAAGATATAAGCGATATTTGTACCATAAGGAATCATTTTTCCAACTAAATGTATCAGATGTACTAGGATCTTGCTACAAATTTTGAATGAGTGTCTACACTTCTTCATTCTTCTTCCATTCATCCCTTGCTTCGGTTATCCAATCTGGTTAGATAATAGAAATGGCACAAAGAAATGCTTCCACCTCTTCATCCTTTCTTGAGAGTGCATCTGCAACAACATTTAGCTTCCCTTTTTTATAGATGATTTCAAAGTCATAACCCAACATCTTTGTGACCCATTTTTTTCTGCTCTTCTGAAGACGGTTTTTGATCCAAAAAGTGTTTAAGACTATCATGATCATTTTTTACCTTGAAGTGTTTTCCCATTAGGTAAGGTTGCCATTTCTTTAGTGTATGTACTATTTCCAACATTTCCTTCTCATAAATAGTTTTCTATAAATTCTTTCCTTTGATTGGATGACTTTCAAAAGAAACGGGTCTTCCTTCTTGCATTAAAACAACACCAATTCCATTTCCTAAGGCATCACATTCCACAATAAAGCTTTTTGTGAAGTCTGGAATAGCTAAGACCGATGCTAGGCACATTACCTCTTTAAGATGTTCAAAGGCCTTAGTTGCTTCAAGAGTCCATGAAAATGCATATTTCTTCAATAATGTTGTTAGAGGTGCTGCTATTCTCCCATAATTCTTAACAAACTTGCGATAATACCTTGTTAACCCGAGAAATCCTCGCAACTGCTTTATGGTCGTGGGGATTTTCCATTCCTTGATGGATTTAATTTTGTTAGGGTCTACCTTAACACCCTCGTGAGATACAATATGACCCAAATATTCCACCTCTTATACTCCAAAGAAACATTTGGAGGTTTTTGCATATAATTATTTCTCCTCCAATAGTTTGAGCACCTTGTCAACATGTTGAACATGATCCTTCCAAGAACTGTTGTAGATTAGTATATCATCAAAAAATACTAACACATATTTTCTAAGGAAGGGTTTGAAAATTGAATTCATCATCCCTTGAAATGTAGAAGGTGCATTGGTAAGGCCAAAAGGCATGACCAAAAGTTCATAATGACCCTCATGAGTTCGAAATGTTTTTTTTCAGAATATCTTCAGTATTCATTCTAATTTGATGATATCCTGAACGAACATCCAACTTGGTAAAATAAATTTCTCCATGTAATTCATCAAATAATTCATCAATCAAAGGAATGGGAAATTTATATTTAATAGTGAGCTTATTGAGCTCCCTATAATTTGGACACATGCGCCATGATCCATCCTTATCGTGCACCAATACTACTAGAGAAGAGAAAGAACTTTGACTAGGTTGAATTATACCAGCCTCTAACATTTCTGCACTTATATGTTCAATTCTGCTCTTTGGGACATAAGGATATATGTAAGGCTCGATGTTTGGAGGAACACTTCCTAGAATCAAATAAATAGCATGATCATGATCACAAATAGGTGGGAGTCCTTTGGGAGTTTCAAACACCTTGGAATGGTTGTCCAAGACTTTTGGAGCTCTGCAGAAATAGATGATTTTGATGTTGGAAGTTATAGTGAGCATAATTGTGCAATTACGCCTAGTTGTTCTTTCTTCAGAAGCTTTGCCATGACGTTAGAGCTTATTATCTTTCTCAACTTCCTTGTGATACCTTGTAATTCGAATTCCTTTCCTTCAGAAAAAAAAATTTCAAGAAACGTTCTTGAAAATTAAAAGCTACCATCTCCAAAGATCGTAACCTATGTACTCCTAGTACAAAATCAACACTTCCCATTGGAATGGAAAGCATTGGACTATTCAATACATATTCCCCGATGGCTAGCTTGATATTAGGGAATTTTCCAAAGAAATTTATAGTTCCTCCATTTGCAACCATCACTTGACATTCTAGTGTTGGGTATAGGAAGCAATTCAATTCCTTTGCTACCTTACAATAAATAAAATTATGGGTACTACCCAAATCAATCAACTCTATTACCTTTTTCTTCTTGATATGTCCTTCTATCTTGAGATTTTGAGGAGTGGTAATTCCTGCCAATGCATTACACGATATGGTTAGACTCATTTCTTCTTTCTCTAGGGCTGGTTCCTGGTGTATATCCTTTTCTTTTTAAGTTTCTTGTTCATTTTCTTCCTCCTCTTCACAATCTATGTAAAATAATTCCTTCTCATCATACTTATGACCTTTAGTGTATTTTATATCATAACTGTAGCAAAGCCCTGTTGCTCTTTTTTCTTCGAATTGTTGTGGTGTCAACCTTGTAGGTTTTGGAAGTCTAGGAGTAGCAACACTTCCATCTTTATATATGTGAGTGGTATGCTTCTTTGTCACCATAATTTTACATTCAAATTTTCTTTCCAACTTGAATGCCTTCTCCAATGAATCAGGTTCCCAAACTCAAACCTAATGTTGGATGTTATCCTTTAAATTCCCTATGAAGACATCAATCCTGTGTTACGTTGGAATATCAGCTACCCTTGTATTCAATTTTTTGAGGTCCTCAATGTCCTCCACCATTGAACCCTTTTGTTTGAGATTCATCAATTGGCTAAAGAAGGTGTTGCTCTTTGTCTCCTCATAATGTGCTATAATTTCCTCCGTAAAAATTGACCAAGTGACAATTGTTTTACAGGAGCAAAGCCATCGATACCATACAAATGTATTTTTTTGTAAATATAAAGTTGCAATGCATACCTTTTGTGTGTGTTTGCACATTATTGAGATCAAAATATTGCTCTATCTGTAGTATCCATGTTACGGGATCCTTGCCATCAAACTTCCTCATATCGATCTTTGGAATATGGTGGGTCTTCAATCCAACATTAGAGTTTATGAAATCATGATTAACATTTATTTTGTTCTCATCATGAGTTTCCTCTACTATCTTTCCGCCATTAGGAATCATTTCTTGTATCAACCTTGTCATCAAACCTTCCATGTCTGCTTTTAGATCATTCTTCATGTCTTCCATGTTGTCTTTCATTTTTTCATCGATCTTAGCTTCCATTTCATCCATATTAGCTTCCATTCCATTTTTCAAACCATCCATCACATTTTTTGTTGCTCTTTGTGAGAGCGAAATTTGGTGCACTTGCTCTTGTAATTTTGATATGTCATGTTGCGCTTCTTCCTCTTCATGAGTCATAATAGAACTTTATGAAGGCTTAATGGGTGTTGAATTATTTTTAGGTGGCATTTTAGAACCCAATACTGATATCTATGCTTCAATATGCCCTTGGAATCACTTCAAACTGATCTTTCAAACAAGACTTATGCAATTTGAAAAAACAATACACACCTTTTTCTTGCTTTTGAGGAGCTCAATATTAAAACTGAATTATCTTTGTGATTTCAGATCTTTAATATCTGAAATTCGTTCCTGTAGTAGACTTTTAAATATTCTTTCCAATTCCATAGGCCCGACCTGCTTTGGATGCTTCAAGACAAAGTTATTCCATATCTCCCACAATGACCTAATTATGGACTAGTTCAGTAGAGTGAAGTTGTACAACGTGTCATGTGTCATTGTTTCCTCCTTCAACTCTGAAATTGATACCCAGGAAACTAAAATTCGTTTACTTTCAGCCACTTCTTACAAAATCCCAATCTGATGCTCAGAGAGAGAGTTATGATGATTTTCCCATGGTCACCTCTTTGAGATGAAATTTTGGAGCTTGAAAAAACCCTAACTTCCACAGATCGTATCTCAGCAAATATTGTGAACCGAGATCTGAAATTTTTACACGATGTTCCTCAAGATTTCGGCTTCGCGTGAAAAATTTCAGCTTTTTAACCTTTGTAGAAAAAAAAGTTATAGAGAAAATGTCACGATGACCTATTTGGAGTAGCAAAACCCTAGAATCCAAAGCTCTGATACCAAATGTTATGAAACCAGTTCCAAAAACAGAAGAAAAGAGAGATCAACGTCTTAGAAATAAGCTACTTCAAGGGGGAAACCTCCTTTACATTACATAAATGAACAATTCTTGGATGATACAAATGAAAAAACCTCCTTCTATATAGAGGAGTCCATGAGGTCACATATAATCCTAGCCGACCTAACAATAATAATGTAAGGACACAATAATAACAATATTGGGGTTACAGGGTTACAACAATAACAATAAGGGGGCTACACTAACAACAATAAGAGACTATATTAGTAATATATGGACCTAACAATTTGTCATGGATATGACTTCTTCATGATGTCTTTTCTTGTTTTCATGAAATTCCTCCTTTAGCTTGGCAAGGTCCTCATCTCTTCCTTGTACCTGAAGCTTGAATTGGTCAAATTCCTTCCTTGTCTTTTCAAGGTTATGGTCACAATATTGTGATTTCTTCTTGAGCTCCTCATTTTTCCTTTTCAAAATTCTTATCTCTTATAGGGAAGATACAAGTTTTTCCTTGAGATAATATTCCAGGTCCTCCTTGGTCTTGATATCTTCACTCTTGTTTTCATATTCTTTTATGGGTTCTAGATTTCCTTCTTGTTTTTCATCATCTTCTTGATTAGAGGTCATGATCAAAGCTCGTTTCAAGTGAAGATCTTGAAGTTTGTCCCACATAACTTTTTCCGATGAAATTTTTTTTCGCTTTGGCCTTTTTAAGATATGGTAGCCCACTCAAGATTTCCTTCATCACTTTTGCATTATATTCCTTGGGTTCTTCTTCCATCGCACTTTTAGTAATCATTGATTCCCAGACTTCAAAACATTGAGCCATAAAAATAATTTTGTTCTACCCTTCCATACTTCAAAATTTGTTCCATTCAATATAGGGACTTTGCATTAGGGCAATTTTGAGGTCTGCAATGGGCCTCCTAAGGAAATTATAAAATATAGCGGAAATAATAAAATACGATTAGATTACATCATCAAATTTTAGAGGAATAAAGAAAAAAAATATTTTCTTCAATTCGTATTTTCAACTTATCTCCCTATGGGTTTACTCAAATTCAAGTGGCAACACTCATTGGATGCTGAATTTGATTCTTCATCCAAGGAGTACCAATGTTGCATACTTTCGATGAACCTTGCTACACGAAAAATGAGCAATACATGAAAAACATGATTGCAATTACGTTTTTTCATGTATTTCTCTTTTTTCATGTAGCAGGGCCCATAGAAAGTATGCAACATGGGTACTCTTTGGATGAGGAATTAAATTTTGCATCCAATGAGTTCTCTCACTCTAAATTTGAGTAAAACCTTAGGGAGATAATTTGAAAATATGTGTTGAAAAAATAGTTTTATTTTTTAATATTTTTACTTTTTTACTCCAAAAATGGTGAATCATCCTCCATGGTTGACATCATCATCTTAAATCCTATTTTTTCTTATAAAGTTTATTTTGGTTGTACATTTTTCTTAGGAGGCCCATTTTAGACCTCAAAATTCCCCTAATGTCAACCTGGTTTTCCTCTGAATTCTTGACTGAGGAAGGGACATCTTTAGAAGGATTGGAGGCTTTCTTCCTTGGATTTTCCATTTGTGTTCTAAGGATATACCTTCAAGCTATTAGGATTTTAGTGAAGGTATTGGCTCTAATACCAATTGTTGGAAATACTAAGGGGGGAGCGAGGGGTGGGGTGAATCAATATTTATTTATTTTCAATTATTATTTTTACCAGTTAGATCACTTATAATGAGAACAAAAAATGAACAATAAGAATAAATAATTTTACTAATCAGGAATAACAAGGACTTCAATCCTCTTATTTATAATAAATCAAGTACAATATAGTGTAGGGCTCCAACCCTAGATGCATACACGAATCTCCAATCCACCAGGCTCCATCCTGTACTTTTCCAAGCACCGACTTGGACTTCACGAGGCTCCAACCTTCTTCTAAGGCTCCAAAAGCTTCATTATTAGGCACCAACCTCTATGGAGCCAACCCTATCTATGTTTTAGGCTCCAACCTAGTCTTCTTGAGGACTCCTATCCTCTAGGGCTCCAACTTACAACTTCAATTCGTCAAGGTAAGTTTAATGATTCGTCAAGGTTCCCAATATCTTCTACAACCAGCCCTGGAAATATCTTCACCTTCGACACTAATCTCAAATGATATCCAAGGAACTCAACTCATCAATGAAAACTTTGTCTTCTCAGAAGGTGTTACCACTTCTCTTCATGTCACCCAAACACTTTCTCCAAGGTCACTTCATGAGGGCTTCACTAATGCATCATGGTCTTCAATAGGTGTCTTCAAGATCAACTGCTACAAGTCTTCCAGATGTCTTTAATAATTTATTAACGTGTCTTCAAGAGGATTCTCCAAGAGTGTCTCCAATATCTGATACTCAAAACGGTCATCAAAAAGTTGTCCAATAATTCTTTAGATTTTCTTCAGAGACTCCTCCAACACTGCTTCTATCCACCTTCAAAACATACTTAATTCTTGCTCCAAGTCCGCTTTATGATATATCCATAAAATATCTTCAAGTCGACAATTTTCCAATGCTTTTTCAATTCCTATACAAAAATCTTATCTACTTCCAAAGTATCTTCAAGGAGAAAGAAAACTCTTCAATAAGATTCCTTCAAATGCAATATTAAGTATTCTCAAAAGATTCATAAGGTTCTTCAAGATCTGCTCATCCACACACCAAAGTTTCAAGGTATCTAGGTGACTTTTATTTTCATCGGTCAATAAACACATACCCAAGCTTTAATCTTCCCATGAGAACTGATAATTCACACAAGTATGAGTCACTACACCTTCACACAAGGTGAATTCACCACAGGTAACTGTCCAAGTTTTTATGCCATCATAGGTTCGAGGCACTGAAAAATTCCACAAGACTGTAGGTTCGATCCCTCGTAAGACAATACAATAATATGTTGAATGTTAAACTAGCCTGAGGTTATACCAAGTTTTGTTTTATCATGGGTCACACAAAAGTTTGTGCACAAATTTGTCACAAATCCAAGGATGAAAAAGCTTCAACCCTTAAAGTTCAAGGTTCAGTTTGAAGTTTGCTATACTCCTTCTAGAAGTGTCTATTCTCAAAATCCAAGCTCCAAAATAATCTGCAATTCGAGCTTCACTAAGGTGTGCTTATCCAAACCTAAGGATTGTCCCATGTCCAAGCTTGAAAGAATGTAACTTCAATCTTCTGCTGGAGGTATGAGCTTCTATAAACAACCTTCAATACTAAGGTAATAATGTTGAGCCCGAGCTTCACAATGTCACTTCCCATAGGTTTCCAAACTGTTGATTTGTTGTAGTTTACTATTCTAAGATTGAAGGAGGTTTGAGGCTACAACTGAACATGAAAGAGATTTATCTTAGGTTTGAGGGTGCTATTGTAATTATACCACAATATAGTATCTTCCATGATATACTAACCATGATTCTTTACTTTACTTGTGACTATCTCTTGATATATCACTGATCTACCTGAAAAAAGTTCTGAACTAATGTACACAAAAGGTTGTAGTAGATCTGTAATCTGAGGTACAATCTCTCCTTCAACCGAGTTGTATGGTGATTTTCCTTGAAACCTTCAATATCATTTTCCCAAACAGAGATATCAAGTCCTCCTTGGCATCCTTGCTATCTTTTGCATTCTCTCTGTGATCTTCACCAAATTTTTTATGGTTAAAATGACGAGTTTTAACTTGTATTTATACTGATTTTGAGATATAATGAAAAGTCACGTCTATTGCAGGACAAGCTAACTTGTATAGGTAGACTTAGGTCGGCTAGCATAAAAAATTGATTGTTATAACTTGTAAATTAATTTCTCTCAATCCAAAAGGATTTAGAAGGCGAGTGATAGCTCATTAGAAATGGAAAAATATCCTTTATAATTTGGTGTCAATTTAATCCTTCAATGAGGTCATTTTCCTATCAATAAAATAAAATTTGTGAAACTTTCATCATGGAATCCTATAATATTTTATGTCTTTTGAATTCAAGGTAAAGGTTCATTCTTTAAGGCATCATTTCATGGGCATCATCTTATTTTCCAAGAATTTAGTACAATGCGAGGGCATCATGAAACTAGGGATTTATGGTTTTATCATGTAGCTAGGGAATATGCATCATCCTAATGCTTAGGGTATACACGAGGTTAGGGGAAAATCATGAAATGTTTATCACAAGAATATTTTCCATCTCCACTAATGCCATATTGACATAAATGACAACATTGACCAACAAATTTCCCCTGCTTTCAGGATCTACAACCTTCAAACTAGCTTCATCAAGAGTTTTAGGTTCAAATAATAACAATGAATGATGCAAATAACTATGCAAAGATCTAATATATTTCATCAACGTCTCAGGAGAGTCTAATGGAACATTCAATGCTAATGCTTGTTTTCTAAATTCCTCTGTAAAATTCTGAATATTTTGGCCTTTATTTTGTTTCAAATGTTGCCATTCCATCATGGCCTTCTATCTGTAGCCCAATGGGTAAAATTGTCCTCTTAAAGCAAAAACAAACTTGAACCAAGATGAAAGAATCTTACGATTACTCTTACCACTTTTTTGTAGCTTTCCTTTTCACCATACGAGAGCAGTTCCACTCAATTGAAGGGATGCTAACTAGATATTTCCCTCATCTTATTTTATTTGTTGTATGCGGAAATACACTTCAACCTATCCGATCAAATTATCTATCTTTTCTGCATTAGATTCCCTATAAATGAATTCCCTACTATCCTCAAATGGTTGGTCAATGTTGGTTTCTGTTCTAGTGCTCAAATGTGCCTAAATGTTGTTGAAATCTGAAATATAAAGGAGTGTTTGAAGTTCTTGGTGAGGACTTGGAAACTCATCTGAAGGTGGCTTCCAACATCAGAGCTTAAATGGTTGTATGCTTCCCTTGTTTATAATAATAATACATTATATGTTTGCCTTCCATAAATGTGTAAATGATTATGAATTTATTGTGTTACTCTCTAATCTTTCACATATTTTAGGTTAGATTAAATTATGTCATACATGTTTTTTTCTATTTGGTTTGATCTTCCTTGCAGACAACATCTGTGATGGCACTTAAAGGATTGGACTTGGAAACGAGAAGATCGGTAAACGACACTAACAAGCGTTAACATCAGAGCGAGATAGGCTATCTGTCTCATTTTGTATTTTATAATATAAGCTAGGAAGGCTTGTGTATACTTGTATGGTTTGTTGCTAGATTTATGTTTAGGACTAGAGAGATTGTTGTTGTCTGCAAGAGGGATTCTTTATACAAAAAAATGGCGACTCCACTGGGGAATTAAGAGATCTAATCAAAGACTCGAATTGAAAGGGATTTGTTTCATTTTTTAATGAGCTTGACACAGTTAAAGAACTATTCTCATAGGGATATGTTTCATTTTTTAACAAGGTTGACTTAGTAAAATAATTATCCTCATGGCCCCTTGGATTTTAATTTACTTCCTAGTCGTGATTATATTTATGTAATGGGTAATCTTGTCGCTTCTCACTTTCATGTGATGTATTTCCCACATGAAGGAAAAATTGTTACCATTGATCAACTTTCATTCATTGGTCCTAATGTGACTCCCACTCAAACATATTCCCTAAATGGTCCTTATATGCAAGTGGTATATTCTCCACAACATGTTAATTATGTGGCCAATTGTTCCATGCCCTGGTCTGCTGACGATTTAGTTAGTGATATAGTACATCATGTACTGGAGGAATTTGAGCCTAATATTTCAATTAGGTCCCTTGATATGTGTCCCTTCCAAAATTTTGTTCTCTCAGGCGACTTTGTTGAGGATCCTATAGACCTTTCAGCCCTCCTTTTTCATTTCATCTTTTTGCTTAGTTTGGCCAACCATTTAGTAATCCTTGCTTGTGATTTATTTTGACTCTCTACTCTGAGTGGTTTAAGGTTTAGGGTATCAGGTCTAGGTTTATCCTTAAGATTTTCTTCCTTTTCCTAATCATTCCTCGAGCAACGCATTTTTTACCAGAAACAGTTGTGTTGTCGGTGTTGATTTTTCCCTGAACAGTTGCACTTGAACCCCTGGTTCTAACTTTTTTCCCTCGTTGGTCTTTTAGTTTGAGAAATTTTTGGGTTTCTGCTAAAACTCCTAGTGTGTCATGATCTCTGAGGTCATCCTCATACTCTCTGTGCATCAATTTTTTATTTTTTATTTTGTCAGTTTATTTGTGGTGTGAAAAAGTCTAACCCATACTTAAAGTGGTAAAAGTGAATTTTTGGTTAAGTCTTCGATTATTTGAGTCCATTAAATCAATGTTTTTTGCTTCAATGTTTGGAAATATTATTGTTGTGTTTATCATTAAGTATTATTAGTTCTTTTGAGACCATAAAATAAATTTATTTTTTCCATTCATTTAGTTTTAGTCTCAAAGTTTAATTTTCGTAAAAGTGCATTAGATTACATTGCATTTAAAAAGTCATTTTTGGGATCATCATTGGACATTGATTGCATTTTTTAATGATTGAAGACTAAAAAGTGAATTAAGTGTGTTCTCATTCATCAAAAGGAAAAATAAAATTTTGCGTAGATTATAATTGCATAGTTTTCAAAAAAAAAAAAATGTGCATAGATCACATTGCATGGTTTGCATTTTTTTAATGCTTTGAATTGAATTGGGATAGTGAAAGTGAAGATATAGTTAGGAAAGCTTTGTTTTTTGCATTATTGTTTCCTGCATCATTGTTTGAAATTATTCCATATACTAGATAGCGTTCATTTAAATGAAATGAATCATTTTCTCATGCTAGTTGCATTACAGGTATTCAGGTGACATCGCTTTGAGCCTTGGAATTGAAACTTTAATCAAGATCAACTTAAAATTTACCTCAATTAACCTAAGGATCATTTGAAATTAACGCAAATATTTAGAGTTCTAGGCTAGAGACATGTTTCAGATTTGTCGCTAACTACTTGCTTGCATCCCGGGGGTGATATCTCGTTCCATGTACAGAAGTGTATAGGATCGTTTTCCAGTACTTTCGGATATATCGGAGGTGCTCCATGCATGATAAGTATATGGGAGTGTTCTCATCGAACGGTTACACATTAGAAATCACTAATACAGACTATGCTCCAACATATCGTTGCGTATATTTGGGGAGTCCCCACTAGGTTGATATATTGCCATAGGTAACTAAGTCAGTTTCCTTGTAAACATGATACACTAAACACATCATTCGGGGAGATTAGTTGTCGTACTTCTTGGTTCGCCATGAGGTATTATGTGGTTCAAGGATACTTGGTAATCCATTTTGCCTAGATTACCCCTTTTGATTTATTTTTTTATTTAATTTCTAAATTTTACTTCCCATAGTATAACATCCTACATGTGCATCACTATTTTGCCTCAATATGACTGGTTAATTATAAATTTTATTTAAGCTCAAAGTATTCATCGGTATCCTATTCGATTTTCCAAAAAGGTCACCGTTGCAGAACCTCCAAGTCCTCAATCACGCCACGCGCCAAATTCACCTCACTCATCTCCTTCATATTTTGGAACTAAAGAAACACCACGAGTCCATCCTGAGATTCCGCATATTGAACCTGAGTCCCTTGAAGCTCAAGGTTTTGAACTTGGTATTGTCTCGAGCATTCAACCACTTGCTTCTTGACCACCGCCTCAAGAGTGGCTTTCATCGTCTGAGGATTTTGGGCCAGCAAGTCTTGAACCTACATCACAGTTCTTTGTTTTTCCTCCTAATCTGATTTATGATCTAGGCCCTCTGTTGATATCACCTGAATGTTTGTATAGTCCTTTCGACAATCCCAACTTTCCTTTGGTTTCTTCTCCTGTTACATCTCGGACTCTGGTTCGATAATTGTTTCTGCTACACATGGTGACGAATAAAAACAATTATCCATTTTAAAACACACCCAGAGTATTCCTATGGAAACCTATGTGACTCTCACCCTGGAAGTCAATCTTGAACCTATTTTTCCCCCGGAAAATTTTTCTTATTGTTATCACTCTAATGATTCCCAAAGTTGTGAGATTTTGATTTTATAGTTTTAAGAATATTAGAGGTAACCGCAGACCTACTTTCAAGCTTTAGGATCTAGCTTTCCTAAGGCTCAGAGAGGGCTCTCTCTATAAGAATTAACTTTGTTTTTATATATGATCTTAGGCTAGTTATATGGAGCAATTTGGTTTTGATATTTGTTTTGGTTTGGTGGAAAAAAATCATTTACTGAGATGGATAGTGATAGATTTGTTTGTCCATTGGGAAAATGGAGTCAGTGTGTCAAGAAGACTGATCAAGATCAAGGTCTAAAGTCAAATATTTTCAGGGCAAGATGACAGAGTCACTCAAGATATTTGAGGCTGATTGGTGAAGTGGTTTAATTGGGATAAAGAGAAATCAAGGATTCTTTGATCCGGATAAGCAATGAAGAGGTAGGGGTCAATTGAAATTAGGGAGAAATTAAGGTTTCCCTAGTCTGGATATCAGCATAAAACATTAAAATGAAAACCAGTAAATAACAGAGTGCTTTTAACAAATTATGATATATCACATCCTGATTTCACATTAAAATTTAGAACACATTTATATATGAATGGAAAACATAAGGAGATTTAACAAATAACAGAAGAAAGTACTTCACTTAAGTGGCCCAACACATGAATTTTGAAATATGATGCTTTATTTCTTTGATCCAGCTCGCTGACTTGAAACTTGGTACAAAAACCCTTTAGGTACAGAAAATTTGACTATAGAAATCTTCAGCAATTTATTCCACACTAATACTTCAAAGGATGAAGTATTTATACAAAAAGTAAGACAAAATATCCTAGAAAAATCATAGGAACTTTCTGTGGAAAATAAAATATCTTTTACAAAAAGATAGTGACAGCTGCATAAAAAATTTGCAAGCTGTCCTATTTATTAAATAAAATATCTTTCTAGTTGGACTTAGGCTGCAACAGGCTGTTTGAGGTGTCTTCAACGCTGGCACTTGATAGTCAATCAGTTTTGAAGCTTTATCTCTCATCTGATACTCTTTAACTGATATACTTTAACCACTGATACTCTTTAACCTCTTGTTTGATTGTTTTACTGCCTTTAAAAATCTGTTTTTACTGTGTAAAAACAGCACTCTATTTTGTCATCATCTTTCACTGTAAACTATCCTTTTACAGTAAATCTGTAAGTTTCTGCCAAAACTCTTCATCTCGTATCGTAACTTAATCTTTGTAAGTTTTCTGAAATTCTCATCAACCTCTGTGTATCTAACAAAGGTTGCCTTGACTGCAAAGAGATGTTTTATCTCATGTTGTAAATAAAACAAGTTTTCAACACTTTTATGCAACACTTTACCTGTGGGAACTCCTTGCTAATCTGCCTTCTTCACTTGATCTCTAGAAAAGTCTCTTATCTTCTTGTTGTAATCTTCTTGCCTCATGAGTTTATCATTGATAAAAAGAATGTTTGGCAAGCCTTTTTGTCTTAATGTGTCAAACTTAACCATGAATCTAGTTATGGCTATGTCCATATTTTGACACTTCTCTTCCAATTGTTTCATTAAGTTTTTCTTTGAAAGTACCTTTCTTACCTCAAGAATTGTTTCATTTCTGTCAGTGATTCCTATCTCATCCAATTCTTTCTTGTTTTTAGTGTTGAGAAACTTGATTATTTCTTGGGCTTCTTCAGGTTTAGCACCAAGCTCTTCTTTAGTCTTCAATATTTCTTCTTTGGCTACTTTAAGCAAGTCCTTCTGCTCATAAATTACTTGAATTGATGGTCAGGTATCATTAATTGACTCAATGATCTTGGACCATAGCTGATTTTTGATGTAGGTCACGGGCTCTTTTAAGGTTAACTCTACTTCAACCTTATTTAACTGTTCACTTAACCTTTTGGCATTTTGTTCCTCTATTTTAGCATTTATTTGTGCTAATTTCTTGGCATCCTCCATGTTCTTGATTTTCTCTTTCAATCTATTGATCTCATTACTTTGTATTGACATCTCTTCCATGGCTTTAATGAGTTTTCTGGCTTCATCTGTATATTGAAGTGCTGAAGTGGAAGATTCAGTAGCAGAAGTAGTGGAAGAAGTACTTGGCACAACTGTGGAAAATGGTACTTTTGGTGCCAAATCCTCTGCTAAAGTTGAAGGAACTACTGTAGTTACCATGGGAATGACTATAGGAGGAACATTTTGAGTTTTTACAGTTTCTTTTTCTTGGACAAGCTTGTCCATCTCAATTTCCATTTGCTTGATCTATGTTGTCATTTGTAGTATACACTCATCATCTCATCTTTTTTATTTTCCTCCTGCACAATTTCCTTAGCCTATGGATGTTTTGTTGGAGGAAGTTTCAATTGCTTTCTAAGTGCTGCAATATCAGCATTTTTCTTCTTCATCAATTCTCCTGCAGCTTTCACATTAGAAGGGTCAAACCCTACTTCAATTACCAATTCCTCTAAAGACTTGATTCTAGTTTCTTTAGCATAAGAAGAAGATTTTTCAATTCTAATTTGATCTCTCAAATTTTTAATAGTGTTCTAGAGTTTCTGGGCACTCATTGCCTTTGTGGTCATAGTAGAATATAACATTTCTGAGCTTTGTTTGTGAAACTCAATTTGATCTAAGGGATGAATGCTTTCTACTGGTACTTCAAAGTCAACCTTCTTATAATTTGTTGTTCTTTTAGGTGTATTAACTGTAGGTTGAAGTATTGACATTATCAATTTCTTATTTGTATAATCAAAGGCTGAGAGAAACCTATTTTGATTTCCTGGAGTCTGCTTCAAATACTGTCAATAGATTTCATTCTTGATCTCTTCATTTTTTGCTTTGATTTGTTTTTACTTTTCTTTGATATCACTATCTGTATCGTCTGCTTGTTGTGATGAAGATGCTTCCATGCTTTGCTATTTTTCAATCACATGTTTGTTAGAAGTAACAGGTTGCTGCTCATTTTCAATGACTGTAGTAGTCTCAGTGTTCTTCTCTGGATTTTCTTCATTTAAAACCTCAATTTTTTCCTTCTCTTTGTCCACTGTATTAATCTTAGGTTTCTTATTATACCTAAGCTTAAATCTAGTTCTTGTGGTTGTTTCAATAGTATATGAACTTTCTTCTCTATTTCTCTTTATGGTTTTGTCCTCCTGCATAGGAGTCTGCAAAGTGTGACTAGTATCACCTTGCTTGACAAATTCCATCAATGTATTTTCCAACCATTCTACTTGATTTGCAAACTCTTCAATTTCAGGTTTCTTGTCATGAATGTAAGGGGTTAATTTGCATTTTTCCCTCCTCTTACTAATTATTCTTTAAATATCATAGTTCCATAAGAAATTTTCATCAAACTTATACTCCAGTAACTGTTTTGCTGCCTCTACACCTGCTTCCTTGTTGTCGCATATGAAAGGTCCTACTTGGTTTTTCAACTTGAACTGAGTTTTTTTTTTTTTGCAGCCAAAAATTTTATAGAAATTTAGTTTATAATTTGTCTTATATATTCTAAAGCAAACACTCTCATTGGCACATATTTTGGTAGTTTATAGGGCAAGAGGTTTTACCCATAGACTCTAATCTTTGTGTGATTTTGGTAAAGGTACCAATCACCAGTTCTGCTCTGCTCTGATAGCTGTAAAAATTTCTTTATCTCATCACGTATCCTTGGTTGTACACTATTTGTAAGCATATTTATCAATGGGTTAATAAAACAGACTGTGAAATCTACATAAGTGAACTTAGTTGATTCTTTTCTGACTAAAGAAGTCCAGAAAATAACTGACAATGGATTTCCCTCTACACCCATCTTTTGAAGGGTTATTGGAAATTTATCTGATAGGAAGTATAGGAACATATGAAAGAGAAAGGAGGTATACCTAAATACTCCTTCAGTAGGAAGTTTCACAAGCTGATCATGGATACTATTAGCTATATACTCACTATAGTTATAAATGACAGAAGGAGTTTGACCAGGCACAAAATTGGATAGAAAACCAAGTAAAGACTCATCAGTGTGCTCATCAGTAAAGTAACCAAGGATAAAAGACAACATTTAAATGACATGTCTTGATCCTTCAAGGAATTTGGAGGATGAATATGGAGGATTGATCTTTGGGATTTCAACATATGAAGGCATTAATATATGAAAGATTTGAAATATTTTAGGAAAGTCTAAATCTAGATAAAGCTTTGTAAGAGCTTCTATAGACAATGGGACTGTATTTGGCTCTGGTTGTAACTAAAGCATTTGATTTATGGATTCTGCAGTGATAGTTAATAATACTTCTTTCTCGGCATTAATAATAGCTCTTTGGTCAGGGGAATAGTGAGCTTGACATAATCTAATAACCTCTGGACACTGATGGGTATGGGGAACTACATATTTGGGTAAATTGGACTCCCAAATTTGCACTTCATCTGCCTAATCCAAAGATTTTTCTAGACTCCAGCAGTGAAGATCAAGAATATTGAATTCAATTAATGGATCAGTGATTTTATAGTCAACATCAGCTAAAGGGGTGTGTTCAACATCTACAACAGGAGGTTGTAGTGGATTGACAACAATGGTGCTTTTAGAAGCCATTTTTGGGTTTAATTTTTTATAATTTTAGCCTTCTCGATGTTAAAAACTCTGTTTTTTAAAGGTTTTTACACACTTCTGTAAGCTTAGACTATTTATAGAAGGTATGTTTGGTATGACAGAGGTCTCTTTTGAACAACAATAGGTAAAATTAGGTTTTCTTCTGCTTCAAATCTTCAATTGTGCTCAAAAATCAATCTTTAACCTTTTTACAGACTCAGGAAAGGTTTAACAAGGGTTTAATGCTCTTTTTTGGATAAAACGAACCTAAAACAGTTTAATTCATGCATAAAGGGATTCTAAATATTTGCAATCAATCAGAGGTTCTCTAAGGGTCTGTAAATACCTAAAATTCTTCAATTTCCTTAAAACAGGTTTAAGTCTTCAGAAAACTGTGAATTTATCAGGGTTTTTAAAGCAAATATGACTTTTGCAGGAAATTAGGGTATTTCGTTTAAGCAAACAGGCTTCACAAGTCTTAAATTCAGAGAATGCTTCTTTTCAAATTACGGGAGGGTATTTTTCTTGAAAAATACCTGTTATTTTAGGTATTTGACTTGAAATAGGGTTTCTGGAAGTTTGAGAGCTTTCAAAAACTGGTTGAAGTCTTTTTGGATGTAAACAAGAAGCCCTGAGTAGTTGCAGCAATGAATTGGGCCAAATTCTGGTTTTTTGTGCATGAAAAGGGGGTAGCAGCATCGTTTCTTCAATCAGAAATAGTTAAATAAGCTAAAAACGCAGAAAAAGGTTTAAACATGTGAATATGCATTTTTATAGAAAATTTGGGTTTGAAATAGTATGTGCATTCAATGCGGGTCAAGTCAAATGGGAGGCAGTTTAACACGGGGAGGATATTACCACTAAGCGGTTATCACATGATCTGAGGGTGGTTTATGGTAATTAGCAAACAAATGCGATCCAATGGAAAGACAACGCATGGAGGAGAGAGGACAGGGAAATACCACCCATATCTCAAATCTGAAATGGATTATCAACCGTGCTATTGAAATTGCAATATGGGCTATGGTTCGTTGGATCGGGCGGAGGGAGTTCGAACGGTCATGATTTATCGATGGAGTTCGGGGGTAGATGGGCATGGGACCCAGGATCTTTTGAGCGGCAGGTTTCAATTTATATGTTAAAATAAGGTTCTAACATATAGTTTAGATGTTTTAATGGGATAGGCGGAATAAGCGAATAACATAGCATATAGGCTCTATACATGTGTAAGTGGGTTAATATATATAATGAAAGTTTAAACCTATGGGAAGCGGAAATATTATCACATGGGGTATTACACCATAGGATAAAAAACAAAATGTGGATTATTTAATATAAAGGATTTAATATATTACGGGATGGGGGGTATAGTGGAGTTAAATAAATAAGTTAAATGTTAATATGAAAGTGAATACGAGCAGAAAAATAAATACATACACTAAGTAAAGTGTGTTTTAAGTGGTTTTGGCGCAATTTGCATAATGGTGGTGCCATACTTAACTTTTTACACTTAATACTTAGGATAATGCATATTTTTGTGGGCTTTTGAGTATTTTTGTATGAAATGAAATTAGTTAAGGGGGGTTTTACCTTTCTTAAGCAAAAAAGGTGTTTTAACTTAGGAAAAGGGATTTTATCTTAGGAGAAGGGGTGATGTTGAGGAAAAGGGTTTTAAAGAAGGAAATCCAATACTTAGTACCAATCAGTCATTTAAGCCTTGTGTCTGGTCCCAACAAAAGTCAGAGAAATGCTCTAAGCCTTTATAATTGAAGGTTTTTAATACTGGAATACTTTGAGGGGAGAGAAATTAGTTATTTTTCAGATGATATTTATATATGCCTTGTGTAACTTCTTTCTACCCACCCATCATTTATTCTACCATTTTTTCATTATTTGCATGGGTGCATTTGAGCTTGCAACCCTAAATCCATTTTTCTTTTAAAGTAGGAAACTATCCAATTCTAACCTTACTTCATTCAAGGGCTCAGATTAAATTGTTGAGCTCCTCATTTATTCTCTAAATATTTACTGATTTGTCAAGTTTAAACTATTTGACAGATCTTTATTCTCTATCTATAAACATGAAATTTAAAGCATGAAAAAGTTAAGATTAAACTATTTAACTCATCATGGATTTATGGCATTTTGAACAAGTTGCACATAATCATTTATTTGCAGTAAAAAGTAACTTAGTAGTGGCATTTTGACTTGCATCACTCTCATGTCTTATTTTTATCTATTTTTTGTGTTTGAGGTCCATTTTTCTATTCTTTTTTATCTTTTTATTTTCAAGTCCTTTGATTTTTCTTTTAGGAATTTTACCCTCTTTTCAATTTTATTTTCAAATATGGGGAAACAACTTGCAAAAATCAAGGTTTGTACATATTTACAAGACTAATCAAAGTCAATTCAAAAATTATGAACCCTATTATTATAGGACCCTAACACTTATGTTTCTACTCCTTATGATTCGAGAAGTGGAACGAATGTATCTTCTGGTGATGTTGTATCCTCGCTCTGGCTAGGTTCTACTTCTCTTGGAAGTCTTGTTTCAAATTGTTATAGGGAAACATCTCTTTAGCATAATCCCATCTGGTCATCTGGTGTTGCTCCAACCTCTGGCTCGTTTGTTTCGAACATGGCTACGCCTTCACAACCCTATGCCAAAACTACGGTAATTGTGGGTCAAATTTCAACTACTCTTGGAACTTATGCTCCTTTGATCATATTTATTATAACCGCATTTCCCCTTTTACTAGAAAACCTATGGCTTCATCTATCCATGGGGGGGAATCACATCCACTTTATGTACCTCCTCTTTCTGGTGTCAGTTATTCGAACTATGGACCTGCATTAGGGGCAGGTCAGCCCATTGTTGCTAACCCTGGTGGAACATTAGTTTCATCTATGGCAAGTTCTATCATGGGGGCACCTTTCCAAGGTCCTCATGCCTCCTTGAATCAACTTGTTTACCAACAACCATATGTTCAACCATTAAACATTCAACAACCGTATGTCCAACAACCTCAAAACCCATTGTTGGGTGCTTCGACCAATCTGCAATCAGGTCCCCAAATGCAGTATGGTCCTAAACCTTCGTTGGGACAATCTGGAACCTATCCACTTAGGCTTGTTATTCCTTACCAACAATTTCAACAAGGTTCGTACAAACGACTACAAAATGGACCTTACCTGTAGCAAGGGCCTTATCAACAGCCCCAGCAAGGATCTTATCAACATTTGCAGCAGGGGCCTTATCAATAGCCCTAGCAGGGACCTTACCTGCAGCAATAGCTACAACAAGGCCTTTATCAACAATCGTGGCCTCAACAAGGTCCTTATCAAAAAATACCCTTGCAACAACAGTGGGGGAAATATGGTCCTTATGGTCAATACCAACCCCACTGAGGGAAAAACTATTATCAACAGGGTTGTAACCCTCAAATTGGTACCTACCAGAGACCCTATACCCTGTATAATCCTCAAATTCCATTTTTGGCCACGTTGAAAGTCCCAAAATTTTCAAGGCTCATGAATGACCGAATACTGCATATGTCATATTGGCCTCTAGTTCTAACAAAAATTTCTGGAGATTGTCCCAAGTTTGAATGAAATTCTGGAGAAGACCCCCAAGAGCATGTTATGACTTATCACCTTTGGTGTTCCTCTAACTCTTGGATCGACGATTCTATTCGATTATGTCTTTTCCAACGTAATTGAATGAGTATTGACGCTAAATGGTACATCGAGCTTCCTTGAGGTATATTCCAAGATTTCAACTCTTTAACCATGGCTTTCCTCACTCATTTTCACTTGCTTGTTTGGTATGAGACAAGAACCCATCTTTTAACATCTCTACAACAAATGACCTCCACTCATATGTCAAATCACATTCATGAATGGAGAAGGAGACATTGTCTTATCAAATTTGATATCCCAGATCATATTTTAACAGAATGATTTAATAAATTAGTCATCCCTCCTATCACCAAGGACATATCTATGAGTGGTTGTGTGACTGAAGAACAATCCATTTCCCATGCCCAGTATTTGGATTTGGTTTATTCACAATCCAATGTGCTATATGAATTTATACCCGGTGCCCCACGACCTTCAACTGGTCTTGTGTCTTCTAAACATATTTATTTGACACATGTCGATGATGTTATTGGATTTGTCGATCAACGGTCTAGTAGTGCTTGAGATACTTCTACGAAATCTAAATCTACTTTAGCTGCTGCTACCTCTAATGCTCTGAACAATTCTTAAAATCCTGGTAAAACCTTTGAGGTGAATTTTGTGCAGTCTACCGCAGCAAAAAAAATCCTCGAAATGTAAAAAGAAGGGTAAAGGTATATCTAAACTAGATACCCCTAAACATTATTCCCAAAATCCATCAGTTGATGATTCATCAAAGTGTAAGCATAAATATCCTTGTCTCATATGGGATGAAGATCATTATACCAAGGATTGCCCTCGTTGTACCGAAGTAAGTAGTCTTCTGAAAGGCACCTCAAGGACACTGACTGTGCTGAAAGAACCTTTCCCATCTCATCAGACGCAACAACCACAGACTCAAGCCTCTAGAAGTTCTCAAATTTTCATGAGTGGCTCGAAACCCATTTTCGTCACCACCAAATCAAAATATTATCCAACTCCTGAAAGGCCTATAGTGGAGGAGGATGCCAGTTATGTTCCCTCTTCTTCTGCTCTGCCCAATTACGTTCCTCTCCATATCGAGATACCTAGAAATTATTCCATCATCTGACAACCCCCCAAAGGTGTTCTCCAGAAATCGTCCTATAATCCGAGTGCATGAGGTGCTCAAAACGACAATATTTTATAGGATTTTGCTCAAGCACCCTCACTGATGTAGGCTTTGGAAGTCCTCCATACGTGTCCATCACAAAGGAAGGATTTACTATTCACCATAGGAGGAATTGATCCTACGTATTCCAATTTGATTACTTTTTATATTGAAAACCATGTTCCTCACCTACCACCTCAACTTTCCTTTCTCAGCCAAGTTGTCGTTATGGGTAAGTCTATTCATAGGATGGTTGTCGATGAAGGATCCTCCACATGTATTATGTCCATTTTATGTTAGAAATCTCTTGGCTCGACTCCTCTCAACTAGTCCCAGAATACATTAGAACCTTTTGGTGGCATAGGATTCCATCCATATGGTATTCTCAACACCTTTCCTATGCAGTTAGAAGGTAAAACCGTTAGTATGGAAGCATAAGTAGTTGATGAAAATCTCAATTATAACCTTCTACTTTGACGAAGTTGGACCCATGCAATGTTTTTTGTGGTTTCTACTCTATTTTGAGTGCTTCTCTTTCCTCATCAAGGGAATATTGTTACGGTAGACCAGCTCACCTTATTTTCATCTGATTCTTTGACGAGTAATGTGTTGTACATTGGGAAATCCATCATTCCTTATGAAAGTGTTGGAGTGGGTATTTTTAAAGACTCCTCTATCATGGGAAATGTTTCCCTCCCTCCTCCTAATGTTTCCTTAGATAACATGATCTCGCCTAGGAATGATCCTTTGATCATACCTAGCCCTTATCAAATTGACTATTTTGGTGACATCATGTCACTCATCCCTATTGAACAAGCATATCAAGTTGTCGTTTTGGCTTCCGTAGTTGTTTCTAAAACCAATGATCATTTGAATATGATCTTAGACTCGTATTCAGTATCCCCTTGGCTTGGTTCTTTCGATTCTGATGATCCATTAAATGAGACCTTTTTGAATGAAAAAAACATCGTTGAAGTCATGTCACTTGACGAAACCCCTTGGAATGATACTCATCATCGTTGCTCATTTCTTCCAAGACTTGGTGATATTTCTACCTGTTTGGAAACTCTCGTTTCCCCTATGGAAACTACTCCCTTCATACACCCATTTTGGTTCATAAGTGTTATCTAAAGGAAATTTGGGAAACCTCTTGGCAATCGTGCTGCTTGATGTCCTTGTGAATATTCACATCAGAGCCCAACCCGCTCCCTTACACCTGGTTCTTACCGTTTGGCCATTCGCCAAATGGGGCATTGTTTCCATGCTTCGTAACCCTCACTCGGATGTGGGGCATGGTCACTTCATCTTGCTATGATTTCTATCACAAAAAATTTCGAGGTGATGCCTACATGCAATATCAATGGTAGAAACGTCTGCTTATTTCTATTAATCATGAAAAAAATCGTAAGAGTCTCGAATTGGGCTCTATATGAAAAGTATCCATGCGAAATAATGTGTGCATTAGTGTGTGTTTCATTAGTGTGCAGTTTTTGGTGTGATTTTTTTTCCTTTTTGCAAACATGTTTTCCCTTGCTTACCATGTTCTTCTTGGTTTGCAAATGTTGACAAACCCTCTTCCTCATGTCAGTTTCGCTAATGGAGCTTGTCGTAGTACACAGAATATGTATTCCGCTGCGTGGGAACTTTATGCTCCCAATGGTGAGTTAGTGAGTTTACAGGGCATATTTCTAGGCCATACAACTAATAATATTTACGAATATAGTACGGTTATCGAACTATCATCGAAAGTTGTTTCTCTTTGTATTAGGGTGTTAGTTTTCAAACTTGATTCACAACTCATTTTATTACAGTTAAACATGAATCATTTATTTAGAAACCATTATATTTTAAGGATGTATCTACATGTTCATCTCTTGGAAATAAATTTTGATTACATTACTTATCAACATATTCCAAGAAATATAAATACAGTTACAGATACACTGGAAAATATGTTTTAGATAGACATATGCATAACATGTAAAAAGAAAACATGACATAAATGAATGTTAAAAATCATTAGGAAAAACATGTATATGTGTATATATGGAGTTTGACTAATGTGTGCTACATCAAAAATAAAAAAATATGTGTTCTGAGATATATGGCTCATCAGACCCACATAAACGCAATATGAAAGATCATAAACATGTCTATCCACTGACATGGTTCTCGTGGTAACAATAAATATCCCTAATTACTTGGCCTAACAGTCGGCGTAATCGAGCAAATGCTCCTACAGTGTGCCTCTGACATTGGAGAGGTACGTCATCGATGGTCGCATAATTTGGAATGCCTCTAATTAAGGCATCCATATTTCGCGCTATCTCAACCATAGGATCAGCTCCATCCACCTAGGGAGCATCCTAAAACTGGCGAGCCACTCTCTGTGTAATTGAAGAAACCCCTGGAGTTATCTCTAGTCCAACATATGCAAATTATCATAAGTCAAAATCTCAGTTCACACATAATAAAAAATCGAAAACTTTAAAAAAATTCAAAAAACAATTCTTACCTGAGTCGTTCCATTGTCCCCCCAGTGGTAGAGGAAGATCTAGATCTCCTCTCAAATATATACCTGCGTAGGTCCAGTCATCTGTCATGATGATCTATTGTCACAACCATCCAAAGAAAGTAGGTGGAAAATACATGTGTTTCCCGCCACCATGGCGAGGCATCAACTCACTCCACATCAGTAGTTGTGGGTATCTCAGTGCAGGAGGTCTGACCTCTATCCCTTGGTACCTGAATAATGGAACTCACTCTAAGAAAAGCGTTACCAAGATTGATATGTAGCCAAATTGCTTAAGTTTTACCATATTACATTTTGTTAGTTTTTCCTTCATGTTAAGAATCATCTCCTCACTCCAGTTGAATATAGTTGGTCCCATAAAATCTACTGCGTACTGGAAATGATACTTGCTTGCCTCATGCAAGGATTGTACCCCTGCCACTCAAACAATAGTGTTTAGGACGGTTCTTAATGTGGGATCTACAACATTATTTATGTCAATTTTCTCGATTTTTTTTTTGCAAGAGTTCTCACTATAGTGTCTCGCAGTGTCCATATCAGTACTATCCCCTTCGGCTTGAGAACCAGATAGTTGAAACTGGTTCTCCCCTCTTGGAAAAACTAGTAATCAAGTATATATTCAGCTCTTGATCTCCTATAATGAATAGATGATGGTCTATGCTCCACCAAGTCACCAAAAATTGCAATAAATCCACTTGGGATCGAAACCCACGAGCCGAGAAAAACATCAGCAATCATAGTTACGAAGTGCCCTTATGAATTGTGGGTTTTATGTAGCTTTTTTATCTTCAGCCTCATGTCCCCATTCCTTCCATTCAATCTCCATTTTTCACCTATAAACATCATTAAACAAAGATTGCTTACCTTCCATGAAGAAAAATTGGCAAAATAGCAGTTAAAAATGGAGCTTCGGTAGAAAAAATTAACCCTCGGCACCAACACAACTGTCTTGGAATTTCTCCACGCTGGAACCACGTTGGTCTTGTTCGGCCCAGGGCGAATAGCGCAGACCTCATGGGTAAATCCTGTGTTGATTGCCACGAGCCCTATTTTTTCTATCTCCCCTATGCATCTAATATACGGCTTAAAGTGCATGAAAATACAATCAAAATCAAGAGAAAGGAAACGGTTATTACCTGTGACAAATGGTCCTCCGGATTGATCGTACTTCGCGCCTAAAAAGCGAAGGTAAATGTGGGTAAAATGATCTCCAAAGTCACAAATGGTAAAAAGTAATTTTGAATTTTGAATTTTTGGTTTATATAAACTTGTGAATATGTTTTTACCATTTTAAAAATTAATTTTGACCTATATTTATATTTTTCTCGATCATAATAACGTTTTTTCACATGTGCAGCAGCAGGTTCATTAAAAATTGGTGATTGTAATTGGTAAAACACTGATTTTTGTTTTATCACTGATTCGGATTTATGCAGGAACGCAACAGAATAAACATATAACCATAAATACAGAGATGCAGCGGAAATAACACTTCATTTCATTAATATCAAAGAACTGAAATTTTCTTACAGACATAATGGAAATAAACTAGTTGGGGCGATGGTAGCTTATCTCCGAGAAGAGATGTGGCAGCTACAGGCCTCTGAACTATGTTACAAAGAGGCTAGAGGGCCTATTTATTATTTAGAAACAATGGGAAATCCTAAACAGCCAAAACCCTAACCCTAGGAGATGAAGCACAAAAACTATGGGCCCCGTTTGGGTAAATTGGTGTTTCAACTTCCCAAGGGCGTAACTTTGGCATACGTTCTCTGTTTGATGCATACCATACCTCGTTAGAAATATCTATCCATGGACCCATGTTGCTCTCCGTTTTCCCAAAAAACGTCATTTAGGGCCTCAAAACGGCTCCGGAAGTTCAGGACCCAAAAAACTGCTAAAAATAGTAAATTGTGCCGAAACTGAAAAACTGAAAGAGACAATGGTGGGGCCCCAAGTGGAATAGGCGGGTGGCCACCAATATCCACCTGGATCATTCCTCCCCCCTTAGGAAGCAATGGTCCCCATTGCGTTGAGTTCCTCCATGAGATGAGGAAACTTTTGTTGAACTTGGTCCCTGGTGAACCACTTGCCTTGGTGCAGGAGTTGGCCAGCTTTGACAACCCGATATAGTTGGATATTCTGTTGGCGAGTGTTCTTGATTTTCATGTCCATGATATAATCTTTGGTGGCCTATTCTATGTAGTTTGGATTTAACTATGTTGGTGTGATTTGTTTTGCAATGTTAGAGGTGTCTAGTAGAGGTGGGAAGTAAGGACGAAGGCTGTCCACATTTAATACGGGGTGTAGAGTAAGGAATGGTGGAATACTGAGCTCAAAGGCATTGTTCCCTCCACCCTTGGTGATGGTGTACAGCTCGTATTGGAGCGGGCAAAGCTTGCGGTGGATTCTATGAGGAACTCCTTCTGCAAATGTAGCCATACTTTTTCACCGACCTAGAAGTTGTGTAGCACCCAGTGTTGATCATGGTGTTGCTTGTACTTAGCATTGACTCTATCCAATATTTCATGAACCTGTTGGTGGATGTGTTGAATGTGTTCGATGAAACTATTTTCTTTGTCAACTTCAGACTGGACATGAGCCGAATCAGCCTGAGTAGCCGCAAATGGCATGGCTACGTCAATGGGACATAGTGGTCGGAATCCCAAGCCCACCTAAAAGGGATATGGCCAGGCTATGGCCGATTGAACCGTGGAGAGCCCGATTATAACTATGTTGGCCATAGGGGAGGCTCGTCCCATGTGCGTGATGCTTTGAATTGTACATGCGCGTAATGTGTACAATCATCTCCGTTGATGACCTCCGTCTCGGCCATCTCGTTTGGGGATGGAAAGCTCGTGGACTTGGTGAGCTTGGTATCCAACATCACTGCAGGCCGGACCAAAATGTGCCGAGGAACCCGCTATCCCGATCTGATATGATAGACTCGTGGGATCCCAAAGTGCACCCACACTGCTCATTTAAAGAAGAGTTTAGCAGTGGCTTCTGCTGTGATATTCTTCTTGCAGGCTACCATAATGGCCATCTTCGAGAATCTGTCGACGACCATGAAAACACAGTCATTTCCATGCTTAGTAGAAGGAAAGCCCAACATGTAATCCATGGAGATGGATTCCCAAGGTCGACTAGGGGTAGGTAGCGGAGTATATAGGCCTTGCTTCTTGATGGTCAGTTTGGCAATGGCATAGGTAGTGCAGGATCCGATGTGCTTCTCGACATCCTTTCGGTTCGGCCAATAGAAATACTTCGCAGATTGCTACTGTTTTCTCGACCCCCGAAATGTCCAGCAACTCGACTGTAGTGTGCTTCCCATATCATCTTGGCACGCTCGCGTGAAGGAACACAAAGGTGTCCTAGGTGACATAAAAGTGCATCTTGGAGGTGAAAATTTGGAACTTGCGTACCCCCCAAGAGTGCCTTGTAAGTGTGGCCGAATTCTAGGTCACTCTCGTAGAGAATCGGCCAATCAGAAGTTTCATGCCCATAAGAGTTGAGAACGGTGGTGAGCGCCATGATTGGTGGTCAACTGAGGTAATCTGCAACATCATTGATGCTACCCTTCTTTTACTTGATGTTCAAATGAAACCAGATATGTGGACCACTTCTGATGGTGAGCATTCTGCAACTTCCCTTGTGTCTGTATGAATTGCAGGGGCCCGTGGTCCGGTGGATGACTGCTTTCCTTCCCCAAAATGTAATGCTTCCATCGTCGACAAGCCTGCACAATGGAATACATTTCCTTGTCATAAGTGGGATGCTTTTGAACTGTGTCGGACAATGTCTCACTGTAATATGCCATTGGATTCCCCTGTTGAGTAAGAACCGCCCCAATAGCATAGTCAAAGGCATTTGTCTCAATCTCAAATGGCTGTTGCAAGTCTGGTAATGTGAGCACTGGGGCAAAACAGAGGTGATTTTTCAATTCCGTAAATCCCTTCTGTTGAGATTCTGACCAAAAGAATTTTTCTCTCACTCCTCCCTTGGTGACTTGAATCAAGGGCCAAGTGATATGAGAGAATCCCAACAGGAACCTACAGTAGAAATTAGCAGGACCCAGAAAGTTGCGAAGCTCTGTTATAGTGGTTGGGGCTGGCCAATCCCAAATAACTTGGATCTTGGTTGCATCCACATGCACCCCCTTTCATCAATAATGTATCCCAGGTATTAAACCTAGGTCATGCCAAAAGTGCACTTCTCCAAATTGGCACACAACTTGTGTTGCCGCAGTGTTTGGAGTACTTGTCGGATGTGGTGGAGGTGCTCTTCCCAAGTTTGGCTGAAGATCGGAATGTCATCCAAGTACACCACTACAAATGAGTTGGTGAATGGCTGCAAGATGTCATCCATCAACCTCATGAAGTTTGCGGGAGAATTCGTCAACCCGAAAGGCATGACTAGCCATTCGAAAAGGCCCTCCTTGGCTTTGAAGGCAGTATTCCACACATTGAAGGGTTCGATTAGTACCTAGTGATACCCAGACTTCAAGTCAATCTTGCTGAAATATTTCTCCCCTTTGAGTTGGTCCAAAAGGTCATCAATATGTGGGATCGGGTACCTATTCCAGACAGTGATCTTGTTCAAATACCTCGATAGTCAATACGTAGTCTCCATGTCCCATCCTTCTTCTCCGTACCAACACGATCGGCTCCCACAAATGGCGATGAACTTGGTCCGATGTGACCTTTCTCAACAGTCTCTAACTGCTCTCTTGATTTCATCATTCTCCGTAACGTAGCGCCGATAGATCGGTCCATTAGTAATGGACAAGACTCGGGGTCGACTGGACCGGGTGTTTGACCCGGCTGCGAGGAACCCCGTGGGTGAGGTGAATATGTCCCCCGCATTCTCCACAACCTTATCCATTTGTTGTTGTTGTGCAGAGGAGCCCTGACTGGAGGTCGTGGGCTACGTCTTCTTCTTCCCTGGGGCGGATCATCGGAAAACGAATTTCCCGGTTTGGGAAATGAGCTTTCCGCATTGTTTTGGCAAAGATAAAGAACCAAAGAGATAGCGGCGTGAGGTGGTACCTGCATCCGTACAAGTTATTTCCCAAAGTAATAATAATAGCACGAGGCCTAGACTCATACATAGCATGTCGTCTCCACAAGTATGGTTGGCCCAATAATACATCAACTACATAAAGAGGAGCAACATCACATAATACCTCATCCGTGAATGGCTTGATGCTGTACAGAAGGCGGCATTGTTGGCGGATGCGGATATCTCTCCCTGGGTGAAGCTACCCGATGGTGTATGGCTGTGGGTGTGCTCTGGTCGCAAGCCCAACCGCTTACGCACGTTCCCCGCTGAAATGAGGTTCTTTTGGCTCCCATTGTCGACAATGAACTATACAGGGGAGCCCTTTACCCACATCTGGGAGTGGAAGAGACATTCCTCCTCCTCTGGATCTTCCGGTTCCTCCTTTTGGATCTTTGTAGTGGCAACAATGGCATTGGGCTCCGCATCAATAATCTATTTCCCTTTTTCATTCCCCTTTTCAGCCTCGATTCCCGAGTCGAGCATGCATCTCGACTTCAAGCCCTCATCTCGGCCACTAACGATCGCTTCGCCCCCGACACTCACTTGTGTTGTGAGTGGAGCTCTTATGGAACTCACACCACTTTCCCGTGTCCTTCTTTGGCTTTGCGGTGCCGTTTTCGTGGGCTTCGAAGAGTTGTCTTTAGCCGCCATGCCTTGGCTCTGCTTCTTTTGTTCGCGGTTTGAAGCACTCTTCTTTTGCTTTACTCCGCATCCAAAGTCTCGCTTCTTCTGTTTGAATTTCTGCACAATCTTGGCAGCATACCGGTATGCCGTACCAAGTGAGGAGATGTCGAGGAACTCCATTTCCTCTTGAATGTATCTATGTAGACAATTGCGATACTTTAGCACCAGATGTTTCTCTGAACCTTTGATACCCAACTTTGTGCACAGGGTATGGAACAGATTCGTTAGCTCATGCACAACTTGATCCCTTTGTTGTCGCAACATGGTCCATTGTATGTACTTGTCCCCATAGCTCCCCACGGGATAGTACTGTTCCTTGACGGCGTCTCGGAAAGAATTCCAAGTTGGTACGGCCGAGAACAGAGAGGGTTCTGTCTGGTCCTTGTTCTCACAGTAGGTTTCCCACCAGTTCTTAACATGGGGGGTAGCTTTGAGGAGTGCAAAAATAATCTTCTCCCGGTCTGAAAAGTCATGAACCGAGAAATATCCTTCTAACATATTCAACATCTATTCAATATCCGCGCTTTCCTTATTTGACTCCTCAAATATGGATTGTCAAAATTTATCATGGTAATTTTGGTAAGGAGTCGCGCTCTGTGAGTGGCTGTCGCTGATGCAAAGATATGCCACAAGTGGTAGGCTGCTGAAGGATCTCGAGCAAAAGACCATCAGTTGCCTTTGTTTTTCGAGGGCCTCCTTCTATAATATTTCCTTGATAGGATCTCCTCGCTCTCCCTATCCTTTCTTTTGCCCTCATGGGCGTCCGCTGAGGGGTTCTCCAGCTTCATCTCTTGGTGCAAGGTTCCACTCGCGTATCGAGCCCTAGCTCCTTATGTACCCACTCTCATGGGGACATGCAAAAGACATCGAGAAAGGCACTCCCTCTCGATACTATACTTAACTGGATTTATGCAGGAATGCAACAGAATAAATATATAACCATAAATACAGAGATGCAGCGGAAATAACACTTCATTTCATTAATATCAAAGAACTGAAATTTTCTTACAGACAGAATGGAAATAAAACTAGCTAGGGCGCTGGTAGCTATCTCCGAGAAGAGATGTGGCGGCTACAGGCCTCTGAACTGAGTTACAATGAGGCTCGAGGGCCTATTTATTATTTAGAAACAATGGGAAATCCTAAACAGCCAAAACCCTAACCCTAGGAGAGGAAGCGCCAAAACTATGGGCCCCGTTTGGGTAAATTGGTGTTTCAACTTCCCAGGGGCGTAACTTTGGCATACGATCTCCGTTTGACGCGTACCATACCTCATTAGAAAGATCTATCCGAGGACTACAAATTTGGAACAAGCAACATGGTCCATGGACCCATGTTGCCCTCCGTTTTCCCAAAAAACGTCGTTTAGGGCCTCAAAACGGCTCCGGAAGTTTAGGACCCGAAAAACTGCTAAAAATAGTAAACTGTGCCGAAACTGAAAAACTGAAATAGACAATGGTGGAGCCCCCAAGTGGAATAGGCGGGTGACCACCAATATCCACCGATCAATTCACGCTTTGGACCCATATAAAGGAAAAAACAAATAGAAAAAGGAACCCCCTTGAGGTCTGCAAATTTCTTTCTCACTTATCATACGAATCTTTTCACAATTTGTCATTTCAAGCTCGTTAAGGTAATGAATTGACATCATCTCTATATAATTTTACCCCTTTTTTAGGATGAGATAGACTAAATAAAAAAAAGGAATACATTATTCAAACATGACTAAGATGTTCCCTCGATAGTCAAATATCGTTTTCTACCTTTTCGGATTTGAGGGACTATCTACGAAAAGGGACCTTTGGAGTTTTATTTTCCGCCTCTTTTTAAAACTCCCTAAACATGAAAAAGATGCCGAGTAACCCCTCTGTCGGACTCATAAAACTTAAACGATGAAGGACTTTTCACCATGACAAGACCGAGTAATTCCTTCCTAGGGCTCATTAAACTTACTAGATGGATTCATCTGAAGGGTGAACTTATATGCTAAGTATATGGTATCCTCTTCAAGCTTATCCTAAAAAATAAAGAGGTAATCACTATAAACTTGGGGGGTTAAAATGGAATTAAATGTATCTTGTATTCTATATCAAAGGCAGCATGTCGCTCTTGAACATGAAGCTTATCTGCATCTTCTGCTGGGTTTTGGTTATCCTCTCTTCATCACTTTCCTTCCTGAATCTGGTAAATCCATTTTTCTCTCATTTGATCATATCCTATTGTCACCAGGACTGTTGATCCCATTTCGAGGCAAATTTTTCCAACATCCGAAGTCATATTGTTGATATGTTCAAGAGAATTCCCATCTACAAATTCAAACCTTTTATACCTCATTTGACTTTCTCTGCTACGATCCTTAATCACTTTCATCAAATTCATTTGTTTCATGTTGATGATGTGGGCAACATTATGGCCCTCATTCGACATATCACTTCCTGTCAACTCCAACTCATTATCCAGGAAAATGATCTAGAAACCCCCATTCCAATACCTTGGAGCTTGCATGCCTCAATGGAAGGTTCTTTACATTTGACGACAAGTTCGCATCGTTGGCCTTCAATCGAATGATTCTGCAAGTGTTCGACTTCAGCTCCATTATTCACACTCTTATATTATTCGACTTCGACACATCTATTCACATGGTTAGATTCGTACTTTGGTCGGGTCGAGACATAAGACCCTGGATTTCCTTTTCTAGATCGAGGTTGCAAGATGCTATTCAGTATTCATGATTATACACATGGATCTCTATAGTAGAATGGTTGCTCCCATACTGTGGATTCATAGTCATATTCATGATCCTTTTTAGTTGGATGGTTTCATTCTGTGTCGTGGATCCATGTATTATTTACTCAAAGACGTATTATTGAGCATATATTAGAGACGTATTATTGAGCATATACTCAGAGACGTATTATTGAGCATATATCTACTATAAGCTAGGAAATTTTTTGTATACTTTCATGGCTTGTTGCTATATCCTCTGTTTAGGACTAGAGAGATCGTTGTTGTCCGCAGCAGGGATTGTTGAAGTTTTTCCGGACTCCTCGGCTTCGATCTTAAGTGGATTTATTGCAATTTTTGGTGACTTGGTGGAATGTAGACCACAAAATATTCATGATAGGATATCAGGAGATGAATATAGAGGTTTCTAAAATATACTTCATTACTATTTTATCCAAGAGGGGACAACTAGTTCAGCTATCTGGTTCTCGAGTTGGAGGGGACAATAATGATACGCTCATTGCAAGACACTGTAGTGATAATTCCAGCAAAACAAAAAGCGGGAAAATCGACATAAATATTGTTGTAGATCCATGATTGATAAATTTCCTAAACATTATTGTTCGAGTGGAAGGGGTACAAGCCTTGCATGAGGCAATAAAGTCTCATTTCTAGTATGCATTGGATTGTGTCGATCGTGAATATATTTATGTCACGAGAACTCTTGCCTCTTCTCTCTTTCGTGTGATGTGTTTCCCACATGAAGGAAGAATTGTCACCATTGATCAGCTTTCGTTCATTGTTCCTATTATGACTCCCACTCAACCATCTTCCCTAAATGGTCCTTATATGCAAGTGGTATACTCTCTACCACATGTTAATTATCTGTCCACCTAATCCATTCTCGCGTCTACCAATATTGGAGCTCGATCTTTCAATTAGGTACCTTGATATGTATCCCTTCCAGAGTATTTTTCTCCCATCTGATGAGAACCTCTTGGAAGCCATGACCTCTTACGGGCCATGATCAAGGTGTCCAGATCAAATTTATTTTTCTTGTTTCAAGCTCCTTAAAAAATGAAACAACATCCCTTGGAGCATAGTTCCTAGTCTTGTGTCAAGCTCCTTTAAAAATGAAACAAGGTGTCCGGAGCAGAGTTCCTTTTCTTGTGTCAAGCTCGTTAAAAAATGAAACAAGGAGTCATGAGGATAGTTCTTTTACTATGTCAACCTCGTTAAAAAATGAAATAGATCCCTATGATCATAGTTTTTTTACTTTTTCAATCTCATTAAAAAATTAAACAAATCCCTTTCAATTCGAGTCTTTGATTAGATCTTGTAAATTCCCAGTTGATTCTTGCACTTGATCTCATAAATGGACCTGCATTCCATCCACCTGTTAGTAACTAGTAGTCTACTTAGGTGAATGAAATGAATATTTGGGGGGCATGTACCTCGAATTGATTCGTTATTCTAAGGGCATGCAAACTAATTTTCAAGCATAGTTTGTCTTCGTTTCAAGCTTGTGTAAAAATGAAACCAATTCCAAGCATATTTTTTCCACATGTTTCAAGCTTGTGAAAAATGGAACCAATTTCAAGCATAGTTTATCATGTTTCAAGATAATGTAAAAATGAAACCATTCTCTTCCTACCTCTCGTGATTTCCATTTTACCAGCCTGTTTTTCCATATGAGCCTTGGTTTTTTCATTCCATCATCACCATATGTTTGGCAGATCATGCGCTTTCACTTGGTTGTTTTATCCTTTCCTAAGGAATTGTTGCGATGAGTGGCCTTATTATCTAGCCTCTTGACCTTCACATTTTTTTAGTAGTTCCACCATCACAGGAACCAATTACTACCCCTTATACCACTCATTCCTCTAGGATGAGTCATCTTTCTACGCTTTTCAAACTCCCAAAATATGAAAATATTAACGAGCACTTGTTCAAGGAGGAGATAGATATTCATCCTAGTATGTCATTGTTGAGCTGCACACAACTCTTTGGGTTGGGGTGTATATTTTTGGAGGATAGGATGAGTATTATCCTAATCAATCCAATGCATAACTGTATGTTCAGCATTGTGCATAATCATGAGGCAGCATATGTACCATTATGGATATTAGCAGCGTTGTCATTGAGCAGCAGTGATGAGTTGGGGGCCCAACTATCATTGGGACATTCTGATGACCATTCCACTTGTGTTGCATTAGATAGGCAGATGGTTGATGGAGGACATCTTATGATGGATGACATATCCCATTATTATGATGGGTCCTTCTTGATGAACACTTCACAACTCAATGAGAAGTTCTTGCCTACAACATATTTGGGTTCTTATGGGATCAATTTGGTCATTGATGAGTGGTCTTCATTTGGATATCTCCACGAGTTTTCATTTCAAAATCTCATGAAACGAAAATATAGAAATCTGATTTGGGAGGATGGTATTCTCCATTGGAGGGATACCAAGTTGGAGCATGGTAGGAGGCACCCAAATTTGGATGAATGGGTGTGGATAGTGAGAAAGGGGTTGGTGAGCCACTTGTAGATCTATGACACAGGGAAGTAGGAGGCATGGTTGTGCTGGCTACTCTTGAAAGAGTTTGGCCATCATATGACATATCCTATTTCTATCGGTATGTTATCGTTTGGGTCTTTGCATGGCACCCATATGTTATGGAAGCAGAAGATTTGGTTGTATGGGGCATTCTACAAGTCAATCATCACGATGTTACTCAATGACTTGTATGATGATGAGATGAGGAGGCAGCAAAATTTGTTGTTGCTTTGGATACTCTTGGAAGAATATGGGCTGATTTTATCCCATACTATGCATTATGTTGCAGGAGTAGATGGTGGCACAATCATAGTGCAAATGGGCTACTCCTTAGCTTTGAAGGATCAAGAGGTACTTCCACTTTGGAAGAAATCTCCCATATATAGTAGCATTATGGTAGATGACTTTGGAATTTGGCATGTCAAAGAATGGAGTTGTGAGATGACAAGAGCCTTATTACAAAGGCCAACAACGCTGTCACTTGGGCGCTTGGGTTTGTTGATGGAGTGTTCCCAGGATCACTTCACATATAATGCATATGATGGAAAAGTAAGAGATGAGAGTGATGGAGTAGTGGATGGAGACATATATTACCATAATATGATCTTCTTGACTTGGATCTTCAAGCATAAGAATAAGACTTTGCCTGCAACACATGGTTCATTCCTTTCCATTCACAAGGGTCTCATGGAGACATATCAGACCACTATGGAGAGATCAACCATGGATCTCATTATCAGCCTACTCTCAGTATATGGTAAGGGTTTTGTTTTTGCACTTATTGGTCATCTAACACATTATTTTCATTCTCTTTCCATCTATATATAGTGCATTACTCCACAAGAGGGCAAGTTTTTTATTTGGGCTTCATGGTCTTTCTAAGATCAACATATATGAGGGAGATAGCCATTTCTTGTATGGCTTTGGGCAAGTGTTGTACTATTTCTTGTATGCTCAGCTGATACACAATGCCATTTACTATTTACTAGTGGATGAGATGACATGCACAACTAGAAAATTGTTGAGAGACAACTTGCCATATTATGCTCTAAAACAGTAGTTAGAAAAATGTGTTGTAACCACATGGGGAACCATTGGTACCATCCAACACCTCACATAACACTCAGTATTATCTTGATGACATGTTTTAATGATGTACTATTCATTGTATGTGGGATGACTTGGGAAAGAAAGGCCCATAAAACTAAATATGGGGTCTTTGAAGATCCAGTTTCCTTTTTGCCTCTTGAAGGCAACATTATTGCAAACAATATCAGTAGCCACTCTACACTTATAATAAGTGGAGAGAGATACAACGTGGGATATACAATTTGGTCTATCATGTTCAGCTATGTAGCCCACCTACATTGCTGGTGCCAAAGGTGGAGGAGTTTTTCCATGAGTTACCTTTTTAGAGGGTGAAGCACTTTGTGTGGATGATAGCTTGGGGTTTGGAGCTTCACATGGGAATGAAGGTTCCCAATATATTTCAGATTCCATGGCTCAAGAAGGCCTCTATACAGCATATATTTACCTCCATGGATATCCCACTATTTCATGATGAGAGACATTTGGATTTGTCACCAAAGGCTAGCGTATACACTTGGGAGGAGAAAACTGGAGACATATTGATGAGAAAGCATCTTGTTCATTGGAGAAGCTTATCATATGAGGATGCTACAGGAGGAGGAGAGGAGGCTCTTTAGTTCTATCCTTGCAGTTTCTTGAGGATAAGCAACATTTGGGAGGGGAGGACTGTAATATTCCTAAATTAGGATGAAGCTAATTGGAATATTAATTTTTTCTTTTGTCATTTAGGTAGATGAATAAGTGGGTAGGGAGACCCATAAATCTCTTTAGTAGGATTAAAATCCCTCTTAATGTGAAAAGTGATCATCTAGATAGTTGGATTAAGCACATCCATGTGTGAATAGGGGAAAAATCATGTGGACAAGGTCAGTTTTGATCAAATCAACAGCGCTGGTATGGAGAGGGTGGATCATTAATGGGAGACAGTGCAATGTTAATGGGAGATAGTCTCCATGAGAGTAGTATATTTAATGAGTGGGACCCAAGGTGAGAAGGCTCACAATGCATATAAGGAAGGGAAAGGAAACCATAGAAGGCATGTTAGATGATTATTGATTTTGATCTTTTTAGATCTAGATTTGTCAGGTGGCATTTCTATGCATGCTTTTGTGGTTTAGCAGGGTTTGTTGTACTATTTAGTACAAGGGTGTTCCCGAGCAGGAATCCCACACTTATCCTTGGGGGACTTCGAATGCCTACTCAGGAGATATTATTGAGTTGTATAGTCCACATCCAGGCATCAGGCCAAGCTTCATTCTTCATCTACAACGCAGTTTCTATTCAGAGTTGTGTTGTGTTGCAGGGTGTTGCAATGGAGGATTGATAGGGTCACTTTCAGTGTTTATTTTTCAATGGAAGGGCATCCTTTCCATTGGGAGGCCAACAAGGTAGACCCTGGAGCTTCATTTCATATTTTGGAACCAGGCCAATCTATTTCCACCTCCTACAACGTAGTTCCATTCTCAAACTGTGTTATTTCATTGGGCATTTTTATGGGAGGTTTCAGTGCTTCAGTTGGAGGGTTAGATCTTCAGGGTTGGGATCAACCTTTCACTTGGAGGATCTATTGGAGGAGATATATATATTTCTATATCATTTTCAGCCACCTCCATTCCAGTATCCAGTTGCAGCTGCAATTCAGCCCTAGGGCTGCATTCCGTAATTTTTCACTTTTAGGTATTTCCGGAAACCCTTTCTGGGTTGTCTTGGAAAAGTGCTTGGGAGAATAGATCTCTATCCCTATCACCATTTGAGCTATATAAAAACACATATATATTTTTATACTTTTCCTGTAGTATTTTATGCCCTAAAACTGCATTTTCTTGGCTCAAGGCATTTGTATAGCAACTATTTCTCATGTATTGACATATTTTCTTAGTGGAGGCTTGTATTGTATTGCTTGAGAGACTCGATCCTCAAGATCTTGTGCCTATTATTGCTGATATGTTTAATAATATGGGTGTACATTTGTCTCGTATATTGGTGTATTGATGTATTCACTGCTATTTTCCATTTTTATGTGCTCTATTTCTACTTTTCCTATTTTGGAATATTACAGTGGTATCAGAGCATAATCTTGGCCCAGCCTATGAGTTTCAGCCAATATGCTATAAGAAGAAGAAGAAGAAGAGATATACAATGATGGAAGGAATGAACTTTACCTCATATCTTTTCATATCTATGAAGAACCTCTCCAAGGAGGTCAAGCAGATGAGAGAGGAGAGATGCAATGAGACCTCAAGAGGGTTTCAATATGAGGAAGGTCCATGCACTTCCTATTAGCAGAAGAAAGAACCGGTATTGCATAGAGCTCCTGTTACACGTTATTTTGTCACCATGAAATTTTACTGTCTATATAGGTTCATCACTACCTATATTATGCTCCCTTAGAGGTCAAAAACCCTAATGTTCCTAAACCAAGTCTTCAAACTGGAGAAAATCTCATTAAAACCCTAAAAAGTCTAGCTCTGCACTTTTCCTAGCTCTTTCCTGCGGATCCGCAGATATTTTCTCTATACCCTACGGCACATCCCACACATTTTGCTTATAAAACCTGTGAACCCCCGTAAATAGTCAAATAAAGGAAAAAGTAAGTTCTAGAAGACCAGCTGGACGAATATTCTCCCAACTGGAAGCTTCTAGAGGCGCGATCAGTTCGATCTTTATCCATCCACTCATGGAGCTTTATCCCTTCACTCATGGATTTTATACCTTGGTATATGGAGCTCAAATCCCTTCATGAGAGGAATCCATCCCCCTCTTCATGGAACTGAAACTACCCCCATTTCCCTATAAATTGAGCTCATGTTTCAATCTCAAGGGTACCTTGTACAATATGGTAATTGCTGAAGAAATTACTAAGAGAGAATACTCTCTATACTAGCCATTTTGGTATGAGAATGATCAAACACTCATCTCCATAACTTTATGCTTGTTTAGAGAGAAGAAGGCTTGTCAGTCTGAAGGAGGAAAGATTATTCAGGACCCCGGGAGGAACTTGTACAACATCAAGGTGACAGGTTGTAAAGTTACTTGTTTCATACAAGATAATACATATGGATCTCCTTTTCTCATTGAGTTGTTCTTGTGTCTATTTGAATAATTCAATACTTGGATTCCTTGATCACTGAGTTAGATTAGTTGTTCTCAATTATTATATGTTGCAGGTGATTTTAATTCTTTTGTTTGCCTTTGATTGCAGGTTCTCATTATTGAAGAAACCTCTGTGGAGCGACTGGATAAAAAGTTGCACCGAACACCAAGTTTCAAGGTAGGGGCATGTCCTCTTTCTTTGTTTATAATAATTTTGAATTGCAAACGATCTAGAGAAAACAATTTACAAATGAATGTTTGTTTCTAGCTATCCGTAGGATACTAGGGAGATCTCTCTTGTCCACAAGAGGGATTTATCCGCATAACAAAATGGCGACTCCACTGGGGAATAGAACTTAGTTTTTTCTTTTTATTTTTTAGTTTGAATTTTAGGATTCTTCTGATTTTGATTAGTCTAAAAACTAAGTTGGGAGATAACTTCTCAGAATCCCTGAAAAGGAAATCTGAATTTTTATTTTTTCTGTATTTTTCCTGGCCTCCACAGTTTTTATTTAAAGACAGTGCGGTAGCCTCCGTAGTTTTTAGTTCAGAACAGTGTGCCACTACATTGTTCTCCATTGAAACCTGCGAACTTGTGGAAAATTTTTGAAAAATGAAGAATTCTCTTTTTAGGAATCAGATTACCAAATTTTTTGTGTTTGCCCCAACTTGTCTTGACTGTCAAAGTCTTATGTGTGAGTTTCTTTCAGAAAATTTTGTGTTTGAGTGATTTTTCATCTGATTTTCATTTTATGAGTGAGTGTTTGCTCTACTTTCTTGTTGCTATATATCATAAACCTTCATATACCTTAAGCTTACTGGTATGTTGTTGTTGTTTTGCTGAGCCTTTGAACTTGTTGCAAACCTTGCTTTTATGAAAATTGAGTTTCATTTTCATTTTCAAATTTAAAAGAGTCTTAAGCTTACTAAGGCCTGAATTTCACATTAAGCCATTTCTTGGATGTTTTTATTTCTTCTTGGTAGAAATTCTTCTTGGTTCGATCACAAACTAAGAGAAAACGCCCTCAAACTTTCTAGATAGAGTTCAAAATTAGAGTATTTTCTTTTGGTTTTGAATTTTATGTTTTTTAGGAGTTATAGATATGGTTTTCTTTTTGGAAACGATTTGTTTAATGATTCATAGTTTTTGATCTCATTTATAAAGGATTTAATTTTGAACGAGTAATTGATCATTTCATGAAATTGAGTTCTCAAAGAAATTGTCTTCTATTCAAATATTTTTGTTTATCAAAGAAAGAATTAGTGCTTTAGAAAATTGTTAAATCTCTCAAATATTTCCCGTAAATAAATTTCATTGAAAAGAAAAGAGTTGCACTTTCATATAGATGCATTTAGCGTATTTTTGAGTCGGGTCATAAAACATCATTGAAGTTTCACTTCCATACCTTTTATATTAAGGAAAATCCAAATAAAAAACAACGCTTTAATAAAATTAATTTAGATATTTTTACATTTTCTAGGGCTCTTTTCCACCAACATAGCTTAGGCTAGTGTCTTGGAACAGGTTGTAATTAACATTCCAAGAAAGTTCAAAGAAACAAGTAGCAATCTTGCGGTAGAAAAAATCCAATTGTAACATTTGTGCTCTGGGAAGTTCTTCTTAAAAGAGTCAAGCATGAGATCATGTCCGAACCAGTGAGGTAATCGTACCTATCTCAATGGGAAAGATAAAAAATGTGCACGTATTAAAAACAGTAAACCTCGAATAGGCCATTTTCGAGGAGCCTAGGGTCACTTGTTGGTAAACCTTGGATTATAACAAGGAGCCTTCAAGGGCATTGAGCTAGTTACTCTACCCTTGCATGTATATCAGATCGTAGACATTTCCCCCAGGTATATTTGTTCCCGTTGGTGACCTTAGTGGCTATAAACTTTAGGATTCTTTCCCAAGGTGACGGTGGAGGGAAGGTCCCACTATACCTGAAGCAGACGTCGACTAGACTCATTTGGACTTTCAGGAGGGTTCTCTTCACTTTGAGATGGTTTAAGTGGAGAAACTTGCACTGGACTGTTTCATTAAATAGGTTGTTGGGGTAACTGTTCCAACCGCCATTTCTGCATTAAAATTCTACGACATTGGATTTCATCACCAACTAGTGTTTTTAGTGTGGGAAACTATTGTTTGTATGTGGATTGCTCTCTTAGATTTTGTAGGTGTGTGATCAATTTGATTGTTTCCTTAGAGACTTTAGGACATTTTGTTGAAATTTTCTTTGATTTCATGTGTTAAAATTTTTAATCGTGGTTGAATTACCTAGAAAAACACGTAGAATGCATGGGGAACCCCCTGAGTACACACCAAGCCAGTTAGAAAAGATGAAATCTGAGAAAGGACAAACATCAGGGACTGGATCAACTTAACATGAAGAAACATCAATAATTATTCATCTGGAATACGAAGTAGATCAACCTCAAACAGTAGAGAATTCTCAAAGAAAAATTTCAATTTATGAACTAGTTGAACTTGCTTCTACAACTAGTGAATTATAAGCTACTAATCCTGAAATTTCTGAACTAGAAACTGAACCTACTACATCTAAGCATGCTTCCAAGTTCATCACTCCAACCCCTCACTGTCCTGATTCACCCAGAGTGAAGTATCGTATCACTAAAAATCTTCCTCCTGGTCTCATTAGTATTGAAGAAGTTACTGACACAGATGAGGAAGTTGTTCTTCCTTCACATCAGGAATCTTTAGATCTTAGGTCACGTGAATCGATTTACTATAGCCCTTTCAAACAAGATCCTTGGTATTCTGAGTTGACATACTTTCTACACAATACTAGTCTAAAGTATTTGCCTCCCCGAATTCCTTTTTACGCCATACCAAGAGGTTATAGACCTCCATTAAACATGTCTGGTGAGTCATCCATGTTTTCTGCATCACCAGAATCATATTTGTACGGTGGTCTGTCTATTCCTACAGGATACCAGTCACTTTCTGGTACTTTCTCAGGCGTAACTCCTTCTCCCTACAAACATATACCATCATCTGGTCCAAATGAATAACATACTGAAATTTGAGTGTGAAACACATTTACATGATGTCTGGAAACATTCCTAACCCTGACCTTCAAGGTAGTAATTTACCACCTGGGGGGCAACCTCAAGGTAGTAATTTACCGCTTGGGGGGCAGCCTCAAGGACAATACATACCTCAAGTACAATATCAACCTCAAGGACAGTACATACCTCAAGGCCAGTACATACCTCAAGAACAATATCAACCTCAAGGGAAGTACTCAGTTCAGGGTCTGTAACCTCTTCAAGGACAGTACCCTATGCCAGGGAAACCGTCTTTCCAAGAACAGTAGCCTCTTTTAGGACCATAGTTCTACCCGGATCAATAAATGTATTAGGGAGGTGGTAATTATCCAACTAATTATCAAACATATGTTCCAAATTATCAACCTATTTATGGTCCATCTTATGCAACACAACCTTCAATGGGACCTCTATATCATGGAGTAAACACGGTGTGGGATCCATCCCAAGTTTAACAGGATTTGCAACCTAACGTGTAAGTACCCTATAATCAACTTGGTCAGCCAATTGGTTACAATCAAATCCAGCAACCTGTCCAGCCTGTCCAACCTATGATTCAAGTTATACCACAGGTTTCTGCACCTGGTACAGTTCAGCAGCTTGGTCCGAGTACACCTAGAACTCCAACTCAAACTGTTGCACCAACTTCTGTTCAAGCTACCACACCTATCCCTGGAGTTTCTGCAACTCCTATTTCTACAACCCCTCAAGTATCACAGCAAATCCCTTTAGTCTATGCACCACAACCTGGACCCACAATCCAAACTAATGTTCAGATGCCTACAGGACAACCTGGTACAAGTACAATTGTAACAAGCCAACCACAGTTTGTTTATCAACCGTACCAAGGGCAGTATCAATATGGGCCTGTAGCACAAAATCCAGTATACCAGCATCCACCGTATCCTGGTTACACGTATCAGATACCATCTCAACCCCAATATGGTCTAGCTAATCCCAGTTATCCAAGAGGTATTCCAATCCCAACTGCACAGGCTATTCCAAGATATCCTGGATATCCTCCTCCTGCTACTAGTACAGTTCCACAAGGTTATCAATTTGCTCAGCAGGACCCTAACCATCGGTTTCCATTCATTGCAACTTAGGATTTACCTGATTTGTCGCGCCTAACGAATGATCCAATCTATTATCTTATGTATTGGTTGCCAATGCCAAATAAGTTTCCCAGTGATATCCCTAAATTTGAAGGAAAATCAAGAGAGGACCCCTCAAACCATGTCATGACTTACCACCTCTGGTGCGCATCCAACTCTTTAATTGATGATTCCATTCAATTATTATTGTTTCAGAGAGCACTGATAGGTTTAGCTGCAAATGCTATATTGAACTACCATGTGGGTCATTCAATAATTTCAATGCTTTAGTAATAGCTTTCTTAACACATTTTTCAGTTTCCAATCAAATATGACAATTGCACGGAACTATTGACTTCATTAAAAAAATCTACGTCTACGTACATATCCAATCACATACATGAATGGAGACGTAGAAGACGTTTAGTTAAAGTCTTTATTCCAGATCAGATCTTGGCAGAATGGTTCATCAAATCATTACTTCCAAATATCACTGAAGATGTGGCTAAGGGAGGAGTTGTCACTGAACAACAGGTCATTGCTCAAGCTCAGTACTTAGACCTAGTATATACACAGTCTGGTACATTATACGAAAAAATTCCTGACTTACCACGTCTTAGTCAAATAACTGCAACTCCTTCAGGGTCTCATGCTGCAAATTGCGTAATTGGTTTAGTTAACACAAATAAAAGTAAGAAGAAGTCTCCAAAAACTATGTCTCCTATAATAACTTTACCTGATTCACCAAAAGGAGGTTCTTCCCTTGAAACTTTTGCCGACATTCACGTCATAGAGTCATCTACGGCTATATCCAAAAATGGTAATAAGAATAAAGGTAAGAATAAAAGCAAGCAGACTTCGTCTCCCAAGGAGAAAACCGAAAATACTGAACCATCCGATGATAAACAAAAACCTCGTTATCCTTGTCTTGTCTGTGACGAGGATCACTTTACTAAAGAGTGCCCGCATCAGTCTGAGGTCTCTAAATTCATCAAAGGTTCACCCACACCCATTGTCTTGAAGGATCCTTTTCCTACTCAAGATAGAAGTGATAGGATCTTCTTCACATTCATCAGCAGATATTTTAATGATGTCTGAGGTTATGGTTGCGATGCGATCGCAAGACTATGGAAGTAAAAATATTATTACTGGTAAAGAAGTAGAAAATTATAATTCAACACCAGCTACATCTCCTTCGGTTTCTGATCCACTTCATATCGAGAAACCTAATCCTGATCTAGTAATTAAACAACCTTCTAAAGTTGTACTTTTGAAATCAGCTTTCAATCCACATGCGAGCGCTGCTCAGAACTACAACATTGTTGAACACGTGGTGATTTCCCCTTCAGCAATGTTGGCCTTAGAAGTGCTACAATCATGTGTAGCACAAAGGAAATTACTTTCATCAACTATTGGAGCTAGAGATCCTCAGGATTCTAACCTCATGGTCTTCGATTTAAAAAATTTCACACCGAGACTCCCTCATCAGATGGCTTTTCAAGTTCTAGTATTAGTAAAAAACAGATGAATTTTTCGTACTGTAATTGATGAGGGGGCATCCATGTGCATATTGTCGTTAAATTGTTGGAAAACTCTTAGTTCTCCGACACTCAACCAATCTCTGACAATCCTTAAATCTTTTGATGGAAGAGGATTCCATCTGTTTGGAATTTTACAGGATCTACCTATAGAAGTAGAAGGCAAAATTGTTAATCTAGATGTGGAAGTTGTTGATTCCCCTCTGGATTACAACCTTCTTCTGGGTCAAAGCTGGTCTTATGCCATGACTATTGTCATTTCATCTGTCTTTCGATTAATAATGTTTCCACATAAAGGAAATATTGTGAAAATTGATCAGTTGTCATATTATTCGTCCAACCCAACTTCTACAGATAGTATCCAACATGTTGGAAAATCGACTATCCCCTATGATGATGTTGGTGTAGGTTTAGTAAAAGACTCTGCTTTGATGGGAACTTTCTCTATGCCTCCACCCAATGTACTGCATACTATTGCTAACATCAATATGATTTCATCAAGCACTATTCCATTCGATGATCCTTAGATAGTGCCTTCAAAGTAAAAAATGCATTCTTTCAATGGCGAGATGCCTTTGAGTCCTTTTGAGATGGCATATACAGTAGTAAAATAATTTTCCAACACACTTTCAACGAATCCTGATTCAATGAATGTGATCACCGAAGAATCTTCTTCACTATCAAGCTCAGCCTTGACATCTATTTCTAATCCTTTTCAACAAATGTTTCATACTGATGAAAGTATTCGAGATTTTTTGTCTATGGATGAATTACCCTGGGATGATCTACATCATAGATCTTCATTTTTACCTAAACTTGATAGCTTTGAAAATGATTTTTCATCCATTTTTAAAATTGATTATGTCAAGGAACCACATAATCCAATATCGATTACAAATTTGGATTCTAGGATTAATTTGGGAAACATTTCTACAATTGTTCCTATTGACATATCAGTTAAACCTGGAGTTGTTGAAAACATTCATATAGGTGTTTCTTGTACAATTGACGAAATTAATACATATAAAGCCCTATTTCAAGAATTTCATGACATATTTGCCTGGTCCTACGAAGAAATGCCAGGAATTGATCCAAAAATTGTCGTTCATGAAATAAAGACATACCCGGATGTAAAGCCTATTAGACAACGATTACATCTGATACATCCGTGAAAATTTGCTGCTATTAAAGCTGAAGTTGAAAAACTACTGTGAGCAGGCGTTATTTATCCAATCCCATTAACAGATTGGGTATCTAATATAGTTCATGTTACCAAGAAACAAGGGACTATACGAGTATGTGTCGATTATAGGGACATTAATAAAGCGTGTCCAAAAGAAAATTATCCTACCCCCTATATTGACCAAATCATTTATGATTACACTGGAAATGAAATATTTTCATTTATGGATGGATTTTCTGGATATAATCAAATAAACATACTCCCTGCTGATCAACCAAAAACAGCGTTCATTTTTCCTTGGGGAACATTTGCTTATTGTAAACTACCTTTCGGATTAAAGAATGCTGGTGCAACTTTTCAAAGGGAAATGTCTTACGCTTTTCATGACATTAAACATATTGTGCAGCCTTATCTGGATGATTTACCTACTCACTCATTGCACAGGGAAGATCATCCTACTCATTTATGAGAAATTTTTATGAGATGTAGGCATTACAAGATTCGTTTGAATCCCAAAAAGTGTGTTTTTTGTGTGCAATCTCGACAATCACTGGGATTTTTTGTTTCCAAAGTCGGCATTCATGTCGATCCCTTGAAGGTTGAGGCCATCATAAATTTACCTCCTCCTTCCACACTTCATAAACTCCAAAGTTTGCAAGGGAAAGAAAACTTTCTAAGTAGATTTATCCTAAACTATGCTGAGTTAACAAAAGGTTTTACCCGGTTGTTGAAATAGAATTTTCATTTTATTTTGGATGAGATTGTTGTCGATCTTTTGATGCTCTAAAACACGTGTTAACCCATGCACCGTTATTGCATCCACCCAATTACAACTAGGACTACTTTTTATACCTAGCAGCCTCTGATTCCACCATTGGAATGGTTTTAGTTCAAGAGAATTAATTTCACAATGAGCATGTGATTTACTATCTAAGTCAGAATCTGAATCCAACCGAAATTAAATATTCACATGTGGAGAAATTGGCCTTGGCAGTAGTTCAAGCTGTCCAAAGATTTTGTCATTACATATTATTATGAAAGACAACTGTGATATCTAATTGCAACCCAATGATGTACATTTTGACAAAACAATTTCTTGAGGGAAAATACTCTAAATGGGTTGTTATCCTACAAGATTTTGATTTGGAATTCAAAAAATCTAAATCAAAGAAATCACTAGTGTTTTCATAACTTATGTGTGACTTTCCCAATACTAAGACATAAACTATGGTAGAGAATTCCATTGCAGATGAATCTTTGTTTCTTATCAGTACATTAGATCCATGGTATGGGGATATCATCATTTATCTTCAAACCCAAACCTTTCAACCTGAGCTTTTCCATTTAAATTGATGGAGGACCCGTTACCAATCTGAGCAATACAATATTGTTGGAGACAAACTTTATCGTCGTGGTGCGGATTCTATTTTTCGACATTGTATAACTCACGAAGAGGTTGAAAGGGTTTTGAATGACTGCCACTCTGGAGCGTGTGGTGGTCATATGTCTGGGTATGCCACAGCCCAAAAGATATTGCGCGCTGGCTATTTTTTGCCGTCGTTATTCAAAGATTGCATTCTTGCGGTCCGAAAATGCTACAACTGTCAAATATTTGATCGAAATATGCGTGCACCACCAGCTCCTCTTCACCCCATAATTTTTGTCGGTCCTTTTGCAAAATGGGCCATTGATTTCATTACATGTAACCCTCACTCGGTCGGGGGGAATGGGTATATTATTCTCACTGTAGATTACTTTACCAAATGGGCTGAGGCGATGCCTATATTCGCAGTAGATGGAAAAATTGCAGCTACATTCGTATTCAATCATGTGATTGCTCGTTTCGATGTACCCCAAGCTATTATCACTGACCATGGGAGTCATTTTCGAAATACAATCATGATCGAAATTTCTGACCAACTTGACCTGCGCCATGATAACTATACTCCATATTACCCACAGGCTAATGGTCAGGTTGAAGCCATTAATAAAGTTTTAACTACCATGATCAAACGGATTATCACAAATCAAATTTTCATACCATGCTTTTTTCGGCGCTATGGGCATACCAAACCTCAGCAAAAACTGCTATAGGGTTCACTCATTTTCAATTGGTTTACGGTTTAGAAGTTGTGTTACCCACTGAATGCGAAATATTGTCACTCCAATTAGCCATACAATTACTACCAGCTACCTCTGAAGAGGAAAAATGCTTTTTGTACTTAGCACAATCAGATGAGACTCGGCGCACCATTGCATTAACTGTCGAAGCTCATAAAAAACGTGTGAAAGCTCAGTATGATTTAAGTGTTACACCTCATGTTTTTTCAGAAGGTGACCTAATCTTACTATATGATCAAGCTAACGATAAGCTAGGAGCTGGGAAATGCGAACCAATGTGGCATGGTCCTTACATTGTCAAGCGAGTGCTTGCCAAAGGGGCCTATGAATTGACTAATTATGATGGGGTATCTTTGTATAAGCCCAAAAATGGTCTTTATTTGAAGAGATATTATCCTTGATTCTTGTGTGAAGATCTCACTTGTATATTAGTTATTTTTCTAGTTAGTGTGCCTTATATTAGATAAGTGTGTCTAGTTTAAGTTTTTTTTTACTACTATCACTGTTTATCTTGATTACTCTTGATATTGCAGATGTCGACATCCCTTCAAACGTACATTGGTTTTGCTGATGGTGCCTATCACAGTACACGGAATATTTCTTCCACAGCTTGGGTTATCTATTCACCCACTGATGAGTTAGTTTCTATGCATGGGGTAAGCCTTGGTCAAACAACGAATAATATTGCAGAATATAGCACACTCATTGAGTTATTATCTGATTCCATTTCATTTGGTATTCGACGTTTCATCATTAGGTTAGATTCAAAACTCATTGTATTACATTTAAACAGAGTATACGCAATTAAAAATCCAGCATTATTGAGATTATTTTTGAAGGTTCGTCTCTTGGAACGACAGTTTGATTACATCGAATATCAACACATTTCAAGAAATTTAAACACATTGCCTAATGCATTAGCTAATTTTGTTCTAAATAGACATTTGCAACATTAAAACAGTAAACCAAAACAACATTCGATACATGTTGAACAAGATAATTAGAGAAAGTAGTAATATCATAGATAGGTTTGTTTTCAAAAAAATATTACATCGTCTGTGATCATAGGTTCAAACACCTTATGATCTGAAAGATACTGATACAAAAAACAAAATATGTCAATCCACTATCCGTGATGTTGATCATGGTAGTAGACTATGGCACGCGCCACCTTGCACAAGAATCTCCTAAACTGTCCTGGTACACCTGTAACATGTCTTTGAAGATGAAGATGAATGTCATCTGTCAATGTGTTGGGAATATCTATAGTTAACCTCTCCAGGTTGTGTTCCATATTAGTTAGGATCTCTGCTGCCTGATCCTGTGGCGGTACTATAGGCTCTGCTTGCCACCTTTCAAAGCGGCGGAGTATAGCTGGTCTACGTGGACCAACATCTGCATTTAAAATTTTGTTATCAATATTAGATGATTAAAAACATATAAAAATTAGATTTTGAAACACATCAAAATGATTCACCTACCTAATTTGTCCCACTGTGCCCCTAGAGGCAAGGACATCTCAGGATCACCTCTAAAATCTATACCCGAAGTCTTCAATTGTGAAGACTTATTTTTGCAGCCACATAAAGTACGCTGGAGTGAACCGAACCACTAAACTGTCGACACCACCATGGCGGGCCATTAATGAAACCCAATGTACCATACGAGGTTCTCTAGGCTCTCCACGATCCACTGGAATAAGCTAAGGGGCAAGAAGTGGAATTATCTCAAAAGCAAAAGAAATCAGGATGGCGCCATACCCAAAGTTTTTTAAATTTTCATTTTTTGCTCTGGTTAGTTGGCCTTTCATACTGGTCGATACCCCTTCACACCAGTTGAAAATGGTGCCTCTGAAACACTCTACCGCAGTCTGCATTTGAGATTTAGTTGCTACATGTGGAGCCGCAGCCTGGTTATCGTGAATGCAACTACTTTGAGATCATGTTGCAAAATAGTCCTTATGTCTATGTGATTGTCCTTTGGATCTGTCGCATCACTCCAAAACTCTTGTTTGTAACTAGCAACGAGTAGGCCACCCTGTCTAGCTCCAAAAAAGGATATGTTTTCTCCCCTTTTGGAAAATCCAGTGAGAAATAAATATCTTCGAGCTCGATTTCGAGCCAATGGTCGCCAATGATAAAGCACTAATTTTGAACATCCCATTTATTCACTAACCATGTCATCAACTCCACCTGCGCTCTCATACCTTGAATCGCCCAGAACTTATACAAACCACAATTTTTAAGCACTCGCATTGTTTGAGGATTATTCATGGCTTCATTATCTGTATCTTCATGCTCACATTCTCTCCACTCTAGCATGGTAAAATAGTCTGCAAATGGATGCATTTTAAGGTTAGAAACTTTTTGAGTGGGAAACTTTAACCATTTTTGAGAGAATTTATAAATTTTAAACCAGTCATGACGCCTCCATAGTTTTTGTGCGAAGATAGTGTGGACATCCGCACGAGCTCCACACAAAAAAATTGTGGTAGCCCGATAATTTTCTTTTTAGAAAATTATCGGGGTCCGCAGGTAACGCTTGCATGACCTGCGGACCCCCGAGAGCGAAATTTTAAACATAATTTCTCCTTAAAAATTAATTTAAAGCCAAAAAAGAGAATTTAATTGGATAGAGATGAAGAGAAGAGTCTTGTGGATTACCTAGTTCTGACGAATCACGATTTGAGCGGTCGGTTCTCCCGTTATCAACTCTGGAACTTTTTTGCCAAAAGCTCTCAATTTGCAACTCTGAAGACAAAAGGTGAAAATGACATTGTTAAACTCCTTTTTATAGTTTTTGAATGAATAAAATATTTTATTTTATTTATTTTTCACTTTAAAAAGTTATTTTTTGATGTTTTTACTTATTGGAAACAGGTATGTTTAATCTTTCGAGTTTTTTGTGCAGAATACAGGGTTTTTCAGTGAAAGAATTATCTTGATGCTGAGTACACATTTATCACTTTTTCGGGCTCTTGAAAATTACGAAAAAGCGAAACCTTGGAGTTCTCTTTTAAGCCCTTTTCAGACTCTCTAAATATGAAAATATCGCCGAGTACTTGACCATTCGAACTCTTTAAATGAAATGAACCGTCGTCCTTTTAGTATAAGTTTACCCCTTTTCCGGACTGAAATGGACTATTTACGAAAAAAGTATACGTTGACTAATCATGGTCAATAGATTTCTCTCCTGTATTATTTTATCCTTTTTCGGGCTTGAGAGATTAAAATTACGAAAAAGAACAACCACATAGTTTACTTATGTTTTTCTTCTGACTCCCTAAAACTAAAAAACTTCGAGTTTCTCCTATACTGGACTCGTTAAAATTTAACAGTAAAGGACCTGTCGATTACAAACAGGAACGAACCACTCCTTCTTAGGGTTCGATTTTAATACTAAGTTGGACTCATTCGAAGGATGAGCTTATACAACAAGCAAATGTTATCCTCCTAAGCTTGTCAAAAATAAAGAGGTACTTGCCAGAAATGGTGGGGGAAAAAAGAGAAAACGAATTCAGTTGTCACTCTTGCTTTTAAAAGCAGTATACCACTCTTGAACATGACATTTTTGTCACACTTGTACCTGGGTTGGGAAAATCCTTTGTCTAACAGTTAATCGAATCACATTGAAAGTCTTCAGCCGGTTTTTGGGTATTAGCTTTAGGTCAATTTTTACCAAACCATCTGCAGTGTCGTTATGTGTTCAAGAGAGAGTTCAAATAAACCATTCATTGCAAAAATTTGTCTCCATTCGCGTTGACCATCCCTGAGTCAGTTCTTGCAAATATTTCTTCAAAACTTGATCTAATGGTTTCGTGTTGTGGGTTTTTCCTACGACAAGTCACTTTCTATCGATGACAGCTCATCATCTAGAAAGTTGATCTAGAATCCTATCAATACCTTGGGATCTGCATGCCCTAATGGCGAGTTTCTCGCCTTCGATGATAGGTTGCATCATTGAACTTAGATTGAACAATTTCATGAAGTGTTCAACCACAAATCATTAATTCACACTTCGTGGATTGTATTGAGTACTTTGAGAGCCATTTTCATTATTAGTGGTTTCTCTCATGCTTGTTAACAGTTCACGTCATTGACTAGTAATCCAGTGGTTTCTACCATTTTCGACTTCAACGCAATCAATCACATGGATAGAATCGTACTAGTTTGGGAAGCGGAAATCAAGACCCTGGATCTAGTTTCCACCATCCAAGCTGTGAGGAGTTTTATTATTCATGATACAGTAGACAACTTATGACAGATGGTTGCGTCCATGTTGTGTCTACTATTTATGTAATTTTAAAATCATTTATGTACTAGAACATGTAGTTATTTTTTATCTAAGTATTTGAATGCCTACCTCAGTGATGATATACATACATATATGTTTACATTGAATTTTTTTACAGGTTTTCGACCAGTGTGTCCGCAATTCAATCCTCGAAAATATAAAGAACTTCACTCTTCAGAACTACCTCACACTTCGCACTTTAAGGGGCAATCTGTTACACATTATTTTGTCACCATGAAATTTTATTATCTATATATGTTCATCAATACCTATATTATGCTCCCTTAGAAGTCAAAAACCCTAATGTTCCTAAACCAAGTCTTGGAATTGGAGAAAAGCTCATTAAAACCCTAAAAAGTCTAACACTGCAATTTTCCTAGCTCTTTCCTGCGGATCCACAGATATTTGCTCTATAGCCTGCGGCACATCCTGCATGTTTTGCTTATAAAACTTGTGGACCCCCGTAAACAGTCAAATAAGGAAAAAGTAAGTTCTAGAAGACCAGCTGGATGAATATTCTCCCAACTGGAAGCTTCTAGAGGCGCGATCAGTTCAAACTTCATCCCTCCACTCATGGAGCTTTATCCCTTCACTCATGGAGTTTATCCCTTGGTATATGGAGCTGAAATACCTTCATGAGAGGAATCCATCCCCCTCTTCATGGAACTGAAACTACCCCCATTTCCCTATAAATTGAGCTCATGTTTCAATCTCAAGGGTACCTTGTATATGGTAATTTCTGAAGAAATTCCTAAGAGAGCATACTCTCTATCCTAGCCATTTTTGGGATGAGAATGATCACACACTCATGTCCATAACTTTATGCTAGTTCAGAGATAAGAAAACTTGTCAATCTGAAGTAGGAAATATTGTTCAGGACCCCAGGAGGAACTTGTACAACATCAAGGCGACAGGTTGTAAAGTTACTCTTTTCATACAAGATAATACATATGGATCTCCTTTTCTCCTTGAGTTATTCTTTTGTCTATTTGAAAAATTCAATACTTGGATTCCTTGATCATTGAGTTAGATTATTTGTTCTCAATTATTATATGTTGAAGGTGATTTTAATTCTTTTGTTTGTCTTTGATTGCAGGTTCTCATTATTGAAGAAACCTCTTTGGAGCGACTGGATAAAAGGTTGCACTGAACATCAAGTTTCAAGGTAGGGGCATGTCCTCTTTCTTTTTTTATAAAAATTTTGAATTGCAAATGATCTAGAGAAAATGATTTAAAAATGAATGTTTGTTTCTAGCCATCTGTAGGATACTAGGGAGATCGCTCTTGTCCGTAAGATGGATTTATCTGCATAATAGCTCCAAAGAAATATATTATGCCCTTTTCTTTTGAAGAAGAAGATGAAAGGCATGGAGATGGAGGAAACTTAGATCATGAGATTCTAAGTGATTATCTTGCAGAGTACAAGTCTCAATCAAGGGCTTTCAAGGAGAATCTAACTCTCCCACAGTTTATTCAGATCAAAGAAGAGAGGAGACCTTGCAGCTATAGAAGGAGAAAGCACAATAGATTTCTATTGTCTACATTTAATGAGTCATCCACATGCATAGCAAGGGCTTGGAGAAAGGAGTTGTATGCATTCTTCCTGCTACATCCAGTAGTAGAAAGATAAGTTGTTGAGATTGCAGTGCTGCGCCTTGAATGTGAAGCAAACATTTGGTAGTTCAGCCATTTGAGTCATGCAAGAGTGACTGCTTATACAGATTTTACTCAAAGTTTGATCAAGAAATTTGATAAGAAGAAACTAGAGAAGCCAAGGGAAGATGTGCTTATTATTATTCCGGAGGAGGAGCAACTTCCACCACCACTTGCTGCAAGAGTACTTGCATCAGGAGAAGGAACACATGCATCATTGCAAAGTGATCTTGATCTCTTGACATTTAGAGTCCCATACCTTATTTAGGAGATGCATGAAGAGGAGGAGACTCATACCAGCGTTGGTGCAAAAATAGAGGAGCATCCATCATCACCAGCAGTTGGGGAAGTCATCACACCAGGGGAGGAACCCTTCTAGCAGTACAAGATGTTCCCAAGCTAAACCAAGGTATGCAAATGTTTCCACTTTATATCATTTCAGCACATCATATGGAAGGTTGTGGGGACATGCCATTGCATGACCTAGGGTCAAAAACACTACTGATTTGGAGCAGCAGACTATCACTGCGTAGAGGACCCTTCACTTGTTTAAGGAGGAGATATATATTCATCCTAGTAGGTCATTGTTGAGTTGCACACAACTCTTTGGGTTGGAGTGTAGATTTTTGGAGGATAGGATGAGTATTGTCCTAATCAGTCCATTGCATAATTGTATGTTCAACATTGTGCATAATCATGAGGCAGCATATGTACCATCATGGAGATCAGCAGCGTTGTCATTCAGCAATAGTGATGAGTTGGGGGCCCAACTATAATTGGGACATTCTAATGACCATTCCACTTGTGTTGCATTGGATAGGCAGATGGTTGATGGAGCACATCTTATGATGGATGACATCTCCCTTTATTATGATGGGTCCTTCTTGATGAGCACTTTACAGCTCAATGAGAAGTTCTTGCCTACGGCATATTTGGAGCCTTATGGGATCAATTTTGTCATTGATGAGTTGTCTTCATTTGGATATCTCCAAGAGGTTGCATTTCAACATCCAATGAAATGCAAAGATAGAAATCTGATTTCAGAGGATGGTATTCTCCATTGGAGGGATACCAAGTTGGAGCATGGTAGGAGGCACCCAAATTTGTATGAATGGGTGTGGATAGTGAGCAAGGGGTTGTTGAGCCACTTGCAGATCTATGACGCAGTACAACAGGAGGCATGGATGCATTGGCTACTCTTGAAAGAGTTTGGCCATCATATGACATAACCTATTTCTAGAGGTATGTTATGGTTTGGGTCTTTGCATGGCACCCATATTTTATGGCAGCAGAAGATTTGGTTGTATGGGGCACTCTACAATTCAATCATCATGATGTTACTCCATGACTTTTATGATGATGAGATGAGGAGGCAGCAAGAGTTTTTGTTGCTTTGGATACTCTTGGGAGAATATGGGCTAATTTTCTCCCATACTTTGCATGATGTTGCAGGAGTATATGGTGGCACAATCATGGTGCAAAGGGGCTACTCCTTAGCTTTGGAGGATCAGGAGGTACTTCCACTTTGGAAGGAATCTCCCATATATAGCAGCACTATGGTAGATGACTTTGGCATTTGGCATGTCAAAGAATGGAGTTGTGAGATGACAGGAACCTTATTACAAAGGCCAACAGCGTTGTCACTTGGGAGCTTGGGTTTCTTGATGGAGTTCTCCTAGGATCACTTCACATATAATGCACTTGATGGACAAGTAAGAGATGAAAGTGATGGAGTAGTGGATGGAGACATCTATTACCATAATATGATCTTCTTGACTTGGATCTCCAAGCATAAGAAGAAGACTTTGCATGCAACACATGGTTTATTCCTTTCCATTCACAAGGGTCTCATGGAGATATATCAGACCACTATGGAGAGATCAACCATGGATATCATTATCATCCTACTCTCAATACATGGTAAGGGTTGTGTTTTTGCACTTATTGATCAGCTAACACAGTATTTTCATTCTCTTGCCATCTATATACAGTGCATTGCTCCACAAGAGGGCAAGTTTTTATTTGGGCTTCATGGTCTTTCTAAGACCAACATCTATGAGTGAGATAGCCATTTCTTGTATGGCTTTGGGCAAGTGTTGTACTATTTCTTGTATGCTTAGTTGATACACAATGCCATTTACTATTTACTAGTGGATGAGATGACATGCACAACTAGAAAATTGTTGAGAGACAACTTGCCATATTATGTTCTGAACAGTGGTTAGAAAATTTGCCCTATAACCACATGGGGAACCATTGGTACCATCCAACACCTCACATAACACTCAGTGTTATCTTGATGACATGTTGTGATGATGTACTATTCATTGTATGCGGGATGACTTGGGCAGGCAAGGCCCATAAAACTAAAGAGGGGGTCTTTGAAGATCCAGTTGCCTTTTTTATTCTTCAAGGCAACATTATTGCAGTACAATATCAATAGCCACTCTACAATTATCATAAGTGGAGAGAGAGACAGCGTAGGATAGACAATTTGGTCTATCATGTTCAGCTATGCAGCCCACCTACATTGCAAGAGCCAAAGGTGGAGGAGTTTTTCCATGAGTTATCATTTTGGAGGGTGACTCACTTTGTGTGGATGATAGCTTGGGGTTTGGAGCTTCACATGGGAATGAAGGTTCCTAATATATTTCAGATTCCATGCCTCAAGAAGGCCTCTAGACAGCATATAGTTTCCTCCATGGATATCCCACTATTTCATAATGAGATCCATTTGGGTTTGTCGCCAAAGGCTAGCTTATACTCTTGGGAGGAGAAACTTGGAGACATATTGATGAGAAAGCATCTTGTTCATTGGAGAAGCTTATCATATGAGGATGCTACAGGAGGAGGAGAGGAGGCTTTTCGGTTCTATCCTTGTAGTTGCTTGAGGACAAGCAACATTTGGGAGGGTAGGACTGTAATATTCCTAAATTAGCATGCAGCTAATTGGAATATTAATTTTTTCTTTTGTCATTTAGATACATGAATAAGTGGGTAGAGAGACCCATAAATCTCTTTAGTAGGAATAAAATCCCTCTTAATGTGAAAATGGATCATCTTGATAGTTGGATAAAGCACCTCCATGTGTGAACAGGGGAAAAAGCATGTGGACAAGGTCAATGTTGACCAAATCAACATCGTTGGTATGGAGAGGGTGGATCATTAATGGGAGACATCGCAGTGTTAATGGGATATAGTCTCCATGAGAGTAGTGTCTTTAATGAGTGGGACCCAAGGTGATAAGGCTCACAATGCATATAAGGAAGGGCATGGTAACCATAGAAGGCATGTTAGATGATTATTGATTTTGATCTTTTTAGATCTAGACTTGTCAGGTGAAATTTCTATGCATGCTTTTGTTGTTTAACAGGGTTTGTTGTACTGTTTAGTACAAGGGTGTTCCCGAGCGGGAATCCCACACTCATCCTTGGGGGACTTTGAGTGCCTACTCAGGAGATATTATTGAGTTGTATAGTCCATATCTAGGCATTAGGCCAAGCTTCAGTCTTCAACTCCAGCGCAATTTCTGTTTAGAGTTGTGTTGTGTTGCACGGTGTTGCAGTGGAGGATTGATAGGGTCACTTTCTGTTGGAAATACTGAGAGGGGGGTTAATCAGTATTTCTTTTCAATTGTTAATTTTACCAGTTAGATCACCTATATTTAGAACACAAAATGAACAATAAGAATAAATTCTTTTATTAATTTCTTCTTTACAATAAATCAAGTACAATATATGTAGGGCTCCAACCCTAGATGAAGACACCAATCTTCAATCTCCCACGCTCCAACCTGTATTTTCCAAGCACATACTTGGACTTCCAAGGCTCCAACCTTGTCAATTCTAAGGCACCAACCTCAAGGGCTCCAACCCTATATCTGGTACAGGCTCCAACCTGGTCTCTTGAGGACTCCTATCCTCTAGGGCTCCAACCCTATCTTCCAAGGCACCAACCTTGTCAATTCAGAGGCACCAACCTCAAGGGCTCCAACCCTATCTTCCAAGGCACCAACCTTGTCTCTATGAGGCTCCAACCTCCTGCTTCATTTCGTCAAGATATATTTAGTTATACTTATGGTTCCCAATGTCTTCTTCAACGAGCCCCGACAATATTCAGCTTACTCTTCACTGTAATCTACACGTCATCAATGACAACATTTTCTTCTTAGAGCATGTCACCACTGCTCTTCATCGTACCCAAAAAATTTCTCCAAGTTACCTCATGATGGCTTCATTGCATCTAGTCTAGATGATGTCCTTCTTCAACGATTCTTTAATGACTGCTCTTCAAGTATCTTTAAGTTTACTTCAACAACTCTCCAATGGTGCTCCAATTATACTTCTTGTAGTAGCTTTAATACTATTCCAAGATTCAGTACCAGGTCTTCTAAGCCTCCAACAATTGCTACAAGAGATCTTCAGTAATATGCTTCAATAAGACATCTTAGGGTTTCTTCAATCAACTCTTCCACTATCTCTTTCAACAAGATAAACTGTCTCCAACATTATTCTTCAGGAATGCTTTTGTGGTTTTCTTAAGTGTTCAACTCCAAAAATATAAATTTTTTAAGAACACCAATCCTTGTGCTTCCAAGGCCTTTAAGTAGATGATGTTAACAATTCTGTCCTTCAAAAAATGCTCTAATACTACTACAAATTCCCAACCAAGGTATGCAGCCGATGACTTTGTGAGTGCTCTAAAAAGATTCAAATTTGGCGTCTATTTGTTGTAGTTTGGGCTGACTTGTTAGGGCAAGATGATTATCCACATCAGCATACTTAAACTCCTTCAAACTGCCTCCTAACTGCTACAACTGTCTTCCACTTTAGTGCTACTCCTCACAATGTGACTAGGATTATAGCCCTCCTCAAACTATATGCTTAGTGGATAACCAACAAACTATACGACCACACTTTCTTGTCACAGATTTGGAACAGCAGTTGTATTACCACAGTTACAATAGCTTTCTTCAAGTCTGAGATTGGGTTTTAGAAGAAAATTCTATTGCTTCCTGTGGTGAGAATCATTGTGGTTTAGTGCAATAAATATTAGCTTTCACAGTAGGTCTAAGTCACAAAACGAATGCCCCGGGTCTGAGCCATTGTGCCTAAGTCTTACACAGGGATTGCAGTGTAGATTTAAGCCAAGACAATATTTCTGAATAGCTCCTTCTTTCGTTCTTAAGCTTCTAACACTGTTACCGATCAAATAGGTAACATGACCTCAAAACGGGAACTGTAGCCCAAAAAGTCTCAAAAAACATGAAAAAACACCCCAAAAACAAGAAGTGTGTCTTCCAGAATGCACCTCGTTTTTTTTTAAGGTCAAATTTCAACATTTTATAAAATTATGGTAAAAACAAAATTGTTTCTTAAAAAAAAGATTGAAAAAACACCCTCAAAACAAAACCAGTTGATGCTGGAATAACAAAAAAAAAAATTGTGTCATATTTTTGGCATTTTTTAAAATAGAAGTAACATTTTTTAATTTTTAAAATTCAAACATTAAAAAAAAGCCTAAATTTTAAGAAAAAAAATAAATTTAAAAAATAAAAACATTTAAAAACTTAAAATTTAAAAATATATGAAGATAAAAAAATAAAAATAAAAACAAAATAAAAATTTTAATTCAAACATTAAAAAAAACCTAAAATTTAAGGGGAAAATAAATAAATAAATAAAGATTAAGATTTTTAAAAATATAGAGTTTAAAAAATAAAAATAAAAACAAAATAAAAATATTTTAAAAAAAAAGAAAAAGAGTTAAAAAAAGAAGGAAATTATAAAAAATAAAATATAGAAATTAAATTTAAAAAAGAAAAAGAAAATGCTTATTAAATTTAAAAATAAAAATAAAATAAAAATTCAAAAAAATAAATAAATAAAACAAAAAATTAAATTTAAGGAAAAAAAATTAAAAATTAAATATTAAATATTAAATATTAAAAGTAAAAAAGTGAAAAATTAATTAAAAATAAAAAATAAAAATAAAATACAATGAAAATATTAAATTTAAAACAATATATATTAAAAAAACAAATAAACTAAAAAAAAATAAATTAAATTTAAATTATAAAAAATAAAATATATATATGAACTTAAATTAAAATATGTATATATATCAGATTTTATTAAATTAAAAAAAAAAGGTTAATACTAAAATAACAAATTAAATTTAAAAACAAAAATATTAAATTTTAATAAATAAATGAATAAACAAATAAATTTAAAAAAAAAAAAAAAAAAAAACTTTAAAAATCAATTAAAAATGGAAAATTGAAAAAAAAAAAAATAATAATAATATTTAAAAAAAAATTAAAATTAAAATTATAAACAAATTAATTTAAAAAAAAATAATAAAATAAAAAAAAAATAAAATAAAAAAAAAATTAAAAAAAAAATAAAAAATCTAATTTTAAATACACAATTTTAATTGAAATATAAAAATATAAAAATTTTATGTAACTAACAAAAAAAAAATAATAAAAAAGTAAAACGTTTAAAAAACAATATTAAATTCAAATAAATTTAAAAATAAAAATAAAAAATTTATTAAATTTTATAAAATTATATTAAAAACTAAAATAATAAACAAAAATTATGAAATTTTTTTTTTTAAATCAATTAAATAAAAAAAAAAAGCAAAATTTAATAAAAATTATTAACAAAATAAATTTAACAAAATAATAATAAAATTAAAATAAATAAAAATAAATAAAAAAATAAAAACAAAACAAAACAAAACAAATTATATTTAAAAAAAAAAACAAAACAAAAACCAAAAAAAACAAAACAAAAACCAAAAAAAAACAAAATTTATTAAATTTTATAAAATTATATTAAAAAACTAAAACAATAAACAAAAATTATGAAATTTTTTTTTTTAATCACCAAAAAAAAAAAAAAACCGAAAATTTAATAAAAATTATTTAAAAAAACAAACAAAAACAAAACAAAAAAATAATAAAATTTTTAAAAAATAAAAACAAAATTTTAAAAAAAAAAAAACAAAACAAATTATAATTTAAAAGGAAAAATAATAATAATAATAATAATAATTTATAAAAAAAAAAAATTTAAATAAAAATAAATCAATTTAAAAAAAATAATTAATTAATTAAAAAAATCGGCGGTGGCGGTGGAGCCGTGCCGCCGCTCTCGCTGTGCGGCACGGGGAGGCCGCCCGCAAGCGAGGGGTTTCCAAGCAGCCCCCCCACCCCTCCCACGGCCGGCTCGCCGCCGCCCCCGGCCGGGGGCGACCCCGCAGCCCACCCCGCCCGCCCCGCCCGCCGCCGCCGCCGCCCGAGCGGGGGCGCATTCCTAATCAGCCCCTCCCCGAATCGCTCTCCCTCGAAGGCTGGCCGTGCTTCCCGCCCCCCGGGCAGCCGGGTGGCCGCGCAGCCCCCCGCCCGCCCGCCCGCCGGCCTCCGCCCACCGGCCCAGCGTGAGACCCCGGCGGGCGCCGCCTCCCCCACCTCGCCGCCCTCGCCCGGCCGCCCCACCCGGGCCGCTTTTTTATTTTTATTTTTTATTTTTTTATTTATTTTTAATTTTTTTAATTTTTATTTTAATTTGATTTTTTTTTAATTTCAAAAAATTTAAATTTTTTTTTATTCAATTTTTTTTTATTGAAAATATATATATATATATATATATATATATATATATATATATATATATATATATATATATATATTTTATTATTTTATTTTTTTGTTTTGATTTTTAATATATATATATATATATATATATATATATATATATATATATATATATATATATATATATATATATATGATTTTATTTTATTTTATTTTTAATATTTTTATTTTAATTTGATTTTTTTTAAATTTCAAAATTTTTTTTTTTTTTATTCAATTCTTTTATTTTAAAATCAATTTTTTTAATTTTTATATTTAATATTGTAGATTAATTATTTTTTAAAATTTAAAATTTATTTATTAAATTTATTAAATTTTAATTTAATTTAATTGGTTTTTTTAATTTTTTAGTTTATTTAGTTAATTTGATTTTTTAGTTAATTTGGTTTATTTAGTTTTTTTTTTATTTTAATTTTCCTTTTTTTTTTCTTTTTTTTCCTTTGTCTTTCTTTTTTCTTTCTGTTTTCTTTTCTCTTTTTCTTTTTTTCTTTTTTTTTTGGGGTTAATTTTAAAATTTGTATTTTTTTTCTTCTTATTATTATTTTTTAAATTTAATTTTTTAAATCTAATTTTTTTTTTTAATTTTTTTTTTTAATTTAAATTTAAATTTTGTAATTTTAATTTTTTTTTAATTTTTTTTTTATTATTATTTTTTTTTAATTTAATTTTTTTTTATATGGTTTTTTTTAATAAGTTAGAAAAAAAATGTTTTTGATGTTTTTTTTTTTAATTTTTTTGGTCAAGTTTTGTTTTTTTTCTTTAAATTATGTGTTTTTTTTTTTCAAATTTTGTCATTTCCTTTGATATAATTTTCAAATATTTTTGTTTTATTTATTTATTTTTGTTTAAATTTTTTATTTTTACGAGCTATTTTTGTTTTTTTTTCATTTCTATTGATTTTTTTTATTGTTTTTATATATTTTTTTTATCTAAGTTCAACATGAAAATCACCATTCTAAAAAAAAAAGGTTGATGCAGCATCAATATGTTTCAAAATTAGCAAGAAAATCACCGCTCTAAAAAAAAAAAAAGTTGATGCAACATCAATACGTTTCAAAATTAGCATGAAAATCACCGCTCTAAAAAAAAAAAAGTTGATGCTACATCAATCCATTTCAAAATTAACATGAAATTCACTAACATTTTAAAACAAATATCCGTACTTCATAAATAAAAATATTAGAGTGTCAAAAATGTGCACCAAAAAAAAAAATGGTGATTCTGCATCACCACTTTTCAAAATCGGGTGCTTTTTATGCTACCAAAAAAAAGTAGGTAACATTGCGGTTACCTATTTTATCGGTAACATTGTTTTCTCTCCTTGGTCTTCTATTACTTCTCTGCACTCTAAAATTTCAGAGATAGATATCCGAATTTTTTTTACTGTGAAATGATTTACCACATCTTTATATATATAGTTGTTGGTCCCCATGAAGAGACACGTCACTCTGGAGGTAGGCCGACATGAATGCCAAAGTGTAGGTCGGCTCTATAATTAGATATAATTTTCTTAACTTAAAAATTCATTATCTTTCAAACCTCTTAGAGTTTCGGGTTGAGTAATACCTTGTTGGAAAGGAAAAATTATGCTCTTCAATATGGTGTAGGTGTTATTAAGGAATTTTTCCTCTACGCTAGCAAAAACTATTTTTTAATGTGACTGATTATTTATGAGTGCAGAAATGGAGGCAGAGCATAATAGGCTTCTTTGTTAGGCTTCTTCATGGTTTTTGGCTTCTTCATTGTTTAACACCTTTATCATAGGATCATGGTAGGACATCAACAATGAGTGTATTACATATTGTCACAGTGATATTTTATAGGAAGTATCATTAGGAAGGTCTCTTTCAATCATTAATCACGTCATCACTTAGTCTTCCAATCCTCAGCAAACACCATCATTAAGTGTGGTCACATAAGAGTATAACATCATCACAAGTATGGCTTCATAAAGTATAGTTCTTCACATCATTGGCTTGTCCTTAGGGACTAGATCACCAATCAAACACTTGGCAACTTCTTAAGGCAAGACATCATCATCTAGAACGAAACATCTCAAGAATATTGACATCTTAGTCAAAGCCACATTGGCATCAATGACAACCTTGATTAACAATCTCCCCCTTTGTCATTGATGGAAATATTCTTACCCTTCCATCATTCTCTCCCCATTTGACATCAATGGCAATAGGGTGCCCAAGTACTCCCCCTATCAAGATGATTCTCTTCATCATATTTTCTTCATCAATAATAATTCTTCCTAAGTATGTTGCTCCCCTCGTCATGGTACTCTTCCATTTTGGCAATGTGGTCCATGATAGATAGAATTTCTTCATGTGATGAACCAACTCCCCTTGCCTGCATTAACTCCTTTAGATTTTTAAGAAATATTTCTTGCCTTGTGATCAAGTGGGAGACATCTTCAACAATGGTCCATCAAATGAGTAAGGGATTGTGTTCTTCAATGAAGTTTCTCCAAAGAGATGATCTATCAAAACAATGATTGTCCATCTGTGACTCATCAAGAATTTCATAAGGCCCAATCATGGATAACTTCTGCAAAAATTCTTAAGAATCATAGGCTCCCCTAATAATATGCATGGTCTTATTTTTTAGCAAAGTCTCATCATCAACCATTTGGAATATCAAGGATGTCTTCATCAAATCAACAACATGGGTTGTTGGCTGGAGTGTTCAAGAGACTTCCAGATTCAACTTGTTTCCTTCTCCATATTTGTGTAACTTTCTTCTCTGGCATGGTTCTAGCTTGTGTAGGGACCCAAGTCAAGTAACAATCACATGCCATATGTCCAATATCATGACAATTGAAACACTCTATCTTGTTCATGAATAAGAAATCATGACTTCTTCTTGCAAAATTGCTTTTAGGAGATTGAATGGTACCATTATATTTGTCTTTTTCTTATGCCCTACAATATTTTTCCATGTGCCCAAAGTTTGTACAGGAATAGCAATAACCAAGAAATATACTTTGGTACCTCAGAGATCGAGTTTTCCTTCATGTACTTCTAAAGTATTTTTGCATTGGGATTCCTTGATGATATTCATTGCCTTTTGTATTCTTGACACCATCTGCAAGTCTCCTTGGAGTATAATTTCTTCCGTTGTTGTCTTGATTCTTCTCCTTGCCTTTACTAGAACTGGGAGCATCAACATTTATTTCTAGGTTCCTCACATCTTTGTTGTTTGATGCATTATCATTCTTGCTTGAGGATTCACCTGCATAGCCAAGACCTGATTTATCAAGGGGAGACCTTTGATGACTTAGGATGTCATCTAGGGTTTGAGAGCTTTTCAAGTTCTTATTCAGCAAGTCAACTTCCTTTTTAAGAAAGACAATTTATCCTTTCAACTTTTCACAATCTTCATCTTTCATAACTAGTTGCTTCTTCATTTCTTCCATCATTCTTGTTGCTTCATGTGCTTCGATTTTAAGGGAGATAACATTTTATTTCATTATGAAGACTTCTTCATTCTCCTTTGCTAGTTTGCTCTCCATTTCTTCTTTTATTCTTGTAGCTTCACATGTTTCGGCCTTGAGAAGATTGATGTCTGATTTTAGTTTCAAGATTTATTCATCCTTTTCTTCTAGTTGGCATATCATGGTGTTTCTCTCATTTTCTGCTTCATTAACTTGTCCTTCTATTAATGCCAAAGTTTCCATCACCTTCTCGGCTCCTTGCGCTTGTTTCCTTGATTCTTCTAGTTGAGATCTAAGAGAAGAGACCTCTTCCTTGTATTGACCAATATCTACTTCTAGATTGTTCAAACTCTTAAGTCTTTGTTCAAGGTGGCTTGACAAAGTTTCTTTCCTTTTCTTTTCCTTATCCAATTTATTTTTCATAGATATGACTTCTTCATTATGCTTTCTTTTGTTTTGATGAAATTCCTCTTTAAGTTTGGCGAGCTCCTCATCTCTTTCTTGTACTTGAAGCTTGACAAAGTCAACTTCCTTCCTTGTCTTGTCTTGGTTACCATCTTGCGCTTTCTTCTTAAGTTCCTCATTTTCCTTTTTCAAACCATTAATCTATTCCATGGAAGCCATAATTTTATTTAGGAGATCTTCTTCAAAGTATTATTTGTTCTCTTCATCTTCTAGGCCTTCTTTAGCCTTGTTGTCATCTCTCTTATCTTCAGCTTCCTTGATGGGTTTTGGATTTCCTTCTTGCTTTCCATCATCTTGTAATGATCCTTTTTCAGGATTCTCAAGATTCTATTTCAGAGATGGACTACAGAGGCATTTACTGGATATGTCACCTTTCAAAGAAATGATGAGATCCAGAGGCTACCTGGCCAACTGCAGAATCTGTCTATAGAACTCGAAATATTCTCCTTCAGGGATTAGCAATACATGAACTAGAGCTGGAAATAGAAGAGAATGCATTAACACCAAGAATGCCGGGAGATCTCCATAACCATCACATTAAATAATAGTAGCAATAATGTATACAAATTCTTGAGGAACAAACACTCAAGTAAGGCAATGCCTTCATCAACAGAACATATATATGATAGATGAAGAAATTTTGCTGCATAAAAGAGCCCTGGCAATGACTGCGCAGTCTATAAAGGAGAACTTCTGCAAAAGATGTCAATACATGGATTTTACAATATACAGCTCAAGTAAACAAGGGGGAGCAAGATCTCAACCCCTGGAAACATACAATACACAATCCTTGAAAGGATTGGCTGAAATAAGTACAAAATGGAAAATCTGCAGAAATGTCGGAGTTGCTGGGTAGCGGCAACTCAAGAACTGGAAATAGAAGGAGAAGGTTGAAATGGCTGCATCCAATGAAGAACCCTCCTCCAATGGAAATCTGAAGTGAAAGGTTGATCCCTTCACCTAAGGTTTCACCCTCAAACTATCTACAAACCCCTCATAGCAAATGCTCTCCAAGAATAACGTTGTCTAAGAGAGGGACTGCACTGCATATGATGGCAAGTGGTTGGCCTGATGCCAAAGATGGTGGAATAAGCTCAGAAACCACCTTTGTTGATCTCCCAAAGAGATGGAAGCTCCCTCCTCTGAAAAACAAGCCAAGGATGGTGTTGTAGAAAACCTCCCCAGCAACCCCCAGCAACACTGCACAATCTCTAGCTGAAACTGCGTTGATGATGAAGGATAATGCTTGACCTCAATGTATGAATATGGGGAAATAGAGTGCAATCCTCCAAGAGCTACTCAAGAAGGAGAGGAAATCCTAAACAGGAATTCCCTCGGTAATTCTTGCTAACCAGCAAGAAGTTGCTGCAAGTCCACCGGACCAAAAATGAATGATACTCAAGATGATTTCCAATGGAAACCTTGCCCTCCTTTTAAACAATGTGAGTTCCCTCTCAATGGACCCCACTCATTAGGGTTTCCTTCCTCTAGAAGCTTCCCTCCTTATCCCACTGTGTTGGCCCACAATGTGCTCTTCACCTCATGCTACTGCGCAGTTTGACTTGGTCAAACTTGACCTAGCCTTCTTGCAAAAGCCCCCTTTCACACATGGAGGTGTGAAATCAAGCTCCAAAAGTGATCCTCCTTCATACAAAGAGGATTTTTATTACCTATTAATGAAATGAATGGGTCTCCTACCCATTTTATTTATCTTCTATGTGAAAATGGAAAAAATTAATGTTCCATAAAAATTGGGAACATTACACATCTTCTTGACTAGAGGTCATGGTCAATGATCCTTTTGAGTGAAGATCATGAAGTTTGTCCCATATGCCTTTTGCTGACGAACATTTTTCCAAATTGGCCTTCATAGAATCAAGTAGCCCATTCAAGATTGCTTTCATTGCTCTTGTATTATACTCCTTGTATTCTCCTTACAACATGCTATCAGTAATCACTGATTTCCAAACTTCAATTCCTTGAGTCTTCAAGAAATTCCTCATTCTTGCCACCCATATATCAAAGTTTCCATTGAACAATGGAGCCTTCGCAAATTGATTTACTTCAATTTCAATGGTTGAGGAAGACATGTCTTTAGGAGGATTCGAGACTTTCTTTCTTGGCTTTGCCATTTGTGTTCTAATGATCAACCTTCAAGCTGTTAGGCTTTGAGTGAAGGTACTAGCTCTTAAACCAATTGTTAGAAATACTGAGAGGGGGGTGAATCAGTATTTCTTTTCAATTGTTAATTTTACCAGTTAGATCACCTACATTTAAAACACAAAATGAACAATAAGAATAAATTCTTTTATTAATTTCTTCTTTACAATAAATCAAGTACAATATATGTAGGGCTCCAACCCTAGATGAAGACACCAACCTTCAATCTCCCAGGCTCCAACCTGTATTTTCCAAGCATAGACTTGGACTTCCAAGGCTCCAAGCTTGTCAATTCTGAGGCACCAACCTCAAGGGCTCCAACCCTATATCTGGTACAGGCTCCAACCTGGTCTCTTGAGGACTCCTATCCTCTAGGGCTCCAACCCTATCTTCCAAGTCACCAACCTTGTCAATTCAGAGGCACCAACCTCAAGGGCTCCAACCCTATCTTCCAAGGCACCAACCTTGTCTCTATGAGGCTCCAACCTCCTGCTTCATTTCTTCAAGATATATTTGGTTATACTTATGGTTCCTAATGTCTTCTTCAATGATCCCTGACAATCTTCAGCTTACTCTTCATTGTAATCTACACATCATAAATGACAACCTTTTCTTCTTAGAATATGTCACCACTGCTCTTCATTGTACCCAAACAATTTCTCCAAGTTACCTCATGATGGCTTCATTGCATCTAGTCTAGATGATGTCTTCTTCAAGGATTCTTTAATGACTGCTCCTCAAGTATCTTTAAGTTTACTTCAACAACTCTCCAATGGTGCTCCAATTATACTTCTTGTAGTAGCTTCAATACTATTCAAATATTCAGTACCAGGCCTTCTAAGCCTCCAACAATTGCTACAAAATATCTTCAGTAATCTACTTCAATAAGACATCTTAGGGTTTCTTCAATCAACTCTTCCACTATCTCTTTCAACAAGATAAATTGTCTCCAACATTATTCTTTAGGAATGCTTTAGTGGTTTGCTTAAGAAGTGTTCAACTCCAAAAATATAAATTCTGTAAGAACACCAATCCTTTTTCTTCCAAGGCCTTTAAGTAGATGATGTTAACAATTTTGTCCTTCAAAAAATGCTCTAATACTACTACAAATTCCAACCAAGGTATGCAGCCAATGACTTTTTGAGTGCTCTAAAAAGCTTCAAATCTGGTGTCTAATTGTTGTGGGTTGGGCTGACTGGTTAGGGCAAGATGAATATCCACATCAGCATACTTAAACTCCTCCAAACTGCCTCCTAACTGCTGCAACTGTCTTCCACTTTAGTGTTGCTCCAATGTGCTTAAGTTCTGGACTGTTTTTAGTCCTCCAAACAGACCTGTGTCTCCTCACAAATGTGACTAGGATTATAGCCTATAGCCCTCCTCAAACTATATGCTCAGTGGATAACCAAAAAACTATACGACCACACTTTCTTGTCACAGATTTGGAATATCAGTTGTATTACCATAGTTACAATAGCTTTCTTCAAGTCTGAGATTGGGTTTTAGAAGAAAATTCTGTTGCTTCCTGCGGTGAGAATCATTGTGGTTTAGTGCAAGAAATCTTAGCTTTTACAGTAGGTCTGAGTCAAAAAAAGAATGCCCCAGGTCTGAGCCATTGTGCCTAAGTCTTACATAGGGATTGCAGTGCAGATTTAAGCCCGGAAAATATTTCTCACTAGCTCCTTCTTTCGTTCTTAAGCTTCTCTCCCCGGTCTTCTATTACTTCTCTGCACTCCGAAATTTCAAAGATAGATATCCAAATTTTTTGACTGTGAAATGATTTACCGCAGCTTTATATATATATTTTTTGGTCCCCATGAAGAGACACGTCACTCTGGAGGTAGGCCGACATGAATGCCAAAGTGTAGATCAGCTCTATAATTAGATATAATTTTCTTAACATAAAAATTCATTATCTTTCAAACCGCTTGGAGTTTCGGGCTGAGTAATAGCTCGTTGGAAAGGAAAAATTATGCTCTTCAAGATGGTGTAGGTGTTATTAAGGAATTTTGACTCTAAGCTAGCAAAAACTATTTTTTAAGGTGACTGATTATTTATGAATGCAGAAATGGAGGCAGAGCAGAATAGGCTTCTTTGTTAGGCTTCTTCATGGTTTTTGGCTTCCTCATTGTTTAACACCTTTATCATAGGATCATGGTAGGAAATAAACAATGAGTGTATTACATAGTGGCACAATGATATGTTATAGGAAGTATCATTAGGAAGGTCTCTTTCAATCATTAATCACGTCATCACTTAGACTTCCAATCTTCATCAAACACCATCATTAAGTGTGGTCACATAAGAGTATAACATCATCAAAAGTGTGGCTTCCTAAAGTATATTTCTTCACATCATGGGCTTGTCCTTAGGGACTAGATCACCAATCAAACACTTGGAAACTTCTTAAGGCAACACATCATCATCTAGAATGAATCATCTCAAGAATATTGACATCTTAGTCAAAGCCATATTGGCATCAGTGACAACCTTGATTAACACTTTCAGTGTTTGTTTTTCAGTGGAGGAGCATCCTTTCCATTAGGAGGCCAGAAAGGAAGACCCTGGAGTTTCATTTCAGATCTTGTCACCAAGCCAATCTATTTCCACCTCCTATAGCGCAGTTCCATTCTCAAACTGCGTTATTTCATTGGGCATGTTTAGGGTAGGTTTCAGTGCTTCAGTTGGAGGGTTATATCTTCAGTGTTGGGATCAGCCTTTCACTTGGAGGATCTATTGGAAGAGATATATACATTTCTATATCAGTTTCATCCACCTCCATTCCAGTATTCAGTTGCAGTTGCAATTCATGCCTAGGGCTGCATTTCGGCATTTTTCACTTTCGGGTATTTTCATAAACTCTTTCTGGGTTGTCTTGGAAATGTGCTTAAGAGCATAGATCTCTATCCCTAGCACCATTTGAGCTATATAAAAGCAAATATATATTGTTATACTTTTCCTGTATCATTTTATTCCCTAAAATTGTGTTGTCTTGGCTCAAGGCATTTGTATAGTAGTTATTTCTCATGTATTGACATATTTTCATAGTGGAGGCTTGTATTGTATTGCTTGAGAGACTTGATCCTCAAGATCTTGTGTCTATTATTGCTGATATGTTTAATAAGATGGCTTTACATTTTTCTCATATATTGGTGTATTGATGTATTCACTGCTATTTTCCATTTTTATGTGCTATATTGTTGCTTTTCCTATTTTGGAATATTACACCCCCTTTCAATACCTTGGAGCTTACATGCCTCAATGGCAGGTTCTTCGCATTCAAAAGGTTAACATCATTGGCTTTCAATTGAATGATTCTACGAGTGTTTGACTTCAGCTCCATTATTCACACTCGTATATTGTGTTGTTGTACCTTGAGATCCATTATAATTATTGGTGGTTTCTCTCATGCCTGTTAATGGTTTACCTCATTGACCAGTAATCAAGTGGTTTCTTCCATGTTTGACTTCAATACATATATTCACACAGTTCGATTCGTACTTTGATTGGGTCGAGACAGAAGAACCTGGATTTCATTTTCTAGATCCAGGTTGCGAGGATTTTTTCAGTATTCATGATTGTACACATGGATCTCTTTAGTCAGATGGTTGCACCCATGTCATGGATTCATAGTCATATTCATGATCCTTTTCATTCGGATGGTTGCGTCCATTTCGTGGATCCGTGTATTGTTTGCTCAAAGATGTATTATTGAGCATATATCATAGATGTCATAGGTATTTTATTATGTTTGATTTGCAGGTCTCCTAATGGTGGTTTCCTAAGTCCTTGCCTTGACTTGTAAATAATTTCAACCATCACTTCACATTATGCCTTCATGCTTTAGGGGGCATCTATTATATAGTATTTTATTGCACTCCTTGTCTCATACCCTGATTTGTCGAACTTTGCCCCAAAATGTCACAAAGTGATGAAAAATGTCAATGTGTTCACCATGAAAACATGATCAGAGCATCCTTGAAGAACAAAAGAAGAAATGGCTTGAAGAAATTCTGGAAGAGCTTGTCAAAAAACCTTATTTTCAAGCCTATTGTGGTCTCCATAGCTAATTCCTCGTGCTTGTCACCTTCACTATTACATGTGTCTAGCGTTGTCAGCACAGGAATTTAAATGAAAATTCGTGTCGATCCTCTTTAGGAAATTTATCCAAAAATGGAGGAGAAGCTTCACTTACTAGAGGACCCCATAAGGGTGATTTGGTTATAGGTGAATAAGGATTGGCACGAGACCTCCCATTCCAAGCCTTTGATCATACTTTTAGAGATCTTCCCCTTAATATGTGGACCTTCTTTCCCCTTTTTTGGATCCCTAACTCCCTCTCCTTCCCTATAAATTAATTCCCTACTATCCTCAAATGGTTGGTCAATGTTGGTTGCCATTCTAGTGCTCAAATGTGCCTAAATTTTTTCTAATTCTTGGCGAGGACTTGAAAACTCATCCGAAGGTGGCTTCCAACATCAAAGCTTAAATGGTTTTATGTTTCCCTTATTTCTAATAATAATACATTATATGTTTGCCTTCCATAAAAGTGTAAATTATTATGCATTTATTATGTTACTATGTGATCTTTCACATAGTTTATGTTATAGTAAATTATTTTATACATGCTTTCCTCGATTTGGTTTTATCCTCCTTGCAGGTAAACATCCACGATAACGCTTAAAGGATTGGACTTGGAAGCAAGAAGATCAGGAAATGACACTAACGGGCGTTATCATCAGAGCGAGGTAGGCTATCTATCTCATTTTTTATTTTCTAATATAAGATAGGAAGGTTTGTATATACTTTTCTGGTTTGTTTCTAGATCCTATGTTTAGCACTAGAGAGATCGCTTTTGTCCATAGTAGGGATTGTCTATACAACATTGGAAAACTAATTTTATAATAGGGATATTGTTATTTTTCATTCCTGTGTTTTTTATGCAAATATCCCTTACAATATTTGCATAGATAGGAATGTCTTTGTTTTCTTGTAGCAAGGGTATCCTTACACAAATATTTCGTAGTTAATCCTCTAAGTCATATCCTACTGGGACCTTAGGATTTTTGACAAGTAATCTCTCTGGATATGGCAGTTGACTAACCTCCTAAGATGGTTCAGGTTGTGTGGTAGAATTGATTGGTGTTGAGGGAGGCTTTTCTTCTTCATCGGGAGGAGAATCTTCCTCTTTGTTAAACATGTCCTTATCTTCAAGAGGTGGGTTCACTGATTGTTCTTCTTGAATAATCACTACAGGTCTTGTTTTATTTAATACCTTCCCAGACCTTAGTCGAATTTCATTAATTGGAACTGAAGTGATAGTGTAGGTAGGGAAGGTTTGCAGCTCCATATTTTGTACAAGTTGAGATGGCTTATTATTAGGGTTTGGAATTGTTTGTGCGGATAATTGAGTAGGTATAGGATGGTTATGATTTGGTGGAATTTGTTGTTTACTCCAATTCATTGGTAGAGCAAGTTGTTGTGTACTTGGGTTCATAGTAATTTTTGTTGCGGAACTGAAGGTAGTAGGGGTGGATTAAACCCTGGAAATAGTTGAGAAATATTTGGAGGATATTGTGTGTAGGTTGGATAAGAAGGTGTTTGGAATGGTTGTGGAGGGATATTCCCATTGGTAGTCCCCATCCAACCTTTTTTCCAATAATTTCCTTGTGATGGTTGAGGCCCCCATTGAGAGTAAGGAATTTGAGGGTCCCACTAATGTTTTGTAAACTGCATGGGAGGGTTCTGGAGCATGGAGGGGTTTTTTTGCCTCCATGTTCTCCTAGGGGCACAAGTTGAATCTTGTGGTTCTGTTCCCCCTTCGTAAATAGCTTGCAACCCAAGTAATGAAGGGAATTCATCAGCTCGGTGATTATCCGTATAAATTCCATAGACCTATATGAAATTAAAAGGGCATCCTTTTATTGGATGTTTCTTCCTACAACAAGGAAAAAAGATAGCTAAAGTTGTGCTTTCCTCTTCTTGTTTCCTCTTGCTATTGATGGTATATAGCTGGTTACTAATTATACTGAGGATATCATTTTTAATATTTTCCAATATATTTCCCAGATGTATTTTGGTTACACCACTTGTGGTGGGTTTGACAGCTCAAATTGTAAGTTCTTTTGGACTTTTCCCAGTTTAGCTTAACTACGAGAGTACTTCTTATAGTATTCAATAATTTTGGCAAATGGTTTTTGATAAACATCTCCAGAGCTCATGAGGTTAAGTACTATTGCTCCCTATCTCATGCCCTGAGCTGTCGAACTTTGCCCAAAATGTCGCAAAGTGACAAAATCTGTTAATGTGTTCACCATGAAAACATGATTAGAGCATCCCTGAAGACCAAAAGAAGAAATTCCTTGAAGAAATTATGGAAAGGCTTTACAAAACCCTATTTGACTGCGCAATCCTCACTAGCAACTCCAATGTGTGTGTGGTGCAATCAATGCATCACTATAGTCACAACGGATAGTCCATCTTGCCCTTTCACCTATCTCTCCACTGGGTCTCCACTAGAACTAACATGCACTGTAGTTAACTGTTGTATTTGTTCAGTTGTTAGTGAGTTATTAGTTGTGAATTAATTAACTAATTAATTCACTTAACTCTCACTAGTGTATCTTTCAATTAGACTAGATACAACTAGCTTAACTGAGTTTAACTCCATTAACTGAGTTAAACTAAATAACAACTCCTGTAACTACTCTTCCAACTCTGTCATAACTTTGCCACTTGAGTTCTAATTGAGTCCTCATGCATGAGCCACCTGTAAACCCTAGGAATTGCGTAATTCCTTCAGCCCACTGATTTGCCAATCTGTATACTGAAATAAAGTGCTCCAAGAGAATAATTTGATGTTTATTGTCGGATTATTATTAAGAGCTAATAATAATCGACATGCATCTATTTTTATATCGACGATCTATAAATAGACATCGCCTAATATTCTAAAAATAGAATTTCATCTATTTTTCCAACTTGACGAACCATCCACAAATAGCATCTTGCAACTTCTGAAATATGATCATCATGTCTAAAAATAGACTTTCACCTAAAAATAGCCTGCAGGCCCACTTAGTGAAGGTGACAGATTTTCACTAAGCTTCATCATCTTGTTGAATCTCAACACTCCCTCTCAACAAGATAAGGATTATCCTTCACCCCGATCCTACCTCTATGGTATTCGAATTTGCTCATGTCGAGTGCCTTCGTCAGAATATCTGCATCCTGATCCTCTGTGGGAATGTACTGATTCAACATGATCTTCTATTGCACACAATCTATGATTTGATGATACCGGATATCAATATGTTTAGATCTATCATGAAACACAAGATTAATCGAGAGTTTAATGCAACTTTGATTATCACAATGTATCACTGTAAGATCTAAATGTGAACCGAACAAACAGACCAGGATCTTCCTCATCCAGATAGCCTCACATGCAGCTTGACTTGTTTCCATGTATTTTGCTTCCGCTGAACTGAGTGTCGCGGATCTTTGTTTCCTGTTGTACCAAGAAACTGTTGTAGATCCAATACTGAAAACCCCTCTTGATGTGCTCTTTCTGTCCATTGGGCTACCTGCCCAATCTGCATCCATGAAGCCATGCAACTTCACTTCATCCGTCTGTTTCTACCATAAGCCATACTCAAATGTGCCCTTGAGATACCTCAGAACATGCTTGCCTACCTTCCAAAAGAGCATGGTAGGCTTAACCATTGCTTGTGAAAGTTGGTTCACCGCATAGCATATGTTCGGTCTTGTATTAACTAAATACATGAGCAAACCCACCAACTGTCGATAAACAGTGGCATCCACTACCTCTGCCGATGTAGCATCCTCTTTCCTCCAATTTCCTGGAAGAGGAATGTCGATAGGCTTGCAGCCTTGCATGTGAAACTTCTCCAGTATCTCCCGGGCATACTTGCCTTGAGACACAAATAGTTCACCTTCCCGCTGCCATATTTCCAATCCAAGGAAATAATGAAAGAGGCCCAAATCCTTCATCTCAAACTCCTTTGCAAGATCTTCCTTGCATGAGTGTATCAATTGCTCATCATCCGTTAGTATTAAATCATCAACATAAAGAAAAATCATTAAAAGCTTACCCTCCACCACAATTTGGTACCGGTTTGCATTCGCCTCACTATTGGTGAAGCCAAGTCCAGTGAAATAGTTGTCGATCCGTGTGTACCAAGCACGTGGTGCTTGCTTCAGCCCATACAGCGCTCTTTTGAGTCTGCACAAATGCGACTCGCTGCTAAAGATCTCAAATCCTTCAGGCTGCTCAATGTACACCTCTTCCTCAATGATCCCATTAAGGAACTGTTGTGGTAAAACACAACCCCCCCCCCCCCCATTTTTAACTTATGTACTTCAAATAATGGGGACCCTTTCTACAAAATTCTTGGCTAAACACCTTTTAGGATTTTGATTAAGTTAATTATTTTGTAATTTTGTCATTTTTCATTTTTATCGGATTTCTATTTTGATTGTTTCATTGAATCTGGTTTTTCATAAGCTTTCCAACGATACTTGTTTCACTTCATTTGGTCAAAATGTTTGTAAATGACACTCCTTTGAAGTTTTCATTATTTTCTCGCTTGGGTTAAAAATGTACAAATGTACCAATTTTTCAATTATCAAAGTTAAAATAGTCATTCATTGTAAATGTTAAAATTTTAGTCCGTTTTTACTATTTTCACATTTTTTCCCAATATCCAAATTTTTTTATATTTTAGTTAACTCATTCATTTTAATGATTATAGCTCTGCCACCCATCAAACCACCGCTTAAAACCTTTGGTAGGACCCCTTACCTTTTCGCATATCGGACATCGCAAAAAATCATCAACACATTCATGTGCTATCCTTCCGAAATGCCGATGCGATATCATGTGGGACCTTACCTGCCTACCGCCACATCACTCCCATTGTACATCGCATATCTTACTATTTTATTGTGAAACATTTATCGCTAACTGTCTCCAACTGCGATTTGTGATAAGCCTTTGACTGCGATTTGTGATAAGCCTTTGACTGCGATTTGCGGTAAGCCTTTAACTCTGTGATTTTCGATTTACCCCTATCTGCTGCGTCACTTAATTTTACTTCCGTCCCTCCACTCCTCCTCTCTCTCTCATGTGGTGTGCATTTTTTATATTTTTTGAATTATTAATTAAAATAAATTATATTATATAATATTATAATTAATATTATATTTTAATTATAATGTTAATATAATTTAAGTTATGTAATTATTTTCAACCATAACATTAATGACAAGTTGAAAAATGTTATGGTGAATGGCAAATAGGTCACGGACCACTCTGCAGAAACCCTAGCCTGCATGCGAATCCACTCTGCCATTGCGGCCTGCTCACAGCCTGCCCGCGCGGCCTGAACGTTGACAATGGCCTCCAGCTCGGGGGGGGAAGGTCAATCCCCCCCTGTCAATAACAATGGCACCCACGCTAGCTCGGTGCAAAGAAATGAAACAGCCAACAGAAGTCAGGAAACGCCGCTCCCTAACGCGCCGTCTTCGCAAGTTCAGCAGGAGCCGGAGGTGCCCAAATCCTCCACCTGCAAACCCATTGCTACGGAAAGACCAAAAATCGAACTGCCGAGCCATCGAATAAATGCCCGCATCCAGTATATGAGGGATCACGCCCTCATTGGAAATTTTATTGGTTTCTGGCCAACTGAGAAAGCCCTTTATGGCTGGGTTGCTTCCAAATGGAAACCCAAAGGGAAAGTTACATTACAACTGGGACCAAAAGGCTTCTTCACAGCGATCTTCAACTGCCTGGAAGACAGAAACAGAGTAATGGATGGAGGGCCTTACTTCTTTAACTCAGTTGGGCTGTATCTCCGAAACTGGGTAGAAAGATTCAATCCAGACAAAGAAAACTTCCACTGGGCACCTGTCTGGATACGCCTATACTCGTTACCTATAGAATATTGGGACGAAGAGTCACTCCAAGCGATAGGCAAAGGCCTCGGGGAATTCATCAAAATCGCAGAGGAAACAAAGCTTCATCGATATACTTCATATGCCCGCATCTGTGTTCACATGCATCTGGACAAGCCTCTACCAGATGCCATAAGTATTTATCACGATGACTTCGAGTGGATACAGCCTCTTGACTACGAGCATGTCCCCTTCAGATGTCGACGATGCCATGCTCTAGGGCACCTCTTCAGAGATTGCCCTCTTAACGCGCAGGCGCAGGCAAAAGAAGCGGAAACAGCCCCGGAAGCTGATGGATTTACCAAAGTTCCCACGCGAAGAAAGCATGGCAAGAAGCCCTCCACGACTGGTAAGAAAACTCCCCCCTCTTCCAATATTCCTTCAACCAGTAATAGCTTTGCTGCTCTTTATAACCCTGAGCTTATTCCTGAGATAGACCCTAACCAGCTGAAAGCCCCCTCTCAACCCTCGGATACTCCCAATCCCACTGCTAAACCCAATCCCAAACAACATTCAAACCAAACGTTTCCTCCTGATCCAAATCCAGATAACCTCTCTGCTGGAATTAAACTCCTACCCTGGCACCCTGCCACAATGGAAGTCGACAACCCCATTACCCTCCCCAATACCCCGAACGAAGCTCTGATTATCGGAAACCAAGAAACTCTCATGAAAGAAGACTCCGAAGGCCCTGACCTGGGAGAAATCGATATATCAGAGCTAGAGGAGGCTTGCATAAACCAAAATTTTGATACTATCAATCCTCAGCAAATAGATCAATTAGAAAAGGTCTTCTCAAGTGTCCATCAGGGGAGAAAACTTGGCATTCAATCTGGCAGTCACTGGGACAGTCTCAAAATCACAAAAGAACCCAAGAAAAGAGGGCGAAAGCCAGATTGGCAGCGTACCATCACCATAGGGCAGATATTGGTCGACTCAGGCCGCTACCCTAAGCTTACAAGGTTCTTCAAACCACTGTCAAACAGTTCCTCATGAAGTTGCTGTCTTGGAACATAAGAGGGCTCAATAGCCCTGGCAAGCAAAAAATTCTGAAAAATATGATACAGAAGGAAAAACCAAACATTCTCTTTCTTCAAGAAACAAAATGCAACAGTGAAATTCTAGGAACAATCCTGTCTAAGGCTTGGCCCAGCTGCAGCTCAGTCGCAGTGGACGCTTCAGGTTCCTCGGGAGGTCTGGCTATTGCCTGGGACACGCTAACCATTGATCTTTCCGATTTTCATGCAGGGCACCACCTGATTCAAGCAATTTTCCACCCCATTGGTACCAACATCAGGGGACATCTATCCAACGTATACTTCCCTCAGGATCAGGCAGGGAAAATAGCTCTGCTAAACACCCTAGCAACTCTTAATACCAACAGAAGTCACCCAATCTGGATCGTTGCAGGGGACTTTAATATGATCACGCAAATGAGAGAAAGAACAGGGGGCAGACTCAGAGCAGACCCGGACAGTGGCTACTTCAGAGAATTCATCTCCAACAGCTGGCTTATAGACATGCCCTTCTCAAATGGTACTTTCACCTGGAACAATAAGAGATCTGGAACCCAACACATTGCATCCAAGCTAGATCGGTTCCTCATCTCTGACAACGCCATTCATATAGGAGGGGACCTATCGGCCTCAATCCTACCGCAAACAGGATCGGACCATTGGCCCATCATGCTCCATTGGCAAAATGTTGGTCTGCACTACAAAAAACCTTTCAAATTTGAAGCTTTTTGGCTCTCCCACCCCTCTTTCAGAGAAGTTGTCACTCAGGCATGGCAAAGCTTCACGCCTCCTTCAGGCTCAAAAATGTACCAATTTCAACAAAAGCTCAAGCATCTTAAAGCTGTTATCAAAACCTGGAACGCTTCCGTCTTCGGAAATATCTTTCAAGAAATCAAAATCCTTGAAAGCAAAATGGAAGAGATACAGCAACAAATCATAAATGAGGGCAGAACTGAAGCACTAGCCGATCAGGAACAAGCCTTACATCAGCAAATGGAAGAGAGACGCAAGCAAGAGGAAGTCCTATGGCGGCAAAAATCTAGAATAGCCTGGTTGAAGGAAGGGGAAAAGAATACCAAATTCTTTCATAGATCAACAATACAAAGACGAATGCAAAACCGCATTCCGCATATCACCAATCAACAAGGAGCAAAGGTGGAACAACAGGAGGAGATCGAACAAGTTTTGCTGGACCACTTTCAAGGCATACAGCAAGAGGACCATGCTATAGACAGACAGCCAGCCATCAGCCACATAGCTCAGCTCATCCCAAGGTTAATCACGGAAGAACATAACAAGATGCTGCTCCGCCCTATCACTCTCCAAGAAGTTGAACTGGCCTTGTCCCAAATGAAGGACGGCAAAGCTCCTGGGCCCGATGGATTCACCTCTAATTTCTTCCACACTTTCTGGGAACTGATCAAGGAAGAAGTTTGGCAGATAGTGGAAGAATCTAGGGTCACTCACTGGCTCCTCCCCTCTTTAAATGCGACCTTCATAGCCTTGGTGCCGAAAGAGGAAAGGCCAAGCAATCCGGATAAATTCAGACCTATAGCCCTCTGTAATGTGATCTACAAAATCATCTCCAAGGTTGTAGCCAACAGATTGAAGCCTCTGCTCCCGCTCCTCATATCGCCTGAACAAACCGGATATGTAGAAGGAAGGAAAATCATGGACGGCATCATCCTCACGCATGAAGTAATACACTCCCTCAAAATCTCCAAGAGGCCAGGTATGCTCCTTAAAATTGATCTATCAAAAGCATTCGATAAATTAAACTGGCATTACATTCAAAGTATCCTGGCTGCTTTTGGCTTTGACAGAATGTGGATAAGATGGATTATGTCCCTCATCTCTTCCCCCCTCTTCTCCATTCTTGTCAATGGTATCCCTTCCAAGCCTTTCAAGCCTTCCAGAGGAATCAGGCAAGGAGACCCTTTATCTCCCTTTCTTTTTGTTCTCATGTCCGAAGGTCTCAGCAAACTCATCCACCATGTTGTCCTCACGAACCAGCTGAAAGGCATTTCCCTTCATGGCTCTCTCACCACCCACCAACAATTTGTTGACGACAACATGTTGTTCGGGCTCCCTTCAGTCCAGGAAGCTAAATCTTTCCAAAATATCCTCAACCTCTTCGCCACTGCCTCTGGCATGACTGTCAATGTCTCCAAGTCACAGATTTTCTTCTTTAATACCCCTCCTCTAATTCAAACCAGCATAATTCGAATTCTCAACTTCTCTCACGCTCATCTCCCCTCCAAATACCTTGGAGCCCCTCTTATTGCCAACGCCATCAAGCACTCCACTTGGAATCACCTTCTGGAAAAATTGGAAGCTCGACTTACCTCTTGGACATACAGAGCGCTCAACATACCCAGCAGACTTATCCTTATCAAAGCTGTTTTGCAATCCATGCCTCTCTATCTTTTTTCTGTGCTTGCAGCTCCTAAATGGGTACTCAATCAGATCAGAAATTTGCAACGAAGATTCCTCTGGGGGTCCTCAGACCAAAAACGCAAATGGGCTTTGGTCAACTGGGCCATGGTCTGCTCCCCCAAAGAAGCTGGAGGTCTAGGCCTCAGAAATCCCATCCACAGCAATGAAGTTATGGGGGCTAGACTTTGGTGGAACTGGATTGCAAACCCCTGCAAACCTTGGGCCAAACTATGGACTGCCAAATATGCCAATAATAGACCGCCCAATGATCTGATCAGGCTTCACCCTGGAGGCGCCGGATCACTCATATGGAACGCTGCCAAAGCGCACTTTGCTCTCATTCAGCAACATAGCTTCTGGGAGATAAGAAATGGGCATACAGCAAGATTCTGGACAGATTCCTGGCAGCAACAGCCCCAACTCACTGAGCTTCTCAATCTTCCCAATCATGGCCGCCCAAGCCCTCTGGAAGAAATCAACGTTAAGCAATGTTGGACGCCTACAGTCACCAATAATTTCAGGCAATGGAAACTTCCCACTTCTCTCCTGCCCAATGCTCCCAGCAACACTCAGGAAGTTCTCCAAAAGGAGCTACAACGGAGGAAAATAAGACACTCAGAGGAACCAGATATTCTACGGTGGGGGTATACTACCAAATGAATGTTCACCACGAAGGAAGCCTACGCTATTATGCACCCTATCCAGCACCCGAAAGACAAGCTTTGGCAATTTGTCTGGGCTCCTGGCAATTGGCCTAAAGTGTCCACCTTTCTGTGGCTTCTCAGTCACAAACGCATCCTCACTTGGGACAATCTGCTTAAGCGTGGCTTCAGCGGCCCCTCTCAATGCCCAAACTGCAAGCAGGAAATGGAAACTATTCAACACCTCATGCTGACTTGTCAACTAGCTCATCAATTATGGGAAAAAATTTGTTTCAGAAGTCAGCGCAGCAAACCAAAAGGGGACGTCGTCTACATCATGCGTCTCTAGCCCAAGCGACCTTATAACAGCCCCATCCTCAATTATCTTTGGCAGCTGATCCCTGGCCTTCTCTTCTGGTCTCTCTGGAAGGAACGAAACAGAAGAATCTTCAAGCATCAAACTACTCCTCTGGACATCATATGGAACAACTTACATAACAATCTTCAAGAAACCATTGCCCTGCAGTCCTGGCAAGAAGAGGATCTCCCCAAACATCCGCAGGAAGAAGCTATATGGCAAAACTGGCAGCTAAGGATAGCGATCTCGCCCAGCAGCTCCAAGACAACAACTTCAGGCTCTCCAATACCCTGGACACCTCCACCTCCAGGCATATACAAGCTGAACTTTGATGGAGCCTCCAAAGGCAATCCCGGCCCTGCAGGCTTTGGGGGCATTCTCAGAAACTCTCAAGGGGACACTCTCGCCATCTACTATGGATCGATAGGGTGGGACACTAACAACTCAGCGGAGCTGGAAGGCCTCTGGCAAGGAGTAATTCTTTCACATCTTTACAATCTTTCGCCAATAATAGTGGAAGGAGACTCTCAGGTTCTAATCACTATTACCAATCAACTTCTTCAAGGCACCAGACCCACTAAAGTAGCCATCAGTTGGAGATTGGCCTCCCGGATCGACACTCTCAGCAGATGGTTGGATCACAATCAAGCCATCTCCTTTGCTCACACCAAAAGAGAAGGCAATAAGGTCGCGGACTTCCTTGCTAATCTAGGAGTTGATCGCACAGACTCTCTCAATCATGGTCCTCTCAACATTATCCATGACAAGAACACACTTCAGAACTGCATCAATTTGGTGCAAAAAGATCAAAATTTTCCGGATGCGGATGTTTGACAGCCCCATGGGGACAGAGGATACGTGTGATGGCCATTTCCCAATGCCCAGTGAGCGTGGTAGCCACATGGCTCCCCACGGCATTTCTAAATGCACCTGCAGCCTTCTTCAATGCTCATTTGAGCCGGCACCTCCATATCCTCGTCCCGACTGTTTTGGGCATCATGGCCATCGACACTCTGCTCGATTCTCTGTCCGAAGAGCTCATCGCCTCCCTCCGCGTCTGTATGGTGCCTCTGGCCGGTGAGTGCCCTGCCCACTGTGCTGAGCCAAGTGCTCGCACAGTCACAGGCCGGCGCTGCTCATTATTCAGTTGTATTGAATTCTCTCCGGGCGTTCACTTCTCGAACAGCAGGTTTTGTTCTGGAGCGAACGCTGCCCCTCAGCTGCTTCTTAACCCGCCCGACGTCCTGCACTCCGGTGGTCCGCCTCTACTCACTCCCTGCTTTTCTGCTGTTGCCATTCCAACGCCCCCCGACACTGAGACTACCATGCCTCGTCTCAGGCCTCGTATGACAGCTCGCAGAGGCAGCTCTCGTGGTGGCTCCGCTGGGGAGCGACCCTCCTCCAGCAGAACTGCCTCTGAAATCCCGCTTGATTTTGTTTATGTCCCTCTGCCCACCCACAGACCTTTCATTCGTCAATCCACCCAACGAGCAGAGTTGAGGTTTGATGGCACCCTCACCCGCCCCTCGATTACTGCTTATATCACCATTACTTTGTGTGAAGATGCCACTGTCAGCCCCACTGTTGTGAATGCCCCCACTGCCGTCCCTCCTGACCCCCATTCCACCTCTGTCGCACCTCGCTCCACCTCGACTGCTACACCTCTTGAAGACCTGGCCACGCCTGATGCTGCTGCCTTTCCCCCCCGTGGTCCCTCTCCCTTGCAGGTGGAAACTTCGGAGGCTCAAGGCGCTATGGTTCAGAATGCTACAGATGCTGATGTGGATGAACCGGAGAACTACTACGGCTGCCCAATTCTGGAGGAGCAACCTTCTCCAGTCACATCCAACTGATTCAGCCTCGATCTGGAACAGTATGGTCTTAGACATAGCTTCTTTTTGTTATGCTGTTAGTTTTACTATGTATTTAGCAGCCTACTGGCTCTCGTTCATTACAGTACTAGCTTTTTGTCACAATGTCTATGCAACCATAACAATTCAGCCGGTTTCCCATCATAAGGGCGGCGAGACTGTTTTAAAAAAGTTGGTTTCCCTATATGGGCAGCTTCTTTTCAGCATTATGTTTGACTTTCAAGCCCAGTTTCAGGCTAACGCAGCTAAACTGCGGCAGTTTTGTACTACTACTTATATATAAATAGAATTAGCTCAATTTAGAAAAAAAATATAATTTAAGTTATACTATTAATATAATATTTTAATATTTTAATTAATCAATAAATCATTTCTTTTATTAATTAGTTTAATTGTATTTTTCAATTAGTTTTTTAAAATTAATAATGTAATTATAAATTAATTAATAGATAATTATAACTTAATTTTAAATTAGATTATAACAAAATTAAATGAATAATTTAATTTAAATTAATTATAATTAATTAATTAATTATCATAATCTAATTTAGGTTTAGAATTTAATTTAAGATTTTGATTTTTTTAGCCCAAGCAACAAAAATTTCAGATTTTTGTCAATTTTAATTTACCAACTTTAGAGGCTCATAAATGGAGTTTTACAAATGAGGCCCAAGACAACTCATTGGAAAGATAAAATGATGGAGATTATTCTTGAAAAAGTTTCATTTCCAGATTTGATCATTTATTGGGTCTAAAATTCAACAAAAGATCAAGCTACAAATTTTTCAACAAAACTAATTTTCTGAGTTTTATTTTTTGCATTTTAATTTGCCACAACTTCTTATGAGTGAAAATCCATTTGTCTATGTTCTCTTTGGCCATTAGATCAGGATAGACATCAAAATAAAGTTTATATTTCCTTTCAATTATTTATTTAATTAAGTTTTAATTAGATTTATTTTAATTTCTAGATTTAACATTTTTATTTTATTTTTGCATTTTAATTTTGTTTTTTATTTGTTTTGCAGGAAAACAGTTGAGGAGATGAGAAGAAGAAGATCTCAATCAATGATAAGGCTCCAACAATTGAAAAATGTGATTTTGAACCAATTAAAATTGATGGAGCAAAACCACTTTTCAAACAAACTTTCCTATGAAGAAATCCTTTTGTAAATTTTATAAATAGCAGATATCAAAATGTAATAGAAGCTTCTCTCCTCTGCAATTCTGGAATTCTAAAAGCACTTATGTAATACGAATTTAGAGTTATAGGGTGGGAGGAGAGGAATCTCAGATCTGGAGATTATTGAGGTTTTTCTTTTACATTCTAAGTTATGTATAATGAACAAAGTTTTGCACTACTGTAGCTCTGATTTTGAAAGCAGAAGTTCAAGCATTGTAAAATACTGTTAGAGACTGGAGTTGGAGAAATGGACTTAATAAATCAGTATTTATAATACTATTATTTTAAATACTGGTTTGATTTTATAACAGGAATTTGTCAATTTACTCGCATACTTGTGCACTTCTGTCGGTATGAGTAATTTGCTTCAATTTATGTTATTATTTGTCTCTACTCTTATAGATTGAATTCTGATTTCTGAGTAATTATTTACTCAGAAATCTATCTTTTAAAACTGATTTATTGAATATTGATATGTTGTGAACTATTTCCGCATGTTATTGTTTAATGATTCAAGTTACTGATTAAATTATCAATATCATTTTGAGAACTACTTCCTGAGTGTTGTTGATTGATTATTTCAATTAAGAGGTCTCTAGGTAGGATGTGTTTGATATTCACAATGTCAGTTAATTGAACTATTTCGTTAGTTTAATATTCATTTAAAACAAACATATTTAAATCTCAATTATTTAAAATATTTTTCTCTCAGTTGGGATAGATCTATATCTGCCTAATTGAGATAGGATTAAAATAGTTTCTTTTGCTTGCATCCTACAATAATATTGCATATAGATTAAATTCTACATCCTTAAAAAGTACTCTTCCCAAAGAGGCAGAACTTTAATTGTGGCTTGGCTAAGCCCAAATTAGCTTCAAGATCACTTTCTTGTCTGATCAGCAAGAGAAATGATCTGATGCCTCTTTCTCATTGATAAATAAAAGTCATATTTTAAGTCAATGGAGATTGAGAGAAGGTAACTGGACCTAGTTAAACCAGTCGAAGCCACCATTCCAAACGGAAAAGGAACTGCTTTAAGGTCTGGACCGAGTGGTCATCCCCCATGTTGTTGCAGCGAATTTCGAGGCCTCAACAGGAACGCAGTCTTCACATCCATGTGATGAATGTGCCAACTGCGTTGAGAGAGAAAGGATGGTCCTTATGGAAGAATACCGTGCGACAGGTGTAAAGGTTTATTCATAATCAATCCCCTCAATCTGTGAGAAGCCCCAGGAAACAAATCTTGCCTTATAATTCTTCACGCTCCCATCAGCAGCTTTCTTTACCTTATAGATCCATTTCAAATCTACCACTGATCTACCCACTAGCCTTGGAACAATCTCCCAAGCACTATTTCTGACAATGGAGTCATACTCCTCCACCATCGCATCTACCCATGTGGGCTCCTGCGCTGCTTCTTCAAAAGAAGATGGCTTTTTCATGACACACTTTCTCATAAGAGCCATGTATCTAGTAAATCGGTCAAGTGATTGTCTCTGTGTGTGCTATGATGTAGGGACTCCTACATTCTGTGCTGCATCAAGCTTCAGTCTCTCAACTTTTTTGGTATGCTTTTTTCCTTGTCTGATGTTTGGTTCTGCAAGAGTGGACTCCTCCACTCCATGAATATCCTCCTGTGGCTAATCCACATCTAGAGGCTCATCTTTGGGAACAAGAAGTTCCTCCTCTGCATGCAAGTGTAGCTCCCTCTCAAGCGACAACTTCATGGCTTTCAACTCATTGAATTTTATATCTCGTCGCACCACAGTCATTCGACTGTCAGGAAAATACACACGATAATTTTGGGGTGTTTCTGTGTAACCCACGAATATCGCAGCTTCTGCAGTCGGATCCAGCTTCTTCCTGGCGTCCTTTTTCACATGAATGTAAACAGATGAGCCAAAAATCTTCAAATGAGAAATATCAGGCTTCTTACCAGTAAAAGTTTCTTCAGGTATACGCATGCCAAGTACTCTATGAGAACAACGGTTTTGCACATAAACCGCAGTGTTGCATGCTTCCACCCACAAGTGCATCGGTGGGCCCTGATCATGCATCATAGCTCATGCAACACCCACGATCATTCTATTATTCCTCTCAGTTGTTGCGACTCCGTAGTTTGCAAGATTGGAAAGTACAAATGTTGCAGAGCCTACATCAAAACCGCTTTGGAATCTGAGGACCTAGCCATCCTAGATTCAGAGAGGGATCTCTCTATGTATGTGTTCTGAAGATATGATCTTTAAGGCTTGAAGTGTGATTTTAGGCTAGTTATGAAGAACAAGGGTTGTTTTTTGTTTTGGTTGGGAAAGGGTATTATGAAGATGAAGGAAGTCTTTATGAAGGGTGAAGGTGTAAGTATGTGAAAGAATGGTTTAGCTGATAAGATAGGCAAGAAGCAGCATCAATCCATTGAGCTATGGAGTCATAATAGGGTTTAATAGAAATAGAAAGGTTCAAGAGTGGTCCATGGGGCAAGTCATCTATGTCAAAGGATCTTTTTAAGTTGATTTTATGGAATGAAACACTAAGAAATTGAGTGAGGGAAATCAAGTAAGTACTTTGAAACTATCCTACTTTTGGCATGCACTTAAGGAAAAACACAAAGTAATCTAAGATCAGGTAAGTACTTTTAAACTAGCATGCTTTTGATGTACTTTCAACAGAAAACATTTAAAACACATAGAATAGCTTAAGATCAAGTAAATACTTTTAACTTAGCCTGCTTTCAGTATATTCAAAGGGGAAACATTCATGATAAACACAAAAAGTAGTCTAAGATCAAGTAATTACTTTGAAACTAGCTTGCTTTCAACATACTCTTAAGGGAACTTTTCAAAGCAACTGTTGGAGAAGAAACTAGAGGACAGGGCTAACCATAGACTTCTCTAGCTCAATCTTTAATTAGCAAACTTATCTAGAACATTCAAAAACAATATCTCAAGTTGTACTCAGGAAACACGGGCTCACCAACACTTCACTGGTTATACTCTATTGAATCATCTTTAAATAAACAATCAGCACAAAACATAAAGGATAAAGATTTTCAGTGAGATTTAGGGTACTTCAGAAGTAAATCCTAATCTATATTTTTTGTTATTTATCGGAGAAAAGTGGACAGAATGGAAGCAAAAAGAAAATAGCAATTTACAGTGAGAAACACATCACCATTGACATAGACCAGGATCCCATAAGTCAGTTATTTGTATTTGATGTTCAAACCAGTTACAATCTTCAAGTCCAGTGGGTCTCTACAGCTTCAAACTTCTCATCTCATCTTATGTGTCTTTAATTACAAACAGAGCTACAGCAACTTCAAAAGCTATTTACATGCAACAGATGTCCAGAGACCAACCTCTATACTGTCTTCCATAGCAGTAATTATAGAAGAATGAGGAGGTGGAGTGTAAGAAGGGTTCATTAGTTCAACTAATACAAAGTAATGGTGCCTTGACCTTTGGGAGGCCTAAGGGAGAAGATTTCGAGTGCTCATCTCTGTTTTAATGAATTTTACATTAAGTTTCATCAACCTTAGTTATTATTGTTGACTTTGGGGGCTTTGGTAGGCTGATCATAACTTCTGAGTTGTCTTTGGCAAAAGATCTCTGACTGTGCATTCATTGTGTATTCTTTTGCAAAAATAAATCTGCAAGTAGTAGTTGAGGAGTTATGGCCTCGATGATGTGGCATTTAGAGGCTCTTTTGTTGATCTGTCTGCTTCTATGGCTTTAAGCATTGATATGTCTTTAATCTGTGTTTTATCTTTATCTATCGGGTTAAGCTCTTTTTATCTTCAGTCTTTATGCCTTTAACCCTTTAACTTTATGGCTCACTGATACTCCTTAATTCTTCATCACTGTGTTTGCCGGTGTACAGGTGTATGGGTACGTCAAGGGTTTCATGGTATAACCAATTCTCATGAGGCATGGGTCAAATCATGATTTTGAACCCTGTGGATTCCCTTTTTTGCGTGAATTATGGCCTGAGGATCCTCATCCTTGGCCCTTTGTCACCTTATCATGACTGTGGGATGGCTTTACCGCTCATTTTCCATGAAACCTGCAACATAAAACAAATGTTTAAATAAATCCTGCGTTTAGAGGTTAGAATGCTTTTTAGAGGCTGGGCGAGGCGAAGGAGCGATGCAGAGGAGGGGTGATTATGCAGGTGGAGGAGGCTTATGGATGAAAACGGGCGAAAATGCAGTTTAAACTATATTTGGCGTGATCTGGGCAAAAAGTGGTTTTGGGAATACCATGGGTGGTTATCGCACGACGAAAAGGCAGTAAGTGGTTTTGCCTAGAGGCAATGTGATTCCATTCATCGCTCGCCACTTGGATTTTGTAAAACTACCGGTATCACATTGTTTTGGAGTTTTAATCTCCAGGCGCAAAAATTATGCGATATGCGTCGTCCACTGTTGGATCGGAGGTTCCAGATCTAACGATGCGGAATGAGCACGATGTAAGAGTTGCACGACGAGTCGTTTAAGTAGAGGCCAGGTGTCATAGTAAGATTGGGCAGGCATTTGTATATGGAGGATGGTAGGCCCAATTGAAGTTGGGTTATCGGGTTTAATGAGGACCGTTAGATCATATAGATCTACGGTTGAGATTTCATCGGGGGATCGTTATCGGAGGTCGCGAAGAATGAAGGAAAGGCAGGTTTTTACGAGAGTGCCGATGCGATGGGGGTTTAACACAGGTGCCGGGGTATAGTCACGTGGAGGGGTATGTGACCAGGAGCCGATGGAAGAAGGGCTTATTGCATTGGGAGAAAAATTTAAGGGAACAACGGGCTTATAAAAGGAAAGGTCGATGCGATGAGGGTGTTGAAGGCTTAGGCACTCAGTCGCAGGGCCAGGTTATATGGAGGAAGGGGCTGGGGGCTAAAAAACCAAAGGGGCTTAAGGCCTGTGTTTGAAGAATGGATTTTTAGATTAAAAAGATGATTTTTTAGGCTTTTTAGGGGTTCCGATAGGAGGGAAAAGGAGGTTTCGAAACTGATAAAGGAAATTTATTAGTTTTGAAGGGAAAAATGAAGGGTAAAAGGGGATTTTTCAGAGGTAAATGGAGGTTAAAAATGGGTGAATGAGTGAATGAAATGATGAAAGAAGAGGTTATTTTTAGGGAATAATCTTGCAGGAGGTAGCAGTTTTAACATGGCTTATTTATAATGAAACATCGATGAATATTACTTGCAAAGTTCAAACAGCACAAGAAGACTTCAAGAATGAGCATTTTTTCATGAAAAAAAACTCTTGAAGGCTTAGGACTTATTTTTAGCCATCATTTGCTCAGTCAAAAATTTAGTGATGGCTACCAGTGGCTCCACTTGGGGATGGTAGCTCCTTGGAGGTGTCAAGAACGACAGAATTTGATCTCTACGATGTAGACCTATGCTTTTATCCAATGACAATTTCTTCTTCTTTGATCATGCAGCTTTGAAAGACGATCAGTATTCATATCAAACAGAGTTATTTCCCAAACAACTACCTACTCAACCTACTATCCTGTCATTTTTTCTTCAAAAGGTGCATTTAGACTTGCAGACCTTTAAACATCAACATTTATTCTTTTTGAAAACAGGAAAAACTAATCTAAGTCTACCCTTATTTCTTCCATGAGTTCAGATTAGGCTGTTGAACTCATAAACTCTCTACCTCAGCTACTATCTGCCAGGATTAGACTGTCTGGCAAATTTTATTCTCTATCTTCTAAAGCAGAAATTTAAACTCAGTCAAATCAGGATTAGACTGTCTGATTTGCTGTGAGACTATGGCATAAAAACAATCTGCACATAGACTAAGGTTTTTCAAAAATTTAAAACAGAATTATGAAGGCTTAAGATCTGAAAATGCAGGACATCCTTCTTCCTTTTGTAGCTCTGGTCTTGATCTTTTTGAGCTATTATTTTCTTCCTTTGGTTTAGATTTTGAGCATATTAGAACCAATCTTTCATCAATCTTATGGGTTCATATTTTCAATTTGTTTGAACCTGTATTTTTATTCTAATATGTTCTATTGATAAGCCAAGATTGAATAGTTTGGCAGATCTTATTTACTAACCTGTCAACAGTAAATTGAAATCTATCGTAGTCATTATTAGGCTGTATGACTAAAATAGTAGTGTTGTTTTTGGTAGTGGCATTTAGGCTTGCACACTTTCAGAATTTCTTTTCTTTTTTTGTATGGGGCGGTACCTTTCTTGTTTTATTTCTGCCCTCTTTGTCTTTTTCTATTGTTTTTGTCTTTTCTCTTTCTTCAAATTGAAAAGCAATGTTATATATAATGGATAAGAGCCTTGAAAGTAAAATTTCAGTCAACAGAAATAATGTTTGAGAACCCTACCATTAACAGGACCTCCAAATTATTCAGCTCCATCCAACTCTTGCAGAAAAAATGCATTGTTTCCACTAGCAGATTGGATAAGATAAGGGCCCTGCCATAAGTTATCAAATTTTCCATGTTTTCCCTTATCTTCTCTTCTTGAATCCCATTTCAAAACTTTATCACCAATTTTGAAATCACTTGCCTTAGTTCTTTTTTCAAACAGCTTTTTGATGTTTTCTTGTAGTTGTTGTGCTCTAATGTATAGTTCCTCTCTGATTTGTTGTAAATGTATAGTCTGGTTTACTCTTCTTGTTACATCATTATCTTCAGATTGTACTTCCTGGATCAACTTCATAACTGGCACTCATAAACTGGTTGGAAATATTGCATCAGTTCCATAAAATAGCTCGTAGGGAGACATTCCAATTGACTTCTTCACTATCAACCTGTCTGCCCATAAAGCATGTACTAGCTTATTGTGCCATGACTTCTTGTTATCTTCCAGCAACTTCTTGATAATGTTTACCAGACTTTAATTTGATGATTCTGCAAGCCCATTACCTTGAGGGTAATAAGTTGTGGAATGACCCAATATGATTTAATACTTATGACAGAATTCTACCATATTTTTAGATCTAAATGCAGCAGCATTATTAGTTATGATCTTTCTAGGACATCCGAATCTAGATAATATATGGTTTTCAAGGAATTATATGATGACTGAGTTTGTGGCATTCCTAGAGGGGATGGCTTCTATCCACTTGGTAAAATAGTCTGTTGATGTGAGGATCCACCTATGTTGGGCAGATGAAGGAGGATGGATTTCTCCAACGAAGTCTAGACCCCACTGTTGAAAAGGAGCTTCAACAGTGATTGGTTGCAGAAGTAAGGGAAGCAGTTTCCTTTTGCCTTCAAAGATTTGGCATTTGTGACAGGCAATAATCATTTTATGGACATCTTGAAAGAGAGTGGGCCAGTAATAACCAGCTCTAAGGATTTTGTTGGCAGTTGATTTCTAGTAGAGGTGGCCTCCACATTCTCCTTCATGAAACTCGTGCTTGATCTTATCTGTATCATTCTTAAGCAAACATTTAAGCAATAACCCACTAGCATTTTTCCAATATAAACATTTATTCAAAATGCAGTAATTTACAGCTTTTAACTTTAAAAATTTTGCCTTTGTTTTAGACAAGCCAAGAGGAACATTCAGATTGAGCAAAAGATACAAAATGTCAGCATACCAAGATGAATTCAGAAAATGATCTTCAATAATTGGAGTTAAACACTCCTCATGTTCATCTAATGCATTAAACATGTTTATATCAACAGCTTGGAAGTTAAATTCAGCCATCATTTTTGCTAGTCCTTGACCCTTTATGAGTTTAGTGGGCTTCATTTCTAAGTCATACTCTAAAATTACAGCAATCCACTTCCCTCTTTTGCCATCTGGGTCTTGGGTCAATATGTCTTTCACTACTGAATGAGACACAAATGTTGTGATGTGGGAATGTAGCATGTAAACTCTGAAGTCTTTTAAGGCTTTGCTAAGGCAAAGGCTTGTTTTTCCATTATGTTGTACTTCAGAGGTGCATCTCTTAATGCCTTGCTGAAAAATGCAATGGGCTGCTCTTGTCCATTCAAATTCTTCTGTAATAGGACAACAGCTATAGTGTGTTCTGATGCAAATAAAAAAATGAAAAAAATCTTTAGAAAAATCAGGACTAATAAGAACTGGTGTTTTGGTGAGTGCTTGTTTTACCAGTTCAAATGACTTCTTTTCTTTTAAGGTTCATTTAACTCCTTCTTCCTTTTTAAGCATGTTTGTTATGTTTATAAGGAGTTCAGCTAGATTGGGTATGAACCTTCTCAAGAAATCAATCTTTCCAATGAAAGATTGAACTTTCTTGATGTTTCTAGGATCGTTGATTTGCAATATGCCATCAATATTTTTTGGGTTTATCCTTATCCCTTCCTCTGATATGATATGCTAAGGATTTTGTCTTCTTGGAGACCAAACAATGTTTTCTTTGGGTTTAAGGATAGTCCAAATTTTCTGCATTTTTCAAAGACTTTTCTCAAATGTATTAGGTGTTCTTCATCTGTTTTAGAATAAAAAGTTATATCATCAAGGTAAATTATAATGAAGTAACCTATTTCTTCCGAAAATTCAATATCCATGGCTCTCTGAAATGTGGCACCAGCATTCATCAAACCAAAAGGCATTTTCAAATACATGAAAGTACCCCAGGGTGTAGTAAAGGTTGTTTTAAGTTGATCATTGGGATGTACCAAAATTTGATTGTAACTTGAGAAGCCATCTAGCAAAGAAATTCTTTTGGAACCAACTACCTTTCGTAAAATATGATCCATCTTGGGAAAAGGATAGTTGTCCTTCAGTGAGGCTTTGTTTAAGTTTCTAAAATCAATGCAAAGTCTTATCTCTCATATTTTCTTCCTCGCTGATACAAGATTAGACAACCACTCTGAGTATCTAACAGGGACAATAATTTCAGCTTCATGCATTTTTCTAATTTCTTTCTCTACCAGAGGTAATTGAACAGGGTTGATTCTGCGCAATTTCTGTTTAAAAGGTTTCTGGTTTTCTTTGAGGGGTATCTTATGCTGAATTATTTCTGTATCATATGATTTCAGATCTTCATAACTCCATGCAAAAACATTAGAAATTTCCTTAAAGAGATCAATGTATTTCAGTTTAATGTGAGTAGGTAGTGTTTTAGATATTTTGATCATTTTGGGCTTTTCCTCGCTGCCTATATTGCATTCTTCTACTTCAGATTCTATGGGTTCTAGTTTTGGCTTTTTGGCCACATTATTCAAGTCAAATAGTTCTTCTAAAGGGACCATTCCTTTTGGCAAGCTTTGGTCTTTAGATTGCAACACTTCTAAGTCTTCATTTTCTAAATTTGTGCTATTCTCTATTTTATGATTTGGTTCATAGGTTAACAGATTTATTTCAGCAATCTTGGAAGACTTTTCTTCTTCAACAAGTGGGTTTTCTTCAATAGGACAATCTTTATCATAATCTGAATCTGAGCTTGATGCTTCAAAATCATTTTTAGACTGTAGGAAGTCTTCTATTTGTTTATCTCCCTCAAAAACTTGCCAGTATCTTTCATTGTCTGGGACAGCTGGTCTAAATTTGACTTGGGTGGTGCATTTCTTGGTTTGATAAGGTGTAAGACAAGTTCTAGCAGCAAAGGCTAAACCATTGGCAAGGACATTTTGGTTTCTTGGGACAAAGATAAGTTGGAATTCATCAAAAGTTCTTAACAAGTCCATGGCATCATCTCTATAGGCTCTAAGTCTGGGATGTTTAGCACTATATTCCCCATTTACTTGCCTAATAATCAACTCAGAATCCTCATGAACTTTTATCCTTTTGGCCCCTAACGTTTTCAATAAATGCAAGCCTAAGAGGAGAGCTTCATACTCCGTTATGTTGATAGTACATTGAAAGTTTAATCTGTAGGAATGCCCTCAGCATGATTGTTTTGAGTGTTGTGTAACCATATGCCTGCCCCTGCATCATTTCTAGTGCAAGACCCATCAAAATTCATGCTCCAAAGAGGAATATTTTTAGGTTTGAGATTAATTTCATTGTGGTCCTCTTTGTCTTCTTTGTCATTCTGTTCTGTATAAGGGTCTGCACTACGTTTTCCTAAGTTTTGTCCCTCAAAGTTTTCAATGTTTTGAGGTTTCACCCCTTGATTTTCATGATCTGTTTTATGCTTATGACTGTTGTGGACCTCAAGACCTCTAATATGTTTGCTATGAATTTCTAAATCAGCAGACTACTTTTTATTCTTCTCTTTATTTTCCTCCTCATCCATTACTGTAACTACACGTGAAGTAATTACAGTGTTAGATGATTTTTCATTAACTAACTCTTGCTCTTTAGAAATATCAGCATTGAAAAGAATAAAAGAGTCAAGGTCAGTGTGTATGGAGTAAAGAGGAGAATTTTCTGGTCTTTCTTGGTTACTCACCATGTATTTCATGTGTGTTTCCCTATAGAGTCCTCTAGGTTGACTGAAGACAGGGATGGTGGCATAAGTCATATCCATTTGCATTGTGCCTTGCAACTTAGCCCCCCATGATCTGGAGAGGAGCATGCCATATTTGAGGGGTATATCAGCCACTACAATTTCCATCACTAAACTCTTGGCTGATATTTGGGCTAAGTTAACACACAAATATTTTATTAAACCTAGGCATCTCAACCTACTTGAATCAAAGGAGTATAAATCTTTGTAGGGTCTAGTTACCTCTAGGCCTAATTTTTCCATTATTACCTTGGGCATGAGGTTGTGTGATGCTCCTGAATCAAGCATGGCATTGTGCAAGATATTTTTATGAATGTTTAAGCTGATGTAGAATGGAGGGGTGGTTCCTTCTTGAAATTTCCCTTCAATTTTTGGTCCAAAAATCAGTTCTGGGGTGTCATCATTTAAGTTAACTGTGTCATGGACATCTTCTATGTTTAAAGCCTTCAAAATGTGACCTCTATATATATTTTGAGTGACTAATTCTATAAGAGGGACAGAGATTTTTATTTTGGATATTTCACTCTCTAGGCTGAAAGGAATTTGGTTTTTAAATATGTTTAGTTCAGCCTTTTTAATCACTATTTCATTAGCAAAATCAGCTTGCTGATTTTTGTTATTTACAGCAGTTAGAATGGTTTTTTCAAGAGCATTAGCGGAGGTGCTAGTGCTACTGGGGTTAATACTCTATTTTTCATTGGTTTGAGCATTTTTCCCTTTGTTTAAATCAAAATTTACAGCCACTATTCTGTGATTTTCAACTGTCCTTTTGGGTTCATTTTCAGGGTTGTTTTTGGTAGATTTATCAAAGGTTTTGTTTCTGGGAGTATCTTGATTCTTTTTACTTCTGAGGTCATACTGTTTAGGTGATCCTATGATGGCATTTTCAGAGTAGTGATCATAATAGTCAATTTGTGGTCTTTTGTCATCATAAGGCGTATATAGACCTTGTTTTCTTTCATAAATGAGATCATAATCCTCATTATTTACTCCCAACATATTCATGTTATCATCCTCTGTTTGTTCACTAGTTTCTTCATCATCATTAACATAATTTTCTTGGAAGAGAGGTTTGATCTATTGATCATCCTCTCTTTGTTTGTTTTGAGGTTGATTTCTCCTAAAGTTTTGATTTTGATTTTGAGATTGATTTCTGTTTTGGGGAGCTGATTGATTTTCTCTGGATTGTGCTCTCTCAAGTATGTTCATCTTCTTCATCATTTCCTCCATCATTCTTTCCATTTGTGAACTAGATGTGGAAGGTGCAGTTTCCTCCCTAAATGACACTTTCTTCTCATTCCTCATCCTAGCTCTTTTTTCAATCAGATTTACTTCCACAACAAGAGCTCCTTTCTGTATGTCTTCCAAAGTCAAAGGATCTCTCTCTCTCAGCTAGTATGCCATTTCAGGGTCAAATCCTTCAGGAAATTTGGCCAAAGTTGAGCCTTGAGGAGGTTTGAGTCTGGGGGCAGTGCATTATAAACACTATTGAACCTAGTGCAATAATTTTGAACACTTTCCCCAGTGTTTCTTTTGAGGTTGTTGTAGTCTGAAAGTATTTGAAGAGGGTTTTTCCTGACTTCCCATTTTTTTAGGAATGACTGATGGAGGGCTTAGAGGTCGTTAATACTATTAGGGGTTAAGATTTTGAACCATTTTCTTGTTTCTCCCCCTAAAATTTTAGCAAACAATATGAGTTTGACAGTTTCATCATCTATCTCATTTCTATCAAAATAGTCATTCATCTTGTCCACATGTTGTGAAGCAGTAGTAGCACCACTGGCATCATATAATGGTATTTTGGACTGATAGTCTTGTGGAAGATTGACTAAAGGTAAAGGAATGACTAGGGGAGCATACCATGTTTCCATGATAGGAGGTTGTGGAAAAAGTGAGGGATTTATAGGTGGAGGATGTAAGAAGGGAGGGGGTTGATGGAATGGGGTGGTTTGAATAGTGGGTGTATGGATAACAGAAGTGGATGGATCAGCAAGAGACTGTTGAGCAGATTTAGGATGAGAGAAACCAAAATTATGAAGGAAATGTAAATCGGTTGGGGTGGTTTCTCTGCTAACGGTGTTTTCCCCACTATGTTGGGGTGAGTGTGAAAGCTCAAAATCTATCTAATCTATATAATCAAGTGACCTAGTCCTGAATGGGTTTCTTAAGTCAACTTGTGAATCTTGCAGAGCTGTAAGGTTTTCAAGAACTGAATTAGCTCTATGGACTAGCCTGACAACAGTTGAAGTTTTAGTCTTAGGAGATTTCCTAAGCATACTTTCTGGATTATCAACTATCTCAGGAGGGTTTGGGTCAGGATAGGCTCTAGTATGAATTCTTCTAGAAGCCACTATGCTATGTTTTCAGACCTAATGATAAGAAAAGTTTACCTAAATATGACAATCTTTGTTAGGCTAACTGATCTTTTAGCCAGAAGACTTAATCATCAAAGCTTCTTAAGTTGAGTTTGTATAATATTATGATAGTAAAGGGTTTCCCAGTGGAGTCTTTAGGTCAATTTAGGATTGTGGAGTCGCCAGGTGGAAATTTTTAGCTTTTGAAGCTAAACTATTTTATGGTCCACCAACATTAATAGGTTTGAATACCAATCTGAAATATTTTTGGATTTTCTGAGTTTTTACATTCTTGTGGTTTATGAGAGTGTCCTAAATCTGTTTCAGCACTTAGCTACGGTGATGAGAAAAACAGAGTTTACTCTGTGGCTTACTAGATGATTTCTCTAAGGTTTGATAAGGGTCTATAAGAATCCTAAGAAGTACTTAAATTGCCATTGATTCAGACAAGTCCTATCATAATCAGCAATATGCTTGGTAGTGCTTAAAGAAAGCTATTCATTCTGTACTGAATACTGAGTGTTTTTTTTTAAGGATTTTACTCAGACATCTCCCCAGTATGGTCGCTAGTATGTTGTGACTCCATATTTGCAAGATTGGCAAGTACAAACGGTGCAGAGCCTACATCAAAACCGCTTTGGAATCTGAAGACCTAGCCATCCTAGATTCAGAGAGGGATCTCTCTATGTATGTGTTCTGAAGATATGATCTTTAAGGCTTGAAGTGTGATTTTAGGCTAGTTATGAAGAACAAAGGTTGTTGTTTTTTTGGTTAGGCAAGGGTATTATGAAGATGAAGGAATTCTTTATGAAGGGTGAAGGTGTAAGTATGTGAAAGAATGGTTCAGCTGATAAGATAGGTAAGGAGCAGCATCAATCCATTGGGCTATGGAGTCATAATAGGGCTTAATTGAAATAGAAAGGTTCAAGAGTGGTCCATGGGGCAAGTCATCTATGTCAAGGGATATTTTTAAATTGATTTTATGGAATGAAACACTAAGAAATGGAGTGAGGGAAATCAAACAGATGAAGGAACAAAGAGCAGCCTAAGATCAAGAAAGCACTTTGAAACTATCCTGCTTTTGGCATGCACTTAAGGAAAAACACAAAGTAATCTAAGATCAAGTAAGTACTTTTAAACTAGCCTGCTTTTGATTTACTTTCAACAGAAAACATTTAAAACACATAAAATAGCTTAAGATCAAGTAAAGACTTTTAACTTAGCCTGCTTTCAGCATATTCAAAGGGGAAACATTCATGATAAACACAAAAAGTAGTCTAAGATCAGGTAAGTACTTTGAAACTAGCCTGCTTTCAACATACTCTTAAGGGAACTTTTCAAAGCAACTGTTGGAGAAGAAACTAGAGGACAGGGCTAACCATAGACTTCTCTAGCTTAATCTTTAATTAGCAAACTTATCTAGAACATTCAAAAACAATATCTAAGGTTGTACTCAGGAAACAGGGGCTCACCAAAACTTCACTGGTTATACTCTATTGAATCATCTTTAAATAAAAAATCAGCAGAAAACATAAAGGATAAAGAATTTCAGTGAGATTTAGGGTACTTCAGAAGTAAATCCTAATCTATATTTGTTGTTCTTTATCGAAGAAAAGTGGACAGAATGGAAGCAAAAAGAAAATAGCAATTTACAGTGAGAAACACATCACCATTGACATAGACCAGGATCCCATAAGTCAGTTATTTGTATTTGATGTTCAAACCAGTTACAATCTTCAAGTCCAGTGGGTCTCTACAGCTTCAAACTTCTCATCTCAGCTTATGTGTCTTTAATTACAAATAGAGCTACAGCAGCTTCAAAAGCTATTTACATGCAACAGATGTCCAGAGACCAACCTCTATATTGTCTTCCATAGCAGTAATTATAGAAGAATGAGGAGGTGGAGTGTAAGAAGGGTTCATTAGTTCAACTAATACAAAGTAATGGTGCCTTGACCTTTGGGAGGCCTAAGGGAGAAGATTTCGAGTGCTCATCTCTGTTTTAATGAATTTTACATTAAGTTTCATCAACCTTAGTTATTATTGTTGACTTTGGGGGCTTTGGTAGGCTGATCATAGCTTCTGAGTTGTCTTTGGCAAAAGATCTCTGACTGTGCATTCATTGTGTATTCTTTTGCAAAAATAAATCTGCAAGTAGTAGTTGAGGAGTTATGGCCTCGATGATGTGGCATTTAGAGGCTCTTTTGTTGATATGTCTGCTTCTATGGCTTTAAGCATTGATCTGTCTTTAATCCGTGTTTTATCTTTATCTATCGGGTTAAGCTCTTTTTATCTTCAGTCTTTATGCCTTTAACCCTTTAACTTTATGGCTCACTGATACTCCTTAATTCTTCATCACTGCGTTTGCCGGTGTACAGGTGTATGGGTACGTCAAGGGTTTCATGGTATAACCAATGCTCATGAGGCATGGGTCAAATCATGATTTTGAACCCTGTGGATTCCCTTTTATGCGTGAATTCTGGCCTAAGGATCATCATAATTGGCCCTTTGTCACCTTATCATGACTGTGGGATGGCTTTACCACTCATTTTCCATGAAACCTGCAACATAAAACAAATGTTTAAATAAATCCTGCGTTTAGAGGTTAGACTGCTTTTTAGAGGCTGGGCGGAGCAGAGGAGCGATGCAAAGGAGGGGTGATTATGCAGGTGGAGGAGGCTTATGGATGAAAATGAGCGAAAATGCAGTTTAAACTGTATTTGGCATGATCTGGGCAAAAAGTGGTTTTGGGAATCCCATGGGTGGTTATCGCACGACGAAAAGGCAGTAAGTGGTTTTGCCTGGAGGCAATGTGATTCCATTCATCGCTCACCACGTGGCTTTTGGAAAACCGCTGGTATCACATTATTTTGGAGTTTTAAACTCTGGGCACAAAAATTATGCGATATGCGTCATCAACCGTTGGATCGAAGGTTCCAGATCCAACGATGCAGAATGAGCGCGATGTAAGAGTTGCACGACGAGTCGTTTAAGTGGACGCTAGGTGTCATAGTAAGATTGGGTGGGCGTTTGTATATGGAGGATGGTAGGCCCAGGTGAAGTTGGGTTATCGATTTTAATGAGGACCGTTAGATCATATAGATCTACGACTGAGATTTCATCGGGGGATCGTTATCGGAGGCCGCGAAGAATGAAGGAAAGGCAGGTTTTTGCGGGAGTGCCGATGTGATGGGGGTTTGACATAGGTGCTAGGGTATAGTCACGTGCAGGGGTATGTGACCAGGAGCTGATGGAAGAAGGGTTTATTGCATTGGGAGAAAAATGTAAGGGAATAGCGGGCTTATAAAAGGAAAGGTCGATGCAATGAGGGTGTTGAAGGCTTAGGCACTCGGTCGCAGGGCCAAGTTATATGGAGGAAGGGGTTGGGGGCTAAAAAATGAAAGGGGCTTAAGGCCTGTGTTTGAAGAATGGGTTTTTAGCCTAAAAAGTTGGGTTTTTAGGCTTTTTAGGGGTTTCTATAGGAGGGAAAAGGAGGTTTCGAAACTGATAAAGGAAATTTATTAGTTTTGAAGGGAAAAATGAAGGGTAAAAGGGGATTTTTCAGAGGTAAATGGAGGGTAAAAATGGGTGAATGAGTGAATGAAATGATGAAAGAAGAGGTTATTTTTAGGGAATAATATTGCAGGAGGCAGCAGTTTTAACTTGGTTTATTTATAATGAAACAGCAGTGAAGATTACTTGCAAAGTTCAAACAGCACAAGAAGACTTCAAGAATGAGCAGCTTTTCATGAAAACAATCTCTTGAAGGCTTAGGACTTATTTTTAGCCATAATTTGCTCAGTCAAAAATTTACTGATGGCTAACATCCGCGACCCCATTCTGCTGTGGGTTATGAGGCGCTATGAGTTCTCTTTGAATTCCTTATTTGCTACAGAAGTCTTTGAATTCGCCTGAGATATATTCACCACCATTATCGCTCCGTAGAGCTTTCACTTGCTTCCCCGATGCCTTCTCCGCCAATGCTTTAAACTCACAGAAATTTGAGAATGTTTCACTCTTCTTCTGCATGAAGAAGATCCAGCATCTACGAGAATAGTCATCCACAAATATAACATAATACCTATGTTTTGTTGTTGAAGCAACCGAGAAAGGTCCACACACATCTGTGTGAATTCTCTCCAGGATCACTAAAGCACTATTCTCCTTCTCATGAAAGGTGGTCTTCACAAACTTACCCATAGTAAATCTCTTGCACTGATCTGACTACGCAAGAGTACTCTTGGGAAGTACAGTAGAAATCTACTGCAAAATCTTCAAAGTGCCATGGTGAAGATGGCCCAATCTCCTGTGCCATAATTCGCCCTCATCCCGGCTCACCACTTCTTCTGCTTTGCCCATCATTGCAGCGCAGCCATCTACCTCCAGCTTGTAAAGATTCTTAACTCGAATCTCTATCCTCTTGGTTTGACCCGTTGTTTTATGTCGAAGGAAGGCTTTTCCCCCACTGAAAACGTCATAACCTCTGTCTTCCAACATTGCGACCAAGATCAAGTTCTTCTTCAGACCTGGAACATGCATAACATCTTTCAACAGAAATGGATTACCTGACTCCCTCTCAAAGGTAATGGTCCCAATGTCGGTCACATTGTATCGACCATTGTCGCCCATCTCTATATGCATTTGGAGATCCTTCTCCTCCAAGTCACTAAACAACTATTTGTCTCCCGCCATATGGAAATACGCACCACTATCAAGATACCACACCGATCCCATTGAGCTTAAAACCAAGCATGCGATCAAGGATAAATCAAGTTCAAATTGCAAGGCTAAGGCCTCTCCATTTGCAACTCCAGCATCCTTCTTGTTCTTCTTTTTCTGTGGGCAATTAGTTGCGAAATGCCCATGTTTGTGACAGTGAAAACACTTCACCTTGGACAAATCCTGCTTCTTGCCTTTAGCTTCGGATTTTGGATGGGATTTCTTCCCCTTCCCGTTCCTTGCTTTGGCAACCAAATTTCAATTCTCTTCATCATCATTCTTCAATGAAGAGCCATCCCTGGTACTTCGCCTTATCTCCTCCTGCACAAGATCCGACCAAAGTCGCTCCCATCCCGGCAGTTTCTCCCGTCCATTGACAGAGTCTTCGTAGCTATAAAAAATATTCAGAAGCCCAAGGAGAGCCAAGCTCACCAAGTCATCATCATCAACAGTAATCCCCACACTTCCCAGTTCATCCCTACAGTGGACAAACTTCGTGAGATATTTTGGAATACTGTCGCCCTTCTCCATTTTTATTTTTCTGAGCTTATATTTCAACGCCAACTTCCTCTGGTCACTGTTGCTTTGGAACAAATCTGTCAAATCCTTCCACATTGCCAATGGAGTGGCTTTCCCATGAAGGCTGGACACAATATGGTCCTTCACACCTTTCAACATAATTCTTCTTGTCTTTGCTACCTTATTTTTCCATGCGTCAAGTAATGCAACATCGCTAGAACCCGGCTTAGGAACATCGCTATCAATGAACTCCTTCAGTCCATTATCTTCCAACACCACCTCCATCCTATCCTTCTAGGCTATGTAATTCGAGCTACCCTCAAGGGCATACTCCAATCGAAACCCATTGAAAGACATTTCAATGAATACTCAATTGTCGCGCCAAGAATTTTCTGCAGCAAATTCAAATTGTCCACCAGCACAAACTCAACAATTCTTCACAATTGAAATCTTCAAGAATTAACACTGCTTCGATACCATGTAGAAATTATATAACATATACATGTATATATCTAGATTCTCCTGATATAGCAATATTTATCTTCTTTCTAAATACAGAATCCTTCCATTGTTAATCTTTTGCGGAAAATTTAAAACTCAATTGCAAACACATGAAGCAATAAAAACAATCGCACATAACACAGTTGTTTAACGGGAAAGCTTGAAGATAAAAAGCCCAAATATCATATTATGTATATCATGGAGATCATGTAACAATCTCATACAAATCTTAGTACATGAAGCTCTCAGTACAATCAATCATCACACACTAACATGAAGAAATATGCAAATCCATGCACTGATTTCTTGCCACCTAATAGCCTGCCTCCACTGTGCAATCCCTACTGAAGAAGACCCCTGAATGAATTTGAATCTACCTTGCCTTGACTGCGGAATCCTCATTGGCAACTCCAATGTGTGTGTGGTGCAATCAATGGATCACTATAGTCACAACGAATAGTCCATCTTGCCCTTTCACCTATCTCTCCACTGGGTCTCCACTGGAACTGACATGCATTGTAGTTAACGGTTGTATCTGTTCAGTTGTTATTGAGTTATTAGTTGTGAATTATTAATTAATTAATTCACTTAACTCTCACTAGTGTATCTTTCAGTTAGACTAGATACAACTAGCTCAACTAAGTTAAACTAAATAACAACTCCTATAACTACTCTTCCAACTCTGTCATAACTTTGCCACTTTAGTTATAATTGAGTCCTCATGCATGAGCCACATGTAAACCCTAGGAATTGCGTAATTCCTTCAACCCACTGATTTTTCAAATCTGTATACTAAAATAAAGTGCTCCAAGAGAATAAGTTGATGTTTATTGTCGGATTATTATTAAGAGCTAATAATACTCGATATGCATCTATTTTTAGATCGACAATCTATAAATAGACTTCGCCTATTATTCTAAAAATAGAATTTCATCTATTTTTCCCATTCACAAATAGCATCCTGCAACTTCTAAAATATGTTCATCATGTCTAAAAATAGACATAATCTAAAAATAGACTTGCACCTAAAAATAGCCTGCGGACCCACTTAGTGAAGGTGACAGATTTTCACTAAGCTTCATCATCTTTTTGAATCTCAACATGCTTATTACCTTCACCATTATATTTTCATAGCACTACCAGTGCAGGAATTTAAGTGAAAAAGCGTGTTGTTCCTCTTTAGGCAGTTTCTCAAAAAATGGAGGAGAAGCTTATCCTACTAGAAGCCTCAAGAACAGAGAGATGGTTATAGGTGAATAAGGATTGGGTCGAAATCTCCCATTTCAAGACTTTGGTCCTACTATTAGGGATCTTCCCCTTAATATGTAGACCTTCTTCCCCCATTTTTTGGATCCCTAACTCTCTCTCCTTCCCTATAAATGAATTCTCTACTTTCATCAAAGGGTTTATCGATGTTGGTTGCCATCCTTATGCTCAGTTGTGCCTAAATGTTTCCAATTTGTGAAGGAGAAAGGAGTACTTTAAGGTCTTGGCTAGGACTTGGAAACTCATTCAAAAGAGGCTTCCAACATCAGAGCTTAAGTGTTTGTATGCTTCCCTTAATTTCTTTTAATAATACGTTATGTGTTTTCTTCCCATAAATGTGTAAATCATTACTCATTTAGTGTGATACTCTTTGATCTATCATATAGTTTATGTTACAATGGATTATGATGTGTATGATTTTTTCATCTTTGTTTGATCTTCCTTACAGTTATTCATCCACAATGGTGTAAAGAGGATTGGACTTGGAAGCAATAATATCGAGAAATGACACCAACGGGCGTTAGCATCAGATTGAGGTAGGCCATCTATCTTACTTTGTACTTTCTGATATAAGCTAGGAAAGTTTACACATATTTGTCTGGTTTGTTGCTAGATCCTTCCTTTAGGACTAGAGATATTGCTTTTGTCCGTAGAAGGGATTGTCTATACAACAGTAATTCTATGCAGTCATCTCATACTCCTTTCAAAAATATGGTTCTAATTGTGGCTCTATCGAGAGAAACTTGTTTGGTCTTTTGGTAATTGTAAAGGAAACTTTCTAAGTAATCTTCTAGGCTTTCTTTTTCGGTCTGCTACATTTCAAATATGTCATTCTTGGAATCCGTATGCCTACATTAATTCTAGTATTTCTGAATAAAGGTTGCTTTCATATCATCCCAATATGCAATAGTGTGTTCCCCTAGACTCAGGAACCATCTTAATGCTGAGTTTTTTAAGTTAGCCGGAAAAAGTTTCAACTTTTGAGAATTATCTGTATAATTATAACTTCTACACAATATATCAAATTCGAATATAAATGAATCAGGGTCTTCGGATGGCATACCATGGAATTGGGGTAACGATGACAAATGAATGTTCTTCATGGTGACATTCCTAGTAATGTCGAAAATTGGAAATCCAAACGTTTATGCTTCATTGCTTTCCGGATTTTCAACTCTTCATCCTTCTCCATCCATTCTTTGTCCCACAATTTGAAAGTTGTGGAAGTAAGAGATCTCTCTCCTCCAGAAGATGATGGTTTAGTCACTGAGTTATCTGCAATGTACTAAGGTACTATCCCAACTATAGTTTTAACTTCCTCTACTATTGTCTTTGTTTCTACTCCAGGTTGCTTTATTGATGTCTCCTCTGCTACTACCATTGGACTTTTCTCCTTTAGAGTTTTCCTTGCATGGTGATTAGCAGAATTAGTTGTGTTAACAATTTCAGGACCATATACGTTTTCTGGAATTTTTTATGAAATAAACCTACCTTTCCTATCTCTAATTCTTCTCATGAAATCAAAATGTTGAATTTTAACTACCTACCGAAAGAGAGGATAACTTAACTTTGGAGAAACCCCACCAAAGTGGATGCATGGGTTCTTACCTCGTGTCTTATAGTCTTCCTTCCACCCTTAGGTCGTCCTCAATATCACTCAAAAGCCATAAAAAAACAAGCCATTACCTATTACTGTTTACAGCTCCCCGAGAAAGGTGCCAAAAATTTTGGCACAATTATATACATAATATATCACCAAACATAAAAGTATCAACGAAGGATCGTAATCAGTAGAGCTGATGCGCTATATGTGCTAGAAACTAGTAATCTATCTACGTAACTAATATAGTGGAAAGAGAGTGAATTACATCAAACTAATCTCAATTCTTGGATGCCTTTAAGCTTACTTAGAATTCATTGAGAAATAATAAAATAGAATATTATTATGAACTTAAGAGATAATCCTAATATTTATAACATTCTTACCAATTAAATGCATACTCTCAATCGTTACCTAATACACAACTTTAACTAGTACCGGAAATCAATCATTAGCAAGTACATGAATCTATCTTGTACAAAAACAATCAATGCAAGTGTCTAACTTATCTGAAATACAAGTAAGAGTATGAACTATAATGATGGACTATTGTGTGTTCTAAAGGATGTATAAACCTATGAATCGTAAAACTCAATAAATATAACCCCGTCCTGCAAATCAACACAATCTCATGTCCTTATAATACGTAAAATTAATTTACTAACTGTTAGGAGACATAACACAACTATATATATTCATTCACACAATTCTTTAGACACTCTTGTATTCAAGAAAGTATTCCTCGCACTGTAAGTAATTTATTTGTTGATTTAGAAAACAGATTATTAATACGGTACTAGAAGCAAGATATATTTACGGTACTGATGCGATGATAAATCATATCACACAAAAATTTTAACAAAATGTTAAACGTAATAAACTACAGAGAAAGCTCACCGGAATGATGTTGATGGGACCTTTCCAAGACCAAAATTTAGCTTAAGAAAACCTACAGACTATAGAAATAAAGAACACGATTTCATAAGAGTTGCATGTGTATTAATCTTAGAAAAGGAGTTTACAAAATCGTTTCTGAGCAAGCTCGACAGTATATCAAAGGTTACACACAAGTGTTCAAACTAACATCATCTTCCTGCCTCTTGCTGTCGAACTACAGATCCTCATTAAATAGAGAAATCTTTATGATTTGGAAATCGTTTATTTTAGAAAAAGAGAAATCTTGATCAAAATCACATGCTCTTTTCTCGGGCGGGAACTAGATCACTGTCAATCTCGGTACCGGAGTGTTCTAGAACTCCTATTACGGGTACCAGATGGGCAATAATACTGGTACTGAATGACTAATGCATGGTACGGGAATGTTTGCTGCTAACTCTAGCACGAGTACTGGATGAAGGGTTGATCCTAACCGAAGTCTTTGTCTAATAAAAGTTCATCATAACTTAATTAGAGATTTAGAGTAATTTAATAACTACTCTAATTATTAACAAATCATAAAATTATGCTTTAAAAATGTTATACCTCATGTACAACCAAAATGTCAACAAGGCATAGCTCATGGTGTACTAGAGGGATAACTTGGGATATTTATAACAAAAATAGATGTCACGGGAGGCGAAACTAGATATATTTGGGTATAAAAAAGTAGGCTCAAAAAATGAAAAAGGGGGAGATTGTAGGTCAAAGTTGTCCTTGATGTCAATATGGAATTTGTGGAGATGGAAAATATTCTTGTGATAACCCTTTCATGATGTTTCCCTAACATCATGTATACCCTAAGCATGAAGATGATGCATATTCCCTAGCTACATGATAAAACCCTAAAGCCCTAGTTTCATGATGCCCTAGCATTATACTAAATTCTTGGCAAATAAGATGATGCCCATTAAATTATGCCTTAAAGAAGGAACCTTTACATTGAATTCCAAAGACAAAATATTATAGGCTGCCATGATGATAGTTTCACAAATTTAATTTTATTGATAGGAAATTGACCTTATTGAAGGACGAAATTGACACCAGCTTATACAGGATATTTTTCCATTTATAACGAGTTATCACTCGCCTTCTAACTCCTTATAGATTGAGAGAAAATTATTTTAAAACTTAGAATAATTCATTTTTTATGCTAGCCGACCTAAGTCTACTTGTACATGTCGGCCTCCCCTCCAATAGACGTGACTTTTCACTATAACTCAAATCAGTATAAATACAAGTTAAAATATTAATTTTAACCATTAAAAAAGTCGGTGAATATCACAGAGAGAAGGAAAAATACAACAAGGAGGCCAAGGAGGACTTGGTATCTTTATTTTAGGAATATTATATTGGAGATTTTAAGGACAGTCACCATACAGCTCAGTTGAAGGAGATACTGCACCTCCGATTATAGAGCTACAGCAAGATTTTGTGTACATTAGCTTAGACCTTTGATCAGGCAACTCAGTGATAGATCAAGAGACAAACACTAGTCAAGTAAATAATCTTGTTTAGTTTATCGTAGAAGAGACTATACAATGGTAGAATAACACTAGCACCCTCAAACCTGAGATAAAGCTCTTTCATGCTCAGTTGTAGCCTCGGACCTCCTTCAAGCTCGGACTAGTACATTAAAAACTCAACAGTTTGGAAACTTGTGGGCAATGAAATTGTGAAGCTTGGGCTTAACATTATTACCTCAATCTTGAAGGTTTTCCAACAGAAGACCGAAGTTACAATATTTCAAGCTTGGACAGGGGACAGTCATTAGGTTCGGATAAGCACACCATAGTGAAGCTCAAATTGCAGATTATTTTGGAGCTCATATTTTGAGAACAACCACCTATGGAAGGAATATAGCAAACCTCAAATTGAAGCTTGAACTTTAAGGGTTGAAGCTTAGTCATCCTCGGACCTATGAAAAAAAAATTCACAGACTTTTGTGTGACTTGTGGTAAAACAAAACTTGTTATAACCTCAGGCCAGTTTGACAGTCACCATATTATTGTATTATCTAGGGAGGGCTCGGACATACAATCTTGTGGAAATTTGCAGTGCCTCGAACCTATGATGGCATAAAAGCTTGGAAATTTACCTATGGTGAATTCACCTTGTGTGAAGGTGCAGTGACTCAAACTTGTGTGAAGATTAACTGCTTATGGGAAGATTGAAGCTTGGGTCAAATATTATTGACCTAAGAAAAGAACAAACGCTTAGATACCTTGAACTTGTGGTGTGTGGATGAGCAGCTCTTGAAGAACCTTGTGAATCTCTTAAGAATACTTAATATTGCATTTGAAGGAACCTTATTGAAGAGTTTTCTTTCTCCTTGAAGATACTTTGGAAGCAGTCAAGATTTTTGTATAGGCATTGAAAAAAATTTGAAATTTTTTGACGTGAATACCTTTTATGGATATCTCATAAAGCAAACTTAGAGAAATAATTAACTATGTTTTGAAGTTGGATAGAAGCAGTGTTGAAGGAGTCTCTGAAGAAAATCTGAAAAAAATTTGGCCAACTTGTTGAAGGACGTTTTTAGGATCAGATATTGGAGACACTCTTGAAGAAGTCTCTTGAAGACACCTTAAGAAATTATTGAAGACATCTAGAATACTTGTAGAATTTGATCTTGAATACACCTATTGAAGACCATGATGAATTTTTGAATCCCTTGTGATGTGACCTTGGCGAAAGTGTTTGGGTGACAAGAAGAGTAGTGGTGACACCTTTTGAGAAGACAAAGTTGTCATTAAAGAGATAAGTGCCTTGGATATCGTTTGAGGTGATTGTTGAAGGTGAAGATATTGCCAAGGTTGGTTGTAGAAGATATTGGGATCCTTGAAGAATCATTAAGCTTACCTTGATGAATTGAATATGTGGGTTGGATCCCTATAGGTTGGTGCCTCATAGTGACAAGGTTGGAGCCTTGGAAGATAGGGTTGGAGCCCTAGAGGTTGGAGCCTCATGAAGTCCAAGTCGGTGCTTGGAAAAGTATAGGTTGGAGCCTGGTGGATTGGAGATTGGTGTATTCATCTAGTGTTGGAGCCCTACACTATATTGTATTTGATTTATTGTAAAGAAGAGGATTGAATTCCTCATTATTCCTGATTAATACAAGTATTTATTCTTATTTTTCATTTTGTATTCTAATTATAAGTGATCTAACTAGTAAAATAACAACTGGAAAGAAATATTGATTCAGCCCCCCTCTCAGTATTTCCAAAAATAATATGAGAAAGATGACCGCCCAAATAGGACAACAACAACTAAGAGAAAGGAATTGAATCCTCTTGTACTCATTGTGAGAAATAAGGGTGTGATGAGGCGCATTGTTGGAAGTTTCTTCCATAATTTAGGCCAAAGAGGAATGGCAGAAAAGAGAAGCAAAAGACAGTTCCTATTGTGCAACAAGAACATGAATTTGAATCAGAGAATGAAGAGAAGATCACAGCTATAGGATTTGCAGGTGTTAGACCAACTGACTTAGGATCAGACTCAGGGATGAAATGAAGATTTAAACTCTTGATATTGTAGAAGATGGACCTATTGACTTAGGTTTTGATTTAGGTGATGAGACAAATATCTAGGCATATGTTGTGCCAAATATGAGAAGGGAACCAAAGACTGCATGGCTCCAAGAACTTGAGGAGATCAACCAAATAATTTAAGCAGATAATGTTGAACTAAGGAGACTCCTACAAGAAACAGAGGAGGAGAAACATAGGTTACAACTTCAGTTACAAGCCAAGGATGAGGCCTTGGAAAAATTGCAACATAACAAGCCTAAGGTAAAAAATGATTCTTTAATTTCATGTTCTCTTTATAATGATGATTTTGGTAAGTTCTGAAAAACATACTACACGAATTGGTTCAAAGTTGATGAAAAAATGGGGTATCAAGGAAAGGACCTCAGTATTAATTCCCAGATCATTGTGAATCTCAACAAAGTGGATGAATTTCCTCGCTATGAAGGAATTGGTTATGTCATAAAGGAGGTTGGGTAATGCTCCAAGACAACTAGTGACAAATCAAAAATGGAATATGGGACCACATTACAACATTCCATTGATATTGAAGATTCCACAAGAATCTCTCCTCTTCAAGGACATGTCAAGAATAAGCGTTCAAAGAAGATCCATAAAGTTTGGAGGAAGAATCATTACAATCACTGCAAAAAGAACGGACATCAGCAAGCCGCATGTCCAGTACTCCATGACCAGAAAGAACTAGTGAAGGAAGGACCTCTCAATGGATAAATCCACCTACAGGAAGACAGCCCGTTCATCTAATTGGGTAAACAATGGTTAGAATTTTTAAGTAGTTGAATATGGCCGCATTTTTGTAAACCATATGTTACAAAATGAATGTAAAAGTAATGATGTATTTTCCATCACTTATGAAAGCAACATGATGATGTTTTATGGTATTTTTTTATTTATAACTGGGGTATTGCTTTTTTTTATGACTTTGATGTAAACTTGACCAAAGAGTGTGTTATAAACTTTTGGAAAGTATGGGTTTGTTTGGGTCATGTTTGGTCTTGTAAAGGAACATGTATTTTGCAAAGATGTACTACATGTTTACAGAGGATATAGGTGTCGGTTCATCACTTATGGCTTTGAAGAACAAAGGTGAAGGAGAAGGAATTGTGGCATGTTAGGGAACTTTTTGTGCAGATGAGGGAGTATAACAGATTGTAGATTTTGTTCATGCTTTTGGACGACCAAAATCTCCTTAGTAGGGAGGAATGATCGAGGTGGCTCCAGAAACGCTCAGAAGTCAAAGAGGGCTTAGGAAATGCTAAAAAAAAAAAAAAAACCTGGATTGTAATGAAACTAGGACTAGATTGAAGACCTCATCGAAATATTTCACACAGTGCAAACAACACCTCAATCTGATTTCGTATGTGCAATATATTCATAGTCAAATTTTTGGTCAACTAGGCCTATGTGCTAAATTTGGCAAAGCGCCAACTAAATTTGGAGCCTAGCTAAAATTGCTAGACCTGCTAAATTTAGCAATTTTTAACCAAGGGACAAAATGGTACTTCACGGTGACAATTTTTGGCAGTCACAAAGGGTCAAATTGTCGCCTACTTAATTTTTCCGGTGACTCCCAAAAATCGACCGACGAGTTTTGGATTTTTTATTTTAAATAAAAAAATTTAAAAATTAGGGTGGAGAGCCACCACCGGCAGACCTGTCAACCCCTCCTTGACATTATGTATTATATATATTATATATATGTATATACATCCCATGTTCATTACAACTAGGTCACCCCATATATAATAATGGGGTCGGTGGGAATCGAACCCACCTGACCGCGTAGGGCGACCCACCCCACGGGCGGTCCCCTCATCCAAATAAAAAACAAACACACAATTATAATGGTGGAGGCTGACCCAGGGACCTTCGTACAATGAACTTGACATCCTACCAACGTGCCACAATTTGGCACTTTGTTAAGTCCGCCCAAAAATTAATATCAACCCATTTCCATTCAGTCAACCGGGGAGGCGGAACCAAGAACCAACGAAGCATTAAACGGAGGAACCTCAAGTTGCAGAACCATGAGGGAAACCATGATGTAGGCATGCAGATCTAGTGTGGAACCCTCACGACATGAATTTCAAGATGGAGGGAATATTTGCAGGAATATTCTTTTTTGCAGAATGTTGAGGACTCTTTACATTCCCTTAGAGGCTGAATTTTGACAGTGACAAAACCCTATCAACTTTATACTTATTTTTCATAGTTTTTCACAAGTAGCGTAGTGGTGAGTTCAGATTTTTTATCTGGGCAGTTGAATATCAATCAACTTGCAGAAAATAATCTTTATGGAATCTTTCAAATTCTTCTGGGTCCATATTTTGATCGAAGTAGAAAAGGGTCAAGTTCACAGTCATTTTTCACGATTTTTCACCACGAATTCAACGATGCAATATTTTTCTTCAACTAAGGTGTGCATTTTCAGTCCAATTTCAGAAGTGGGGGTATAAGGTGTAATTTTGAATTGTATGCATTTTTATTTTCACTGAAGATTAATGTAAGAGGCCTCCTCCTTTAAGCAGGGCCCAGAGACGTAACCCACGTTGGGTGAAATTTGTTATCAAGTTCTTTTGTTTCTTTGTCTCTCATGGTTGAATTTTATTTATGCTTCTTTCACGTGATTTTTTCATGGTTACATGCCCTTTTATATGAAATTTTTTATGCATCACTGAAGAGAAAATATCTAGGTCACGCTCCCTATCTCAAAGCATATGTGGGAGAAAATTTCCATGGAATTTAACACTGGGTTACATACAACATAAGGAAAAAATTGTAAATATGTGGTGGCATATTCAATCACAAAATTTTCTCATTTCTTCGCCACCTTTTCAAAATATATAGCATCACAGGTGGTCGAGTTATTTTTCAAGGAGGTGTTTAGATTACATGGGTTTCCAAAGACCATTATAAGTGAAAGAGATAATAGGTTCATGGGAAACTTCTGGGAGAAGTTATTCAGACTTGTGGGGACTAATCTAACACCAAGTACCAGCTACCACCCACAAAATCATGGGAAAACATAGATAGTTAACAAATGGCTAGAAGGTTATCTCTGGAATTATGTAACTAACCAAAAAAAGGCATGGGTAAAGTGGTTTCACCTTGGGGAGCATTGCTACAACACTTTCCACATGTCTAGTGGCATGACTCCCTTCAAAGCATTATATGGGTATGAAACCCCAACATTTTCATACAGGATATTCAGGGATAGTCGGGCACCCCTGGCCAAGGACTAGATTCAAGAAAGCCAAGATATTTTAAAGGTCGTCAAGGACAATTTACACATGGCTCAGAATCAGAAAAATTATATGCAGATAAGCACAAAGTGGAGTGTGGATTTGAAATGGGATATATGGTGCACCTTTTCCTTCAACCCCATAGATAATCATCACCCAAAACAAAAGGGGCGGAAAATCTAAAATCCAAGTTCTTTGGGGCATTCAAAATTTTGAGACATGTAGAAGAAGTAGCATATGAACTCGAGTTCTTATTGAAGGATGTAAGATCCATAATGTCTTTCATGTTGTCACTTCCACGGAAATCCCATCATTAGATGAGGAAGGAGAATTCATCTTGGTCCCAAAAATTATCCTAGAAACAAGGGAGAGGATATGTGGAGTAGAACAATAAAGGATTACCTATTAAATTGGAAGGATTTATCTATGGGAGATTCCACCTAGGAAGGTAAGCAGGTGCTCAAACATCCATAGTTGAAATTGCTTGATGGCAAGCAATCTTGGGTGTGGAGGGTTGTAATGTCCCCCAAAACTTAAGAATATTATGACGGAATACGTTATTCCCGTAGGCTAAAGCAAGGGAAAATTTAACAATAGGACTTAATTCGCTTAAGGAAACATTATAAAAATCTAAGGGGTGAAAAGTGGACATTTCCTAGGCAAGTGAATAGTCACGTTAACTTTATAAAGTGAAAATATTATAAAGTGACTTTATAAAAGTTAAAATGGTAAAATAGTGGAAAAATTGGCCATAAGTTTACAAAAGAGAAAAATTGAGGAGACTCCCCTCACTCATACATATGTTATTTTGAGAAAACATCTCTTGGGAATAGTTTTGGAGAAGAAGCTTAGGATTTGAAAATACTAGTCATCATAGTTGGTGTTAGTGTTTAAACTATACACTTCAATCGGTTCAAGGAGGGAAATCACTCATATTTCACCATTGGATTCAAAGGAGAAACCCATTTTCAAAATGTTTTGAGGTAGAATCGCCTAATTTCACAATCTTATTTGGTGTTTTCTATCTCATATTGATAGGTTGAAGATCTCCAAATAAGTCTAAGAAACCAAGTCCAAATATGATCCTTGGGGAATAATTTTCATAGTCAAAGTAGAGGAAGAATTTGTATCTTAATAATATTCTCTCACTTTGGTAACTAGTTGTAAGTGTTAGTGGTTCAATTTTCATTATGGATGAGCAATTCGAGTCTCCAATTAAAGGCCAACATATATACTCCATTATTGGACGAGGTTTCTACATTCCTAGGTTGTGTATTAGTTGTTGGGCTAAGTGTATTAGTTTTTGGATCTTGTTGTAACCCTAGAGACAACCCCTAGCTGAGTAGAGGTCAGTGCCTAGGACATTTACTCAAAAAGATAACAAAGTTTATTTTTTGTCCCATTATGATAATTTAGAAGTATTTTTTACAGTTAGTAATTATGTAATCTTCTTGGAATATGAGCATCTCTCAAAATGGCCTTACTGACAATGAATATGATTTTAAGTAGTAATACACTGATGAAAGAGATGATTGAAAGTATGAAACAAAAGGATACTTATTGCAAAATATCTTGCTTCAAACTTTAGCAAAAATATGAAAGACAGAGAAAAGAAAATATAAAAAAGAGGAGCGCATATTAAGGTTACTTAACTTCAATTTACATGTATTGTGAATTCGGTAAAATTGTATCAGTAAAAAACAACGGCTTCATTAATCTTTCCCATAGAAAGAAAACATCAAATTATTCAAAAATAAATAGGAACACGTACCCTATTCAAATATTTGTTTGGAATCACCTTGAAAATATTTATTTAATCTCCAAGAAGATGATAAAAAACATTACACGAAAACAAAATTTCCTTCTAAAGTCAAAATTAGGAACCTGCAATGGCTCTCACAAGCGTATTTTTGTATGAACTTTACAATGGTGACAATTATACAAATTGTTAACTATAAAAAAACTGCTAACTACTTTATGCCTATTCGGTCCTTCTAAGGACTTTATATTTTATGAAACTAATACCAAAATTATGTTATGATTACAAATACAATTTCTCAAATATCTCATGAAAATAAGCAGGTGGCATTTTTTCATTGAATGACTTGTGATCCCTGTGCAGGCTCGCTTGTAGAAGGTCCAGGTTTTGTTGTTGTTGTTGTAGGAGATAACCATTCTCTGCATTTCTTCCACAATGTCAAATATGAACTTGGACACTTGATAAATCTTGTATGATCCATTTTAAAATTTGTAATTCGAATGTAAGTTGGATTCTTAGTAAAAAGAGTTTAAATCAACCATAATAACTAAAAATATCTGTGAAGATAATTAACAATAGTTTCCCCTTTCAGATTTGTTGTCTTTTCATGAGAAGTGTCAATATTACTCTTAGCCTCTAACAAAAAAGTTTCTTAATTTTCCCAGGGAACCAGATTTCCCTTTTGGTCCCAACATGAGGGAAATATTGCCCTTGTTCTCTTATCAAAGTTGGTATTGAATTTTAGAATATCTTCTTTGATTCTTCAAGCTATCTCTGTGGTTTTTCTATACAAATTATTCAACACCATTTCGTTTATATCCACCACTAGTTTTGTTCGGTCTTCAACTTTCATATCTCTTAATTCCTGTGATGAAATGGAATTAAGTAAATCAATCATCTTCTTAGCTAGTTTTGCACGTTGCTGGATTTTCTGTTTGCTAGCAACAACGATGCCCTCCAAGTCTCTGATAATATTCAAATTGAAAAAAGTACAGCCTAATCTCAGCATAATATTCAAATTGAAACTAATCATCTACTTTAACATCTTTATTAAGTTGCAGAAGGGATTGGGATTTTGGAAAAATGCATGGTGGAATAGAGATGTTTATAATGGAATAAACAACTGACATAAAAGAAGTAGTGAAATATATAAATCCTTCATAATTGGAATGACTCCTTGGGGTGTTAGTCCAGTCCACTACTTATTGCTTTCTTTTGTGTACATCCATTATATCTAGACCCAAATGCATGAAACTCTTGTTAAATTCAGCAATAGACTAGGCAGGAATAGATAGATAAACATGAGTCATTTTTATTATTCACAATGATATAGATGTATAGTACATTAGGTGTGACTCTTGGATTTCACATTCCAAGGTCACTTGGACTCCTCTTTGATTGTTCACCTTCCACACTGTAATATTCCTACTTAGCCTAAGCTAAGAGGAATATACATTTTTGTCTCATTTTCTGTTGCAAGAATAAATGAATAAAGGAAGACATGTAAAACTCCTAAAAAGAATGAATATCAATTCCCATATGAACAAAGATAAATCTGGGCCATGTAAACAAATCACTTGCAGGTGTGAAAGGGGTTTGAGCTGTGAGACTGGGTCAACCTTGACCAAATCTACAGCGTTGTCTAGATAGAATGCACCTCACGAAGGGACAGTGCAGTTCTAAATGGAGGCCCCTCATGTGAATGGAGCTAATTCATCAAGGTGCTTTAGGGTTTGCCAAGGCTTTCATGTTATAAAATGGAGGGGGAGGCAGCAAGAGAAGGTTGTTGATTGTCTATATTTCTGAGTATCTTGTCTGTTTAGACAAATACCATTCTCTGATGTTCAGCTGAGAATAGTGCTGCTTAGCACTTGGGAGTTCCTATGCAGGGATTTCACCTCTTCCATTGAGGATTCTTGGAGGAGTCTTGCTGATTTGATCCACTATTAGGCATTTGGCCAAGCTCTACTTCCAACTGTAACATAGATCCAGTGAGGTTTTGGTTCCTTTTGTAAGTTGCAGCAAGTGGAAACACTAGATCTGCTCAGATCTAGATTGTACTAGTGCCTCTTCTTAGTGAGTGTGTCTTTTAACCTCCTGGAAGAGTGCATTAGCTTTGTAACTTCAAATTTGTATCTTGGCATCAATCCAACTCAGTTATTCAAGCTACAGCACAGTTTCCCTTCAGGGACTGCATTATTTTCAATGGAGGTTTTGCAAGGTGTTTTGATCCCATTTTTTATGAGAGATCTCTGGTGTTGGGCTTTGCCTTTCACTTTGGTGATACATGGATTAGCTTGATGATACATGTTATGTATAGATCTGATATGTTCTAATGTAAAGTCATCTTTAGAAATTTCTGAATAATATTGCAGATCTGCTACTTAAAACTCAGATCTACTCTTTGTATTGCATGATTTGGTCAAAACCCCAAGGGGATCTTGTAATAGAGCATTTCTAGTGTACAAATATGAAATGGATCTGATCTTTTGTACACATATTTTCTCTAGATTTGAAGTGTAACATTTAGCTGCTGCAACTCCATTAAATAACGTTGTTAAGCCATTTTGCAGTATATACATGTGTTGCAGCCTTCTTTTCTGAATATTTCCTCCTCTCTTGTCTTCTGTATTCTGTTGTATAATGTAAGAGCATCAATATAAATCTAATTTTCTGTTGTATATTAAAAAGTGATCTTATTTGATGGCCTTCTGCTCATGCTTTCCAAGACTGCGTTATTTCTGAAGCAGTTGTAGTACATAGCTACAGCCCCTCTCTTTAGGGGTTTTCCAGCTAGACTAGGTGGTGGGAGATCTGTTTACCACACCTAGTTTGATTTTTTTTGCTCTCCTTTTGGATCTAGACCCCAGATCCACTGATCTAAGGGATCCAGGAGCTGCAAACTCATTTTTGTGCACAAATTTCCCATAAGTGCATTATTTCAGCAAGCACTATTTTGCATCCCTATTTTGGGATATTACACACACTAACCCTAGGAGGATTAGGTGTCCAACATTCTGGTCTAAATATGGCAAAACTAGTTTTGATGTTATAGCTCCCTCATTAGTATAAAATAAATGTGTTTTGGGTTGTCTCAAATTAGCCAGTTGTGAAGGGGTTTATGTGTCAAGTTTTAGTGTGTTTTATGAAAAATCTATCTAGTAAATTAGCTATTAAAAAAACATGTACAGAAAATAAATTATAGATAAATAACACCCATTATACACATTACAAAATAGTTGATAACAAATTTCACCCCTCTTAGGCTACATCTCCATGGACTTGCTTCAACTGGCTAGGCTCTCTTTGGATTAATGGTCGATTCTCCTATCACATGCATCTACAATGCTCCAATGGATTTGAAACCTACTCCATTGGATTCAAAAGACCCAAAAACATCAAAATAGACTCTTCAAGCTCTCAAAATGGTCCTTAGATGATCTAGGCATGACCCCTCTCCTCGTGGCCCTAGGCTTCCTTAATCTTAAAAGTGGAAAAATCACTTACAAAAGTGCTCCAACGCCTCTGCAACCTACACCATCATGCTCAGAGCATCAAAATCATCTAGGAGTGACTCTTTTTGAGCCAAAATTGGTAGAAAAATTCCAAAGTTATGGCTCATTCAGTTTTCCCTAAGAAAACTCCTCCAAATTTAGAACATCTCCAGTTAAGTCCGCCAAAATTGGTAGTGGCGCCGAAAATGGTGGAACCACCAAACCTCTGCTGAATTAATATCAATATTAATTAATATTAAGCATAGATTAACTGTAGATTAATGCTCTAAGTGCATTTACATAAATCTGCAATTAGGTATGGGATTAGCATTTTAAACGTTGGGTTATGGTTAATTAAACCATGCTTAATGGTTAATTCTACGCCATTATAAATATTCTCCATCATCGTAATAATTGGCTGGTCCCATGCGAGGTCGCTGACCCCCATACCTCAACCATTACCATTGTTAACACATAACTATGTGTCTAAATCCATAGTTATTAAGACTTAAGAATGTGGCTTGGTGGTAGCGCTTGTGATTAGTGTGGGGGAGGTCGTAGGTTCGACCTTGACCTCCGCTCAGCCATACAATAAAAAAAATTCCCACATGCCAAATTTAATAAAATTTGACCCTTAGACATTAACAAAAAATTTAGCCTTTGGGAGGGGTGTGTGGCGGCCTCTGGGCTAGCCAAGTGTCAGCTCCTCATTGGCTCTCCACAAACCAATCAAAAAATTTCCATGTGCCTAGAAATTCAGACCACTCAGAAATTGACACTTGTCATCCTATCATTGGGCTGGATAAATACCCAAATTTTTACCTTTGATCGTATTTGACCCATTTTTTTTAAATTCGCTTGTTTGGCACAGTGAACATCAGCCTCTAACTTCCTCATACGGACTCTGTTTTTAGTGAAACGAAGTGCGCTGGATTCCTAGTGACGGGCCCAATTTGTTTGTTTTGGTTTGGTGTGATTCTGGTCACTTTGAATTTTTGGCAAATGTTTGCCCCCAATCCAGATTTCTATCACATTCCCCTCCTTAATCCAAAGGGGTATGTGTGAGTCCAAGAAGAGAGTTTTAATACAAAATGGAAAAGTATGCATGGTAGCACTAGGTTGAATGAGCTCTCTAAAATGTTGGCATAAAGAGGTGGTTTAATGATGACGACCAACACTGAAATGCTTAGTGAAGTTCCCAAAAATCTTCGAAATCTGGCAAGAAGTTCAGATTTTCTACTATAGGAATTGCTCCTCATATTTTGAAGAGGGAGACCTTCAACCTGGAAGAAGGGAGGTTTACAACCTGCGATGGTTTAAGGATGACCACCAAATCTAGAATAATTAATGCATTTCGTGGAACTCTTCCAAATATGGCAAGAAGTTGAAGTCTTCTACTAGAGGAAGTGTCTCAAATTCTTTGAAGAGGAAGAATATCAGCCTCGCATAGATGGTTTAAGGTTGGCCACCAACCAAAGGCATGCTCATGGGCATCTGTGTTTCTGGCTACAACTCTGAATCTGGAATGGAAGATTTTTGCTCAGGATCGCTTGAACTTATGTGTCTCTCGCTACAACTCTGAATCTAGAATGACAGGTTGTGCCTCAAGCTCGCTTGAACTTATGTGTCTCTGGCTACAACTCTAAATCTGGAATGATAGGTTGTGGCTCAAGCTCGCTTAATGTGGCTTTGACGCTTATAGATGACCGTCATTTTCCCCCGTGTCAGATAATAGGTGAGATGATGGCGAAAACTCAACTACAAGATTGTTCAATACTCTAGAACAAGTTCTGACGTATGACTTAAACATCTTCTTGGTTGTTTATGCCCATTTCCAAGAAGTGATCCATCCAATATGAATCTTTGTTCTTGCGAGAAGTTTTTTTTTTAAGCATATGTGTGAAGAATGAGTGTGCTCACCACAATGCTTTCACGAGATAAGATCGAATCAGTGATCTTTCATATGGCCAACTTAGTCACAGTGTTGGCATTTTGCAATCTATTGTTGTTGATGTGGAAGAGGAGCAGAATATAGAACAGCTAAAGGTGAAATTTCATGAATAAATCCCGCACTATGAAATTCAATGGGCTTGGAATAGTCCAGAATATGAAAGGACACCTCCTTGTCATGTCCAAGACCTGTTTTGTGCTTGTTTTGGACAAGCTCTTCCCAAGGTCTGATGATGGACTTTGGAAGTGAAGCGTGAGCTTCTGCATCTGCATATAAATCTACTCGTGTACTGGGCTCAATGATCTGACCAATATCTTGTTGCCGATGGGAGTTTGTCTCAATGTTCCAAACAAAAACAAGTTCAGAATGACAACTCTTTTGTTGAAGCTCATCTCTTTGTAGCTCTGACTCAAGCAGCAAAAATTCAATCTTGTCTAGTGCATTTTGAAAACAAATTGTAATATCAGACAACGTATCCTTATTGATTTTAATTGTTCTTTCAACAATAGACGTTATTAGAGTTCTTAATAACTCTAATAAATTATCAATTTGATCCATTGAAAAAGGAACTATCTACTGACACCGATTCCAAAGGGCTTTTAATTTTCAAAATCTGAACAAAATTTTTGATACCTTAAAAATCCTAATCCAATGCAGCATGTACATATGATAGTACTTCAATATATTAAAAATCCCACAAACTTTGCATACACATTAGAATGGAATGGCCATGCATCAAAATGCAGGAGTCTTCAATGCCCGATCTGTGATCATGAGAAACCTGGACAATCCCCTGGAAGCTTTTGTTTATAGAGAACATTCATATCCAATAATTGTGGCTCGCTTCTCACTGAATGGAGAGTGGATTGCATCAGGGAACACTTCTAGCACAGTTCGAATTCTGGGGACGAGGTTCGGATCATACTTTCAAATATGAGTACAAGGATCTCACTGTAAGGATTGATGATCTCAAGTGGTTTGTCGATGGACAGCGGATCGTTGTATGTGGAGATAGTAAATGAAAAACAATGGTTCGGGCTTTCATGTGGGACTTTAGCACAAATTTTGGTGAATTTTATGGTCATTTAAGGCGTGTTCTAATTTTTTCCTTTAAACCAACGTGACCATTCCGTGTTGCCACATGCGGAGGACTTCTTGGTAAAATTTTATGAACAACCACCCTTTAGATTTAAGACATCACATAGAGATCATTAAAATTATGTGAACTGCATAAGGTTCGCTCCATATGGAAGAAAATTTATTTCTATTGGTTCGGATATAAAAGGGGTGATTTTTGATGGCAGACAGGGAGGGAGCTGAGCAGGTGAAAGGGAGGAGGGGAGAATGCACAGGTGTGGAGAGTGAAAATAAGGAGCGTGCGGGCCAGGAGGGAGGTGTAGCAGTGGAAGGGAGCATGGGATGAAGGAGCGGGGGTGTCGAGGGGAGGAGTCCAGTGGGGAGAGCGATGGAGCAGAGAGTCAACAAGAGGGAAGAGCTCTCAAGGGAAGTGCAACATTGGGAAGAGCAGAGGCAGCACTTGCAGGCCAACGCAGGTGGAGGGACACTACAGGAGGTCAGCGGAGGTGGTAGGGAGGCAAAGGATAGCCATGGAGGGGCATCAACAGGTGGAAGAGGGCATTTAACGATGACATTAGGAACAACAAAGACAAGAGCAATGGAATCCATCTCCAATCCATGGAGACCATAAAAAAAATTCCTATAAAAAACATGAAAATAACCGTCTTTACACAACCAATCACTCTGCATACGTTAAGCTCTCTTCAGAGACGACCATTTGTGGGATTTTATGTAGAACTCTATGAGTATTTGACGGTTTCAATCTTATAATTTGAACCCTTGTAACAACTTTTAACGATAAAAATGAAAATATAATTTCCCAGGCCTTGGGTTATACGTATTATGGGCCAATTACATTTGAATCCTTCATGTGAGGGAGGAGCGCAACACAGGGATAGTCCAGACTAGATTCAGGAGGATTTCATCCGTAGTATAATAATGGAGGTCGAGAGGGTTGTGATGGAGGCCAAAGCACAGTAATGGAGGTCGAGAGCACTAGCTTATGAAATGGTAAGTTGACGCAGAGAGTTTGTGGATATTTGATTGTGGTGTGTTTTAACTATGAACAAAACAATCTCTGAGGTGAAACAATGACACATAAGAGGATAATCATGTAGTGCAAGACCTGTAACAGTTATTCAATACTTGCAGAGATGACATGACGACCGACAGTGAGGATTTTTTTTTTTTTTGTATGCAGGTTTGGTGAGAAAAGATAACGCTTCTAACAAGGTAAACAGTGAGCAGAGATGGCAAGAAATGTATTTTAAAAATTGTACATGGCAGGGACACAGCGAATGGCAGTCTAAAAACTTTTAATTGGTGTGGATGGTAGTGCATAAATTTTTGAGCACCGAGGCTAAAATCAAATTTATGTGTTTCCATTTCAAAATTTCAATCACAGTAGGGTAATGAATGCCACAAACCAGTGGTTTGGCAAAGCCACAAAAACAATAGCTCAAGTTGGAGCAAGGCTAGAATTCGCTCGCTCTAATACCATGTTAAACTCAGCAATAGACTAGGCAGGAATAGGAATAATAAGATAGATAAGCATGAATCATTTTTATTATTCACAATGATATACATTTATAGTACATTAGGTGTGACTCTTGGATTCCACATTCCAAGGTCACTTGGACTCATCTTTGATTTTTCGCCTTCCACACTAACCCTAGGAGGATTAGGTGTCCAACAACTCTCAACATGAACATATAAGAACAAGTTACTAATGATGGGAATCTTAAGCATCCATTAACATTTAGGTCTGGCAACTGAGATTTTATCAATATCTTCCAAAAGGTTGTTATAACAAGAATAGTTTCAGGTTGTAAAATTAAATTGAACATCCCCAAAACAGCTCGGTAAATGAAAGTAGTATCTTCACTTCCCAAAATCCTACAAATTACTTGTAAAACTAGTCTGAAATCTTCAACAAATGTTTCTAGAGGAAATTGAATTGGTTCTAGAGATAAATTTTTCCCTGTTGGCATTAGAAAGAAGGTAATTTGAGCATATTCTTTCCTAAATAATTTCTGAAAGACTGCTAGCAGGGTTTCCTCTGAAAATTAAGTGTAATGCTTTGAGGATGGAAATTCTAGAGTTTATTGAATTATAAGAGAAGATATATGGATATATTTTCACCTAAATCATTCATTACAAAAAAAAATTGGGGATGTAAATCATAAACCAACCAATAAATGAATTCAAGGAAAGCACAAGTCTAGGGAATTATGGAAACAAAAAGGCTTCACCTTGTGACTGCAGAATACATAGGGGGCTCTTTTTTATTGACTAGGATATGCTGACAAAGTTCCATTATTTTAGTGAGCAAATCGGATCAAAAACATCCCTCTCTATTTCCACGAGAGGAATGTGGGTCGTAGAACTCGATAGGGTGATTTTCTTCGACATTTTAAAGATTTAATGGAAGAATGAGGTGTATAAATATATGGATAGTGATATTTGGCATTGGAACTTTGAATTCAAACAATATAGTAGATGTGGGCTTGCTTACGAACGCTGGAGAATGAAGCTAACGATATGAATTATGAGGATGGAAAATGGACTTTATGGAGAAAACCAGAAAAATGCGAGGGAAAACGAGATTTAATGTTGAAGTGATGTGTACGGAGTGACATGGCAGATGTGACAGCGGTGATGTGGTGGTGTGACAAGGTGATATGGCAATGAAGTTTTAACTGTGAAACTTAACCGTGCTCGCTTGTCGTAGCCCTACGGAAGCACCCATAGTAATAGGTGGGGCCCGTTAGTGGTGATCTCACAGTTGATAGTAACCATTGATTTTTGGTCAGCCATTTGGTGTTGACTCCTTTATGGAGGCACCCACATCCATAAACAACGTGCCATTCATGATGTCAAGTTTCTGCCATCAGGAGGACCCGACATCTCGAATAAACCTGCTCGACAAATATGCTCGACCTTTAACCTTTAATTCATTAGACTCCGCGAGGGCCCCACCAACCACATTTGTCTCAATGTTGAATTATCTCAATTTCAATGTAGCCCTCCATTTATTTATTCAAAATCCTAACACTATTCTAAGTATGTTTTTTTATTTTTATTTTTTAAATTTTGGAATATATCAATTTTTTTTTTCTTTTTCACGATTAAAACATAGTGAAAAAAGAGCTACAACATCTAGCTCCACCTGAGGATAGTGCTTTGAAACAAAGCACTAAGAACCGTAGATCAATGCCTTCACTTTGGGCATGGAGTCATATCATAGCTTATAAAATTACAATGAGAAGCTTACTAGATACTTATAGTGATAAAATTGATATTTACAATGGAAAAGTAAAAGAGCTCAATGTCGGAAATGAATGTTTCAAGTACTTCCAAATTCTCCAAAATATAATTGTTTTTGACTCTGACTTCTGCTATTTTGAATGGTCCAAGCCATAGAGGATCAAATTTACCATGTTTTCCATTATTCTCTCTTCTCACCTCCCATCTTAAAACTAGATCTCCAAGTTGAAAAACTATCTCCTTGGCTTTTCTATCAAAAATCAGTTTCATTTTCTCTTGATAGCTGACTAAATTTTCAATTACCTTTTCTTTGTTTTCTTTTAGCTCCACTAGCTAGTTTATCTATCAATTCAATGCATTGGGTTCCTCCTCATCGTCTTGAATAAGTGTAACTACTAATTTTTCTAATTCACTAGGAAATAGAGTCGTCGTTCCATACCCCAATTCAAAAAGTGACTTACCAGTAGACCTTTTAGTAGTCACTATGTTTTCCCATAAGGAAAATTTCAGTTGAGAATCCTAGTTCTTCTTGTTTTCTGCAATTGTTTTCTTAAGTATCCTTACTAGAGTTTTTATTGAAGATTATGCCAACCCATTTCCTTGAGGATAATAGGTGGTATAATGTGAGAGAACCACATTGTATTTCTAGCAAAAATCAATTAACTTTGCAAACCTAGACACTTGAGAATTATCTGTTACTAATTTCTCCAGACAGCCAAATATTATGAAGATGTTTTCTTCTCGAAACTTAATTACCACTAAATCAATTTCCATTCTACTTGGAATTGCTTCCACCAATTTGGTAAAATAATTAGTGCCTATTAGAATCAATCTATGTTGTCCACTAGAAGGTGGATTTATTTCTCCTATGAAATCTAGTCACCACTGTTTGAAAGGTTCATCAACAAAAACATGAATCACTAGTAAAGGTGTCAATTTCTTCTTTTCAACAAAAATTTGGCACTTGTCACAACTTCTCACTAGTCTGAAAACATCTGAAAACAATGAAGGCTAGTAAAAATTAGCTTTCAAAATTATACCTGTAATTCTTGAATAATCTTCATTACTAGTACTCCTAAGGAAGATGGAAAAACAACATCCATTCCATAGACAAGTTGGTAAGGGGATGTACCAATATATTTTATAGTTGTAAGTCTATATGCACATAAGGCGTTGACTAACTTCTTGTTCTAAGTCTTTTTGTTATCTTCCAGTAACTTTTTTATGATGTTTATAAGGCTCTTATTTGAAGATTCAGCTAGGCCATTACCTTGAGGGTAATATGCAGTAGAATGGCCTAGGGTAATGTGATATTTATGGAAAAATTCAATCGTATTTTTAGATTTGAATGCTACTGCATTGTCAGTAATTATCTTTTGGGGATATTCAAATCTTGAAAGTATGTTTCTTTCTAAGAAGGACATAATAACAGTATCTGTGACTTACCTAGAGGGTATGGCTTCAATCCACTTGGTAAAATAATCAGTGGCTGTCAGAATCCATTTGTGTTGGGCTGATGATGGGGGGTGAATTTCTCCAATGAAGTCAAGACCCCATTGTTGAAATGGCATTTCTGTTGATATGGGCTTTAAGGGCAAGGGTAATAGCTTTTTCTTACCCTCAAATATTTGACACTTGTGATAGGAGGTCACATACCTTTTAACATCTGCAAACAAAGTAGGCCAGTAAAAACTAGCTCTCAGGATTTTGTCTGCAGTAGTCTTCCAGTAGAGATGTCCTCCATAGTCACCTGCATGAAATTCTTGTAATACTTTGTCAGCTTTTTCTTTTAACAAACAATTTAACAAAATCCCACTATGATCCTTCCAAAAAATTACATTGTCTAATATACAAAATCTTACTGCCTTAAGATTTAGAAATATTGCTTTTGTTCTTGATAAACCAAGAGGACCTTGTAAGTTTAGTAATAAAAATATGATATATGCATACCATGGTGAGTCTGAAAAGGCTTCACTGATCTCTAGAGTCGTCATCTCTTCCTGATCATCTATTTGGGCAATAAAATTTATGTCTAGGGCATGACAATTTGATTCAGCCATAATTTTAGCTAAACCTTGACCTTTTATCAGTTTTGTGGGTTTATCTCTATGTCATATTCTAAAATTGTCACAATCCACTTACCTCTTATTCCATCAAGACCATCCTAAGTAAGAATGTCTTTTACTACTGCATTAGGGACATAGGCAATGACATGAGAATAGAGAATGCATACTCTGAAATCTTTAATGGCCTTTACAAAATCTAAGGCATGTTTTTCCATGGTATTGTATTTCAAAGTTGCATCTCTAAGTGTTTTGCTAAAGAAAGCTATGGGTTGTTCATAACCCTGGTCATTTTTCTACAGTAAAAATGTAGCAATGGTGTGCTCTGAAGAAAATGAAAAAATGATGAAATCCTTCTTCAAATCAGGACTTATAAGGACTGGAGTTTTGGTTAAGGCCTGTTTGATGGATTATGTTAGCTCCTTGTAATTTGCAAGATTGGCAAATACAAATTGCAAAGAGAACACTTGAACCACTTTGGGATTCTAGGATCTAGCCCTTCTGAATCCAGAGAGAGATCTCTCTATAAGTGCAAAGATTGATTTATCTTTAAGGCTTTTGGGTATGAGATTAGGCTAGTTATTAAGAGCAAGGGTTTTTGTTTGTTTTGGATGGTTGAGCATGATTTTTAGTTGAGTGGAAAGTCCTGAAATGAAAGAGTTTCAAAGGTGTGAAGTTGCAAGCAATCGGAACAAGCTTTGGCTGATAGGATAGATATGACGCTGGTTTTTAGTCCATTGGGCTATGGAGTCATAAAAGGGTTTAATTGTGCAACAATTTCAAGAGTGGTACAAGGGGCAAGTCATCTATATCACAAGATCTTTTGGATTAAATGATGGAATGGAACATTAAAAGTGTTGAAGGGGTGGAAAAAGACAATAATTTCAACTAGGATTTATCAGTCTTTCCAAACAAGAAAAGCCTTTTAAGTAATTGTTTAAAACCAACCAAAGGACAGGGCTAACCATAGAATTCTTTGGACAAGCTCGTATTAAAGCTAACTCATCAGACAAACAATCTAGTAATCCACATAATTACTTTCAGAAGGGATGAAAATAGATAAGAAAAACAAAGTGCAACCTAAGATCACATAAGATACTTTTAGATCTAAACTGCTTTCAGCATACTCTTAGGGAAACTTTCAGAATTACCTTTGAAGAAAGAACTAGAAGACAGGGCAAACCATAAACTTTCCTAGTCTAACTCTACTGAGTACATAATGAAAATAACATTCACGAACTTCCTTTCAAGCTTTGCACATCAAAACAGGGGCAAATCAACATTCCTCGATAATGTTTACACTTAACATAAGTCATTATTAAACACACAATTTGGAGGAAAACATTGAGATAAATCTTATCAGTCAGAGAAGGGTACTGTACACAGTAAATCCTAACTCTATGCTTGTTGTTATTTATCAGAGAATAAGTGGACAAAATGGCATACATGAAAGGAAAACAATAACACAGAAAGAAGCACTTCACCAGTGATATAGACCAGGATCCCAAGAAACAGCTTGTATATTGATGTCAATCTAGTTACATTCTTCAAGTCCAATGTTTCAGTTCAGCAATCATCTTTTCTTCTCAGCCTAACTTATTTGATTACAAACAGAGCTTCAAGAGCCTCTGAACACTATTTACATGTATAAAATTTCGAGCACAAGTATATTTCAAAGTTCTGCAACTAACCCTTTTCAATGAGCTCCTCAAGAAGATTTTATAGAAAAAATGAGGAGGTCGAATGAGAGAAAATATCTACAGGCTCAATTAATACATTTTAATGCTTCTTGGCTTTTGAGGGGCTCAATGGAGAAGATTCTAGATATTTCTCTATATTAATTGGCTTACATTAAGTATTAAGCTCGCTGGGAAGATTTTGTTGACTTTAAGGCTCTGTGTTATCCTTGTAATAACTCTGCTGACAATTTAAATTGGTTTCTTTGATTCGAAATAACTATTCAGCTATATTTTTGCTAGTATATTCTATTATGGCAATTACTAGACCTCTTTTGAATGCTTTGAGGCTGCAGGTGGCTTTTAGCAGCAGTGAGGATTCAATTAGCATCTGATGTAGCAGTGGAGGCTTTCTCAGACTGATAGATATTATTATTTTTCTTTAAACACCGTTAATTTGATTTGATTTTGTGTGTTAGGCTTAATTAGGCCTAAATTATGTCTTATGTTCTTCAAACTACATTTAATTGAGTGGATTAGGCTTTAAATAGTTGATTTGGGCCGTAATCCCTAAAAATTGTGTAAACAACCTTCAATTCTTCATTTCTGTCGTGACTAAATCCTTTAACACTGATACGCTTTGATTGATTTAGTTTTTCTGTGTCTTGTTGATGTGCAGACATTACAGGGGCTTTATAATGGTGTTAGTGCTCATGAGGCACTGAATGTAATGTGATATGGAACCCCGGAAAAATGATCTCTGTGATGTATAAAGGCCTGGGGGATCGTCATCCCCGGCCTTCAATCTTCTTTTACAATAATTGAAAAACTAATAAAACCTGCACAATCAAAGAAAAATTAGAAAAATCTTGCGGGGAAGGTTAAAATTGCTTAAGAGGTTTAGGTTTGGATCGTGACCGTTGGATGAAAGCATCCAACGATGGATATTTCTCATGGGGGGTCAAACAGGAGGCAGTTGGAAAAAACGGTGGGGAGATTAAGTCCAGACTGTAGATGCATATTGATAAACGGTCAAGATCGATCGTAAATATATAAAGCAGAGGGGTCACTTTATAATGAAACGGCGGAAAATATAAGAAAAATGGGCAAAAAACCTTAATCAGCAGCGAAAAAGGCATGGATTAAATTCGGGGTTCCTTGAAGGATCCTGGGCCATCAGATTAGATCGGCCACAGAAATCAACGGCGGAGGTTGATCAACGAAGTCCCTTGGAGGATGGAAGAGGGTGATTAAAAAGGCGAGATTGAATGCGGGCTGTTGATCTTCAGAGATCAACGGCGGAGATCTATTTCGGGTAAATATAATGGGAATGGGAAGGTTGGTTTCGGCTGGAGAAACAGCCGATTTCGTGCGACAAAATGGAGGAAAGGCATTTTTAGCTTTTTGAACGTCATATGCGTTACGGGCCAACACATGGCCTTTTAAAACCACCTACATCGCGTGATTTTGAATCATTAACCTCGGGGATTAAATTTACGCGAAACCGCGCGCTGATCGTCAGATCTGGGGTCTTAGATCGGACGGTCGTGGAGAGAGCGTGATGGAGAATAGATGCTCATGCGATAAGATGTGGGGCAGAGTCTGAGCGGTTTTGATCTGGACCGTCAGATCAAGGAATGAACGGCAAAGATTTGATCTGGGAAGGATAGGACCCAAAAGAGTTGGGCCTATCGGGATGATTCTGGACCGTCGGATGAATGGAATGAATGGCCCAGATCGAATCTTGGGATCAAAGGAATAAAATATGAGGTGATGGTCGGGCGGAAAATGGGTCAATGTGGATCGTTGATTCACAGAGATCAACGGCGAAGATCCGTTTAAAACTTTATACAGCGAGCTCATGAAAAATAACAAAGGGAAGGGAGAAATGATCTGGACCGTCGGATCTTATTGTATGGACGGCCCAGATACAATCGGAGGATTTTCGATCAGAGGAGGAGAGAGGAAAGGCGCAATGAAAATCTCCGATGCGATTGAACGTAGACCGTTGATCTGAGGATCAAATTGACGGCGGAGAACGAATCGAAGGTCCAAAGGCGGAGGGACGGGCTTATGAAAAAGGGAGATGTGGGCCATTGGATTTGAGCCTAGCGGGGGAGATCAATGGCTGAGAAGCCATCGGAAGATGGTCAATCAGGAGAGATCAATAAAATATTAAAATGCGCCCAATTAAATCTCCGATGCGAGATTTTATTGATCGTCGATCGGTTTTTAGATCAACGGTTGGCTTTCGATTAAAACAATGAACTGGCAGGTTTTAATAAAAACATAGGAAAGTGGGCTTTTAACAGAATACAAAGGAAATTTTGTTTCGGGATGGGTTTCTTTATGGTGTTTAGAGCTCGATTGTGGTGCTTTTGAGTTATATGAAAGATGAAGGGATCGGGGGTTATATACAAAGGAGCCAATGGAAGCGGAAGTTTTATGTAACAAAGAGACATGAGCCCATTGCAAATGCCCCAATGGGATAAGTGCCATGGGCCTTAGCGCTTGGTTCTGGCACCAGGTCGCATGGTGGGGAAGTGGTTTGAGAGCTTAGCCCAAAGGGGCTTGGGCCTATAGTTAAAAAGACTGTTTTTTATGATTTTTCAAGGACTTTCAAAGGGATTGAAGGCTTCCGATAAGGCAAAAAAAGGAGTTTTAAACCTTATAGAGGGGTTTTTATGAATGGAAGAAGGGAAAAGGAAAAATAGAGGAATTTTATGGGGAAAAAGAGGATTAAAAAGGAGGTTAATTTTGAGTGGAAGAAGGGGTAAAAATGAAGGAAAAAATGGGTTTTTGCAGTAGTCTTTTCTTTATGAAAACAGCATATTTTCAGAGTTTAAGAGGGAAACAACAGTGAAGATTAATCAAAGGATAAGATATCATCACAAGACTTTAAGAACTAACAATTTGGCAATAAAATTGTTTCTTGAAGGCTTCAAAAAATGATTTAGCCACCATTTGATATGAAAAATTTTATAGGTGGCTAACAGTGGCTCCACATGGGGATGGTGCCTTCTTGAAGGCATCAAGAACTTCAGACTTGTATTCTTTGGGGGGCTGATCAATGCCTCATCCATTGGGCTGCAAATTTCTTCACTTGGATGATCTTATTTTGCTCTGAAAATGTTAGCAGCCATGAAAGATAATGGAATACTATCAAACCAAGCTTTCTACCTACCTAATCCTACTGATCTAACATTTTTTCTTCTTTCAGAGTGCACTTGGATTCACAAACTTTTTTACAAACATTTTATTCTTTTGAAAGCAAAAAACTAGTCTAAGTTTACTTCTTATTTCTCCATGAACTCAGATTAAATAGTTGAGTTCATAAGCGTCTCTACCTAACTACTATCTGTTAGGATTAAACTGTCTAACAGATTTTTATTCACTAACTTCTAAAATACAAATTTAAAAGCATACAAATCAGGATTGAACAGTCTAACTTGTTGCTGATCTATGGCATAAAAATAAGTTGCACATAGATTTATTATTTACAGAAAATTAAATCAAAATGTTGAAGGCTTAAGATCTAAAATTTTTAGGAACATCCTTCTCTTTTCTTCAGCTCTATTTTTGAGTTTGTTTGAGCTGTTTTTTCTTTGTTTCTCTGGTTCAAATTTTGAGCATATCAGAACCAGTTTACTTCTGTCTTTGACTCGAAAATTAAACAGTTTAGAGCGATTCTTCTTTTGAAAACTGAGGTTCAGATTTTGAGCTTGTTTGAACCTTTACTTTTCTATCCTAATCTACCTAACTGATAAGACAAGATTGAGTTGTTTGGAAAATCGAATTCACTAACCTATCAACAGTAAATTTAAAAACTAATTATTCATGATTAAGCTGTATGACTAACTAGAAGTGTGTTTCTTAGGAGTGGCATTTGAGCTTGCACACTTTCAGACTTTGTTTCTCTTTTTTGGTATGGGGTTGTACCTTTCTTGTTTTTACAATCTGCCCTCTTTTCTCTTTCTATTGTTTTTGTATTTTTTATTCTTCTAACTTTGAAGACTTCCAAACATGATAGGATTAAACTAAATAATTTTTGAACATCCTGCCATTGACATGACCCCCAAACAGTTCAGCTCCATTAAACTCCTGCAATAAATAGGCATTTCTACTAGTAGTAGAATGAATGAGATAAGGGCCAAGCCATAAGTTATCAAATTTCCCATGCTTTCCCTTGTCTTTTCTCCTTAAGTCCCACTTTAACACTTTGTCACCAACATTGAAATTATTGGCCTTTGTCCTTCTGTCAAAAAGCTTCTTGATGCTCTCTTGATTTTGTAATGCTCTGTTGTAAACCTCCTCTCTGGTTTGCTGAAGATGTATTGTCTGATTTATTATTCTAATCATGTCATTGTCTTCAGTCTACACCTCTTGAATCAATTTCATAACTGGCACACCAAGGTTGGTTAGAAAAATTGTGTCTGTACCATACACAAGCTGATAGGTTGACATCCCAATAGATTTCTTAAGTGTTAATCTGTCAGCCCATAGTGCATGTACTAGCTTTGTGTGCCAAGACTTCTTGTTGTCCTCCAGCAACTTCTTGATTATGTTTACCAAACTGTTGTTTGAGGATTCAGCTAGCCCATTACCTTGAGGGTAATAAGCAGTTGAATGGCCCAATGTAATCTAATATTTGTGACAGAATTTAACCATCTTCTTGGATCCAAATGTTGTTGCCTTATCAGTGATGATCTTCCTAGGACAGCCAAATCTAGAGAGGATATGAGTCTCAATGAATTTTATGATGACAGAGCCATTGGCTTGCCTAGAAGGGATGGCTTCTATCCATTTGGTGAAGTAGTATGTTGCAGTGAGAATCCATCTATGTTGGGCAGATGAGGCTGGCTAGATTTCTCTTATGAAGTCAAGTCCCCACTGTTGAAAAAGATCTTCAACAGTGATTGGATGCAATGGTAAGGGCAGCAATTTTCTTTTGCCTTCAAAAAGTTGGCATTTATGACAGGCAATGATCATTTTATGTACATCTAGAAAGAGGGTGGGCCAATAGTAACTAGCTCTAAGGATTTTGTTGGCTGTTGTCTTCCAGTAGAGGTGGCCTCCACATTCTCCTTCATGGAACTCATGCTTAACCTTCTCTGCATCATTCTCAGGCAAACATTTAAGCAATATCCCACTTGCATTTTTCCAATAAAACCATTTATCTATAATGCAATAGTTTACAACTTTCAACTTTAAAAATCTTGCCTTTGTTTTTGATAAACCAGGAGGTGTATTAAGATTGAGCAAAACATATAGAATATCAGCATACCAAGAGGAATTCATAAAATTATCTTCAATAATGGGAGTTGACAGTTCTTCTTGTTCATCTAAAGCATTTATCATATTTATATCAATAGCTTCAAAATTGGATTTAGCCATTAATCTAGCTAGACCCTGGCCTTTAATGAGTTTAGTGGGTTTGATATCTAAATCATATTCAAGAATCATAGCTATCCACTTACCTCTCTTACCATCTGGGTCCTGTGTTAGAATGCCTTTCACAACTGAATTTGGGACAAAGGAAATGATGTGGGAGTGCAAAATGTATACTCTGAAGTCTTTTAAGGCTTTGACTAAGGCAAAGGCTTGTCTTTCCATAGTGTTGTACTTCAGAGGAGCATCTCTCAATGCCTTACTAAATAATGCAATAGGCTGCTCTTGTCCCTATGGATTTTTCTGCAATAGGACAGCAGCTATTGTATGTTCTGATGCAAATGAAAAAATGTAAAAATCCTTTGAAAAATCAGAACTTATTAGAACTGGTGTTTTGGTTAATGCTTGTTTTACCAGTTCAAAGGACTTCTTTGCTTCCAAGGTCCATTTTACTCCTTGTTCCTTCTTCAGCATGTTTGTAACGTTTCTAAGGAGTTCAGCTAAATTGGGTATGAACCTTCTCAAGAAATTAATCTTTCCAATGAAATATTGGAGTTCCTTGATGTTTCGAGGATGAGTGATTTGCAATATAGCCTCAATCCTCTTTGGGTCTATCTTCATCCCCTCTTCTGAAATGATGTGCCCAAGAATTTTATCTTCTTGGAGACCAAATAGTGTTTTCTTTGGATTTAAAGATATCACAAACTTTCTGCATTTCTCAAAAACTTTTCTCAAGTGTTCTAAGTGCTCTTCATCTATCTTGGAAAAAACAGTGACATCATCAAGGTAAATAATGATGAAGTAGCCTAATTCTTCCGAGAATGCAATGTCCATGGCTCTCTGGAATGTAGCACCAGCATTCATTAGACCAAAGGGCATTTTCACATACATGAAAGTGCTCCAAGGTGTAGTAAAGGCTATCTTTAATTGATCATCAGGATGTACTAAAATCTGATTGTATCCTAAGTAGCCATCTAGCAAAGAAATTCTTTTAGAACCAACTACCCTTTGTAAAATATGGTCCATCTTGGGTAAAGGGTATTTGTCTTTCAATGAAGCTTTGTTTAAGTCTCTAAAGCCTATACAAAGCCTTATCTCTCATGTTTTCTTACTAACTGACACTAGATTAGACACCCACTCAGAATATTTAATAGGGACAACAATACCAGCTTCATACATCTTTTTGATTTCCTTCTCAACCAAATGTAACTAAACAGGGTTTATTCTGCGCAATTTTTGTTTAAATGGCTTTTGGTTTTCCTTTAGAGGTATCTTGTGCTGAATTATTTCAATGTCATAGGATTTCAGATCCTCATAACTCCACGCAAAAACATCAGAAAATTCTTTAAACAACTCTATGTATTTGAGTTTGATGTGAGCTGGTAAAGTTTTAGACAGTTTGATCATTTTCGGTTTTAGTTCACTGCCTATATTATACTCTTCTACTTCAGTTTTGACAGGCTCCAATTTGGGTTTCTTGGCCACATCATTGAAATCAAACAACTCTTCTAAAGGGACCAGACCTTTTAGAAAACTTTGATTGTTAGACTGCAGAGTTTCTAAGTCTTCTGTTTCTAACTCTGCAACCATTTCTGTTGTGTTTTCAAGTTTATTAGACAACATATTTACATTTGCCATCTTTGCAGACTCTTCTTCTTCATCAAGTAGATTTTCTTCACTAGAACAGTCTGTTTCATAATCTGAATCTGAACTTGGTAGTTCAAATTCATTTCTGGACTGTAGGAAGTCTTCTATTTGTTTGTCTCCGTAAAAAACTTGCCAATACTTCTCATTATCAGGGATAGCTGGTCTGAATTTAATCTGGGTGGTACATTGTTTGGTTTCATAAGGCGTTAAACATGTTCTAGCAGCAAAAGCTAAACTGTGGGCCATGATATTCTTTTCTCTTGGGACAAAAATAAGTTGGGATTCCTCAAAATTTTTCAACATATCCATGACGTCATTCCTGTAGGCTCTAAGTCTGGGGTGTTTGGCGTTGTATTCCCCATTCACTTTCCTAATGATTAATTATGAATCCCCATGCACTTCAATTCTCTTGGCTCCTAATTTCTTCAACAAGCGTAAGCCTAAAAGAAGGGATTCGTATTCCGCTATGTTATTCGAACACTGAAAATTTAATCTGTAGGAATGGCCTTCCATGTGGTTGTTCTCAGTGTTATGTATCCAGACGCTTGCACCAGCATTGCTCCTAGTGCAAGACCCATCGAAGTTCATACTCCACAGAGGACTAGTTTCAGGTTCAGTAGTTTGGTTACTAACCTCTTCAACTAGTGTGCTTTCAGATTGTTCTTCAGTATCAGCACTTCATTGCATTGGTTTTAGTTCCTCAGGTTTTTCATTGTGTCGAGGACTAATTTCTTGACTTTCAAGGTTTAAAATCAAAGGATGAACGATTTGTAGCTGTAGACCTGTGTTTTGTTTGCTAGAGTTTTCGAGTTTAGAAAACTGTTTTGACACTTCTGTGTTGTCTTCCTCCTCCTCTTTGTCTGCCATTAATTCAGTTAAGGTCATTTTTTCACTGAATTTTTCATCATTGAACAGGATGAATGAGTCAAGGCCAATGTTTACAGAATAAAGAGGAGATTTTTGCGGTCTCTCTTGGCTAGTAACCATGTATTGCATATGGGACTACCTATAAAGTCTTCTAGTCTGATTAAAAACAGATATGGTCGCATAAGTCATATCCATTTGCATAGTTCCTTGTAACTTAGCTCCCCAAGATCTTAATAACAGCATACCATATTTTGGGGGTACATCAGCCACAACAATATCCATGACTAAACACTTGGCTGGAATTTGTGCTAAGTTAACACAGAGGTCTTTGATTAATCCTAAACATTTCACTCTGCTTGAGTCAAAGGAGTAAAGATATTTGTAAGGTCTAGTGATTTCAAGGCCTAGGCTCTCCATTACATCTTTGGGCATTAAATTGTGAGAGGCCCCTGAATCGTGCATAGCGTTATGTAAAATCTTGTCATGAACATTTAAACTAACATAAAAAGGATGAACTGATCCTTCTTGATATCTACCTTCAATCTTAGGACCGAATATGAGCTCTGCTTGGTCATCATTAAGATTGACAGTATCGTTATTCTCTTCTATGTTAAAAGCTTTCAAAATTTGAGATCTATATACATTTTGGGCAGCTAATTCAATAAGGGGAACAGAGATTTTGATTCTAGCAATCTCCTACTCCAAACTAAAAGGCATCTGATTCTTTGAAGTGCTTGTTTCAGCCTTATTAACTGCCACTCTATCAACACAATCAGTTTTCTGATTTCCTCTATTTACATTCATCAAAATTGTTTTAAGAAGAGCACTAGCTGAGGTGCTAACACTTCTAAGGTCTGCACTCTGTTTTTCAGTACTTTGAGTGCCTTTTTCTTTGTTTTTATCAGAATTTCCAGCCACTGTTTTATCTTTTTGTTTTGTAGTCTTGGGTTTATTTATAGTGCTGCTTTGTACAGATTTATCAAAGCTTTTAGTTTTGGGAGTTTCTTGATTGCTTTTAATCCTAAGGTCATATTCCTTTGTGGTTTCTATGATGACATTTTCCATTTCTTGATAATAAAATTTATCTTCTGCTCTTTTGTCATCATAAGGTGTGTATAGACCTTGTTTTCTATTGTAATAAACTTCAAAGTCATAATTATCTACTCCCAACATGTTTATGTCATCCTCCTCTGTTTTTTCTAATGTTTCTTCAACCTCACTTACATAGTTTTGATGAAAAGGAGGAGTGATCTGTTGATCATCCTCCCTTGGTATGTTTTGAGGTTGGTTTCTCCTAAAATTCTGATTGTGGTTTTGATTTCTGTTTTGAGGAGCTGTTAGGTTTTGACTTGCTTCTGCTCTCTCAAGTATGCTCATATTTTTCATCATCTCCTCCATCATTCCCTCCATCTTTGAACTAGATGTGGAAGGTGTGGATTCCTTTCTAAAGGACACTCTCTTTTCATTCTTCATTCTTGCTCTTTTCTCCATTAAATTAACTTCCACAGCAAGAGCTCCTTTTTGCATATCTTCAAGAGTTAAAGGATCTCTCTCTCTCAGCTGATAGGCCATTTCAGGATCAAATCCTTTAGGAAACTTTTTTAAAGCCGAGCCTTGTGGAGGTTTTAAGTCTGGGGGAAGTGCATTATAAACATTGTTAAACCTAGTGCAATAAGCTTGTACACTTTCCCTAGTGTTTCTATGGAGATTTTTGTAATCAGAAAGTATTTGGAGAGGGTTTTTCTTCACTTCCCATTTGTTTAGGAATAACTGATGGAAGGCTTGGAGATCATTAATAGTGTGAGGGGTTAAGCCTTTGAACCATTTTCTTACCTCTCCCCCTAAACTCTTAGCAAATAATCTAAGTTTGACAGTTTCATCATCAATCTCATTTATGTCAAAGTAGTCATTCATCTTGTCCACATGTTGTGAAGCAGTAGTAGCATTACTGGCATCATACAATGGTATCTTAGACTGATAGTCCTGTGGAATATTGACTAATGGTAAAGGAAGGACCAACGGGGCATACCATGTTGCCATGATAGGAGGTGGAGGTGGATTTACAAGAGGTGGATTAACAAGAGGGAAAGTGGGCTGGAATGGAGTGGTTTGGACAGTGGATGTATGAAGAACAGATGTGGATGGATTAGCAATAGATTTTTGAGCTGATCTTGGATGAGAGAAACCAAAATTATGTAGGAAATTTAAATCTGGTGGTGTAGTTTCTCTACTACCAGGATGTTCACTTGTTTCTGGGGATGAAAGTGAAGACTCTGAATCTAGCTGATCTAAATCATCAGCGACCTAGTTCTAAATGGATTTCTTAAGTCAACTTGTGATTCTTGTAGAGCTGCAAGGTTTTCAGGAACAGAATTAGCTCTAAAGGGTGATCTGAAAACAGTTGAATATTTAACCTCAGGAGACTTCCTAAGGATTCTTTCAGGGTTGTCAACTATCTCAGGAGGGTTTGGGTCAAGATAGGCTCTAGTATTAATCTTTCTAGGAGCCACTATGTTGTGTTTTTCAGACCCAACTAAACAAGAAAAGTTTAACCAAATATGACAATCTTTAAGAGGCTAAGTGATCTTTTAAACAAGAAAACTTTAATCATAAAGTCCTCTAACTGAGTTTATATGATGTTATGATGATAATGGGTCTTCCCAGTGGAGTCTCAAGGTCTGTTTAGGATTTGTGGAGTCACCAGGTGGAAATTTTTAGCTCTTTTGGAGGTAAAAGGTTTTATGGTCCACCACCATGTTTATTTTAATACCAATCTGAAATATTTTTGGGTTTTCTGAGTTTTTTCAATCCTATGGGTTCTAAGAGTGTCCTAAATCTGTTTCAAAACTTAGCTACGGTGATGAGACAGAGAAAGTCTGCTCTTATGGCTAAGCTAGTTGATCCTTCAAGGTTTGATAAGGTCTTATGAGAATCCTAAGGTTTCCTTAGTTTGTCACTGATTCAAACAAGTTTTATCATGATTACCATTTGTTTGGTAGTGCTTGAAGAGGGCTACTTGTACTCACTGAGAAATGTTCATGAATCAAGGGTTTTCCTGAGGTCCTAAGGTGTACTTAGACTGTCACTAACTCATAATTCCCCATTATGGTCGCTAGAAATGTTAGCTCCCTGTAATTTGCAAGATTGGCAAATACAAACTCCAGAGAGAACACTTGAACCACTTTGGGATTCTAGGATCTAGCCCTCCTGAATCCAGAGAGGGATCTCTCTATAAGTGCAAAGATTGATTTATCTTTAAGGATTTTGGGTATGAGATTAGGCTAGTTATTAAGAGCAAGGGTTTTTGTTTGTTTTGGATGGTTGAGCATTATTTTTAGTTGAGTGGAAAGTCCTTAAATGAAAGAGTTTCAAAGGTGTGAAGTTGCAAGCAATCGGAACAAGCTTTGGCTGATATGATAGATATGACGCTAGTTTTTAGTCCATTGGGCTATGGAGTCATAAAAGGGTTTAATTGTGCGACAATTTCAAGAGTGGTCCAAGGGGAAATTCATCTATATCACAAGATCTTTTGGATTAAATGATGGAATGGAACATTAAAAGTTTTGAAGGGGTGGAAAAAGACAATAATTTCAACTAGGATTTATCAGTCTTTCCAAACAAGAAAAGCCTTTTAAATAACTATTTAAAACCAACCAAAGTAACAGCGTTTTCATTGTTGGGAAGCCTATATCCATATTGGGAGTTCCAACTATTGGTGGAGTATTCCAAGAACCTCTTCACATGTAAGGTTCTTGATCGACAAGTGATATATGGAAGGTATAGAGTGGTTGATGGAGTCATTTATTTCCATGATCATATCTACTTCACTAGAGACTCCAAGCTCAAGGAGGAGATTCTACATGCAGCATATGAGGCACTCTTTTCAGATCATGTAGACTTCATTGAATCTTATCACACCATCATGGAAGGATTCTATTGGGAGAATATCAAATAATATGTGCACCAACATATCAAGAGATATGTAGCTTGTTTGATGTATGAGGAGGAAAGCAACCACCTTGCAAGGTTGTTACAGCCACTTTCCCTTTTGATGGAGAGATGGGAAGGCTCATCTATGGACCTCTTCACCAACTTGACTATAATATATGGTAAGGATTGTGTCTTGATGATTATTGATCAACTAACCATGTATGATCATTCCTTTTCCATACATTTGCAACACATTTCTCCATAAGAGAGCAAGCCTCTCTTTGTATTTCATGGTCCTTTTGGGACTACATTTAGTGATTGGATTGACCATGTTCTAGAGGGATTTGGGCAAGACTTGTTTTTCTTGGCTCATATTCAGTTAACACCTGATTTCCTTTAATATTTTCAATCTTTTGAGAAGCTTATGGCAGCAACCAAGTGGTTGGATGGCCACTTATCATATCATATCTTGAGACAGCTAGAGGCAGAACAGTGTTGGTCTCATTTGAGGAACTATTGTCACCATTCAGTATGTCATGTGACACTTAGTCCATGTTTCTTTTGGAGCATATGATGACATTCTATTCACTATATGTAGGATCGATTGGGCAAGGGAGGTTCCTATAACCAAGGAGTGGGATCATGAGATTCCAAATACCTTTTGGCTTCTTGAGGACTATATTATTGAAGCCCAAGATCATCAGCTCCATATTTATCATAAATGGAGAGAGACACAACGTGAGTTGAATAATTTTATCTCTCATTTTCATCCATACAGCCCCTATACATTGCAGAAGCAGGGGATTTGTGATTGTTTCTATGAGCTACCAAGGATGGCTCACTTTTTTTGGATGATAGCATGGAGATTGGAGTTTCTCATTGGGATTGAAGCATCCAACATTTACCATCTATCATGCCTTGAGGAGGCCAATGGATAGCATATAACTCTTTCCATATATCTCCCACTTCTCCATGATGAAAGCTATTTGGTTTATTAACCAAAGGCTAACTTGTATACTTGGGAGGAGACATATCCATTGGAGGTTGTGTAGTATCCTTGTAGTTTCTTGAGGACAAGCAACATTTTGGAGGGGAGGACTGTAATATTCCTAAATTATCTTATAGCTAATTGGAATATTAAATTTTTTTTATATCACTTCGATAGGTGAATAAGTGGGTAGGGAGACCCATAAATCTCTTTATGAAGAATAAAACCACTTCTCATGTCAAATTGGATCATCATTTTAGCTTAATAAAGCACCCTAAGGTGTGAACAGGGGCTAAAGCATGTGGACTAGGTCGATGTTGACCAGATCAAAAGCGTTGTTATGGAGATCATGGAGGACTAATGTTAGGTCCCCATATTACTAGTGTAGTCCCTTATTTTTATTAGTTTAGCCCCCTTATTGTTATTTTTGTGCCCCTTTAACCCCCATATTGTTATTATTGTTCCCTTACATTATTATTGTTAGGTCAGCTAGGATTATATTGTGATCCCATGGACCACTATATATAGAAGGAGGTTTTGTCATTTGTATCATCCAAGAATTGTTTATTTATGTAATGTATTGGAGGTTTCCCCCTCAAAGTGGCTAATTTATAAGGCATTGATCTCTCTTATCTTCTATTTTTGGAGCTGGTTTCATAACATTTGGTATTAGAGCTTTGGATTCTAGGGTTTCGCTGCTCCAAATAGCTCATCGTAGAATTTTCGCTATAACGTTTTTTCTACGAAGTTTTAGAAGCTGAAATGTTTCAAGTGTGAAGACGAAATCCTGAGGAACGTCGTGGAAACATTTCAGATCTTGGTTCGCAAAATTTTTGGAGATGTGATATGTGGAATTTAGGGCTTTTTGCAGGCTCCTAAATTTAACCTAAACAGGTCATCGTGGAATTTTCGCAATAAATGTTTTTCTACGAGGGTTCAAAAGTTGAAAATTTTACATAGCAAAGCCAAAATCTTGAGAAATATCATGGAGAAATTTCAGGGCTTTATTCGCAATATTTTCGAATATATGATCTGTGGAAGTTAGTGTTGTTTCAGGCTTCCGAATTTCATCTCAAAGAGGTGACCCTGGGAAAATCGTCATAACTCTCGCTCTGAACATCGGATTTGAATTATGTAAAAAGTGGTCGCAAGTACACGGACTGTAGTTTCCTTTATATCAATTTTAGATCCGAAGGAGGAATAGAGACACGTAGCACGTCGTACAAGTTTTCTCTACTGAAGCAGTACATAATTAGGTCATTGTGGGAGATTGGGCATAACTTTGACTTGAAGAATCCAAATCAGGTGAGACCTATTGCAATTGAAAGAAGCTTCAGAGGGATACTACAGGGCTGAATTTCAGATATTGAAAATTTGAAATCACAGTCATAATTTAGTTTCAATATCGAGCTCCTAAAAATCAATAAAAAGGTGTGTATTGTTTTTTTCGAATTGCATAAGTCTTGTGTGAAAAATCACTTTGAATTGATTCCAAGGGCATATTGTAGAATATATATCAGAATTCGGTTATAAAATTCCTCCTACAAAGAATTAAACACCCATTAATCCTTTATAAGACTCTACTATGACTCATGAATATGAATAATTTCAACATGACATATCAAAATTACAAGTGCACCAATTTCACTTTCGCAAATAGCAACAAAAAATGAAATGGAAGCTTTGAAAAAAGGTGTGGAAGCCAAGATGGATGGCATGAAAGCTAAGATGCATGACATGAAAGACAACATGGAAAACATGAAGAATGATCTAAATGCACACATGGAAGATTTGACAAATTTGATACAAGAAATGTTTCCAAATGTTGAAAACATAGTAGAGGAAACTCATGATGAGAACAAAATAAATGTTAATCATGATTTCATAATTCTAATGTTGGATGGAACAACCACCATATTCCAAAGATGGATATGAGAAAGTATGATGGCAAGGATCCTGTAACATGGATACTACAGATGGAGAAATATTTTGATCTCAATAATGTGAAAAACACACAAAAGGTATGCATTGCAACTTTACATTTAGAACAAAATAAATTTGCATGGTATCGATGGCTTTGCTCCCATAAAAAAATTGTCAATTGGTCAATTTTTACGGAGGAAATGATAGCACATTATGAGGATACAAAGATAAACACCTTCTTTAGCCAATTGGTAAATCTTGAACAAAAGGGTTCAGTGGTGGAGCACATTGAGGACTTCCAAAAATTGAATATAAGGGTAACTGATATTCCAAAGGAACACAGGATTGATGTCTTCATAGGGACTTTAAAGGATAACATCCAACATGAAGTTCGTGTTTGGGAACCTGATTCATTGGAGAAGGCATTCAGGTTGGCAAGAAAAATTGAATGTAAAATTATGGCAATGAGGAAGCCTACCACTCACATCTATAAATATGTAAGTATTGGTACTCCTAGACTTCCATAACCTACAAGGTTGACACCACAAAAATTGGAAGAAAAAAGAGCAAAAGGGCTTTTCTACGGTTGTGATATCAAATACACTAAAGTTCATAAGTGTGCTGAGAAGAAATTATTTTACATAGATTGTGAAGAGGAGGAAGAAAATGAACAAAAAACTTCAAAAGAAGAGGATATACACCAGGAACCAACCCTAGAAGAAGAAGAAATGAGTCTGACCATATCGTGTAATGCATTGGCAGGAATTACCACTCCTCCAACTCTCAAGATAGAAGGACATATCAAGAAGAAAAAGGTAATAGTGTTGATTGATTCAGGTAGCACCCATAATTTTATTCATTGTAAGGTAGCCAAGGAATTGAATTGTTTCCTATACCCAGCACCAGAATGTCAAGTCATGGTTGTAAATGGAGGAACTATAAATTTCTCTAGAAAATGTCGTAATATCAAGCTAACCATGGGGTAATATGTATTGAATAGTCCAATGCTTTTCATTCCAATGGGAGGTGTTGATGTTGTATTAGGAGTACAATAGTTACAATCTTTGGGGACGGTAGATTTTAATTTTCAAGAACTTTTCTTGAAATTTTTTTCAGAAGGAAAGGAAATCGAATTACAGGGTATCGCAGGGAAGTTGGGAAAGATAATAAACTCTAATGTCTTGACAAAGCTTCTGAAGAAAGAACAACGAGGTGTAATTGCACAATTATGCTCACTAGAAATTCCAACATCAAAATCATCTATTTCTCCATATCTCCAAAAAGTCTTGGAAAATCATTCCAAGGTTTTTGATACTTCCAAAGGACTCCAACCTATTCATGATCATGATCATGCTATTCATTTGATTCTAGGAAGTGTTCCTCCAAACATCAGGCCTTACAGATATCCTTATGTGTTGTGAAACCAACTCCAAAAAGATAAGAAAATAGATATCAACGCCTTAGAAATAAGCCACTTCGAGGAGGAAACCTCCAATACATTACATGAATGATTCTTGGATGATAAAAATTACCAAAACCTCCTTCTATATATAGGAGTCCATGGGGCCACAATATAATCCTAGTGGGGCCACAATGTAATCCTAGCCGACCTAACAATAATAATGTAAGGGCACAATAATAACAATATGGGGGTTACAGGGGTACAACAATAACAATAAGGGGGGCTACACTAACATAATAAAGGACTACACTATTAATATAGGGACTTAACATTATGTCCAAAAGAGAAAAATTGAACGTATGATTGCAGAAACGTTAGAAGCTGGTATAATTCAACCTAGTCAAAGTTCTTTCTCTGCTCCAGTAGTACTGGTGCACAAGAAGGATGGATAATGGCGCATGTGTCTGGATTATATGGATATCAATAAGCTCGCTATTAAAGATAAATTTCTCGTTACTGTGATTGATGAATTATTGGATGAATTACATGGCGCTATTTATTTTACGAAGTTGGATATTCGTTCAGGATATCATCAAATTAGAATGAAGACTGAAGATATTCCGAAAACAGCATTTCGAACTCATGAGGGTCATTATGAATTTTTGGTCATGCCTTTTGGCCTTACCAATGCACCTTCTACATTTCAAGGGCTGATGAATTCCATTTTCAAACCCTTCCTTAGAAAATTTGTGCTAGTATTTTTTGATGACATAATAATCTACAGCAGGTCTTGGAAGGATCATGTTCAACATGTTGACAAGGTGCTCAAACTATTGGAGGAGAAACAATTATATGCAAAAACGCCAAAATGTTTGATTGGAGTACAAGAGGTGGAATATCTAAGTCATATTGTATCTCACGAGGTCTTAAGATAGACCCTAACAAAATTAAATCCATTAAGGAATGGAAAGTCGCCACAACCATAAATCAGTTGCGTGCATTTCTCAGCTTAATAAGGTATTATCACAAGTTTGTTAAGAATTATGGGAGAATAGTAGCACCTCTAACAACATTATTGAAGAAAGATGCATTTTCATGGACTCCTGAAGCAACCAAGGCCTTTTAACATCTTAAATAGGAAATGTTCCTAGCACCGGTCTTAGCTACGCCAGACTTCACAAAAACCTTTATTGTGGAATGTGATGCCTCAGGAAATGGAATTGGTGTTGTGTTAATGCAAGGAAGACACATTTCTTTTGAAAGTTGTCCAATCAAAGGAAAGTATTTACATAAAGTTATTTATGATAAGGAAATGTTGGCAATACTACATGCACTAAATAAATGGCGACCTTACCTAATGGGAAGGCACTTCAAGGTAAAAAGTGATCATGATAGTCTTAAACACTTTTTGGAACAAAGACTATCTTCAGAAGAGCAGCAAAAATGGGTTACAAAGATGTTGGGTTATAACTTTGAAATCATCTACAAAAAAGGGCAGCTAAATGTTGTTGCAGATGCACTCTCAAGAAAGGATGAAAAGGTGGAAGCATTTCTTTGTGAAATTTCTATTATCCAACCAGATTGGATAATAGAAGCAAGAGATGAATGGAAGGACGAAGAAGTGTGGACACTCATTCAAAATTTGAAGCAATATCCTAGTACATCTGATACATTTAGTTGGAAAAATGATTCCTTATGGTACAAATATTGCTTACATATTTGTAATAATTCCCAAATAAAACAAAATATTCTTTTGTAATTGCACACTTCTCCTTTAGGAGGACACTCAGGATTTTAAAAACTTACCACAGGGTGAAGAAAGAATTTTTTCAGGATGGCCTTAAATCTTATATTCAAAATTTTGTGGTAGAATGTTTGGTTTTCCAGCAAAATAAATTTGAGACAATTAAGACCCCGGGTCTTCTATAGCCTTTATCCCTTCCAAGTCAACGTTGGGAGGAGATTTCAATGGATTTTATCACAGGTTTACCTAAGTTCGAAGGAAAGAGTGTCATCATGGTGGTAGTTGATAGACTTACCAAGTATGCACACTTTTGTGCATTATCTCATCCATTTAAAGCAAGTACGGTTGATACTACATTTATAGAAACAATTCAAAAGCTAGATGGAAACCCAAAGATTGTGATAAGTGACAAAGATCTCATTTTTACTGGAAATTTTTGGATGAAATTATTTTCTTGTTTGGGTACTCAACTAGCTCATAGCTCACCTTATCATCCTCAATCTGACTGTCAAACTGAGATAGTGAAAAAATGTTTGGAAGGATATCTTTTTTGTGTTGTATCTGATAAACAAACACAATGGGTCAAGTGGTTACCTCTGGTGGAATGGTGGTATAACACTTCCTTCTGCAGCAAAAATGACCCCATTTATGGCACTTTATGGATATCATCCACCGTCCATCACATCATCTTTAAGAGAAAATTCTAATGTGCAAGCAGTGGAAGATCACATCGAGCATCAACAGCAAGTTCTCCAACTCTTAAAGGATAACCTCAATTTGGCACAAAATCGAACGAAACAACAGGAAGATCAACATCGCAGCGAGAGAAGTTTTGATGTAGGAGACTGGGTATTTTTATGGCTACAACCATACAAACAATGCCCCTCAAACAAGCTAAGAAGGATAAAAAATTATCGCCAAAATACTATGGTCCTTACAAGGTGTTGCAAAAGATTGGCATTATGGCATACAAATTGGAGCTCCATTCTTCTTTGCGAGTGCATCAAGTTTTCCATGTTTCATGTTTAAAGAAGGTTATAGATGACAAACTTCCAGTTCAAACAATATTGCCAAAACTTGATGAGGAAGGAAAAATCATGCTATAACTTGAAACAGTCACGGAAACAAGAACTTGATAGCTACGAAATCGATCAATTTCAGAGTATCTCATCAAGTGGAAGAACTTACCCACTAAAGATTCTACATGGGAGGATGAGAATTTTATACAGAAGCATCCAGAGCTACTCAAGCATTGAGGACAACACTTTTTTGAAGGAGAGGGGCATGTTAGGTCCCCATATTACTAGTGTAGTCCCTTATTTTTATAAGTGTAGCCCCCTTATTGTTATTGTTGTGCCCCTGTAACCCCCATATTGTTATTATTGTTCCCTTACATTATTATTGTTAGGTCAGGTAGGATTATATTGTGATCCCATGGACCCCTATATATAGAAGGAGGTTTTGTCATTTGTATCATCCAAGAATTTTTTATTTATGTAATGTATTGGAGGTTTCCCCCTCGAAGTGGCTGATTTCTAATGCGTTGATCTCTCTTCTCTTTTATTTTTGGAGTTGGTTTCATAAAAATTAGTGGAGGACAACGCAATCATTTAGGAGGAGTGTATGCATGAGAGTAGCTCCTTTAATGAGTGGGGCCCAGGGTGAGGAAGCTCACCAAGCATAAAAGGAAGAGGATGGTAGCATTAGAAGACATGGATTTGTATTATTGATTTTTATCTTTTTAGATCTGGATTTTTCATGTGACATATCTATGCATGATTTTGTTTTTTAGCAAGTTATGTTGTGTTGTTTAGCACAAGGGTGTTTCCGAACGGAAATCCCACCCTCATCCTTAGGGAACTTCAAGTTCCTACTTAGGAGAGGTTATATTGAGTTGCATTGCCACTATCTAGCATTTGGCCAAGCTTCAGTATACTTCTTTAGCGCAATCTATTCCAGATCTGAGTTGTGTTGCAGGGTTGTAACAGTGGAGGGTTGTAAAACCCCATTTCTGAGCTTGTTTTCCTTTAGAGGGTTCATCCTTTGATCCTGAAGACTTGTGAGGGAGTCCTTGGAGCATCATTTCCATATTTGGCAGGAGGCTAAGTAGCTACCATCATCTACAGTGCAGTTTCCCTCAAGATCTGTGTTATTTAGAGAGCAGCTGCAGCAGTGGGTTTATTGCCCTAGTTGGAGGAGTTGTGTTTCCATTAAGGGAGCAGCACTTCATTTAGGAGATATATTGGAGGAGGATCATTCATTACATATTTTAGATCAGCCACCTCCTATCAGTGATTTAGCTGCAGATATTATTCAGCCCTAGGGCCATATCTGCTATTTTTGTATAGTGTGTATTTTCGGAAACCTTTTCTAGGTTGTCTTGGAAATCAGTTTTAGAGCTTGGACCTATATTCCTTGCACTATTGGAGAATCGTATCAGCACATATATGTATTTCCATTTTCAGCTGTAGCTATCCCCTCATAGACAGTGCAGTTTTAGCATTCTTGTATTCCATGTATTAACAGCATTTCAGATTTAGGTGTATGCTTCATGGGAGGCTTGTTTTCCCAACTTGAGTGATCTTTTTCTCAAGTCTATGTACCTATTTTTTTGTTATAATCATAATAGAATGGATCTATGGTTGTCTCATGTATTTATCTATTAATATTTTTTCATAATTCCATTTTTATGTGCTATATTGTTGCTCTCCCAATTTTGGGATATTACATCAAAACTTCCATTTTATTTTTTGTTGCTCTTTGTGATGAAAAGCGAAACCCACTATAAGCAGGTTCGCCTTTCACTTAATCAAAATTAACCTGCCCGTTTCATTTCTATGTCGAAACTGCAGATTCATAACCCCAAAACTCGATCCTGGACCTGTGGGTTATAGGCCCAATTCACTTCCGATGTGCACTTTAATGTTTGCATATATATCCATATATTTATCAGGCCACTTAACAAAACAATCGAGTTCTATAACTCGAACAATACATGGGTATTTTCTAACATTAGAACCCAAATGTTTCTCATTATAAAATCACCAGAAGCACTTAAACACAAATCACAACCCGAACCAAATGTTGATTCCGCTCTAATACATAACATCGGAACTCAACCATACAACTACAATCTATAATATAATTCGGGTCTACTTAAAAAAGTTCAACCTCCATACGATTCCAACATCGTCACCATTGGATCTTCCACAAACCAAATCGAATGGTTTTTGCATTCGATTTCACCTCGGACCTTAACACCTCAACGTAATGTATTCTTTTATTAAGCCTTCGCACAGCTTGTAACTTCAAAACACTATTCAACAGCATTTAACGACACTTTCCTCTGTTCACGAGTTTGACTCCCTTTCGTCGATTCTTAACCACAATTTCTACGCACGATTGTGTCATATTCCCACAGCGATTCAACACGTCATTTAATACAAACATGGATTCAAATTCCATCTCTCCAACACTAACTCCGTAAACAATGATCAATTAACACTGCCACATAGAACCTTATTCTTTTTTGAATAAATTATACAGGGCTTAATGGTTTTTAATCTGCCATAGTCTGCAACTATTATCACGATATGATACGATATCTAATTTATCGCCATCGACCCTTACAGTGGTCGATGGTCGATCATGAAGTCTTAACACAGAATTAAACCATAATCTAAATCAATAAGAAACCATATTGAGGCACCAAAAATCCATATAACAGTATATTGCTATTATATACAAACATAATATTACATCTAAGGCATTTCAGCCTCAGTACGCACTTTATCCTATGACTACATTGCATTCATTGTCTCCTTCACACAATACAGGCTTGTTGTTATATAGATGTTACAAAGGTTCATGAATTGGTTGAGATCCACAATTCTCTCTCGAACTTTCTCAAACAACCCTTCATCTTCTTAAATGCACACATGGCAGATCATTTCACTCAATCAGTTACAAAAATTCAGTATCGGTTCAAACAAATTTTGCCCCAAATTTGCATGATTGTTTGCATACCCACCTTTTCAGCTTCAGATTCAAACTTAATTCAATTCTGTTCGGATGCCCCTGCATCAGACTCCTGAGGCACAAAAATTTATGAGCTCTTGTTCATATGTCTTCTACATCTGTCAACAATTCTACCCACATTACTGTGGAACTGCTCTTGTGATCTTCCTGTAGCAACATCTCCCGAACAATTCTATCCACATCCTCAATGGAATTGTCCTCTGTGAGCTCCAACAAAACCTCTGCAATAGAAATTCCTCCCTGCTACCAGATACCTCACCAAGCTTTCTCCTCTGAGCTCAGTCTTTCGGCATCTCCCTGGTTTTCTCCTGTGGAACCATTGAGCACTCTTGCTCTAGGCTGCTGCATCTTCTCACCTTCCTTTGCTGCTACCTTCACAATATAAAAGAAAATCACAAGCTTAAAAATTTTCACAAAACTGTACCTCTTCTTCCTCTGTATGCAAACTTCTTCTCCACATGAAATCATTTCCCCCTCTAATACCACTTGATGAAAAGTGAAACCCACTATAAGCAGGTTTGCCTTTCACTTAATCAAAATGAACCTGCCCGTTTCATTTCCATGTCGAAACTGCAGATTCATAACCCCAAAACTCGATCCTGGACCTATGGGTTATAGGCCCAATTCACTTTTGCTGCGCACTTCAATGTCTACATATATATCCATATATTTATCGGGCCACTTAACAAAACAATCGAGTTCTGTAACTCGAACAATACATGCGGTCATTTCTAACATTATAACCCAAATGTTTCTCATTATAAAATCAACGGAAGCACTTAAACATAAATCACAACCCGAACCAAATGTTGATTCCACTTTAATACATAACATCGGAACTCAACCATACAACTACAATCTATAATATAATTTGGGTCCACTTAAAAAATTTCAACCTCCATACGATTCCAACATCGTCACCGTTGGATCTTCCACAAACCAAATCGAATGGTTGTCGCATTCCATTTCACCTCGGACCTTAACGCCTCAATGTAATGTATTCTTTATTAAGCCTCCGCACAGCTTGTAACTTCAAAACACTGTTCAATAGCGTTCAACGACGCTTTCCTCTGTTCACGAGTTTGGCTTCCTTCCATCAATTCTTAACCACAATTTCTATGCACGATTGTGTTATATTCCCACAGCAATTCAACATGCGATTTAATACAAACGTGGATTCAAATTCCATCTCTCCAACACTTCTAACTCTGTAAACAGCGACCGATTAACACTTCCACAGAGAACCTTATTCTTTTTTGAATAAATTATATAGGGCTTAATGGTTTTTAATCCGCCATAGTCTGCAACTATTATCACGACATGATACGATATCTACTTGATCGCCATCGACCCTTATAGTGGTCAATGGTCAATCATGAAGTCTTAACATAGAATTAAACCGTAATCTAAATCAATAAGAAACCATACTCAGGCACCAAAAATCCATATAATAGTATATTTCTATTATATACAAACACAAGATTACATCTAAGGCATTTCAGCCTCAGTACGCACTTTTTTCTATGACTACATTGCATTCGTTGTCTCCTTCACATAATACAGGCTTGCTGTTATATAGATGTTACAAAGGTTCATGAATCGGTTGAGATCCAAAATTCTCTCCCGAACCTTCTCAAACAACCCTTCATCTTCTCAAATGCACACATGGTAGATCATTTCACTCAATCAGTTACAAAAATTCAGTATCGGTTCAAACAAATTTTACCCCAAATTCGCATGACTGTTCGCATACCCGCATTTTCAGCTTCAGATTCGAACTTAATTCAAATCTGCTCGGATGCCCCTACATCACTTTCCGAGAGCGAAATTTGGTGCACTTGCTCTTGTAATTTTGATATTTCATGTTGCACTTCTTCGTCTTCATGAGTCATATTAGAGCCTTCGGAAGACATAATGGGTGTTGAATTCTTTTAAGGGGGTATTTTAGAACCCAATACTGATATCTATTCTAGAATATGCCCTTGGAATCAATTCAAATTGATTTTTCACATAAGACTTATGCAATTCGAAGAAAAAAAAAATGCACCTTTTTCTTGATTTTGAGGAGCTCGATATTGAAACTAAATTATATTTGTGATTTCATATCTTCAATATCTGAAATTTAGCCCTCTAAATCCTCCTTTGAATGCCAAAGGTCTGACCTAATTTGGATTCTTCAAGGAAAAGTTATGCCCAATCTCCCACAATGATCTAATTATGGACTGTTCATTAGATCAAACGTGTATGGCGTTCCACATGTCACTATTTCCTCCTTTGGTTCTGAAATTGATAAACAGGAAACTACAGTTTGTGTATTTGTGGCCACTTTTTACAGAATTCCAATCCGATGCTTAGAGAGAGATTTATCACGATTTTCCCACGGTCACCTCTTTGAGATGAAATTCGGGAGCCTAAAAAAACCCTAACTTCCACAGATCATATCTCCGAAAATATTGGGAACCAAGATCTGAAATGTTTACACAAAGTTCCTCAGGATTTCGGCTTCGCGTGATAAAAATTTTAGCTCCTAAAACTTCATATAAAAAAATTTATAGCGAAAATTCCATGATGACCTGTTTGGAGCACGAAACCCTAGAATCCAAAGCTCTGATACCAAATGTTATGAAACCAACTCCAAAAATAGAAGAAAAGAGAGATCAATGCCTTAGAAATAAGCCACTTCAAGGGTTAAACCTCCTTTGCATTAAATAAATGAACAATTCTTGGATGATAAAATGACAAAACCTCCTTCTATATATAGGAGTCCATGGGGTCACAATATAATCTTGGCCGACCTAACAATATTAATGTAAAGGCACAATAATAACAATATTGGGGTTATAGGGGTACAACAATAATAATAAGGGGGTTACACTAACAACAATAAGGGACTATACTAGTAATATCGGGACCTAACAAGTTCAGAATCTCCAAATACTGAAATACATTCTATCCTCATGTTTTTAGCATCTTGTAAATGAAGAATCAGAGCCTCCTATTATGTTATCTTGTTTATGGGATCAAATTCTAATTTTTAATAAAAGGGAATAATATGACCTTTAGGGGAAAGCAGAAGAACCCCGTCACCATTCTTTTCTTTTGAATATGCTCCATCAAAATATAACCTCCAAACTCTACTTAATATTTCTTCCTTGTTTTGAATTGCTGGAGGAACCTGCACTTATGTTTCCTCAACAATTTCTTGAGGTATTCGCAACATAAAACAGGAAATCATCTTTCTCCTGACTGTAAATTGTAGAATTACTACAACCATCCTTTGTGATATTTTTAAAAAATCTTGTCTCCCTATACAATCTCCTTTCTTCTCCACCAAAAACTGGAATAATTGCATAAGTGAAATCTAGTTTTAGTACTCCTCCCAGCTTGGCTCCTCGAGACCTAGAGAGTATCATTCCAAACCGGTTGGGATATCTACAACCACAACATCCACTACAATGGTTCTGGATGGAATCTGATCCAGTGACACTACAAGGTATTTAATGAGTCCCACACACTTAACCTTCTTTGATTCAAAGGAATACAATTCCTTGTATGGTTTTGTAATCTGAAGATCAAGTTTCTTCATAACTAAGAGAGGCACTAAAGTATGAGAAGATCCTCAATCCAACATAAAATTGTGAAGAATAAAAGTATGCATTAGAAGATAAAAATAAAAAGGATTTGAAGAATCATGTTCCTCAACATGAGGGCCAAACATAATCGCTGGCCTCTCTTCTTGTAGATTAACTGTAGCGACTACATCATTATTCTGAGATAAATTAATAAAATATGAGATATATTCTTTATAAGCATATTTCTTCACCAATTCAGTTAATAGAATGGGAATTTTAATTTTCTCCAATTCTTTCTTAATGTTGAAAGAATAAGCCTTCTTTATTGTTTTGATTGTTCTTCCTTTATTGACTTCTTTTTCTGAACATTTTGTTAACTGATGATAGGTTTTTGGGGTTGTTTCTGCAGTATCACTTTATCATGTTAACTTATCGAACTCTCCCCTTGGTGATTTCGGACTGTTTTCAATGGTTGTTTTCCTTTCTCATTTTTCTTCGATGTTGACTGTTGGGTTATTTGGTTTTCTTGGTCCTCTACATGATCTTGAGTCCTCGACATCAGATCATACTTCTTGTGTAATTTTTCCTGCATAAAAACTGTGAATATTCTTCAGTATTCTTCAATCTCATCATCATCTAATGCAATTTGAGGTTCCAAATTTGAATCCTCATTGTTCACTATTTCTTCTTCTTCTTCAGCCAGAGTAGTATATTGGTTCTCCTGCAATCTAAGGGTCTCCTCCACTGCTTCTTTTGATTCATCTTTAATGTATAATGGTGGTTGGACCTAATCCTGGTCTTTTTACTCCGTCTGCATAATCTGCAATGGTTGTCGCCTGAATTGAGGATTAAAATTTCTATTTTGTGCTTGTTGAATCTACCTAGGAGGATTTTACTATCAAGCTCCAACTTCACCAATTATTAGAAGATTCCATATAACTTTGGTCATCTCAGCTAGATTTTTCTCATGAGAATATTTTGGCTTATTAAAAGGCTTTGATTCCTCCTTTCCCTTTATTTTATCAACATCTTCATCTTTTTCTTTAATATTTCCTGCTGCAGATAAATTGGCTTCAATCTCCAATGCATCAATATGAATTTTATTAAGAGTAGGAGACCATCTTTCCCTCGGAGTAAAGCCAAAATCATATTCAAATTCTTCTGCAAACACCGCTTTTGCACGAGAAAGAGGTGGTTTTATTTTTGAAGGGATATTATTATTCAGTTTGTTAAATATTTTAATAAATTCAGCCACTTCTTCATTTGGTTTCCTCTTTATTGCATTAAATTCAGTCAAGAAATAATCATGATATTTCTTTTCTCCCCATCTCTGTATAAATGAATTCTCTAATTCCTCCCTAGTGTTAATTGAATTACCAGGGAGGGTCTTAAACCATTTCCTTGTTTCTTCGTCCAATGACTATACAAAAAGCCTGCTTACCACATCCAAGTATTCTACATTCAAATTTTATGCAAAAGCGCAGAAGGTTGCCACATGTTTTTTTGTTGTTACTTCATCTTCTCATGTAAATCTTGGAAATACCTTCAAATAGTCTTGAGACATGACATTTATAGCTTGGGGAAGATTCAAAGGAGAATGTATGTTTAACAGACACCCCGAAATCGCCATATTTTTATTTTGAGAGAGGATAAAGGAATTTCCTACTTGAAATACAAAAGGATAAGGTGGAATCATATATATAGGAATTGGTTGATAAATATCATGGACATAATGATATGAAACTGACAAATCAATTGTTTTAATTTCTTCAACTTCTGAAATATCTGGAAAAGAAAAACAAACTGATTGAAATGAATTTTCTTCAAGAGTAGGTTATGGAAAGATACTTCGAGGGGAAAAAAAAAATTCTTGAGAAAAATCCAAGTTTTTTACAACCTCTTCTGAGTTATGAACTTTAGGTATTATGATACAAAACTAGTGCCAGGAGTTGATAGAGTATGACTTGGAGTTGTTGGATATTTTTCTCTCCAAACCCTTCGAGAAACTATTTTTTTAGGATCAGAAAGAACATGGGCTTTTTGTTGTGAGTTATATGAACTCGTGTGAGGCCTTCTAGGAGCTAGGATTGTTATCTTTATTCACTATTGGTGAGAAATATCAGCTTACACACTTTCTTTTCCCACCATACAAAGAAATTATTTACGAAAGAAAACCCATGGGAAAATGATTTCATTCTTCAATCCATGGAAACGATGCCAAAAGATGTTGTAACCCTAGAGAGAGCCCCTGGTTGAGTAGATATCAGTGCCTAGGACATCTATTCAAAAAAATAACAAACTTTATTTGTTGTCCCATTATGATAATTTAGAAGTATTTTTTACAGGTAATAATTATGTATCTTCTTGGAATATGAACACCTCTCAAAATGGCCTTACTGACAATGAATATGGTTTTAATTAGTAATAAAGTCATGAAAGAGATGATTGAAAGTATGGAAATAAAGGATACTTATGGTAGAAACTCTTGCTTCAAACTTTAACAGAAATGTGAAAGAAAAAGAAACGAAAATATAGAAAAGAGGAGTGCATATTAAGGTTACTTAACTTCAATTTACAGGTACTGTGAATTCAGTAAAATTGTATCATTAAAAACCAACAGCTTCATTACTCTTTCCCATAGAAGAAAAACATCAAATGGTTCAAAAAGAAATAGGAATACATATCATATTCAAAGATCTATTTGGAATCACCTTTAAATTATTTATTTAATCTCCAAGAAGATGATAAAAAACATTACACATAAAACCAATGTAAAAATTTGGCCTTCTAAGGTAAAAATTTGGAACCCCCAATGGTTCTCCAAAGCTTATTTTTGCATGAAAAATGCAATGATGACAATTATAAAAATTGTTAACTATCACAAAACTGCTAATTACCTGAAAACTACTTTATGCCTACTTGGTCCTTCTAAGGACTTTATCTTTTATGAAACTAATAGCAAAATTATGTTATGATTACAAATACAATTTCTCAAAAATCTTATGAAAATAAACAGGCCCCCTTTTTTCATTGAATGACTTGTGATCCATGTGCAGGCTTGCTTATAGACGGTCCATCTTTTGTCGATGTTGTTTTAGGATGTTGGTCAATAATTTTCATTGATGAAATATATACTTGATGAGATCTCTGAATGAACACCTAGTTTCATGATGGACCCTATGATGAACCCCTATTGTCCTAATCATCTTATGTATTAAACATTTCAAGGATAGTCACAATAAAATAAATAAATAAAATCACCATCTTAGAGACATCCCTTCACAATGATCCTTACACCATCTGAAAGAGGATTGTTTCCTCTTTCCAATGAGCCTTCACACGCCCCCAAACTCTTGGTGGTTAGTGAGAACTTGATTTTTTAATTTAAATCATATATATTTATTTATTAAGCCAACCTATAGCTGACCTATTCATGTCGGCCTGTTTGAAGAGACATGTCTCTTCATTTCCACGTTGAAATTGTCTATTAAAAGGATCTCAGATCTCATTCTTTGTATCAATCAGTTCGATTATTCTTTGTATCAATCAGTGGATTGAACATCTAAAAAGTTGAACCCTGAAGAATATTGTTGATGGCATTCGAGTAAGTACATCACACATTTTCTATCAAAATAAGATTGAAGGGTTGGTGTCCTAGGGGTTGGTGTCTCTAAACACAAGGTTGGAGCCTTGAGAATAATAGGGTTGAAGCCCTAGAGGTTCGAGCCTCACTAAAGTCCAAGTTGGTGCTTGGCAACAGGTTGGAGCCTGGAAGGTTGAAGGGTTGGTGCCCTTAATCATCATTGTATTCATTTTTTGTAAAAAATTGATTGTGTGTCCTCTCTTCTTTATAATAAAAGCCTTATTATTCATTTATCTTATTTTAATTGTGAAGAATCTAATTGGTTAAATAACAATTGGAAATAAATACCGATTCACCCCCCTCTCGGTATGTCCAACATAGGAGACATCCACACTATCAAATATGAACTTGGACACTTGATAAATCTTGTATGTGCCATTTTAAAATTGGTTATTCAATTGTAAGTTGGCTTCTGAGTAAAAAGAGTTTTAATCAACCATAATAATTGAAATTCTCTGTGAAGATAATTAACAATAGTTTCCCCTTTCAGAATTGTTCTCTTTTCATGAGAAGTGCCAATCTTAATCTTAGCCTCTACCAAAAAAGTTTCATAAGTTTCCTAGGGAAGAAGATTAAGCATATTCCCCTATTGGTTCTAGCATGAGGGAAATCATGCCCTTGTTCTCTTATCAAAGTTAGTATTGAATTTTAGAACAACTTCTTTGATTTCTTTGATCTTTTTCTATGTTGTTTTTCTATACAAATTCTTCAACACCATTTTGTTTATCTCCACCACTAGTTTTGTTCAGTCTTCAACTTGCATATCTCTTAATTCCTATGATGACTTGGAATTAAGGAAATCAGTCATCTTCTTAGCTAGTTGCGCATGCTTCTGGATTTTTTGTTTGCTAGAGAAATGATGCCCTCCAAGTCTCTGATAATAGTTTTCTCCTCTACTACAATCAACATGAATTCCCAGATAGCTCTTATCGTTTGAATGATGTCATTCCAGATAATTTCCCTGCCCCATATGAGGGACATATTTCCATTTGTTTTTTCCCTCAATTCTTTAATCTCATTGCAAGTATTTTGGTATTCTTTCTGGTATTGGGATGCAGTATCCTTAGCCATGGTCAACTATCTTTCTTTCACCTTTAAAAGTTCTTTTGTATCATCTAATTTCTTTTGCATTGTCTTCATCTCTTCCTCTGAGATCTTTAATTCAGTCATAACTCCGGTCTAGTTGTACTAAAATAGTACATACATGAGTGTCTAGCTTCTGCTGCAGGCTAGAATTCAATTCTTTCAGAGAAACCACTTCATTGTTTCTCTGTTATGTATATTTTATTATTTATTAATTAGATTTAGTTATCTTAGGTTATTAACTGAAAGGGCATGATCAAAGATCATGCCTCTTCACCAAGGGACACCTTGAGGCTGTATTTAAGCCCAGGCGATCCCTCATTGTAATCATCTCATCTTTTCATCATTAATAATATATATTTACCCAGTTTTACCAGAGTTTTTATACTCCATTGGTATCAGAGCAGGTTTCAATCCTCGAGCCAAAATTGTGCATTCTGTTACAACTCCACCCTCATCATCTTTCTCCCCAGCCACCAGCTCCCCTGTCTCGTTCTATTCGTCTCACTATTCCTCTATCTTGTTCTCACCATTGCATTTTTGACACATTGTTTTCGACCGTCGCACTATTCCTTCCGCCTCCGAATCCCTGTCACGTCATTTGTTTTCCGCCCATCCGCATCCTTGTCACGTCGTCCGCTTCTCCACCCCTCTGCATCCCTATAACGTCGTCCACTTCTCCGTCGTTTTACTATTTCCTGAGCCAACCGCGTACTTATCCAAACATTGTGACCATACGGTGATTCAGTTGTTGCCCGCTCCTCACTTGACGCGTCGATCGAAGTCAATCTGGTTAATGTTCAAGGAAGAAGTTTACGTGGTAATATTTAATATTCTCTGCCGCTGTACCCATTACGTGGTAGCAGTTTCAGTGGGGGGGTGCTTGCGTTAAACGATAGGGCATTTGGAAATTTCGATACATCGTTTAAAAAAAAAACCGGACGGGTATTACAGAGCGTAAAAAATACAGCATCGACTGGGCAACGTTAATCAGAACAGTGGTCAACGTTGAAACGGCGCAACGTTTCATCTGGAACAGGTATCGGTAAAACGGCAATCATTTAAATAATCAATTCATATAAGTTATATAAAAAGATAGGAGACAGCAACGAGCACGTTTTTAAAAAACAAATATACGATTTTTTTTTTATATATAAAATATATAAATATAATTCAATTGATAATTATATATATATATATATATATATATTATAATTATATAATTTATTTATATATATATATATATATATAGATATATATTATAATTTTCATATAATAATTATATATATATATAATAATTATATAATTAAATTATATATAATATATAATTTTTAATTAAAAATTATATATATATAATAATTATATAATTTAAAAAATATATATATATATATTAATTAATTAATTAATTATTAATTAATTAATTTTAAAGAAAAAAGAGGAGAAACTGGCAGAAAGATATTCCCCACCTCATACACGCTCGATGTCTTCGTCAATGTCGATGGCGGAATTCCAGAAGAAATTGGGAGATCTTGAGAAGCAAATCAATAACAATTCCGAAGAATTCGGAAAAAGATTAGTCAATCTGGAAGGTACAGTTTCAGGGCACTCCAACGACATAAAAAAAATCCATGATACAACAAATCGCATAGAAAGACAAATGTGGCTAAATCATCACGAGACCACAGAAGTAATGAACAAGAAGAACGAAACAATGAACAGTATGAAAGAACTCTTCAACAAGCTAAATGATAAAATAGATAAGTTGGGTCAGACACAATCTCCAACATCTCCTAACAGGGAACCAAATCAACAAAACAGTACCGCAGATTCAGGGAACTCGGACGAGCATCAGGAAAAAACCGATTCCCCACATCATCAAGAAGATAGTAATGCAGATTTTCAAAAGAAGCAGCTCTGGAATGCATTCGCTAATCAATATCCCCTTCTTGTTCCACCATTAGCATATCAGCGCAAAGCCAAGATCGATCTACCCAAATTTGATGGTAATGAAAAAAATAGCGTTGCATGGCTTAACAAGGCAGAAGAATATTTTGAAATTTATGACATTACTAGTGATGATGAAAAAATTAAACATGCTTCCATGAAAATGGAAGGAGAAGCATATAATTGGTATATGTGGTGGAAAAAGACGACGCTCGCTATCAGTTGGAGGAAATTTCAAGATGCATTCTTCAAAAGGTTTCAAGGCATAAAAGAAGAAAAGTTCTTTTCAACGTTTATCAAATTACGCCAAAAAGGAGATGTGGATGAGTACACGCGAGAATGGGAGACTTTGGCAACACGAGTACCCGGATTGTCGGAATCTCGTCTAATCTAGTCTTACATCTCAGGACTTAAAGTCCACATACAAGAAGAGCTAGAACTACATGAAATCACGTCTGTAGAAGTAGCAAGGCAAAAAGCAAAAGCTGCTGAAAAGAAATTGGAAAGATTATCAAAACCAGAAAAAGTATATTCGAGACGACTGTTTCCTCAATCTACAAAAGAAGATAACATGAAATATGTTCCACCACGCCTGCGCGAAGGAGACAAATCTAACCTGGAAATACAAAGAATAAAAGAAGGCAAATGCAAACGTTGTGGCGAAAAATGGGACCCTAAGCACAGATGTGCTAATGGGAAAGAAAAAAATCTGTATAACTGTGAAGCAACTAATGATTCTGACAATGATGATTCAGACATAGAAGGGATAGAAGATACCCTAGAATTCTCCCCAGAGGTAGATGGTGACAGCACCCCGCAAGTGTCATTATCAGCCATGACAGGCATATCACAACCGCAGACACTAAAATTAAGGGGACATATAAAGAAAAACAACGTAATGGTTCTCATAGACACAGGCAGCACGCACAATTTTCTAGATTCAACCATGGCCAAAAGACTCACCCTCTTTACCTTTCCCATGCCTAATATGAAGGTAATGGTGGCCGATGGTAAGAAGATTGAACAGGTAGGAAAATGCCATAAAGTCAAATTGCAGATTAAAGACTTTAATTTAGAATCGCCATTCTATGTCGTACCACTCGGAGGAGTAGATGTGGTTTTAGGAATTCAGTGGTTACAAACCTTGGGTACTTATTCAGCCAACCATCAGAAGCAGTTTATAAGCTTTAGGTGGGAAGGGCGGAAGCACAAGCTATTTGGATTCCAAGCCCCAGAAAATCAAATCGTATCATCATCACAGATGATGAAGATGATCCGAAAGGGAGCGCCAGCCTATATAGTCGAATGTCATCATTTAGAGATGTTATCTACAAAAGTCAACCACGAAGAATCACAGGAGGTACAAGCTATAATTCAGAAACATGAGAAGGTATTTCAAGATCTACCAATGAAGATGCCTCCTCATAGGGAAATCGAACATACCATAGAAGTTAAGGCAGGATCAGACCCTGTTAACATCAAGCCTTATCGCTACCCACATCACCATAAAACGGAAATTGAGAAGATAATCCAAGACCTTTTAAAATGTTGGGTCATTTCAAAAAGTAAGAGTCCGTATGCTGCCCCAGTTATATTGGTAAGAAAAAAAGACGGATCATTTCGGCTATGCATTGACTATAGAGGATTAAATAAGATAACCATTAAAAATAAGTTTCCAATTCCCTTTATCGATGAAATGTTGGATGAACTCCATGGCGCAAAATATTTCTCTAAATTAGATTTAAGGTCAAGTTATTACCAGATCCGAATTAGATTGGAAGATATACCAAAAACTGCATTTCAAACACATGAAGGTCATTATGAATTTAAAGTAATGCCCTTTGGGTTAACAAATGCACCAGCTACGTTCCAAGCCACTATGAACGAATTATTTCGTCCATATCTCAGGAAATTTGTATTAGTATTTTTTGATGATATCTTGATTTATAGTAAAACTTGGAGGGAGCATTTGCAACACTTGGATAAGGTTCTCACGTTACTAGAAGACCATCAATTTTATGCAAAAAAATCCAAATGCACCTTTGGAAAAGAAGAAGTTGAATATCTGGGACACTTAATATCCCATGAAGGAGTAAAAGTGGATCCTTCTAAGATTAAGGCTATAAGGGAATGGAATAAACCAGTGAACATATCCAAGCTCAGAGGATTTTTAGGATTAACAGGATATTATCGAAGATTTATTAAAGATTATGCGCATCGAACTGCACCTCTTACAAATCTTTTAAAGAAAAATTCGTTTAAATGGAATGAAGAAGCAGGGAAATGTTTTGAAGATTTGAAGGAAGTAATGGCTAATGCACCAGTATTGGCAACACCTGACTTTTCTAAACCATTTTTCATTGAATGTGATGCCTTGGGATTCGGTATTGGTGCAGTATTAATGCAAGAAGGGCACCCTATTTCTTTTGAAAGCAGAAAATTAAATAAACGTGAGCGTCTCAAGTCCACATACAGTAAGGAAATGCTCGCAATTATGCATGCATTAGCCAAATGGAGACAATATCTGTTAGGAAGTAAATTTTCCATCCGAACTGATCATAACAGTCTTCAATATCTCCTTCAGCAAAAAACACTCTCTGAAGAACAACAAAAGTGGATCGAGAAGATTGCCGCTTTTGACATGGAGATATTACACAAGAAAGGAAAAGACAATGTAGTAGCGGATGCCCTGTCTAGAAAAGATGAGGAAACAACATTACTTGCAGTTTCAATTGTTGTGCCTGAATGGCTTAATGAGATTAGAAGTGAGTACGCCAAAGATCCGGACATGTTGGCTATAATCAACAATCTCCCAGGGAATTCAAAATTTGAATGGAAGAACGATATCTTATGGTACAAAGGGAGAATTTATCTAAATTCCAAATCCAAGTTTATATCAAAAATACTTAAGGAATCACATGATTCCATGTCATCGGGACATGTAGGATATTTCAAAACCTACTACAATGCGCGTCAGTCATTTTTTTGGAAGGGTATGAGTCACGATATTCAAAAATATGTTGCAGAATGTGACAAGTGTCAAAGAAATAAAACTGAAAACATTATGACACCTGGCTTACTTCACCCCTTAAATATTCCGGCCCAGAAGTGGGAAGAAATATCGATGGATTTTATTGAAGGATTACCTGTATCAGATGGTAAGGATAAGATCTTCGTTGTAGTAGATAGACTCACTAAGTATGCTCACTTCATCGCTATTAAAAAAACAGACTCTGCAAAGAAAATTGCAAAGATATTCTGCAAATATATTTATAAACTACACGGCTTTCCGAAGGTTATTGTTAGTGACAGGGATGCCAAATTTAAGGGAAACTTTTGGAAGGAATTGTTCAACCATGTTGGAACCTATCTCAATATGAGCTCAGCTTATCACCCTCAAACAAATGGGCAAACAGAGGTTGTTAATAAATGTTTGGAAGCCTACCTACGGTGTTATGCTACGGAGAAACAAAACAAGTGGGTCCAATGGTTACATCTTGCTGAATGGTGGTATAATTCTACTTACCATACATCGACAAAAATGACTCCGTTCCAGGCTCTATATGGATATGAGCCTCCGAAGTGGAAAGATTTTGCTTCAATTCACACTAATTTGCCAGCAGTAAAAAATCAACTAGAAGAACACCAAAAGGTCGTCCAAATTCTAAAAGATAATTTGAGTGTTGCACAGAATCGTATGAAGCAACAAGCTGACCGTAATCGCACTGAGAGATCATTTGAAGTTGGAGACTGGGTGTTTGTCAAGCTTCAACCATACAAGCAGTTGTCCCTTAAACAAAAAGGAAAAAATAAATTAGCTCCAAAGTTTTATGGTCCGTATCAAATTATTAAAAAGATCAGCCAAGTCGCTTATGGGTTGAGCCTTCCCGATACCAGTCGTGTTCACAATGTTTTCCATGTGTCCTGCTTAAAAAAGGCATTGGGTAACCATCAGTTGCCCCAAACAACACTTCCCATTTTGGATGATGAAGGCAAGCTCGTTCTAGAGCCCGATGGGATCCTATCTACTCGTGATAAGAAGCTGCGCTCTCGTATTATTACCGAATATTTAATCAAGTGGAAGGACTTGCCCATTGAAGAAGCATCTTGGGAGTCTGAAGCGTTTCGCCAGCAACACCCATCATTACGTATTCTTTGAGGACAAAGCATCTTAAGAAGGGGGCAATGTTATGTATATTTTATTATTTATTAATTAGATTTAGTTATCTTAGGTTATTAACTGAAAGGGCATGATCAAAGATCATGCCTCTTCACCAAGGGACACCTTGAGGCTGTATTTAAGCCCAGGCGATCCCTCATTGTAATCATCTCATCTTTTCATCATTAATAATATATATTTACCCAGTTTTACCAGAGTTTTTATACTCCATTCTCTATAGTAGTTCATTAGTCAAAATTTCCTCTTCTTTCTCGACTTGGGATACCTCTAGAGCCATGACATGTTCTACATAAGGAAATTTCAACTTCTTCCTTGGCACTTGAATTTCAGTTTCTGCCCCTTGCAAAAAAATTTGTATAGTAGATTTGTCTTCAGGATTGACACCAATTTTAACAATCAACTTCTTTAATTCTTCATTTTGAGTGAATAAAGCTCTGTAATTTTATTTCTCCAACCTCGGACGATTTATAAATTTTCTCAATAAGGCTTTTGTGTTAGGTCCCTATATTACTAGTATAGTCCCTTATTGTTGTTAGTGTAACCCCCTTTATTGTTATTATTGTACCCTTGTAACCCCCATTTTGTTATTATTGTGCCCTTAAATTATTATTGTTAGGTCGGCTAGGATTACATTGTGGCCCACTAGGATTACATGATGGCCCCATGGACTCCTATATATAGAAAGGAGGTTTTGTAAATTGTATCATCAAATAATTGTTCATTTATTTAATGTATTGGAGGTTGCCCCCTCGAAGTGGCTTATTTCTAAGGCGTTGATATCTCTTTTCTTCTATTTTTGGAGCTGGTTACACAACATTTGGTATCAGAGCTTTGGATTCTAGGGTTTCGCTGCTCCAAACAGGTCATCGTGGAATTTTCGCTATAAATTTTTTTCTACGATGTTTCAGAAGCTGAAATTTTTAGGATGCGAAGCCAAAATCCTGAGGAAGATTGTCTAAACATTTCAGAGCTTGGTTCACAATATTTTCGGAGATATGATCTGTGGAAGTTAGGTCTTTTTTTCAAGCTCCTAAACAGGTCACCGTGGAATTTTCGCTATAACTGTTTTTCTACGAAGGTTAAGAATCTGAAATTCGTATGGTGCGAAGCTGAAATCCTGAGGAAAGTTGTCAAAAAATTTCAGATCTTGGTTCGCAATATTTTTGGAGATATGATCTGTGGAAGGTAGTGCTTTTTCAGGCTTCTGAATTTCATATCAAAGAGGTGATCGTGGGAAAAGTTCAATAACTCTCTCTCTGGGCATCGGATTGGAGTGCCGTAAAAATTGGTCGCAATTACACAGACAGTAGTTTCTTGGCTATCAATTTCAGAGACAAAGGACAAAACAGTGGCACGTAGCAGGTCGTACAAGTTCGCTCTACTGAACCAGTCCATAATTAGGTCATTGTGGGAGATTGGACACAAATTTGTCTTGGAGAATCCAAATCAGGTCAGACCTGTGGCATTCAAAAGAGAATTCATAGGGATTCTTCAGTGCTGAATTTCAGATATAGAAGAGCCACAATCACAGAGATAATACAATTTCAATATCGAGCTCCTCAAAAGCAAGTAAAAGGTGTGTATTTTTTTTCCGAATTGCATAAGTCTTGTTTGAAGAATCAAGTTGAATTGATTACAAGGGCATATTGTAGAATAGATATCAGTATTGGATTATAAAATGGCTCCAAAAAAGAATTCAACACCCATTAAGCCTTTGGAAAGCTCTACTATGACTCATGAAGACGAAGAATTGCAACATGAGCTATCAAAATTACAAGAGCAAGTGCAACAAATTTAACTCTCGCAAAGAGCAACAAAAAATGAAATGGAAGTTTTGAAGAAAGGCATGGAAGCTAAGATGGATGGCGTGCAAGCTAAGATTGAGGTTGGCATGGAATCTAAGATGGATGACATGGAAGCTAAAATCGATGAGAAAATGGAAAACATGAAGAATTTTCTAAAAACAGACATGGAAGGTTTGACAAAGTTGATACAAGAAAGGTTTCCTAATGGTGAAAAGATAGTAGAAGAACCTCATGATGAGAACAAAATAAATGTTAATTGTGATTTCATAAAATCTAATGTTGGCGGGAAGAACCACCATATTCCAAAGATGGATATTTGGAAGTTTGATGGAAAGGATCCTGTAACATGGATACTACAGATGGAGCAATATTTTGATCTCCATAACATGCAAAACACACAAAAGGTATGCATTGCAACTTTACATTTAGAACAAAATACCTTTGTATGGTATCGATGGCTTTGCTCCCGTAAAAAAATTATCACTTGGTCAATTTTTACGGAGGAAATGATAGCACATTATGAGGATACAAAGAGCAACACCTTCTTTAGCCAATTGATAAATCTCAAACAAAAGGGTTTAGTGGGGCAGCACATCGAGGACTTCCAAAAATTGAATATAAGGGTAACTGATATTCCAGAGGAACACAGGATTGATCTCTTCATAGGCACTTTAAAGGATAACATCCAACATGAATTTCGCGTTCTGGAACCTGATTCATTGGAGAAGGCATTCAGGTTGGCAAGAAAAGTTGAATGTAAAATTATGGCGACAAGGAAGCCTACCACTCAATTCTATAAAGAAGGAAGTGTTGCTACGCCCAGATTTCCACAACCTACAAGGTTGACACCACAACAATTGGAAGAAAAAAGAGCAAAAGGGCTTTGCTACAGTTGTGATAGCAAATACACTAAAGGTCATAAGTGTGTCGAGAAGAAATTATTTTACATAGATTGTGAAGAGGAAGAAGAAAATGAACAAGAAGAGGATATACACCAGGAACCAGCCCTAGAAGAGGAAGAAATGAATCCGACCATATCGTGTAATGCGCTGGCAGGAATTACCACTCCTCAAACTCTCAAGATACAAGGACAAATCAAGAAGAAAAAGGTAATAGAGTTGATTGATTCAGGTAGCACCCATAATTTTATTCATTGTAAAGTAGCCAAGGAATTGAATTGTTTCCTATACCCAGCACCAGAAAGTCAAGTGATGGTTGCAAATGGAGGAACTATAAATTGCTCTGGAAAATGCCATAATATCAAGCTAACCATGGGGGAATATGTATTGACTAGTCCAATGCTTTCCATTCCTATGGGAGGTGCTAATGTTGTACTAGGAGTACAATGGTTACAATCTTTGGGGACGGTAGCTTTTAATTTTCAAGAACTCTTCTTGAAATTTTTTTCAGAAGGAAAGGAAGTCGAATTACGGGGTATTGCGGGGAAGCCAGGAAGGATAATAAGCTCTAATGTCATGACAAAGCTTCTAAAGAAAGAACAACGAGGCGTAATTGCAAAATTATGCTCACTAGAAGTTCCAACATCAAAATCATCTATTTCTGCAGATCTCCAACAAGTCTTGGACAATCATTCCAAGGTGTTTGAAACTCCAAAAGGACTCCCACCTATTCGTGATCATGATCATGCTATTCATTTGATTCCAGGAAGTGTTCCTCCAAACATCAAGCCTTATAGATATCCTTACTTCCAAAAGAGCGAAATTGAACGTATGATTGCAGAAATGTTAGAGGTGGCTATAATTCAACCTAGTCAAAGTTCTTTCTCTGCTCCTGTGGTATTGGTACACAAGAAGGATGGATCATGGCGAATGTGTCCAGATTATAGGGAGCTCAATAAGCTCACCATTAAAGACAAATTTCCCATTCGTGTGATTGATGAATTATTGGATGAATTACATGGAGCAATTTATTTTACCAAGTTGGATCTTCGTTCAGGATATCATCAAATTAGAATGAAGACTGAAGATATTCCAAAAACAAGATTTCGAACTCATGAGGGTCATTATGAATTTTTGGTCATGCCTTTTGGCCTTACCAATGCACCTTCTACATTTCAAGGGTTGATGAATTCCATTTTCAAACCCTTCCTTAGAAAATTTGTGCTAGTATTTTTTGATGATACACTAATCTACAACAGGTCTTGGAAGGATCATGTTGAACATGTTGACAGGGTGCTCAAACTATTGCAGGAGAAACAATTATATGAAAAAACATCCAAATGTTTTTTTGGAGTACAAGAGGTGGAATATCTGGGTCATATTGTATCTCACGAGGGTGTTAAAGTAGACCCTAACAAAATTAAAGCCATTAAGGAATGGAAAGTCCCCACAACCATAAAGCAGTTGCGAGGATTTCTCGGGTTAACAGGGTATTATCGCAAGTTTGTTAAGAATTATGGGAGAATAGCAGCACCTCTAACAACATTATTGAAGAAAGAAGCATTTTCATGGACTCCTGAAGCAACTAAGGCCTTTGAACATCTTAAAGAGGCAATGTGCCTAGCACCGGTCTTAGCTACGCCAGACTTCACAAAAACCTTTATCGTGGAATGTGATGCCTCAGGAAATGGAATTGGTGCAGTTTTAATGCAGGAAGGAAGACCCATTGCTTTTGAAAGTCGTCCAATCAAAGGAAAGTATTTGCATAAACCTATTTATGAGAAGGAAATGTTAGCAATACTGCATGCACTAAAGAAATGGCGAACTTACCTAATGGGAAGACACTTCAAGGTAAAAACTGATCATGATAGTCTTAAACACTTTTTGGAACAAAGACTATCTTCAGAAGAGCAGCAAAAATGGGTCACAAAGATGTTGGGTTATGACTTGGAAATAATCTACAAAAAAGGAAAGCTTAATGTTGTTGCAGATGCACTCTCAAGAAAGAATGAAGAGGTGGAAGCATTGCTTTGTGCCATTTCTATTATCCAACCAGATTGGATAACCGAAGCAAGAGATGAATGGAAGAAGGACAAAGAAGTATGGACACTCATTCAAAAGTTGCAGCAAGATCCTAGTACATCCGATACATTTAGTTGGAAAAATGATTCCTTATGGTACAAAGATCGCTTATATCTTTGTAAGAATTCCCAACTAAAACAAAAGATTCTTCTGGAATTGCACACTTCTCCTTTAGGAGGACACTCAGGATTTTTAAAAATTTACCACAGGGTGAAGAAAGAATTTTTTTGGGATGGCCTTAAATCTGATATTCGAAAGTTTGTGGCGGAATGTTTGGTTTGCCAGCAGAATAAAGTGGTAACAATTAAGACCCCAGGACTTCTACAACCTTTATCCATTCCAAGTCAACGTTGGGAGGAGATTTCAATGGATTTTATCACAGGTTTACCTAAGTCCGAAGGAAAGTGTGTCATCATGGTGGTAGTTGATAGACTTACCAAGTATGCACACTTTTGTGCATTATCTCATCCATTTAAAGCAAGTACAGTTGCTACTACATTTATGGACAGAATTCAAAAGCTACATGGAAGCCCATGGGTCATTGTGAGCGACAGAGATCCCATTTTTACTGGAAATTTTTGGACGGAGTTATTTTCTTGCTTGGGTACTCAATTAGCTCATAGCTCATCTTGTCATCCTAAATATGATGGTCAAACTGAGATAGTAAATAAATGTTTGGAAGGATATCTTCGTTGTTTTGTATCTGATAAACAAACACAATGGGTCAAGTGGTTACCTCTCGCTGAATGGTGGTATAACACTTCCTTCCATACCGCAGAAAAAATGACCCCATTTATGGCACTTTATGGATATCATCCACCATCGATCACATCATCTTTAAGGGAAAATTCGAAGGTTCAAGCAGTGGAAGATCACATCGAGCATCAGCAAGAAGTTCTCCAACTCTTAAAGGATAACCCGAATTTGGCACAAAATCGAATGAAACAACAGGCAGATCAACATCGCAGCGAGAGAAGTTTTGATGTAGGAGATTGGGTATTTTTACGGTTACAACCATACAAACAAATGTCCCTCAAGCAAGCTAAGAAGGATAATAAATTATCGCCAAAGTACTATGGTCCTTACAAGGTGTTGCAAAATATTGGTACTATGGCATACAAATTGGAGCTTCTCGCTTCTTCGTGAGTGTATCCAGTTTTCCATGTTTCATGCTTAAAGAAGGTTATAGGTGAAAATATTCCAGTTCAAACAATATTGCCAGAACTTGATGAGGAAGGAAAAGTCATATTGGAACCTGAAGCGGTCACGGAAACAAGAACTCGACAACTACGGAATCGATCAATTTCAGAGTATCTCATCAAGTGGAAGAACTTACCCACTGAAGATTCTACATGGGAGGATGAGAATTTTATACAGAAGCACCCGTAGCTACTCAAGTGTTGAGGACAACACTTTTTTTGAAGGAGAGGGGCATGTTAGGTCCCTATATCACTAGTATAGCCCCTTATTATTGTTAGTGTAAACCCCTTATTGTTATTATTGTACCCTTGTAACCCCCATTTGTTATTATTGTGCCCTTAAATTATTATTGTTAGGTCGGCTAGGATTACATTGTGGCCCACTAGGATTACATGATGGCCCCATGGACTCCTATATATAGAAAGGAGGTTTTTTAAATTGTATCATCAAATAATTGTTCATTTATTTAATGTATTGGAGGTTGCCCCCTCGAAGTGGCTTATTTCTAAGGCGTTGATATCTCTTTTCTTCTATTTTTGGAGTTGGTTACACAACATTCTGCCTTACTTGTAGCTAGGGATTTTTTACTTAGATCACTGTAAATCAATTCTCCAATTTTCCTGTGCAAATTGATTTTGTCAGGCAATGGAATTTCCCTTACATCCAAAGTTAAATTAACAGTCTTAAAACCTGTTGATGATGAAACAGTTAGAGCAAAAGGATGAGAAAGATAATTTAAGTTGATTTATTTCCAAATCGATGGAAGACGGTAATCTAGTGTGATACTCTGAAATGGATTGTGCTTCAAGCTGATACAAAACACTTCCCTTATTTTTTTTGTTTCTTTCTTCAATTTGACTATACATTTCCTTTAGGATAGGGACAAAGCTTTGAGAATTCTCTTCAGGCATAGGGGAAGAGGGTGTACAAGTCACTTCTCCCAATTGCATTTGAAACCAATTGCAACTTAGGAGCTTCTAGCCAAAGGTTCAAGCTCCTTTTATTTTTCACACAAATTTGGCCTTTTATAAATTTGATTAGTCTCACCATCCAAATCAATTATTTCTTCACTGCTTCTCTTCAATCCCTTTTTGTAGGATGTGGAGTTTCAATCTCCATTCCCTTTTGTGCTCATGACTTACCACCATTAGCCAAATTTTCAATATCTGATTTGGGTTCATGTGTGTAAGGAGCATAAGAATTCTTGACTCTCCTTTTGGAAATGATGTGATGAGGATCATAAGACCATTTCTCACCTTGTTGCAACTGCACGTCTTTATTGATTTTCTCAAATTTTTCCATGGCCTGTTTTTTATTAACAATGAAAGGCCCAACATTCTTTGGAAATTTGAATAAATGCCCCTTCTTTGTTGGTACAGAATGAACTGGGTCAGCATTCAAGATTTTCCTAATAAATTCCATAGCAAACAAACTCATGGGTACGAATGTAGGAAGCCTATAAGGGGAAACCTCTGCTCCATACATCTTGATCTGAGCATAACCTTCAAATTGAAACCAATCACCTACTTTGACATATTTTCCAAGTTGCAGAAGGGATTGGGATTTTGGAAAAATGCATGGTGGAACAGAGCTATTTATAATGGAATAAACAACTGACATAAAAGATGTAGTGAAATATATAAATCCTTCATAATTGGAATGACTCCTCAAGGTGTCTGTCAAGTCCACTATTAATTGCTTTCTTTTGTGTACATCCATTATATTTAGACCCAAATGCCTAAAACTCTCAACATGAACATACAGGAATGAGTAAGTTACTAATGATGGGAATTTGAAGCATCCAAAAATATTTAGTTTTGACAACTGAAAATTTATTAATCTCTCCCAAAAGGTTGGTATATCAAGAAGATTTTCAGGTTGTAAAATTAAATTGAACATCCCCAAAACAACTCGGTCGATGACAGTAGTATCTTCCCTTCCCAAAATCCTAGCAATTAATTGTAAAACCGGTCTGACGTCTTCAACAAAGGTTTCTAGAGGAAATTAAATTAGCTCTAGAGGTAAATTTTTCCCTATTGGCATTAGAAAGAAGGTCATTTGGGCATAATCTTTCCCAGACAAATTATAAAAGACTGCTAGCAGGGTTTCCTCTGAAAATGAAGTGCAATGCTTCGAGGATGGAAATTCTAGAGATTGTTGAATTAGAAGAGCATATATCTCGAAGATATTTTCACCTAAAGCATTCATTACAAAACACTTTTGGGGATATAAAGCAGAAATCAACCAATAAATGAATTCAAGGAAAACACAAGTCTAGGGAATTATGGTAGCAAAAAGGCATAACCTTATTACTGCAGAATACACAGGGGACTCTTTTTTATTGGCTAGGATATTTTGATGAAGTTCCATTAAGTTTAGTGAGCAAATGGGATCAAAAACATCCCTCTATGTCAATGACAGGAATGTGGATCGTAGAACCTGACAGGGTGATTTTCTTCAACAGTTTAAAGATTTAATGGACGAATGAGGTGTATAAATACCTAGATAGTGATAGTTGACATTGGAAATTTGAATTCAAACAAGATAACAGATCTAGACGTGCTTACGAATGTTGGAGAATGAAGATAACAATATGAATTATGACGATAAAAAACAGACTTTGTGAATAAAACAAGAAAAATGCGACGGAAAACGGGATTTAATGTTGCAGAGATGTGTACGGAGTGGCATGGCAGAGGTGACATGGTAATGTGACAGCGGCGATGTGGTGGTGTGATAGGGTGATATGGCAGTTAAGTGTCAACTATGAAACTCAACTGCGCTCGCTTGTCGCAGCCCGACGGGAGAACCCACAGTAACATGTGAGGCCTACTAATGGTGATCTCGCAGTTGATCGTAAGTGTTGATTGTTGGTCAACCATATGGTGTTGACTCATTTACAGAGGCACCCACATCCATAAACATCGTGTCATTCATGATGTCGGATTTTCACCATCAGGAGGGTCCGACATCTCGAATAAACCCGCTCAACAAATATGTCTGATCTTTAACCTTCAATTCATTAGACTATGCCATGGCCCCACCAATCACATTGTTTCGATGTTGCATTATCTCAATTTCAATGCTAACCCACCATTTATTTATTCAAAATCCTAACATTATGATAAGTATGCTTTTTTATTTATTTATTTTAATTTTGGAATATATCAATTTCCTTCTTCTTTTTCACGATTAAAACATAGTGAAAAATGAGCTACAAAAGAGATTATGTCATAGCAGGTCGTATTCTCTGTTTGTTGGACGTGAAGTTTGATTTCATTGTTCTCAGTACATGTGCACCTAATGTACTGCTTCATGTGGCTTGTTGGATGTCATTTTGGGTGTAGAAAAGCAGTATTGCTCTTATTGGACGAAGTTGAGACATATACTATCTATGTAGAGGATGTATGGACTATAAAGGGCCATGAGTTACTGGTAGTTTGACTGATATATGACTAGAGGGCAACCATTTTTCATTTTTCTCCCTGTTGGAGGTGTGGACTATATATACATATATTCAAGTGGCATATTGGTATATGTATTTTCTCTATTGAAGAGTGTTTCCCTTTGGCTATTATCTAACACCATGTTCCTTCTTTCTTATCTATCCATGTATTTATTTTTCCAATGATAAGGATTGTTCTATGGGTATCATTATCAAATATCAATCATGTGTAAAATATTTGGGTTTGACATAAGTGATATAGATTTCTGTGAGATCTGTGGGCACGTGATGAAGCTTTAAATATATCAATTTGAACCCTTTGAAGATTTATTTTTTATACATTTTTCATTGTGTCCATTTACTTAAGTTTAAATTACGAAAAAACACCTACAACAGTGTACAATTATATTATTTGACAAAATACATCACTAAGAACTCGAAATAAAATAAAATAAAAAAGGCCCAAGAATCTCAAGGAGGGATCTTACACTTGCTTGTTGATGTCAACGCAAACAGGGTCCCTTGGAGGACATTGATGAGCATTGAGTAAGTATTATATTTAAGTCTCATGGATTTATTTGTTAAATATATTAAGTGGAAATGTGTTTATCTCGTGGGTGAGGGTGCATTCTTTTTGTACTATTATGGATTAGATCATTTGTTTTAAACCCTAGAAGATTTCTAATGGAGAATATTCCCTCGAGTTTGTCTTGAAAGCTTGTAAAAGTACTAAAAAGATCTTCTAGGGTTAGTAGCAGACACCTTAGTCATCATCATAGATCTCCTTACATTTCTTCTTAGATTCCTTAGTTTGATTCCATATGCACCCACATTACCACCACCCTCTCCCCCATCCTCGAAAATAAATAAATAACTATATATATAAATAACTTAGTTTTCAACCATAGTTAGACTAGATCTTGAGGGTTATTAAGCATTTGTTTGGTTTAAAATTGATCTCATCATCATCTATTACAATGATAATCTATTTTATAGCCGTTTTAGGGTTTGAAATCTTGCATTTTAAAATTGTTATATGCTATTTAATTTTCAAAAAATATTAGGTGCCTAAATCCTAGTTTAACTTATATTTTCATCCCTAGTTTTCTTTGATCATTTATTTGTCATAGGGTTGATTTGTTTGTTGTTTTCATAACTTGATTCATTGCTGAAATATATTATTTTTTACACAAATTTTACAATAGCCATAAATTTTTCTTCTTTTATAGTGTTTGAGGTACCCTCTTTTATCTATTAATGCAGACTACATCCACTTTTCTTGGTGCATGATGGCCAAATCATGATTTCCCTTTAACCCCGTGGAACGTTTCATTCTCATTGTGGTATTAAATAAAGACCATGGTTTGGGGGTTAACGTTTAAAAAGGAACCATTGGCACTTTCTTACCCCAATCATATATTCATGTACAATCCTCAATTCATTATGCCCTAAGCTCTAGTCGCTTAGTCCAATGTCGGATTCATTAAGGCCTACTTTGTTGACTTCTCCCTTTAGAAACCAAAATAATCAACACCAAATTTATTATCACTTGACATAACCTCAGATTATACTAGCTCTGGCACTTGCCTCATTTCCATTGCATGTGATCGAGGGTGATTACCAAGAGTGCTAGCAAAAGGGCTAGTCACTGGAAAACTTTGTTACAGTATAATTTAGTCGATAGTGAATGTTTGCAATCTAATAGACTAATTCAGAACTTCATGACATTTGTTATCACCAAAATCGTACCTAATTGGATGCTAATCAGACAACTTCAGTGTAACTATTTCAAACCAATCTTGTGACTGAGGCTTAGCCTCCTCAGTCTGAGAGGGCTCTCTCAATGGTTAATGATATTGAATAAAGATGTAGATAGATGGCTAACTCTAGGTTTTATGTATTGGTTTTATATGTTTGTAGGTTGAAAAGATCAAAGCTTACTACCATTGTGCTATGGAGTCAGTGAATAGGGCTCTCAATAGCAAAAGATTTCCTTGTAGAAGCTTAGGCTTGTATATACTTCAATGAAAGAGTAGCGCATTCAGGAAAATCCCAATAACTTGAGTTTCAGAAGAAATCAGAGCATGTGATACATGTGTTCTGAATTATGAGACATCAAGGTATTGAAAAGGAAATATTAAAAGAAAATCACCATAACTCAATACTTAAAGGAAGTCATAGCATGAATAACCATGAATTCTGAGTAATAAGCATTAAGATATTGAAGAAAACCTTTCAAAGATAGGACCTAAAACTCATTTGACCATAGTTTAATACTTAAGGAAGTCAGAGCATGAACATCCATGAATTCTGAGTAATAAGCATTAAAACTGTGGAAGTAAAACATTTCAAAGATAGGACATAAAACTCATTGAAATACACTAAGAATCTCAGGTCTGTCAGGATGAAAACCTCTCTGCATTACTAATCACAGTCCATTACATAAAGCGCAATTTTTCTAAAAAGTCTCCAACCCCTCACTAATTCGACTTCTTGGTCTTAAATAGACCTTTACAACATGAGATGAACTCATCTTCTGCTAGATACTTCGAATTCCTAACTCTTGACACCTTGCATAACCATATTACATGGGATTTATTACAAAAAGACAGCTAATCTACTAAATAGTCCTAATACAAATAGGATTCAAACTCTTAATTTCCTATCTATAACCACCTTATCTTAATTAAGTTACATCCTTTGCCAAGTGTACTAACACATGGTTGAATCCAGAGGATAGACTTCAACTTTTCATGACCATGGTGTTGACCTCCATCAAAATAGGAACAGTCTCTTGTTTTCTAGGCATAGGGTTCCTTGCACTTCTTGAAACAAGCTGACCACCATGAACTCATTATTTCGAGTTCTTTTTCTATTGGAAACTGAAATAACACTTGCAAGAATCCTCCCTAAGCTCCAGGTGTCCAAAAACCATCATTAAATTGTTCAAATGAGTTGAAATAGACTACGCTACGAAAACAACACAGTTTCGTAGTGCCTTTCGTAGCGTTGTTTTTAACCCTTGTTTCTTCAAAATTTTGATTTCTTTCCTCAAGTATTGTCTTCATTATATTTTAATACATCTTCCTTAGCAATTTCAGATCATAATTCAAACTTTTTTCCTTCAAAATTTGATGAGAAAGAGTAAAAAAAGCTGCTACAGCAGTTTCGTAGCGCTTTTCACTCTTTTTACACTATTTGCGCTACGAAACTAGCAGTTTTGTCCAAAATTTTCTAGAGTGGAGAATGCAAATGTGCCAAAAACTCAAAATCAACATGATTCCATCATTTTAAAAACATATCAAGTGAAAAACACAATCATTCCAGCCTTTATGACTTCTTAACTTCTTATAGATTTCTCCTGTTTTTTCCTTGAAAAATAGGTCTTGAGACAGAGCCTATATCTCCTAATCCATGATGTAGTTTGAGAAACTGAAGGATTTTTTTGTAGGCCATTATGTATTTAATAAACACCTCTCTTGGTTTTTTGAAATACATCTCCTGTTGTCCAGAAACTTCCTTTGAAAAACATGTGTAAAATAGGAAAACTATGTTTTCTGAAAATAGGGCTTCAAAGAAAGCCTTGTATCTCCCAACTTATAACACTTGTGAGAAAAGTGAGAGAGGTTATTGTAGCTGGGTCTGTGATGAAGACAAACCTCTTTCCAAATTCCAAAAGACGTTTTCATTTGGCCAGAAACTGAACTTGAAGTTGACTGCTAAACAATCATGTACAAGACAATTTTGTAACAGTTGTTTCGTAGCACATTTTAATTTATCAATTTCTCCCACATCCTCATGAATTTGAAGAAATTGAGAGAGGTTTCTGTATTTAGTTATGTTAGGAAGAAAAACCTCTTTCAGTTTTCCTAAATTTGTTTTCAATTGCTCAAAAACCTCCTTGGAAGTTGACTGCTCAAAACTAGAAAACAAAGTTTTTGCTTCATAACTTTCAGCAGTTTCGTAGCGCAAATCAACTTTTTTGAACTAGTGGCGATACGAAAACAAGGTTTCTTGGCTAATTGACTAGTTTTGACATGAGGCTTTAGGAAATGACTCACAAATGGAAATTATGGATATTTGACAATGAATGGACCTTAAAAAAGACTTTATTTGAACTTCTGGATGGGCTTTGAACTTATGACAATCTAACCTACCCTTGATCAAAACCTAAATTGACTTCTAAACATAATTTGAACCATGACCAAAAAAAAACATGACACAATGATGTTTTGAAAATTTTTGGGTGATAACAACATTGACGCCTTCTTTTCTATTCTTTGGAAACTAGTAGATCCCAATTTTGGTATCAAGCTCTTAGAGATTTGTAATCACACCACTACATAGACCGAAGGTCGATAGGTCGATAAACTTATTTTTTATTGTCGATGAATTTCACATTGTTGTTGTTGACAGGACCACCTCATCACTCATCGGCACTCGCAACCATCGTTATTTCCATAATTGGTCGATGGTAGTGATGGATGAAAGTGGTCGTAAAGAATTTCTATCTACAAGTTTGTCAATTGATGGGGCTGCCTGTCACTTATCACCACTCTTAAACCTTTGGTACTTTTTCACTTGGGTGGTGGCAGTAGAAGGAGCTATAATAGACATGAGATTTTTTGTTTTTCAACTTGTTAGTTGACAGAAGCACCCAAGGCTTATCGGATTAGGCTGGAAAAGGTGTTTCGCTAACTCTTGCGATCCTCTGATGGTTGATGGTTAATAGACATTAATACTTGACGAACAATTCTTTATTCTCATTGATCAATGGATCCTCAATGAAACTCAAATTTTATATCGCCATCCACATTATATAGTTTTAGGCTCCAATAAAGGCCAAACTCCAATTTCTCTACTGACCAAGACTCACAATGAGAGCTTGTTATAACCTTAATGACATATAACAAAACTTGTATTTCAAGTCAATACCGAACCCGAAATACTCTTGCAATAGTTGATCTCACTACCAATTTGGCTCAGAGACACATCTAATTTAGATTCATTTACACGGTGTTCACAATTTCTAATTCATAACGATATCAATTATTTGTTACAGTGATACCTTAACACCAGTAATCAAGTAATGCATTAACATATAGACTAGAAACACATAATGGAGGATATTTATACAATATTCAATTGCACAATGCCTATACAATTCTGACATAATTACACAAATAATTGGCCTTCTCTTCTCTCTCAAACCTCTCTACATAATTTAGCCTGTCAAGTCTTTCCTCTATTCCTCCCTCATTTTTATTTTATTTACAAAGATCAACTTTATACAACATTGATGAATTGTTGAGATCCATAATCATCCATACATAGAAAATGTCGAATCTAATCCTAAAACCTCTATCTCCTCAACAAAACTCCTTAAATGATGTATTACATGTTGATGAATAAATACTCCCTCATTTCTTCAATAAATATCTATTTCAACTAGAAAATTAAATCGCAATCTTTAATTACATTAAATTAACCTAAATTAAATTAAGGGAACCCACCCCCTTTAGTAAATGTGGTAAGACCTTATAGGTCTTAAAGACTTAAATAAATGCTCCTACGTCACCTATATTGACTTGTTAAATATCATAAATTGTCTCAGAATTTTTTGCACTCAAATGTAGATATTGCTTTGTATTACCCACTGTATTCTCACCTTAAACATCATAGGTTAGTGGTGGTCTTGTGAATATCTATTATTGTTGATCAGCGGTTGTCATTGATGTCAACCCAAGCAGCACCAGGGGCTAACCCAAAATTGAATGGGAATTTTGACCTACCAAATTAATATATTCTGGGTCAATAATGTTTTCGATGGTTTCTACTTGTCGAGATGTTTCCGTTGATATATGGCACGCCATGTAATTCTTCACGGTTTGAGAGATATTCATGTTTGAAGTTTCTACCCCAGTTAGTGAGTTAAAACCCATGGGGTTGGAGCATGGGTCATTTAAAAGTCATAATTAATATTTTTTATGCTCCTAAAATCCCTCCCACGTTCACTTGTTGAAGCCCCTCTCAACTTAAGCATTCATATATATTGTGATCTTCATTTCCTCCTTAGGCAAGTGATTCGGCCATCTGAAACAGGTCATCGTGGCATTTTCGCTCTAACTTTTTTTCTACGAAGGCTCAGAAGCTGAAATTTTTATGAGGCGAAGCCAAAATCTTGAGGAAGCTGCAGTAAAAATTTCAAATCAAGTTGCGCAACATTTTTGGAGATATGATCTGTGGAAGTAAGGGTTTTTGTAGGCTCCTGAAAATCATCTCAAAGAAGTGACCTTGGTAAAATCGTCATAACTCTCTCTCTGAGTATCGGATTAGAATGCCGTAAAAAGTGACAGATAGTGCACAGCCTGTGATTTTCTCTTTATCAATTTCAGAAAAAAATGAAGAAACAGTGACACGTGGCACGCCGTACAAGTACGCTTTTCTGAAACAGTCCATAATTAGGGCATTGTGAGAGATTGGGTATAACTCTCTCTTCAAGAATCCAAATTGGGTCAGACCTGTGGCATTGGAAAGATGACTCAAAGGACTACTACAAGACCAAAAATCAGATATTGAGGATCTGAAATGACATAGATACACCAGATTCAATATCGAGCTCCTAGAAGGCAATAAAAAGCTAGATCATGTGTTGTCAAGGGTTGCAAAGGACCAGACTTTCTACGGTAGAAAAGCAAAGCAAGGTGCAGCAGAGGGTAGCATGAAAAGAGCAGCATCCAAGGTGCATAACAGCAGCAAGAATTTCATCATATGAAGTCTTCAGGTGGGCAGCACTGCATACAATCATTGTAAAGGTATCATTGTACCTAGTCATTGTAAATACATTATTGTACAAATTGTACTAGTATCTATCTGCCAAGGGTTGAAGAGGTAGCATTGGGAGGTCTAGGATCATCATTAGGTGTTTGTGTCAAAGTTGGGGTTACGGTCTAGTATATCTTCTTCTTCTACATCATTCTATATCATTGTAAAAGTGGACCATTTTCCCTGGTACGGGAGTCCATTCTTCTTTTATTCTTCTATAGGGTGGTAGGGTGGTGCTAGGGTGAGTTGTAGCTCATTGGGTGTTGGGGCATCCGTTCAGTTAACTACTGAAGAATCTCGGGCATTGGAGAGTCCATCCAGTGGGAGCTGGAGAAGAATGCTTTTCTAGATTCTAGGAAGTTGGAGCTTTACTTTCAATTGGAGTTGAAACGAATTATTAGAAAAGCATTAGGTGGTTTTTGTCCCGGAGTGGGTTTCCACCTTAAAAATTGTGTGCATTTGTGTTCCTCTTGTTTGCTACTATCATTGTACAAACACTGATAATAATTGAAGATTAACTAATGCTCAATTGAAAGGAATATTGATTCACCCCCCTCCCCTCCTCTCCTCAATATTTCCAACAATTATGGGATGTCTTACTTGGTTACCTCTTGCTTAAGGACTCCTTGAAGTTAATAGGCAAGCCTCTCATCTATTGGATCTGTCCTTCACTAAAGAAAGGAAAGCGATTACCCTTTTTTTTTTTTTCAAGAAGAATAAAACTACTATTTTTATATTAGATATAATAGCATTTACATGATATCATAATGAGGATATACCATACACTATCCTGGATTAAACCAGCAAAAAAAACAAGATCTCCGCCATTTAACCATATGACATAGTATGATAATAATTTGTTAACAGTATTACAAAATGAAAATGAACGGCATGTGCCCTGAGACCAAATTTGAGGATCAGATACTAAATGAACATCGGCATGTGACAACCCAATAATGAACCCAGTGTGTTGTGAGCCAGAATCTGGGGATCACTCCTTGAAAGAGTGCAAATGATCAGGCACCTACGATCTCATATGTAGCATCAGTTGGGATCAATTGCAATCTGTGAGGGACCTTGTAGTAGTTCAGCCCAGGTCCAGTGATTTCACCCACAGAGCAGCTGCTATGCTCTGCCCAAACCAAAACATTATCAACATGCAAATGAGCCGTAAAAAGACTAATACAAAAGCGTGGCTACTATTACGGGGACATAAAAAGGAAGATAAACTCGAAATCCTTCATCCTAATTCAACACCAGGATGCATCCTGTCTCCTACATTGCACTTCTACTATGAAACTCAGGGAATAGTAAAATCTTGCTCACTGACAACCTGTTTGTTCCTGCAAAGAGTTGTGAAGATACGCCTAGGCGGAGCCACTAATCCATTTTTAGAAATATTATCAGCAGTAGAATTGTGCTCCCTGTAAATGTGAGTCATTTTATGCATGTTAAAACTGGAAAGAAGAGCATGAACCCGATCCACCCACCCCTGCAGACCATTAGGCATAAAGGATTGTCTACCTGAGATCCCATCTATAACAATTTTGGAATCCCCATAAACATGGATCGTCAGGAGACCCAATTATTTTTCCATCCATAGCCCTGACCATAGTGCCAAAAGCTCTATCCTGTTATTGGAGCTCCGACCCCCATTCCAGTGTATCTACACTATGTCCCCATCAGGCATCTTAATCCATGCACCACAACCGCATACCCCTCCCCTCGCAGCACCATCAAAATAGACAACAGGAAGAGCCATGTGATGTAGCCGAAGATGATGTGAAAGGTCTCGAATGGAAGGGGGAATCACTTTGTGTCCATTGATCCTTCGCATGATCGCCCCATAAATATAGGGAAGATTGAGAGGTTCATCCTCAAAAAATTTCCTGTTGTGAGTGAGCCAAATTTCTCAAATTAAGTAAAACGGAGTGAATTTATAAATCCTTTTGATAACCTCCCAAAGTTGGATCGTCTGGAGGATGTGCATTGGGTTCCCAATAAACATTTGATGTGGATAGAAAACAGATTCCAAACTTGCAATGTAAATGGACACTCAAGGAAAAGATGGACAACAGATTCATCATGTTGTTCATATAAAGGACATCAACTCGGCCCCTTAAATCCAATCCTTTTAAGCCTATCCCAAGTGAGAACCCTGCCTTTCCATACAAGCCAGATAAGCAATAGAATCTTCTTACGTATCTTCCATTTCCAGTATTTATTAAAATATTATGACCCCCTCCCGCCCAATTTCATTTTCATAATGTCACCATATATCCTTTTTACTGCCATATTTACCTCATGTGGCTGATCCACCCACTCCAGCCTATCTCCCTCCGGATGGTGACAAAGACCACTCAAACACAAGGAGTCCAGATAACTCTTCCATGTCTGAGCATCCCCATCCTCATGGCCAATTTGTGTATGGGATTTCCAAATTGAGTAACCCCCCGTGAGTGTGAAATAAGCTGATGAATTCCTGAATAGCCTCTGTGTATAAGTCGATGGATTAATGTAGCCTCCATATGATGACCATCAATCCCAATGATTCGATCAGACCCCAACTAAATGTCCAATCCATTACCAAAGCGCCATCCAATATTCCTTCCCTCTGTTGGCATAATTTTTTTGAAGCTCTTCCAAATAGCAGATTATGCCCGCAGGTTGCACATGCCTCCCCCAAAAATATGAGTTATCAGATTTGCAGCATTGTATTTGACCTTCATTATATTCGACCAAGTGCCCTGTGAGTTCATCACTCGCGAAAAGGATTTCGTGAGGAGGGTGTTTGAGAAGGATCTGACATCCATCAAGCCCCAGCCTCCATGAATAGTAGGCATTGATACCGCTTCGAGCTTCACCAGGGGAATCTTTTTGTTATTTGTGGCTCTAGACCAAAGAAAGTTTGCAATAAATGCATTGATGCTCCCAACCACCACTTCCAGAAAAAGAACAAGTGTCCCCAGTAGACTATGAATTGAACCAATACAGCTTGAATTAATACAAACTTGCCTCCAAGTGACAACCATCTATGGCTCCATCTATGTATTCTTGATTTCATCTTATCCACTAACCACCTCCAATCAGCAGATGTGTACCCACATGGTTTTAACTTGAAACCAAGGTATGTAAATCCCTCTCTCATATTCCTTGTAGGAACACCCAAGAAATCGGCAATGAAGTTGATTTCAGCCATGCCCCCTTTACCATAAATCAGCAGAGATTTCCCTCGATTACATTGCAAACCAGATGCCGCAGCAAAATAGATGAGAAGGAGGTGAGTGTAGAACCATTGGTTCCTCATAATCCTGCCAAAAATTAGTAGATCATTAACAAAAAGGGAATGAGAAATGTGAATAGAGGGAGAGAGAGTAAAACCTGATATCAAGCCAGCACTAGTGGCCTTCTGAAAATATTTGCTGAGCACATCCATAATAAAGATGAAAAGAAGCGGTGAGAGCACGCATCCTTGACGAAGGCCACGTTCAGCTTTGAATAATTTTCTTGGTTTGCCATTAATGATAACCGCAAAGTGAACCCTAGTGACACAAGCCATAACCCACCGGATGTTGTTCATTGAAAACCCAATCTTGAGAAGAAGCATCCGGAGAAAAGACCAATCGACAGAATCATAAGCTTTATAAAGGTCCACCTTCATAATCATGGTCTCCATGTTATCAGTGTGTATAGAATGAATCACCTCTTGTGCTGTGGTGACAGCATCGTGGATGAATCTACCCTTCAAGAACCCATGTTGTTCGATCGAGATGTAGTCCGATAATACCCCTTTCAACCTGTTTGCAATGATCTTAGAGGTGATCTTATACATAGTGTTGCATAATGCAATGGGTCTGTATTCTGAAAAGTCATGTGGATTCAATGCTTTTGGAATGAGGGTTATGAATGTCGTATTTAGATCCTCGGGAACATATCCATTATTTTTAATCCATTCCGTCATAGCAAGCATGTCCTCTGCCAATATTCATAGAAATGCAGAAAAAAATCGGCAGGCCACCCATTAGGCCCGGGACTCTTGTGTTGAGCTAATGATTTTAAAACAGCAACAATCTCTTCTAATGTTATTTTTTCCCCCAATAATTCATTTTCAACCCTATCCATTAAAGTCGGCATTTGTGCGAGCATCCACGCTTGGTTTGTGCAATCTATTTCCCCGCTGGCCCTGTAGAAAGATTCAAAAAATTTATAGGCCTCATCCTGAATGTCCTCCAGTGAATGAACCATCGATCCATCAACAGCCTTAATATGCCAAATAGAGTTCCTATTCCTTCTTCCATTTGCAGCATTATGAAAGAACCTAATATTAGCATCGCCTTCTTTTATCCTTTGTATTCTGCTTTTTAATTTCCATGTCATCTCCTGTATTTCCCTAATCTTAGCTTTTTTGTCCTCCAATAGATTCAGTTGATCAAAGACCAATTGTGATGGCGGTATGGCTTGTATCCCATCATAAATCTTCTTAATCTCAGCAGAGATAGCGTCCTTCTTTTTTTCTTTTTTTTCGCTCGCTCTCAATGTTTAGTGTGCTTCTTCAATTCCCTCAGCCACGTTGTAAGTTGGTGCCATCCCACCGCTTCTCCCACCTGGTTCTATCCCTTCTTCCAGAGCTCCATCACCATTGCATTGCATTCTGGGTCTTGAAGCCAACAACGATTAAACTTAAATGGGATCCCTCTAAACATTGCCTCCTTGCACCATGTTAGTAGTATGGCCATATGATTAGATAAGCTTCCTTCAATTGTTTGTGATCGGAAGTTTCCCATATTTTGCATGAGGTTATCACTAACCATTGCCCTATCCAATCGTTTTGCTATAAATCCTCTCCCTTCCTGTGATTTGACCATGTCGGGTACACAGGGTCCGGCCTTATGTCAGTGAGGTGATAATCGAAGAATAGTTTCCCAATGCAATTGGCCAGTGGATCAGGCCTCGCTCTAACCCTCCATGACTCATCCATAAGAAGTGTAGAGTTAAAATCCCTTACAACTATCAAATTTTGAATTCCCAAGATAGAGGACGCTTCGATCCTATCCCAAAAAGTCGATCTTTTGTAACAGGACGCATAGAGATTGATTATATTGATTTTCTCTTTGCATCCACGAACCTGACCGGAAAGCAGAATTCCCCCAAAAAATTTATAGGCCTTGGCCTTTATAAAATGAGGATCCCAGATCGCCAGTGTGCCCCCAGCCCTGCCCTCGACACCCACTGCCGCAGCGCTCCAATCGGTTCTTAATGAGAGCATGTGGTCGATTGCCGTCACTCGAGGACACATATTTTCCTGTAGAAGAATGACCATTGCCTTAAATTGATTCAACAGATCCTTTAATCGACACAGCTTTGAGGGGTTGTCGAATCCCCTGATGTTTAATGATGAGATAGTGGTCATTTGGCACCATAAGACGGGCCGCACGCTATAAGTGCCCGGGGGTCCTCCAGTTCGGCAATAGGAACATCATGGAAATCATAAAGTCCGTCCTGAAACAACGACTTGGACTTGGGTCTCCCAAGAAAGTGACGAGAACCCGATTTTCTTTTTGCAGACAGTAATGTTGGATGTCGATTTTGGGGAAGTGGTAACAGGTGGATCAATGGATCTTTTGTCAAACACTGTTAAAGCCGGGAGGTCAATATTAGGATTTCCTAATAAGCCTTCAATGTCGCTGTCAATATCATTATGTGAGGAAACAAAGAGCAGACCAGACCCAGGATCTAATGGTGGAGGAGGAGAAACCGCTTCAAGCAGTGACATTGAAGGGGAAACATCCAATTGCCCAATAGACTCAGGGTTGTGACAGGGCAATTCAAATACGGGCGGAGTGAAGGTTACATCGAGATTCCTTTCACCCACAGCCTCAAGTAAGTCAAAATTTTTAGAGTTATGATGAGAAGCATTAAGCTCTGATCCAGATGACCCAGCTTTGTCCTCCAGCTCAATCCCTGGATAGTTCACATCCTCATAACCAGATGAGGGTGAGGAATACTTACCCAAACCATCAGAGAATCGAGTCAGAGATGCTTTGAATTTTGTTTTATTCCTAGGGTAATGACGACCTCGGCCCCGTGCATGTCTATGTGGACAATGCTCCAATAGATGTCCAATCCAGTGACAATAACTACAGTGGAAGGGAATACCCTAGAAGTCAATTCTCTGTCGGTGTATGCGCTGACCCCATACCAGATCGACATCACGAGGAAGACCCCCAGCAAATTTTATTTCCACTAAAAGCCAAGCAACCCTTTTATCGCATGTCCCCAAAATTCGTGGGTCGACATGCTTCGTTTTCCCAATGGAATCCCCTATTGCAGTCAAAGCTTTCATTGTCCAGTATTCCAGCGGCAGACCCGGTAATTTCACCCACACCATCCTATTCTTTGGAGCATCCAGCACCGGGTTAAATCCAAGGTACCAAGGCAATAGTTGCATGAAATTGCGCCCCCTCACCCAAGCTCTCTTCATTATTTTCTCACAGTCCTCTTCGTGCATGAAGTGAATGTTGAACCACGAATTCATCATAACACTGACCTTGGGGTTGTATCCCAATATTGGGTACCAAGTTTCTCTAACCCAGTTCACCATTGTTGCCTCTTGCATGTCTGATAAGATCCATCGCCCAATTAAAGCCCGTTTCTGTAAGCTAACCACACAACCCCATAGATCCTCATATACCATATTTGCTTTTTTCACCTTCGATGTCGACTTGTAACATATATGATTTTTCCTGCGCCTCCTGTCAAAACCCTGCCCAGTTGTATGAGAATTTGCCAAATATGATCCATCACTACATTTTTCCCCCGCTTGCGTCCATCCCCCCGATGGGCCCGTCACATTCTTTTGCTCCCGCTATCCGCCACCATCCACGTTTAATTTCTTCCTCACAAAGATTCTCCAATCGTTTTTGCCACAGCCATTAAGGCCTCATGACCTTATAAACTTAAGATAAATGTCTGGTACACCATTCAACTAGCAAATTCTGGGATGTCTTTACTAACAAATTGGGAAATCCACCACAATCCGAATTAGGATAAAAATATATTAAATTACTCAAGTTTGTTGTGTCAGTGTAGAAATACTTCGAATCCCTCCAAATAACAGTTGTGAGGTATTTATGTTTACATCACCTTCAATGATACCCCCTCTAATGCAAGTTACGTGACCAATGCCTACTGACAGCTAGAATGACAGAATCAAGAACCAAATCCAAATCCACCACCTAACAGCTATGGGAATTTATTTTGACCGTAGTCTAAAGAGCCCGCGTTTGAATCCAAAATCCGGGAACGATTTTCAGAAAATCCGGCAAAGATTTGCCCAGAAACTTGTTTATAGTTGTTAAACATTAGTATTTTGAGTGCCCCATGGGTTTTTGATAGTGCTGAATCCATTTCCACTGTCAAAAATGGATTCCAAGCACTGCAACTACCCGATTTTTGCAAATTTAGTTGACCGGATTCCGGCGAATTTCTGCCGTCCGGGCCAAAACGCGGGCTCGGTAGACACGTCCTTTATTTTGTACCACCTTCCATGTTACCCGCCCGATTGCCAGATCTAGAGATTACTTAAGTTTTGCAAATTAATGAGAACACGCCATTATGAGCCGCTGCCAGTAGTGTTGTAATTATCTTTTTTTATCCCTCCATTCAATGTGATCCTGACCGCCACCCAATGTTCACCAAGGTTCTGGCTACCCACTGATCGGAAAACCCCGTCAGATATCAACGGAAATGGAGCGTTCTCGGAAAGACCAAAGCCGAGGTCCAGAATAATGTAAAGCCAGTCAGTAGCAGCTTATAATGAAACCATCCCAAAACTCGACCCTACCAATTGCCACAACAGACATAACAACCCTTATAATTCCCCCACCTCTAGCAAAATTGGAACCCAAAATCCTTGCATGGTCATGAAACAACAAGGGATTTGGTCCAATTGTTCCATATCACAATCCATTTTGATACTATGGATGAGTTTGGAGGCCCAGAACTATTTGCGTTCTCCTGCGTCAGTGCTTTATTTCCCCAGCTTTTTATTAGTGCGTCGACCATGGCACCTTGAGTGGGTGTTGATAATGGCATTTAAAATTACCACAGCCACCACCACCAGCCCACATATCATTGATCCAATAGTAAAACTAAGTGTTTCAAATTTTGTGATAACGACATTCATGTGTTGTTGCCTCCAGTGTACTAATCAATTTTTTGAACTATTTTGTTTATGAACATTTTTTTATCCTTACTAAAACTTTTGAATAGTTTTGATTCACATGTTTTAAGCTTTAGAAAACTTTTAAATAAAATTATATAACTATTTCTAATCATATCTTTCTGCTCACATAATTTTCATTTTCTATCTTGATGTTATCTTTGTGGTCCATTTTCATTTTCTATCTTCATGTTATCTTTGTGGTCCATTTTCATTTTATATCTTCATGTTATCTTTGAACCAGGATGACATGAACTTTCAAACTTTAATTTTTCTAATATTCTAAATTCTTTAAACACAAGCTCGGAAATCAACTCCAATGCCATGTTGGGGTTACTCCAATGCCATGTTGGGGTTTGTGTGATGCATGCTTAGCCCAATCAACACAAACATATTTGGAGATAATAATAAATATCCAATATATAGTAATGTTGCAGATATTACCTCTGCAGAGAGCCAATGTAAGCTATACAGCATATAAATGTCACTCGCTCAAATTAATCATCCCTCATTATATTATCAAATAGCATTGTAAATTTATTATATGAACTAATCATTAACCTTAATGCCTCTTATCATTTAAAAGTGACACAAATATTAATGATTGTAACACTAACCAATATATTGATACTCCAGCATTTAAGTCAATGCAACCTTTCCATGTCGTTCTTGTGGTGTGTCATTATTGCGAACATGAAAACACATATCTTAATGTTCACCATTTCTTTTCTATTTTTTGTTTTCACTAAAGGAAACAGTGAAGTAAGTGACCATATGAAGTTTTATAAACCACGCCTTTAAGATATTCTGTTTGAGAAAAAATAAATAAATGTCTACAATTTGAAGCATTTTCCGTGATATACATGGAATGTGGATATCACTGTCGGTCACATTATAAGAGCAGCAGCATAGGGAAGCTTAGGTTAACTGAAATCTTCTTTGTAACATATTCTTATGTATACAAAAACTCATTTAATTCAAATATTCTGCACGAGCGCACCTCCATGTATCTCACACATCTTACTTTTTAACTCCACGCCGGCTATACCAAAAGATGTACTGTTTACAAAATAGCACATATTATTTACAAGATCCTTCCAAAGTCATCCTCTTAGATTAGGATGGTAGAGCCTTCCATGACACACAACAGAAACACAGATTTAAAATCACTTCGGAAAAATTCTGTAGCAGTTCCGGGCGTTTTGCTTACAAGGATGACATAATATCCTCATGTGCGGTACTGCCAGTTTCTAGCACAAGCAGAGCATCTTGTCGCTGCCAGTTGTACACTTTGTGAGTTTATAATTGTGCATTACCACGGTGATCAGTAAGCCAATTGGATATAAGTTATATTTCACATATGATTTGTTTTCAAGTACATCTAAGATGGATGCAACACAAATATCATATGTGCTCAATCTTTCAGCAAACAAGTCTATTTGACCGTTCCTAGTCCATCAATGGTGCAGTTCTAAGTAGCATATTGAGAAGTGTCAATAAATTCTCTGTTTATGTTAGTTCTTATGAAAAAAAAATAAAAGCAGACATTCAAGAAGTTCTTCATATTCATGTTCCTTGATTATATTACAAGTAACTAAGGTGTTATTCAATTACAGGTATTCATAATAGAATCTTTCGAACTCATTGGCCAGTCCGACCGATACTTGGTCAGAAATTTATACATACAAAACAGGAAATGAAACTTTAACAAATACCATTATTTAGTACACAGTAAGATGGTGCACATTCAGTTATCTGTTGTTATAAAACTATGAAATCTGAATACAACATGCAGTAACCTGAAGTAGTTGGTAACTAGCCCAGATTGATGGTTAACCTTGTAAAACTTTCTGGGGATCCAACTGACCGCTAAAGTAACTTGATGGTACTGCGGACAGCTCCTGACGACCTTTCCATTCTTCACCTGGTTTTAACGTAATAGGCTTTTCCACTGCTGCAGCCTCAATACACAGCATATGCTTATATTCATCATCCCCAAAGTCGGCCATGGCCTTAGCCTTCCTCTCCCAAGGGTTCCACACAACTGCATGAAAATACATATCCAATTAAGCAATGATATTATGAGGAAACTGTTGATCATATTAACAAAATGCAGATCCTTGATTCGTCACTGATTGTATGCCAATATTGGTCACACAGTTGAATCGTACCAATCACTACATACTTGAAGAAAATGGATCTTACCTGCATCAGCAAGGCCATCCTTTTTCAATACAAATGTCCTCTTCTTCTCATGGTCAATGATTGCGATTTTTGTTGGCGTGCTAAGATAGATTCTATCCACCTTCGTCAATGAAAAAATCATATTCAATTAAGAGGTTCAACTATTTCATTAGCTATGTCAAAAATACAGCCATAACAATAAGTGCCAAAGATCTTCACCTATGTGCTCTAGCATACCTCGGACTCAAAGGTGATTGCATCACCTTGCTCAGTAAAACGTTCTTTATTTCGTAAGTTGTCCAGGTAATCCAAGGTTTCCAATCCTTCTACTCGTACTTCACTGTAAACAGACAGAACAGAATGGACTTAAACACATGCAAAAGTAGCAATCTCAAATAGTCTCGACTCATATAAGCATTGTTCATAATAACTTCAAACCAAAACTGCCACCAGCCATCATCAAAGACAGAAAATTTCATTTCCAGTCCTACCACAAGTTACTAAGGCACTTAAGAACTACAGCTTTACTTTTTATTTAAGTCCAATTACCTCTGGCTTAGTCTCTAAGTAGGGTTACTGATAAAAGCATGAACAAAATCTAACAGGTGACCACAGGTGAATTCAGCATTAACCAGTCCACTTTACTGCTTCCATTTCAACCAAGACAGCTATAGCTATAGCCATTATATTATTCTTCTGTCTGGGGAGAACTATTGCTACAACTGTGCCATTGCCAATGGTTTCATCTCATTTCAAACAACCTAGTTATTCCACCGAAATGCATCATGTAGACTTAAAGTAGCTAACGTCAAAATCTAATGTTGGAAGAAACTGCAGGATTGCCTGTTACAAATTTACCAGCATTGCTAATTCCATTAGGCACTGAAACTTTTAGGAGACAGTTTGCATCACCAGAATACTTCTACTCACCCATTTTTTACAGTCTTCCATGTCCAGTGAACTAGACAACTATTTTTTTAAAGTGGCACACTGTTGACAACATGTTTACAATTGCTTCGTTCTCTTAAGCAGCCAGAAATGACATTGTTGAGAAACACAACAAATTTCAAGTATTGGCATGTATCTGATTACACAACTTGTTGTCATTCAAAGTTCAGATTCAACCATTGGGGATCCACTTTATGGGAATCCAAATATCTCCATTTGAAATCTTGAAAATAAGGGAATACTAAAAAAGACAATGATCTTTAACCCAAACCACCATATTTTGTATTCTCTTTTTTACTTTTATCAAAATGTATTTCAATGATGTGTCTCATCAAAATATTTCTTCTAGACATGGAACCCTAGGCTTGTGTTAAGCAAAAATCATAAAAAAGTAAACAATCGCATGTACTCCCACAACTGACCTTCCTTAAGTCAAAAGGCTAATATTGTTAGAGCAGCCAACCATATTGAGATTAATAAGCAATGTATAAATCCGTATTTGATTGTATGACCACTCTTTTGCATTCAGTTAAAGACTTAAAGCATAAAGCCAACCAGCAGGCCTGGAGTTTGTGTTAAATTTAGATAACCATGGTGTTCTATGCTTGATGCAATTTTACTTCAATCTTTCTTAGGCCCGATACAAAATAGCAATCACATAAACATGAAAGTAAAATGCTGATAGAACACAATAATAGATCAACAGAAGACAAGCCAATAATATAGATCAGATTTACAATTCCTTTTGTCCAGCAAAGATATGAGATATTGTGCGTTACAGCAGTCAACAAGATGCTTCAGCCAGCAAAGCCTTTCTAGATCGGCCAACCTTCCAAGTGCCACACCCACAGCCCTCAAAGACAGCTCATCACAAGTCAACGCTAGTCAACGCAGGACAACAACAGAAAGTCGATGCTGCAGATTAGGGCTTTGGTCAAACAGCGCTGATTTCCTTGATTTTAATGCCCAGCAGTACTGCCTCTCAAAATCGGAATTTTGGTAGAGTTTCGAGATCAAACAACCAAGGGTTGACCATGGTCAACGCTGGTCAACGCTGCAGCAAATAAGCCCTAAACAGATCCGCAGAAAACAGCAGCTTCAGCTCCACACGTGTGAGGGGAAGAGGCCTCCAAAGGCTAACGAACAGATCAGATCACAATGAGAGATGTGTGATGAGTTGATGATGAAAATGACCTCCAAGTCTCTCCAATTTATATCCATCAGTGAGGGTGTGTGACACATCTATTAGGCATGTGAGCCTACATTACAAATCTGGCCAACCTTGCACATGTGTGGAAAATAAATTCAAAATATATGTTGTGCTCATCAAAACAAGATGATCTTTAGATCAATCTTGCACCTCTGCGAAAAGGAATACAACAAAAATATGACCATCATCATATGAGCAGTGCAACATGGAGTTTGGACCTAGTTGCCCAAAATTAACAGTTTTTGAAAGAAATAAGGAAGGCACTGCATATATATTGCACTTGGATGTAGCTTGAAGATAATTATACTGAGAAAACTGGTCCTAGAAGTGCATAATCTTCTTAATCACAAATTATGAAAATTCTGTACAATGGACTCACAACAAGACTTCATCACCATGCTTCAGGTTATCATTGCTGGGTTAAGAATCAAGATGAAAACAATCATGTCCTTGAAAACAATCACCCCTATGAGAAAGCAATGTCCATGCTAACAAGCATAATGGAATAAAGTTATAAACCAATGTTGAAAAACTTGGACTCGGGAAAACTTGGTCGGAGTCAAAATTGATTGACTTGGGAAAAAAAGGGGGGTTGGCAAAAAGGCAATGAGCATTAAAAAATGCATATAAACACATTTTTGTCAATTAAGTTAGAATATAAACCTAAAACAAGATCAGATTAAATACCATGCAAACCTTCTGACAGCACACTGGCATAATTTCCAGAGTTAAAATCATATTCATCAAATCAGTGTAAGAAAAAGAGCATGAAAATCAGATTTTATAGACAAACTTTTGCCTGTCAGGTGTTATTTTCTTAAAAAGCTCACGTGACCCATAAATTTCTCAAAAAAATTGAGTCTGGCAAGTTTTGCATATTTTGCAGATTACTCCGTGAGTTCTCCAACACCGGCATAAACATTGGCAAAAAACCCAACAGAAGAGCCTCAGACTGCCCAAAAATGTTGGAACAGAAGAAACACAATCATGACAATTTACTCTAGGCAAAGCTACAGAACCAACCCAATAACGCCTATTTTCAGGCCATCACTATAAATGACATCTGAATTGAATCGGAGATCACTAAAATGATGATAGTCAAAAGCATCACCACAATAACTCAGTCCTGATATTATTATAATTTTGCTACATTTGCCAATCTGGTTGTCCTCCTTAAATGAGCTTCAAGGCTTTCCGTGGGCTGTAACTTCTCTACACCTTACTTATTGGAATAAAGTCAGCCTGTTTGGCTAGAGATGATGATCATATTGTAATACTATCTAAATATTAAGGACCATTGTGTAGATATTATAACAATATAATGCCTATTTTTATATATGGTACGAAATAGACAAGGTTTTGTAAGTTTTGCTTGAAGAGTTAAAATATGAAGAGTCGTAGGACTTCAAAGGGACTTGAAAATATTTTGTATATTTATGTGTTTGTGTCATATATAACCTTTATAGTCTTCTTTGTTATATACCATCATACTTTACTTGCTCCATAGCTGTGAGTTTTACACAAGTGTGGACAGTAATAGACATAAGAATGAGAAACAGTGAATTGATGCATTCATTATTCGGTGATTCAATGTATCATTACATAGTAAGAGAAGAAAGTACATTACATAACTTCCAAATACCTGACCATTTAATCACTATTTTAATTACAAATGTAACTCATCATTACGTTTCTTTATCAGTAAGACTTTATTATATGCCTAAATCATAATTAATAGGTCTAATTTTTAATTATGATCCCATTATTTCTAACACCCTTTTATAATGGCCATTTTACATGTTTTGTTCCAATAAGAAAAAATAAAAGCTTTGAACAAGCAAGATGTTTGCAGCCTACTCCACGATAAGGTCTTCATTCAGTCACTAGAAAGTATCACCTTTTGGATACCGACAATTCACTCACTGGGAGACACTAGCAGCTCCACACAGTTATCTGCTCTTTGCACTGATGGAATACAGTTTTGCCGAGACGAAATCTCCTTTGTGATGGCCCACTGCTACAGCGGCTCTTCTTCTATTCTCAGTCACAGTGGTTCCCTTGTTCATTCCCAGGTATTCACATCTTTTTCTCTTCTTTTTTTCTAATTTCCACATACACACTTTATCTGATATGATACCAGATTGCAATACATAAAAGAATTACTTATCTTCATCATCAAGATGTCTCGCTTCGGTCCAACTGTGTGTGTGATTGGAGTCCCTCAGCACCTTCTCTGATCACAGCAATCCCTCAGCTCCTTCACCCGCTTCCTTGGCTTCTCCTTACTGTGGCTCTGATAACATGCGAGTTTTACACACACAAAGCATGGACAGGAATACACATAAAAATGAGAAACAGTGCATTGATTCATTCATTATTAGGTGATGCACGTCTCACTACATAGAAGGAGAAGAAAAGCAAGCTATGTAACTCCCAAATACCTAACCATTTAACTACTACATTAAACAGTTCATTATTACACCACTTAATTAGTAAGACCTTATTATATGCCTAAATCTGAATTAATAGGTTCAAGTACTAAGTATAACCATTGTCTCTAAGAATATCATCCTGAGTTCGCGCTGGATTATACTGTTATTCTGTTTACATCCATGGCATGGTATCAGAGTAGACTGGGCAGGAAAACAGGCACCTCTCCTGCTGGAGTATGAAGATGGGGATCCCAAATAGTGAGGTTTTATTAATTTCAATCTGTAGTAATTTTTAGTTTGTATAAATCTGCTCTGTAAATCTCTGACTTTTTATTGCTGAGACATTTGCTGGATATTTTATGGCATTAGGTTCATACTAGAGTTTATTTCCACAGAACAAGATATTGTACAGAAAATAATTAGTGTTTGAAGCTGTGCAAACACTGAGATAAACAAAAGAGAAGGGACAGACAGCAAGTAAGAGAATCCAGGGGTGACGGAAGAAAAGATAGTTGAATGAGGAAGAGAAGAACACAAAGAATGTGAGGACAGCTTGCATAAGTGAAAAGAAAGCAGACAACAGACAGTAAGAATGTGAGATGAAATGGAGAAGAGAAGAGAGGCATGGATAACAGAATGTAAAATCAGAAAACATAATGGAGATCAGCAGAACATGAACATGATCTATGAGCAGACATGATAGAATAAAACAAAGGTAGGTAGCAGCAAAAAAGTGAACAATGTGAACAGATTTGAAACAAATGAGAAGCGAACTGATCAACAGCAAAGCATAAGGGCGGTGTGGTAGAGCCAGTTGATCAACATAGAAGGGCACCACAGGCACAGGAAAAGTGGCAGAGTGAAGTGAAGCGAAGTACAATTTGAAAAATTAAATATTGCACAGGCAGGGCAATATACATGGTTTATTCAGCAAAGTGGCACTCACCAAATACAAAGTAGTCTAGACCAAAGATGAAAAAATCGCGATATTATCGCGATAATTTCAAATTATCGCGAGTTTTTCAACCAAACGATAATATCGGCGATAATTTGAAACGATAATTTGAAATTATCGTTATCGCGATATTATCGCGATTATTTCAGTAAAAATCGTGGGCCCATCAAATAGCAACCCTATAAGTTCAAAAATCGATTTTTTTTTTTGTCATTTTTGCAGCCCTCTCATTTTCCTGACACACCCTGTTGGCAGTGCATGGTAATGTTAAATTCTTAAAGTAAAAGTGATATTTCCTTTATTTTTCATTTTCATCCTTTTACTTAAATTTTTAACATTACCATGAAATGACTCAAGATGTTTAAGAGTGGTTTCGACCTCATTGGATTTCATATGGAGAAACTAAAATTTTAGATTTCACTCAAAATTCAGCAGACTTAATGGTTTTCAGGGTTTCATGGTTTGGGGATTTGCATTGTTTCCATTTGATTCTATTATGTGTAAGGGCATGAGATTGGCATTTGATCAAGAGTATGAAGTCCTTTAAGAACCTTGATGTTGGTGGCATTGATTGTTGAACTTTGTTGATGTTGGTGGTATTGATTGTTGAACTCCCCTACTGTGGCCTTTACAAGAATGTACCCTTCACTCAAAGGAAAACAACTGGTTAGGCATGTTAATCTTTTTCTACCGCATTTTAAGGTTGAGCAATCCAAGTCTGAAGACTTTGAGCTAGATGATGTTTATGTATCTCTTGTTGATGATCCCATTTCTAGTAGCGATGAATCAATGATGAGTTTCATGAGGAGGAGAAGGAGCAACAATAGGAGGAGGAGGAGCAACAATAGGAGGAGGAGGTGACACCACCTACCCCTGCTATCGGTAGAGGACGTGGTCTACCTCCTTTAGCTCCTAGTGCTTCAGGATCTGGAGCACAACAGAGTCCATTGCCAGCGCCGCCAACTTCTTCGTCTAGAGGGAAAGCTGTTACATTTTCTCGCAAGAGGGGCAGTAGTGTAGGTTATTTGGTGCATTACTTTGTATATAACATTATGACTCATGATATGAGATACATTATTATATTTTTTGTTGATATTTTGAGGTTGAGTTGAGACTCAGGACTTAGTATTCAGGACAGGATTCAGTTTTATGTGTGATGTAGCACTAGACATGATATTACATATCTTATATATTAGTTTTTTTTTCATATTTATGTGTCAATGCATTTATTTTATGCTATAGATGCTTTAAATATTAAAAAAATTGAAAAAAAATGAATATTTTTGTATGTGCCGATTTTTTCCCGATAATTACGATTTTTTCCCGATAATTACGATTTTTTCCGATTTTTTCCCCTCGGCGATAATATCCCGATAACGATTTTTTCATCTTTGGTCTAGACTCTAGACAGGATTATACAAATTCACATCCCATCACTTTTTCTTCTACAAATGAACAATCATTACATGTTCACTTGATAAGAACCAGATCTGATGACATCCCCATCTCAACTTCGCTGCACAGCAGTAGTGACTATCGATATGAGCCTCACTCCTCTTTCATGCTCGATGCCTATTTGCTCGGGTCTGAAGTTTTTTGAAATGAAGTTGCTAGTGTCTAGTCTTTGGTCCCCACCCTTGTAGGCAGAGATTGGGAGGATCTCTTGGTGTGGGGCAGCCATTCTCCGCATGGTCAAATTCCTTCAAGGGTTGGGTAGGATAGTTGTGAGACTCTGGAAGGGCAATGAAAACCAAGTCTAGATTAGCCGTCAAGTTGCTCAACAAATATTGGACATAGGTTAATTTTGGACAACTAGGTCCAAACTCCATGTTGTGATGCTCAGATAAAGATGCCAATATTTTTATTGGATTCCTCTTTCAGAGAGGTGCAAGATCGATCTAAAGATCATCTTGATCCGATGAGCAGAACATTTCTTTTGAATTAATTCCACGTATGTGCAAGGTCGGCCAGAATTGAAATGTAGGCTTGAAGCCCCAGGAGATGTGTCACACACCCTCACTAATGGATATATATAGGTCAAGGTTGGAGGACATTTTCACTCATCCATCATCACACATTCTCTCTCCTCATCTGATTGGTTTGATCATCACTTGGAGTCTCTTCTTCTCCACACGTGGGAAACGCAGCAAAAGGATTTTCTGTATTTCGACCTAGGGTTTTCAGCGCAGATTTGACCAGCGTTGACTTTGGTCAACGCATGGTCAAACTAACCCCAAACTTGGTCAAAATTTTGATTTCTGCAGTCCGCATTTATTGGCACAGAAATCGAGGTTGACCATTGAATTCGATCGGGCTGCGTTGACTTTTTCTACAGCTGTTTAGCATTGACCGTTGACTGGGATAGCGTTGACTTTGGGTTGACTGATATAGCTGTCCGAGAGGGTTGTGTGACACTTCTGGTTGGCTGACCGTATTGAGACTTTGTTGGTTGAAGCATCCTGTTGACCGTCGTAACGTACCACCACTCATATATTTTGCTGATCAAGTTAAGTGTAATTTTTGGCTTGTCTTCTGTCGATCTACTGGTATGTTCTATCAACATTTTACTTTCTTGTTTATGTAATTGTTGTTTGATATTGGGGATAAAAGTAAAGTTGCATCAAGCATAGAACATCTACGAAAATTTACATGGAATCGGAGCTAAGGTGAAGACAAAGCCCAAGTTTGTAGCAATAACCGAAGAAGAGCATGGGTACCTCAAACTATAATGGCTTTAAATCTGATGACAAATTGACTGGGAAGAAAGACTTCCATGCCTAGAAGATGACTTTGGATCTTATGTTGGAAGATCAAGATGTCATGGACTATGTGCAGGGTAAAATCCAAGAGCCTCCATCCACTGCACCTACTGCCACCAAGTCAAAATATTAGGGGGAAATCAAAGCAAAGCTGATGATCAGAGACTCAATTCATAAGAGTTTGGTTGCCTACATCTCTGAGCTAGGCACATCCAAGGAGATGTATGATAAGTTGGTCAACATGTTCAAGGCCAACAATACAAATCAAGTCCTTTTCTTCAGGAACCAACTGAAAAATCTGAAGAAAGGCAGGGATGAATCCATTCAATCATATTTTCTAAAATTGATTGAAATCAGAAATAATCTTCTGGCCATTAGGGAGACAATAGTTGATCAAAAAATGGTTCTCACCGCACTTGGAGGTCTCTCCTCCGAATGGTATGTATTCAATACTACCATTCTCAATAACAATGTGATACCTAATTTTGACGAAGTACTATCGAGATGCGTACAAGAAGAGACAAGGATGAAGGAATATGAAAATGAAGGAAATATTACCCTCACTGCTCGTGCTAAGAAGAAGAACAATGGTGGTCCGAGGAACAAAGGAAGAGTAGGGGCCCAAGGAAGGAAAGGCAAATGTTACACATGTCACAAGACCGGCCACCGTGCTAGAGAATGCCCTTTCAAGAAGGATTCTCCTGATGATGATGATAACAACAACAACCGGAGGAATGGCAATCAACGGAACAACAAGTTCAAACGGAAGAGGAAGGCTCCCTCTGGTGGAAATGGGCAACCTTTCAAAAGGTCGAAAAATTCCAAGTATGAGGAATCTAGTGTTGTTGATGATAAAAGAAATGAATTCATTCTTGTATCTGCCCTCTCTGCTCATCTCCACCCGACACTATGGATGTCTGGTTGATAGATAGTGGTGCCTCAAGGCACATCACTAGGTTCAAGGAAGCACTTTCTGATATGGTTGAGAAGGATGTTAATCTGAAAACTATCCTTGGAGATAATGCCACACATCCCGTGAAAGGGCCAAGGATTGCGACCCTCCACTTGTCTCAAGGTCAAGTCCTCTGCTTGCAAGATGTACTGTACCTAATTTGAAGAAGAACCTTGTGTCTATTTCGGCCATGGAAGACAAAGGTTTCAATGTGGCATTCGTTGATGGGAAGGTGCGCATCTGGAAGAAGAATTTCAAGGAAGCTATCACAATTGGGTTTAGAGTTGATACACTCTACCAGGTTGGAGGAAGTCCACTGGGAACGATGACATGTGATACTATCTGACAAACTGAACTATGGCACTAGAGGTTTCGACACCTTCACTACAAAGCCCTTCCCAAAGCAAGGAAGGTGGTGACGGGGATGCCCAAGTTCACAAAAGATCATGAAGGTGTATGTCAGGGTTGTGCCGAAGGAAAGCATACAAGGGGACCTTTCCCCTCAAGTGTCACAAAGACATCTGATGTCTTGCAATTGGTACATTCTAATCTGTCTGGTATGCTGCCCGTGACATCCTTGGGAGGATGTTCTTATTATATGACGTTCATAGATGACTTCTCTTGCAAAACCTGGATATACTTCTTGAAGAAGAAGGATAAGGCTTTCATGTGGTTCCGTACCTTCAAATCCTTGGTGGAAAATCTGATAGGGAAGAAGATCAAGATATTGAGGACCACAATGGCACTGAATATGAGACGAACGAGTTCAAGAACTTTTGCAGAGAAGTCGGCATCAAGAAGGAGACCACAACCGTATATACTCCTGAGCAAAATGGCGTCGCTGAAATAAAGAACAGGACCATTGTGGAAGCTGCCCATGCCATGCTATGTGACCAAGGTCTTCCGAAGTTTCTGTGGGGAGAAGCTGCGAACACTGTTGTGTACATACAATACTGATGCCTGCATTCTGCACTGGACTCCAAAACTCCCGAAGAGGTTTTCTCTGGTAGGAAAACAGATGTCTCACTTTTTAGAATTTTTGGATGTCCTGTTTATTTTCATGTACCGAAGGAGAAGAGGAGCAAGCTAGATGCTTCTAGGAAAAAGGGAATGTTTGTGGGCTACAACGAAACTTCGAAGGCCTATAGAGTCTATGTGCCTAGTCAAAGGGAAGTGGAGATATGCCATGATGTTACCTTTGACGAAGATGCTTCCCTGAGGAAAGTAATCAATCTTCTGAGATCTGAGGAAGGTCATGAAGCAAGCCCTGATAATCAAGAAGAACTGAAGGATGAGACGATGCCCGATGTTGAAGGACCAATTTTCCCTATCGATCCACCTCCTTCAATGAGGAAAAGACCATCATGGCTCAGGGACACTCTCGAGGATGCCGAGAATCATATGGCCCCAAGGGGGACATTCCGTGAAAGCAAGAAGCCGAATAGATACCAAAGGCATCTAGCAGACATGAGTACAATCGTAAAATTTGAGCCTGGATCTTTTGAGGAAATCGTAAAGCATCAAGTCTAGAAGGATGCTATGCACGAAGAATATGAGTCCATTATGAAGAATGATGTCTGGGATGTGGTGGTTCCGAGATCGGAGGACAAAGCAACTGTCACCTCGAAATGGCTCTATAAGATCAAGCATGGATCTGATGGTAGTGCTGAAAAGTTCAAGGCAAGATTCGATGCCCGTGGCTTCTCTCAAAAGGAAGGCGTAGACTATGATGATATATTTGCACCTATGGCCCGATATACCACCAACCTATCTATCATAGCCCATGTTGCTATGCAAGGATGGAATCTTCATTAGATGGATGTGAAGACCGCATTTCTGCATTGTGCGATAAAGGAAGAGGTGTATGTGGAGCAACCTCTGGGGTTCGAAGTCCAGGATCAAGACACCCATGTTTGCAGGTTAAAGAAAGCCCGTTATGGGTTGAAGCAAGCACCCAGAGCTTGGTACAAGAGGACAGATAGCTACGTAATGAAGTTGGGCTTCACTTGTAGTAATGTTGATCCAAACCTTTACTTCAAGGTTGATAGAGAAAAGCCTCTCATTCTGGTGTTATATGTGGACGACCTCTTCCTAACAGGTGCTGACCCTCTCATTCATCAGTGTAAGAGGGAGCTCGTTGTTGAGTTCGAGATGAAGGACCTAGGACTGATGCATTACTTCCTAGGCCTGGAGGTCTGGCAGAGACCTAGCGAGATTATCCTTTCAAGGAAAATATATTGTGAAGCTTCTGGAATGATTTGGAATGGTGGACTGTAAGTCCGTGTCGACACCAATGGATCTCAATTTTAAGAAGTTGAGTGGCAGCGCTGCTGGGCCCGTGCTAGCAAATCCTACTGAGTATTGTCAACTCGTAGGGGCCTTGATGTCCTTAGTGAACACCCGTCCGGACGTATGTTTTGCAGTGAACACTTTGAGTCAACATATGGTTGAACCTAATCACATTCACTGGGTCGATGCCAAGAATCTATTGAGATATCTTCGGGGCACGATAAACCATGGGCTGAGATACACTGCCAGGAGCGTGACACTCCATGGATATACTGATGCCGATTGGGCTGGCAGTGTGGTGGATCGCAAGAGCACCTCTGGATGCTGCTTCACACTTGGTTCTGCTTCGATATCTTGGATGAGCAGGAAGCAGAAGTCGGTGGCTTTGAGCACCGCGGAGGCCAAATACATTGTAGCAAGTATAGCCTGTTGTGAAGCAGTTTGGTTGCGAAATCTCTTCAGTGAGTTGTTCGGGCATGTGCTAGATACCACCGTGATACTCTGTGATAACCAGAGTGGGATTTGGTTGTCCGAGAATCCCGCGTTCCACGATTGATCCAAGCATATTGATATCAGGTACCACTTTATCCGGGATATGATAAAGCGAGGCACCGTAAGGCTCGATCATATAGGAACCGATGAGTAGGTCGCGGATATCCTCACTAAGCCCTTGGGGAAGGTCAAGTTCCTAACCTTCCATGAGAACCTTGGAATCGTGGAACGACCCTATGCTGAGGGTCCTGTTGGACGATGAGCTCTGGGAGCTACAGGAGGCTTTGGGGATAGCTCCTCGAAGCTATAAGCAACCATAGGGCTAGGCTTGCCGAACCTTGTTGGTGTGCTTCTGCCCCACCGTTATGATATTGAGTTGGTTCACCTCTCATGATCTGTGCCCCGTATGCATCCTACCCATTGAGTCCCGAACTCATGGGAAGTACCTCTCATATGGTTAGTGAGGTGGGAAAAACTAGAGACCAGTAGCAAAGACCGATGGACGCATTGGAGGTTGTCGTACTCTCTATGTTTGGGATGGCACGTGTCCAACCACTTGATCTGGGATCAAGTCTAGTGAGGTTTCTTTCCTCCAACTGACTTCGGGTCAGGTAAACCAACTTCAGGTTGGTATGTGACTCTTTTGAGTCCTGTAGAGGTTTCGGACCTCTGGGTTGAATTTTTCAGTCGAGAATGATGTCTTTGTGACTAACCCTCTTTTGTTCTGAAATAAAGAAACCAGCAAAGCAAGTTATGGCGGGATGATGCACGATGTTTGGATGGCACAGGTGGATGGAGTTCTCCCTAGTTGAGAGGGAGTGTTAATTTTGGACAACTAGGTCCAAACTCCATGTTGTGATGCTCAGATGAAGATGCCAATATTTTTATTGGATTCCTATTTCGAAGAGGTGCAAGATCGATCTAAAGATCATCTTAATCCGATGAACAGAACATTTATTTTGAATTAATTCCACTTATGTGCAAGGTTGGCCAGAATTGAAATGTAGGTTTGAAGCCCCAGCAGATGTGTCATACACCCTCACTGATGGATATATATAGGTCAATATTGGAGGACAATTTCACTCATTCATCATCACACATTCTCTCCCTTCATCTGATTGGTTCGATCATCACTTGGAGTCTCTTCTTCTCCACACATGTGAAACGCAGCAAAATGATTTTTTGCTTTTCAACCTAGGGTTTTCAGCGCAGATTTGACCAGCGTTGACTTTGGTCAACGCATGGTCAAACTGACCCCAAACTTGGTCAAAATTCTGATCTCTGCAATCCGCATTTATTGGCACAAAAATCGAGGTTGATCGTTGACTTTAATCGAGTTGCATTGAATTTTTGCCACTGTTGTTTTGCATTGACCATTGATTGGGACAACGTTGACTTTCGTTGACTTTGGGTTGACTGATATAGTTGTTCGAGAGGGTTGTGTGACACTTCTGGTTGGCTGACCATATTGAGACTTTGTTGGTTGAAGCATCCTGTTGACCACCGTAATGCACCCCCACTCATATATTTCGCTGATCAAGTTAAGTGTTATTTTTGGCTTGTCTTCTGTCGATCTACTGGTATGTTCTATCAGCATTTTACTTTCTTGTTTATGTGATTGATGTTTGATATTGGGGATAAAAGTAAAGTTGCATCAAGCATAGAACATCTACGAAAATTTACAACCCAGCATAAATATGTCATTGTAAACCCAATTTCTGCAAGGTCTGATGTAAATGATGCTAGTATGACCATTTAATTACGAAACAACACCTAGGTAAGCCTCTAATTTTGGCAAAGGATTTCATCCTAGGAAGTTTTTTTAACCTTCCCGAATTATGTGTTTGTAAACACACATAATCGATAGAGTTCTTCTTCCAACTTAAACCCCAAAGCTAGGGCAGAATTCATTTACAAGGTCTTAGGTGAGTCTAATGTAAAAGTGTTTATCAAGTCTAATGTAAGTGTGTTTCAGAATAATTTTAGTGAGGTGAGTCTAATGTAAAAGTGTTTATCAAGTCTAATGTAAGTGTGTTTCAGAATAATTTTAGTGCATGGTCCATCGTAATTAGAACACCATGGCTAAATTATTTTATTATAAGCACACTTGGTTTCATACTAGATCATATTGTGTCGCAAAATTGGGTAATATCTTGAAGGTCTATGTCTAAAGGTGTTTTCCCCTTCTAAGGGTTGATATTGTAATTATTTTGACGTAAAAAATATTTTAGTTCATGGTCCCTCGCACTCAGAAACCATGGCTAAAATATTTTTAGGGTGGAATAAGTTATTAATCCCCTCTATAGTCAATTAATTAATTTTTGTGGCTGAATTAAATAAAAAACGCAAGCCAAAAATTAAATAATTTTGAGTCAAAAAATAATTATAGAGGAATTAATTTCTCTTCAAATGGAAAATAATCAAAAATTCGAATGAAGTCAATTTTTGGGATATTTTAAGAAAACTTGATCCCTTGGACCTAGGTGGTTAAGTGAAAGTCAATTTTTTGAGGAAATTAATTCAAAATATTAATTTTCGGATTAATAAAAAATAGTTAAGAGATATTCGAATTTTTCCTCAAAAATAAAAATTCGGCAATGGAGATTAAAAGACGATCAAGTTATTTTCTACGGTCGAGATTATTTTGACAAGGATCAAGCCAACTAGCTGTTATTTTCCACTTGGAGGGATTTTCTCTAGCCGTAGTCTAAAAAACCCACAAAATAACCCAGAAATTCCAGTAAGATTATGAAAATTTTCGGCAAATATTTTTGAAAATCTGGGTTACAGTCATTAAACTTCAGTATTTTGGGTGCCCTAAAGGTTTTTGATGGTGCTGAATCCATTTGCACCATCAAAAATGCAATTCAAACACTCCAACTACTTGATTTTTGGAAAAGAAAAAAAAAATTACATGATTTCGACAAAAAACTGTCGTCCGAGCTATTTTGTTGCGTCTGTAAACAACTCCTTTTCTCTATATAAGGAAGCCATTTAGCTTATATTTCCCATATCTCTAGATGAGGTGATTTTGTAACGCATGTATTGAATTGCTACTCTGTTGAAAACATTTTTCTCATAATAGAAAGACTTTGGGTTAAGTTCATGGTGTTGATCTATGGTATGTGCTAGTTATGTGTTGATCTTTTATATTGTTCTGGATATATTTAACTGTTATCTCATTTGTCGGTGATAAGAACATTCTATTGGTACAAGTTATCTTAGGTGATTTGATTCACCATATGATCTAACAGTTTATCTTAAGAATAAATAGAGATTTACTACTACGTTAGCCGTTGGCTCCAAGTTCACAAACTGTGGGGAAGAGTTGAACTTGTTTGGGTTCTAAGCTTTCGTCGTGACAAATTATTTTGCAGGAGGGTTTTGGCTAGTCTGCCTTTCAAAATTATTCATCCACGAAATTTAAAAATTCTCAAAGCTTTTATTTGATTCTGAACTGCAAAGAAATAATTTGCCAATGAGAGCTAATAATTTTAATTTGTAAATATTGTAAAAATTTAGAAATTATTCTAACCCTTGTTTTATTTTGTAGCACTTGGGATTTTTGGGGTTTTGAATTTTTTGTATATATGTGGCGTTTTGGGAATTATTTCATTCATTTTTGCAGCTCAATCCTCAAGTCATCAAGGAAATCGATTTTTTGTGGAGGATCTAGCCCTAAGGCTAGGGTTTGATCGCTCTTCCAAGTGTGACGTCCAACCTTCTTGAGCAATTTCACTAGGGTTTTGAGGCAGATCTAGGCCTAGGAAGGCAACATCTACCCTCCAGACCTTCTCCAAGCTCAACGCTCAGCCAAGAAAAGAAGACGTTGGCCCTTAAGGAGGTAATTTTTGGCATTTTTGTGGAAAATTTGTTATTTCAGGGTTCTGAAACATTTTAAGGCCACTAAGGCCTAGCTGTCTCCTTTTTCAACCTTGTCGTGGCTTGTTTTGCTTGTTTGGGTGAGTCACAGCCCTTATAGGGCCTCCATCCCTAGCCACAGGCCATTTTTGGCCTTGTCCCTTGTCATCAGCCCTCCTAACCCTCTCGGCTGCCATTTTTGGTGCCTTATACCCCCGTCGTGACCCTTAGAGGGCTCTTCCCCCAAGTCGCAGACCATTTTTGGCCTTGTCATAGCCTCCAAGGGGGCCTTTAACCCTCTCAACCACCCTCCTTTTTCCTCCATCCCTTAGTTGTAGGCCTCTAAGGCCTTACTACAGCATATAAGACCCTTTTCCTTATGTGTTGCAGGCCTTCTAAGCCTTGCCTCCTTCATCCTTGGCCTTGCTTCCCCTATCGCTGCCTTCTTTTGGCCCTTTCTAGCCTCATTCAGTCATTCTCCAGTCATTGAATTGGTTTGCATTGGCATTTTATCTCTAATATCTTGTTTTGCAGCGATTTTGGAGCTAATTTTGTGTTTGCAGGAAGGCACTCTCATTGGAAGCCAAACAAGACATCAACAAGGCCATTAGGCCTAGTGGTTTCCCCCCCTAACTCTCTTTGCCTCAACATTGTTACACTCATAATTCTAAAGCACATTGTAGCGACAATATATTCAAGGCTTAAATACACTTAAAATAATCATAAATTCATTAACAATTCACTTAAAGCATTAAAAAGTAATCTTGTAGTTGAATTGTTTGCATATAAGCGAAGTTTTGTGGACTACGAGTGAATTTCAAGATCTGATATAAACACCTACAGCCATCTAAAGTCACCTACAGCAATGATAAAATCACCTCACATTGGCATAATAATTAAATTGCAATCATATTTCATCATTGGTATATCATTGGCATTAGTTGGGCTTGAATTACTTGGCATATTTTGTCATTTCTTGAAGGCTATGATATTTATCCAAGGTCTGATATATACTGCATAAGGTCTGATATAAACATAAGAGTGGTGTCAAAAGTTGTTGACAGACATATCTTTTCTTTTGGCATTTGTTCCTTGCATCCTTGTGCATCTTGAATAAGTGTCGTCTAGTGAAAATTGGTGTTTTCCTTACTACTGCAATCATTACTCTCTTGGTTGCCATATTCTTACATCCATTGCACTTTGTATACATTGCTTGCTTACATAAGCATATCACTATTTGCATTCTCATTGACAAACTAAGTGCTCTAAAAGGAATTGGTGATTATTGCTCTAAAGAAATATATTAATTGTGGGTGAATGCTCTCTCTCTCATTGGTAGCTAGCATTGTTGTGACATTAGTCTTTAAAAAAACCTCATACTTTTCATTGCTATCATATTGCTGAAGAGGTTGGCTATTGGATAAATGTTATATTGTTTTCCATTGCCATAACGTCATAAAGTGTACTAATATTATGTTATGCAAGTGAGCTTCACATCTAAGTTAATAATCTTGCAAATCAAGTCTCTCTTAAAGCACTCAATATGAAAATTTCAAAACTGAAATACTATTGCAGAAACTGGAAATTATTCTTCTAATTGTTAATTAATTTAACAATTTATCTGTTGTTTGTTACAGAAAATACCAAATAATTCACACTGCAACTTTCACATATAAAACTGCGGAAAATAAATAGCGTTGGAAACTGAGAAAACACTACCACACACACATAAAAAAGACATTGTTATTTTTGGACAATTTTCCCTGGAAAACCGAACTTGGGAAAACTGATGCAACAACTGAGTGTTCAATCATTAAGCAGCAGAGAGAAATTCCGAGTACAATAATCTAGATGTCAAATCTGGCAATCCTACAGAGAAAAACACTAGCAAAAATCTAGTGAGGAATTCTACTCACCCCACGGGCAAATTCGGCACCAAGGACTGGCCTCTGAAACCCTCTACGAATTGCCCTATGCCACCCTCTGCGTGGGCTCTCTGTAGGCTCTAATTCATATGACCTAGATCTCAATCTGAGTTGCTTCTTGTGTTTGCTATCGACTCTAGAAACGCTTCTCCTGGCCTCGGAAAATTCTTCTACCATTGGAACACTGAAACGACTTCTCGAATATGCAAATCAAACTGCCATTAGAGACTACAGCGCAATCCCTGTGTCAGCCTCACTGTGGCTCTTTTGCCTCACTGCAAATGCACTGGCTAGATCTGGAAATATTCCTCCAGCGTCACTGTCCCTGCTCCTCACTCACTACTTCAACATCTGGCTCTCCGGCAACTGCTGCTGCTCTCTGGAAATCGAACTATTGGTGTGTCTAGTGTGTCTTCTCCAAGGGTCCATCGACTTCCTCTTATAATCCACTGTTGGAGCACCAACGGCCAAGATTAAAACTTAATCAATGGCTAGGATCATCTTGGAGTCGATCTATGTGAATTTCTAGACTATTCTCACCTTGACTTAATTAATTCTGATTAATTAACCATATTCCCTAAGTTTAGACTTGAGAATATTAAAAAATCAGCTAATAATCTAATTACGTTATCTCTAGGTGGAATTTCTAGAAATGATTTCTAGGTTCTGGAGATCTCATGTATTCTAGCCTCTCCACTAAATTTTGTGGCTAGAACACATTTGATGCTACAAAAGCTAACACTCCCTCTTAGCGAGGATTGTGTTGTAGTGTTGCACACCCTACTACAACACTGTGTCTCTGTATCATCCCTCTGTCACACTGCTGATGTCTAGCCACTGTGACTATCTGCCACTGCCCACCAACTACTGCACAACTCTAATTATGCATATGTGTTGTTGTTGACCTTGTTGTACTACTGTCACAACCGCACTTGCACTGCAACTCCCTCTCAATTGTTGTTGTTGCAATTGCAACTAAGAAGCATCTCAAATATTGAATCATCTATCTATGTTGCATCTATCTCCCAAGTCCTTACTGCTACTAGCCTCTGCACTGTCACTGAAGAATCCGCATTGTTACTGACTCTGCACTATGCCACTTTGCACTGTTGCCAACTCTGCCCTGCGCTCTCCAGCATCTGATTGCAACTAGTCTGCAACAGTCACGCTCGAATTTGACTGCATCTCCTGACACTAATCCATCCTGCTACTAAATATTGTGGGCCCCCATAGCCAGGTAATGATCCAAGAGGTAGAATCCTCAATGGACCCCGCCCATCTTTGTAGCTCTCTCTCTCTGGGGCTACAGCTCCAAATCATCCCACCTCAATACTGGAGATATATCGACAAACATCGTGAAGTCTTCCTCCAACCTGGAGGACAGCCTGTCGATCTCAGTGGACGCTACCTATTGGTCATGCTTCTCTTGTTTGTCCTTTATGAGAGGACATTGTCTGTTGTAGTGACTAAGCTCACCACATCTGAAGCACTTGACCTTTGAAAGGTCCTCCTTCTTTTGCTCCCCTTGCCCCTGACTGGGACCCTTAGATGCTAAGGCTACATTCTCCTCCTCCTTCATCGCCTTCAATCCGATGTTAGTGTTGCCACTAATGGAGCTCTTTAACAAAGCTAGCCTCAACTCCTACTGCAAATCGGCCCACATTATGTCCCATCTTGGCAAAGTGTCTTTGCCCAATATGCTTCGGGAAAACACTTGCCAATCCTCAGAGACAATGTTCAGTGCCAATCACACTAGCTCTAATGGTTGAGGTGTTGCCCCAACAGCTGCAAGTTGGTTTCAGACCTTCTGAATCCTGGTGAGGAAGGGATCTATGCTTTCCCCTTTCTGCATACTGATGCATCTTAGTTTCTCTTCTAGGAACATCTTCTGCTGCTCGGAAGTACCTTGATATAGTGTGGAGAGAGCATCCCACATTTCCTTGGTTGCTCCCTTGTCTACCACATGTGAGACTATATGATCTCGGACTCCATACAAGATCAACTGCTTCGCCTTCGCCCTTGCCATCTCCTTCTTGTACTCTTTCAGTTGATCTGCATCCTGAGGAACTGCCACCACATTGTCTATGTAGGCTTTCAAGCCATATTCATCTAGAAGGATATCCTAGCCTTCCGGATGACATAGTTGGAAGCTCCATCCAACCTATCCTGATCTCTAAGCCCAGTTGTGGTCATCTCTGATCAAGTCGAAAACTCCCTTTTTCCCTATGCTCGGTTGTTGCTTTGCTAGTTGCACTCCCCTCTAAAATGTGTTAATTTGCTAGCTACTACTACCAATCTGCCTTGAAAAATCGAACTTTTGAGAGTCGAAGTTCCCTAAGAGAAATTTTCCTTTGTGGTGTTTGTATTTCTCTTCCACCCAATGTTGGTTATGCTGCTGTAAAACCCTCTGCGTCCAACCAAGGAATTTTCTCAGCGAAAATCTAAGCTACATTTGTTCCCTCTGATTGTTGAAATTGCTATCCCAGGCAACTCAACTTCTTTACAACTCTGCAACTAAAAATCGAACCGTTGCCCTAGCAATTCGGCCTGCCTGTCAATGCACTGCACAGCCTCTAAGAATTTCAGCCAGTTGCTCCCTCTCAGCAGTGAAATTCTCTCCTTCACTTCTGAACATCCCGGCTGATTAATACCACTCTGATACCATGTGAGAATTTCAAAACTGAAATCCTATTACAGCAAATGGAAATTATTCTTCTATTGTTAATTAATTTAACAATTTATTTGTTGTTTTCTACAGCGTATACCAAATAATTCACACTGCAACCTTCACAAATAAAATTGTGGAAAATAAATAGCGTTGGAAACTAAGAAAATAATAGCACACACAAAAATGACACCGATATTTTTAGACAATTGTCCCCAAAAATACCTAACATGGGAAAATTGGTGTTGCAGTTGAGGGTTTTATTATTAAGCAGCAGTGAGAAATTATTGTTAAACATTCACATGGAGAATAAACATGAATCCATTTCTATTAACAAAGATGTACATTTATATTACATTCTTATGACCCTTGGTCTTCATATACCAAGTGGACTCTTGGACTCTGATAACTATTCACATTCCACACCAACCCTTAGCGAATTAGGTGTCCAACATTCCCCCCTTTAATCTGAAGGGGTATATATGAGTCCAAGAAGGGGGCTTTAATACAAAAATACAACAATGCATGACAATAATAAGGTGAATGTGCTCTCTTAGATGATGGCATGAGGTGGGAAAACTCGAGGTCTCAACCGGCGATGGTTTAAGGATTACCACCAATACTAGAATATTAGCTTAGTGTAGCTTCTGAAACTCTTCCAAATCTGGCAAGAAGTTGAAGTCTTCTGCTACAGAAAGTGCTCCCAATTTTTCGAAAAGTTCGACCTTCGACATGAAAAAGGGAGGTTTACAACCTGCAGTGGTTTAAGGAAATCCACCAACCAAGGGAACACTTAGTGCGATTCTCGGAACGCTTCCAAATCTGGCAAGACACTGAAGTCTTCTGCTAGAGGAAGTGTCCCTAATGCTTTGGAGAGGGATACCTTCAACCTAAAAAAGGGAGGTCTACAACCCGTGATGGTTTAAGGAAGGCCACCGACCAAAGGCATGCTTATGGGCTTTTGTGTCTTTGGCTACAACTTTGAATCTGGGTTTGGTTGTCTTTGGTTGTAGGCTTGGGCATCAAGTTCAAGTTGTGACCCAGGCTAGCTTAATGCATCTTTGAAACTTGTACATGACCATCACTCACCCCCCCCTGTCAGATACAAGGTGAGAAGATGAAGAGAATGATGAACCCTTAGCTAAACTAAGAGGGGGGTTGGGGGGTGAATCATTTTAGTGCATTCCTGGACATTTGAAACTCTTTTCATTCAACTCAGTTACACCTGCAATTCATAAGCAACTTAATACATAATGAATCAACAAACTTAATGTGTGGACAGCAAGTAATTAAGCAGATTAAAACATCACATCAACACATAATCATCATGCACATAGACAACAGATATAAGTGGGAACCCATAAGGGAGAAAACCACATCTTATTATTGTTGTGATGCAAGGCAAGCTCCAACTCCCTCTCACCACTGATTTTTTGTAGGCTCTAACCTACAGGAGGCTACTACCTCAAATTCTACAAGCTACAACTTGCAAGCAAGCTCCAACTCCAATCTATTTTCTGCAGACTACAACCCACAGGAGGCTCCTACCTCAACCAGCTCCAACTGGACACCTATCAAGCTACAACTTGAAACGGAAGCACCAACTCCCATGTATTTTCTGCAGGCTACAGCCCACAAGAGGCTCCTACCTCAACCAGCTCCAACTGGACATCTATCAAGCTACAACTTGAAACAGAAGCCCCAACTCCCATGTATTTTCTGCAGGCTACAACCTACAGGAGGCTCCTACCTCACCCAACTCCAACTGAAAATTTATCAAGCTACAACTTGAAAGGAGACTACAATCCCCTCACTCAACATGAAAATCATATGCTGATTTACCTGGATATCAGCTCTGTTTTGCTCCTTCACTGTTGTCTTTTCAGCCTTCATATCTGCTTCATATCAGTTCTGGATGTGCACAGCATTTCTATCAGCTCTCTCTGATTCTTTTACACTCCAACCTTCTGCAGGTCTCTTACATTCTTCCGCTCACATCCATACTACAGTTATCACTTCTCTTCAGCTCTCTTCAATTCTACTTCTCTCTCTTCCTTTCTCTCTGTCTTTTTCTCCTTTTTTTATGCACACTGATATTACATGTTTTATACTTCCTGGCTGATTAATACCACTCTGATACCATGTGAAAATTTCAAAACTGAAATCCTATTACAGCAAATGGAAATTATTCTTCTAATTGTTAATTAATTTAACAATTTATTTGTTCTTTTCTACAGCAAATACCAAATAATTCACACTGCAACCTTCACAAATAAAATTCTGGAAAATAAATAGCGTTGGAAACTGAGAAAATACTAGCACACACAAAAATGACACCGATATTTTTAGACAATTGTCCCCAAAAAAACCTAACATGGGAAAATCGGTGCCGCAGTTGAGGGTTTTATTATTAAGCAGCAATGAGAAATTATTGTTAAACATTCACATGGAGAATACACATGAATCCATTTCTATTAACAAAGATGTACATTTATATTACATTCTTATGACCCTTGGTCTTCATATAATAAGTGGACTCTTAGACTCTGGTAACTATTCACATTCCACACCAACCCTTAGCGGATTAGGTGTCCAACATTCCCCCCCTTAATCTGAAGGGGGAATAGTTGGACACATCAGTTCTGGATGTGCACAGCATTTCTATCAGCTCTCTCTGGTTCTTTTACACTCCAACCTTCTGTAGCTCTCTTACATTCTTTCGCTCACATCCATATTGCAGTTATCACTTCTCTTCAACTCCCTTCAATTTTGCTGCTCTCTCTTCCTTTCTCTCTGTCTTTTTCTCCTTTTTTCATGCACACTGATATTACATGTTTTATACAGATAACTACATCACTGTTTGTATTCTGCAAGGAATACGAAGTGAATAGGCCTGTCTCTCTGCCTTCCACCCATTCGATTCCTTACCCTTCAGTTCAAGCTATTACATTAGAAATAATCATTACAACACTCATTGGAGTTTTGCCTATGCCTACGGAGACTTGCCTTTGCATCACAAACAATATAATATAATTAATGAATTTACATTTACAATTACAACAATATTTCAATTCAGCCCTTTCAGCTTCTTTCTTTTCTGTTCATTTTGTCTTCTATGCCTGCTATCATATTTCCAACTATGCTGCAGCATTACTGTCTTAGCCCGACTTGACCCAGTTATTACGTTTCAAACAGTGCTACTATACCCTTCTTTTTCCCGACTCTGCCTATTATATTTAACTGCAACGTTCAACATTCTTTGCACGCACTGTCGAGTCTCTCTACCTGAGTCAATTTTCCATGCGTTCGGGCCTTTTCTGTGTAACTCGAGTCGACCTTTGCTTCCAACGAGATCTTCATAAAAACAGCGCAAACACATTAAACTTCGGACGTTGATTATATTGCAATTAAACTTTGAAAAGCCTCGCATCCGCTCCTCTTTATCGCACTTCGCAACTTTAAGAATTTTGTAGTATTTGCGACTTCGCGATTTCGCAACCCGCAGCGAAAACCTTATCGCATGTCGCACCTTAAAACATATAACTTGCGAAGTCTTAACATATAAACATAAGAATCGTCGATTGTGATGTGCGGTATGTGGGCCAGATCCATGTCATCTCCACGCCATCGTGCCATGTCACTGCCAGGTCATCTTGCCACGTCATCGTCCGCACTTCGCATTTCACATTTTCTGTGTTTCTGCTATTTTGCAATACTCCTTCCGCCGCGATTTGCGATATGCGATCACATCGCATTGCAAACCAAATTACTTACCGTGCAAGTCTTTAATGATAACATCAAAACTTGCCGATGTGCGAAATACCGTGGGATTACAACTTAATCTCCACCGTTGATCATAGCCCAGATCTAATGGTCCTCACAGCGCCTTAACTGATCTACTTCGCATCGCAACTTAAATCACTTACCTTGAGAAGTCTTAACATGTAACGATAAAATTCGCCAATTGCGATATTCTGTTGGGTTTGCGATTTAATCTTCGTCGTTGATCTATGCCCAAATCTAATGGTCCACGCTGTATCTTCACTCCGGTTTTCCAACTAGATCCCTACCTGTGCATTGTTCTGAACATAAATAAGCACGACTCTGCTCGCTCTTCACAATTGTTCTTTATTGTTGCACGCGTTTATTACTTTACTTAGGCACATTCATGACTCTGCCCACTCATTCACGACTTGACCCAACACGTTCACGACTCTGCGCAGCATGTTCACAACTCGACCCAAACTTGTTGTCTTTGTTGCGTTTGCTCCTTGACTACCTTTGCTCTTTTGCTGCTCCTTTGCCTTAAGTAATAACGCTAAAGCTTCTCCATGCCTCTTCGCTGCTTCTCTCTACTTTAGGTTATACTTCTAATGTTGCTCCTTTGCCTCTTCGCTGCACATTGTTGCTCCTTGCCTCCTTTTTGCATTCTCACTGCATCATTGACTGATTTGCTCCTTTGCCTTATTGTCGTTGCTTCTCTGCTCCTTTGCCTTAATGATAATTCCCTTTACGATCAATGACAATATTTCCAACAGTCTCCCCCTTTGGCATTGATGGCAACACTTCCTCCCCTTTTCATTCTAAGAAGTGTCTTTCTTCCTCTTCTTGCCTTTCAGAAGTGCCTTTCTTCTTCTGCTTGCTTTTCCTCCCCCTTTGACATCAATGGCAAAGGGTTACGCATTTTCCAGTGTAATTTCCATCTTTGCATTACTTCTCTCTAAGTTGTGTATAGGCCTTCTTCATTCTGTCTTTTCGTTATTGATTGTATGCCACTAAATATGACTTTCTAGGGCTGCTCCATGATGACTGCTACTCCATGTACACTGCAACTATTCTAACATAATGAGCTTCAGGAAGACATCTTGAATTTATTTAACTGGAATCTCAAAAGACAGACTGCCCACAGCTTTATGGATGACCTTAAGAATGAAGCCTTGAAAGTCTATCAACACTAACTTGAAGAGGAGTGCAATTATATCCAAGAATAAGTACTGCTTCAATGCTCATATAATACATTAATGCAAACAAGATAATGATCCTTTGGCATATTAGCCTTTCTATGCTTTGATAATACAACTCAACATTCTCCTGCATTTGCAACCAGAAGACACCTTCTAATAATCCGAGCAACCAGAGATGTTGTACCCGAAGACTTGGTTCAACAACAATATCATTACTCCAGTGCACCAACCAATTCTTAGTGTTGTAATGGTCTCATTCAACTATCTGTTCTCCTCTCAAAAGATGCCCAAATTCAATGCGAGCTCAGCATACCATAACATTGCTTCTAATAATAACTCTTAGTATTCTACTAATAGGAGGACTGCTGCAAATCCCAAACGTTGAATATTTGTACAAATATAATGATAATGACCATTTTTCTTACTCATCCTTCTTAATTTTGTTTCATTGTTAATGCTTGCAGTGTGATGCACAGTGTGATCATCCTCTATGGATCTTTCCAGTTCTATAGCTCGAAACATAATTTTTGTGATTTTAACCATTCATCACTTAGTGTGTTGTTGTCTTCTTAGCTTATGGCTGATGTTCCCTCTACCACCATGGCTACTTGCTGCCTTCTCTCCTTCCATCAACCTGTTGGCTATTGAAAGCTTCAGGTGTCCTTCTTCCTCTATAGTTCTCTGTCAGAGGAATTGTCCTTTCCCTTCTTGAACTTTTAGTTGTTTTTATTCCAAGGAGCTCTACTTAGACTACTTTTATGGGGACCTTTTATGAACTCCTCTCCCCATGGGATGTTGCTTTTTATCTATTACTGGCTAGATATTTGCGTTGCTTCCTAGAGCAGCTCCCCCTGAGACCATGATGAATTCAAAATGTCATTAAAGTAACAAACTCCCCCTTTTTCTTCTCCTTCCATACTTTGTTGGGGCTCCTCATAATGTTTGCACCTCCTTTTGATTCAGTGTTTGGTCTCATATGATTTGGCTTCATCATCTGTCTGGAGTTCTTTAATGTATATGGTAGTCTACAGTGTTTTGCTTTGTGTCCAAGCTTGTGGCATTCATAACATCTTATTTTACCAAGGTACGTTTAAGCTGATGTATAGAATTTTGTGCTCCCTTTTTAACATAGATTACATTCAACAAATTTATGTCCAAATTCATTACATGAATAACAATAGCCTTGGAAATGATTTGTGTACCTGGTGAAAGCTTGTCCTTTACATCTGCTTGCTTGAGGAATTCCTCTTATTGGCTGCATCTTTTGCTGGCTGGATTGGATTTGCTTTGTCTTACAATATGCTGCAATATGTCCCGGTTTGTGGTAGGCAAAACAAGTGATCCTTCTCACAGGAGAAAGGAACCCCCTTTGACATCTTTCGAATTTGTTCAATTCATATTCAGGAGTGTATGAGCCTTTTGCAGCTGATTGTTTATTCATTTCGTTCTTTGTCACTTGAGGTTGTTGCTTGTTTCTGTTTGCTTCATTACCCATCATGGTCTTGCTGGATTTTAATTCTTTGGATCTCTTTTGGGTTGCTTCATCATCTCTCTCAATGTCTGCCTTCTCTGAGTTCTCCATGGAGGTAATCTCATCTTCGAGCTGCTTACACAACCTGCTCCTTTCTTCTATCAGTCTTCTAGCTGCAATAATCTCAGATTGTTGAGAGTTGTCATTTTCTTTTATTACAGCGTTCACAAAAGTGATACTTTTTGTTATCTTTAACCTTGGACTTACTGTTTTTTCCTTCATAGCCTATCCCGACCTTTATACAAGGAGATCTTTGAGCATTTAGTATTTTGTACAAATGTTCAGAGCTTTTCATTCATGGAATATTCATAGTTAATTCCCTTTGGGCCTTTTCTAATTTCTTTCTCAGGCATACTACTTCTTCTTCCAACTTCTCTTGCTCCTGATTTTTATCTTTTATTTGCTTTATCAAAATGTCTTCTACCTTTTTAGCTTCTTTAAGTTCTACTTTCAGCTGAATGAGGTTTTCTGAACTTGGCTCTTCCTATACATATTTCAGGAGAATGTCTTTCTATTTTCTGCTCTTGAGTTTAAGTCTGTCTATTTCCTCCAGGGCACTAATCAACTCCCCCTCAAGATCAACCTCACCTTCTACTTCATCTTCCAGAAGGTATCCTTCAAGCTCTTCCTTGGCCATCAAAACAAATTCAGAGGTTCTTCTTCATTGGAGGATTCATCTGAGCTTTCAGATGCACTGCTATCTTGCTAAGCATAATATGATTTTCTATTAAATCTCTTCCCTTTTTTGCCAGTTATTTATTTTGTTTTTCTCTATCTCTTGCGATTGATTCTCTGCTCTCTTATGGGGACATTTTGAAGCATAGTGCCCCACTCTTCCACAATTAAAGCACTTAAATGGAAGTTTACCTTTGTACTAACTTGTGCCTCTATCCAATCTTCTGACAAATTTGGCTTCTTCTTCTTCAAAGGATGAGCATGGAGTTTCCTTCTCTTCTATGCACTTGTCTGCCTTGAAGGTTGCCTCCCTCACATTTGATTTCCCTTTTGGAAGTTTCATCTCATAAGCCGTCAAGTTTCCAAGCAATTGGTGCATGGTCAAGGTTTCCCAGTCTGTTGTTTCTTCTATGGCAGAAACCTTATGGTTGAACATGGATGGTAAAGATCTCAATATATTTTGTACTATTACACATTCCTTATTGGTTTCTCCTAGAGCTATCATGTTATTCACAACTTCCGCAACCTTTAAGAAGAAACTGGCTACATCTTCATCTTCATTCATTTTTAAGTTTTGAAACTGAGTTCTATAGGATTGCAGTTTGGCCATCTTCACCTTTTTAACTCCCTCATGGATATTTTCTAATGTATTCCATTTATCTTTGGCAGTCTTACTATGCATTACTTTGATAAATTATAACTCACAAAGACCGCTCAAGAGTGCATTCATTGCTTTTGCATTAGCTATGAAATTTTGTTTGCCTTCTTTCTCTGTGTCAGTATCCTTTGGTGCATATTTTTCTTCCACAGTAATCCAGACTTCTACTCCAAGGGACATCAAATAGGCTTTCGTTCTTATTTTCCAGAAGGTATAGTTTGTGCCAGTAAACAATGGGGCTCTATTTGTTGAGCATCCTTCTAGGCTAGCCATTTTGTGGACCTAGGATCTCCTTCCAGTTGTTAAATTGATACAGAAGGAACTTGCTCTTATACCAATTGATGAACCCTTAGCTAAAGTTCTAAACTGAGAAGGGGGAAGGGGGTGCATTCATGGACATTTAAAACTCTTTTCATTCAACTCAATTACACCTTCAATTCATAAGCAGCTTAATACATAATGAATCAACAAACTTAATGTGTGGACAGCAAGTAATTAAGCAGATTAAAACATCACATCAACACATAATCATCATGCACATAGACAACAGATATAAGTGGAAACCCATAAGGGAGAAAACCACATCTTATTATTGTTGTGATGCAAGGCAAGCTCCAACTCCCTCTCACCACTGATTTTCTGTAGGCTCCAACCTACAGGAGGCTACTACCTCAAATTCTGCAAGCTACAACTTGCAAGGAAACTCCAACTCCTATCTATTTTCTGCGGGCTACAACCCACAGGAGGCTCCTACCTCAACCAGCTCCAACTGTACATCTATCAAGCTACAACTTGAAACGGAAGCACCAACTCCCATGTATTTTCTGCAGGATACAACCCACAGGAGGCTCCTACCTCAACCAGCTCCAACTAGACATCTATCAAGCTTCAACTTGAAACGAAAGCACCAACTCCCATGTATTTTCTGCAGGCTACAACCTACAGGAGCCTCCTACCTCACCCAACTCCAACTGGAAATTTATCAAGCTACAACTTGAAAGGAGACTACAATCCCCTCACTCAACATGAAAATCATATGCTGATTTACCTGGATATCAGCTCTGTTTTACTCCTTCACTGTTGTCTTTTCGGCCTTCATATCTGCTTCATATCAGTTAGGGATGTGCTTAGCATTTCTATCAACTCTCTCTGATTCTTTTACACTCCAACCTTCTGCAGCTCTCTTACATTCTTCTGCTCACATCCATACTGCAGTTATCACTTCTCTTCAACTCTCTTCAATTCTGCTGCTCTTTCTTCCTTTCTCTCTGTCTTTTTCTCCTTTTTTTGTGCACACTGATATTACAAGTTTTATACAGATAACTACATGACTGTTTGTATTCTGCAGGGAATACGAAGTGAACAGGCTTGTCTCTTTGCCTTCCACCCATTCGATTCCTTACCCTTCAGTTCAGGCTATTACATTAGAAATAATCATTACAACACTCACTGGAGTTTTGCCTATGCCTACGGAGACTTGCCTTTGCATCACAAACAATATAAAATAATTAATGAATCTACATTTACAGTTACAACAATATTTCAATTTAGCCCTTTCAGCTTCTTGCTTTTCTGTTCATTTTGTCTTCTCTGCCTGCTGTCATATTTCCAACTGTGCTACAGCAATACTGTCTTAGCCCGACTTGACCTAGTTATTACGTTTCAAACAGTGCTACGATACCCCTTCTTTTTCCCGACTCTGCCTATTATATTTAACCGCAATGTTCAACATTCTCTGCATGCACTGTCGGATCTCTCTACCCGAGCCCATTTTCCATGCATTCAAGCCTATTCTGTGTAACCCGAGTCGACCTCCACTTCCAACTATTTCTTCATAAAAACAACGCAAACACATTAAACTTTGGATGTTGATTATATTGCAATTAAACTTTGAAAAGCCTCGAATCCGCTCCTCTTTAACGCACTTCGCAACTTTAAGAATTTCGCAGTATTTGCGACTTTGGATTTCGCAACCCGCGGCGAAAACCTTATCGCACGTCGCACCTTAACACATATAACTTGCGAAGTCTTAACATATAAACATAAGAATCGCCAATTGCGATGTGCGGTATGCGGGCCAGGTCCATGTCATCTTCGCGTCATTGTGCCACGTCATTGCCACGTCGCTGCCGCATCATCGCCCGCACTTCGCATTTATGCATTTTCTGTGTTTCTACACTTTCACGACTTGACCCAACACGTTCACGACTCTGCGCAGCACGTTCACAACTCGACCCAAATTTGTTGTCTTTGTTGCGTTTGCTCCTTGAATACCTTTGCTCTTTTGCTGCTCCTTTGCCTTAAGTAATAACGCTAAAGCTTCTTCATGCCTCTTTGCTGCTTCTCTCTGCTTTAGGTTATACTTCTAATGTTGCTCCTTTGCCTCTTCGCTGCACATTACTACTCCTTGCCTCATTTTTGCATTCTCACTGCATCATTGCCTGATCTGCTCCTTTGCCTTATTGTTGCTGCTTCTCTGCTCCTTTGCCTTAATCATAATTCTAGTACTAATCCATTCTACTCCTTTGCCATCAATGACAACATTTCCAACAGAGAACTCAACCGCAAGACTTTTAAATACTCTAGAATAAATTTTGACATATGAATGAAATATTTTCTTGGCTATTGAAGCCCATTGCCAAGAAGCGATCCATCCAAGGTGAATCTTTGTTTTAGGAGGAGGCTTATTTTTGAAGCATCTGTGTGAAGAATGAGTGTGCTGACCACAATGCTTGCATTGGTGAATATCAAAACAGTGATCTTTCACATGGCCAACTCGACTACAATGTTGAAATCTAACAATATTTTGTGATGGAGGAAGAGCATGAACAGGTGAATATGAACTATCATGCAAAAACCTAGTACTATGAAACTGGATGGGCTTGGAATAGTCTAGCGTGTGAAGAGAAACCTCCTTATCATATCCAAGACCTGTTTTATTTTTGTTGTTGACAATCTCTTCCCAAGGTTTGATGATGGGCTTGGAAAGTGGAAGTTGAATGTTTGCATCTGCATGCAAATATGCTCCTAAGATAGGCTTAGTGATATGATCAAATTTTGGTTGTTGATGGGAGTCAACTTCAGGCTGAAAAAGAGGATTGTTGTGAACAAGATGTCTTTTTTGCTTTAACTCATTTTGTTGTAGTTATGATTCAAGTTGCAAGAAATCAATCTTCTCTATGTCTAAAGACATTTCTAAAATCGTTTTTTCTAGAATTTCCAAAAACGATTTTTGGGTTTTGGAGATCTCATGTATTCTAGCCTCTCCACCAAGTTTCGTGGCTAGAACACATCTTATGCTACAAAAACTAACACTCAATTGATAATCATAATTGTGATAATTGTACAAAGGAATATTAATATATTTATTAATCTCTACAATTAATTAACTCATTTAATAACAATTTTTTCCTTCAATTAATTAATTAATTTATTTGTTCTTTAAACTCTTTTAGTCGGCCTCCCTTGCACCTCCCTGTCGTCCATCATCCCTCTCTCTCATATTTACACCTTACTTGTGAGATCAATCTTACTCCATAGATCTTTTCCTGAAGATGAACCACAGTGGCTTGGTTCGAAACATCGAGTTTATCAAGAATGGATGCAATTGATCCAGAAAACATCTCTACACAAAACACTAATCACAGAAGCCTCAAATCTACAATCTTGAAGTAATCTTAAGAATTTGGTAATTGCGTTTAAAGATCATCATCATCTAATTGGCATTGTTGAAAGAAACATTGGATTTGTATATTTATGGTCATTTCATGAGCAATTGTCTATTTTGATATTGGTAATCTGAATAACATTTTCCAGTGCCATCTATCTTGTTTCATTGAGTACTTTCTTTCGGTGAAGATTGTCATTATACATTGTTAAGTACTTCATTGTTCTAAATCAAATATCATTGTAATTTGTCTCCAAGTACATAAGACATTTAACAATCTCACTAAAAGTAATCTCTCATCTTGCATCTACATTCTAGGTTTAGCCTTGCACTAAATAATTTACCTCTAAGCATAAGCTTGGTTGAAAGACTCTAGGACCACCTTTCTCATCTAGCTTGAGAAGTCTAGACCTTGTTTTGTGGTTAAAACATTGACCTTGCAGTCGTTAGAGCCACAGTCTCTGTAATGCCGGAGGCATCGAGTGGTTAGATTTCTAGGGAAGGTATCGGTAATATAGCCTTTGCTATCTTTCCTTGGGCTTCTCTCCACAACCTGCATTACAGACTAGTTTCAAAATAGCTGAGAGGAGGGATTCACCTAGTTAGGCATCTAATTTAAAATACACCAAAATCTTGCATTTCGCTTAATTTTAGGTGTTGCATTGCATATAGGATAGTGAAGCATCATGTTGATGGTGCTGGATTGCAACAACATTGTAAGGGGATCTTGTTGGAAATACTAAGGGGGGGTGTGAATCAATATTTCTTTTACAATTGTTACTTTACTAGTTTTAGATCACTTATAAACAGAACATAAAATGAACAATACAAAATTATAATTTTAATAATGAAAAATATCGAGAACTCCAATCCTCTTTTTATAATAAATCAAATGCAATAATGTTTAGGGCTCCAACCCTAGATGAAGATACCAATCTCCAATCCATCAGACTCCAACTTGTACTTTGCCAAACACCAACTTGGACCTCACGAGGCTCCAACCTCTAGGGCTCCAACCCTCTCCACTAGCACAAGCTCCAACCTGATCTTCTTGAGGACTCCTATCCTCTAGGGCTCCAACCCTATGCTTCAATTCTTCAAGATAAGTTTAATGGTTCTTCAAGGCTTCCTCAATTCCTTCTGCAACAAGCCCTGACAATATCTTCAAGTTCGCCTTCAACTATGCCCTCGCTTAGCTCATCAATGGCAACTTTATTAATCACTAAAGGAATCTTCAAAGCTCTTCATGATACCCAAAACAAGTTCCTTCAATGACACTCCATGATGGCCTTCAATCATGCATCAAGGTCTTCAAGAATGCCCGATGTTGAAGGACCTATGGATCCCATTGATCCACCTCCTTCAAATAAGAGAAGACCCTCGTGGCTTAGGGATACTCTCGAAGATGCCGAGAGGAATATTGCCCCAAGGGGACATTCCGTGAAAGCAAGAAACCGAATAGATACCAAGGGTATCTAGCAGCCATGAGTACAATTGTACAATTTGAGCCTGGATCATTTGAAGAAGCCGTAAAGCATCAAGTTTGGAAGGATGCTATGCACGAAGAATATGAGTCCATTATGAAAAATGATGTCTGGGAAGTGGTCCCAAGACTGGAGGACAAATATGTTGTCACCTCAAAATGGCTCTATAAGATCAAGCATGGATCTGATGGTAGTGCCGAAAAGTACAAGGCAAGATTTGTTGCCCAAGGCTTCTCTCAAAAATAAGGCATAGATTATGGTGATATATTTGCACCTGTTGCCAGCTATACCACCATTTGATCTATCATTTCCCTTGTTGCAACGCAAGGATGGAGTCTCCATCAGATGGATGTGAAGACTGCCTTTCTGCATGGTTCAATAAATGAAGAGGTTTATGTGGAGAAACCTCTGGGGTTCGAAGTCCAAGATAGAGACACCTATGTATGCAGGTTGAAGAAAGCCCTCTATGGGTTGAAACAAGCCCCCAGGGCTTGGTATGAGAGGATAGATAGCTGCTTGATGAATTTGGGCTTCACTCGAAGTAATGATGATCCAAACCTTATTTTTGATAGAGAAAGGCCTCTCATTCTAGTTCTCTATGTGGACAATCTCTTCCTGACAAGTGTTGACCCTCTCATTCATCAGTGTAAGAGGGAGATAGCTTTTGAATTTGAGATGAAAGACCTAGGACTGATGCATTACTTCCTAGGCTTGGAGGTCTGGCAAAGGCCAGGCGAGATTTTCCTTTCTCAAGGAAAATATGTCGTGAAGCTACTGGAGAGATTTGGTATGGTGGACAGTAGGTCTGTGTCGACACTGATGGAACTCAACTTTAAGAAGTTGTGTGGAAACGTTATTGGGCCCGAGCAGGGAAATCCCACCAAGTATCGACAACTCGTGGGGACCCTGATGTTCTTAGTGAACTCCCATCCGAACGTATGTTTTGCAGTGAAAACTTTGAGTCAACATATGGTTGAGCCTCATCACATTCACTGGATTGATGCCAAGAATCTATTGAGATATCTTCGGGGCACAATCAACCATGGGTTGAGATACACTGCTGGGAGTTTTAGACTCCATGGATATACTGATGCCGATTGGGCTGGCAGTGTGGTGGATCGCAAGAGCACAACTGGATGTTGCTTCACCTTGGGTTCTGCTTCGATATCTTGGATGAGTAGGAAGCAGAAGGCAATGGCTTTGAGCACTGCTGAGGCCGAATACATTGCAGCGAGTATGGCCTGTTGTGAAGCTGTTTGGTAGAGAAAGCTCTTCAGTGAGTTGTTCGTACATGTGCTAGATACCACCGTTATCCTCTGTGATAACTAGAGTGGGATTCGTCTTTCTGAGAATCCCGTGTTCCACTATCGATCCAAGCACATTGATATTAAGTACCACTTTGTCCGGGACATGATACAGCAAGGTGTCGTAAGGCTCGATCAAATAGGAACTGATGAGCAGGTTGCAGATATTCTCACAAAGCCCCTGGGGAAGGTCATGTGTTCCTAACCTTCTGTGAGAAGCTTGGAATCGTGGAAAGACCCTATTGTGAGGGTCCTACTTGAGTTGGACTATGAGCTCTAGGAGCTCCAGGGGGCTTGGGGATAGCTTCTTGGAGCTATAAGCACATACGGGGCTAGGCTTGCTGAACCTTGTTGTGCTTCTACCCCACCGTTATGATATTGAGTTGGTACACCTCTCTTTGATCTATGCCCCGCACGCATCCTACCCATGGAGTTTCGAACTCATGGAAAGTACCTCTTATTTGGCCAATGAGGTGGGATGTGGATAGAGACCATTAGCAAGACCGATGGACGCATCGGAGATTGTCGTACTCTCTATGTCTAGGATGACACGTGTCCAACACCTTGATTTAGGATCAAGTCTGATGAGGTTCTTACCTCTACACTGACTTCGGGTCAGTAAACCAACTTCAGGTTAGTATAAGACTCTTTTTGAGTCCAAGAGAGGTTTTAACCTGTAAGCTGACTTCGGGTCAGCGGAGCGTGATGTCTTTGTGACTCACCTTTTTGTTCTATTTGCGAAGAAGAGCCGGCAAAGCAAGTTATGGCAGGATGACGCACGATGATATATGATAGTACATGATGGTACTGATCTCTAGATGGCACAAGCGGACAAATGGAGTTCTCCTTAGTTGAGAGGGAGTGTTAATTTTTGGCAACTATGTCCAAACTCCAGGTTGCACTGCTCATATGATTATAATTGGATTCCTCTTTCAGAGAGGTGTAAGATTGATCTAAAGATCATCTTGTTTGGATGAGCAGAACATATATTTTGATTTTATTTTCCACATATATACAAGGTCAGCCAAATTTGTAATGTAGGCTCACAAGCCTAATAGATGTGTCACACACCCTCACTGACTAATATAAATTGGAGAGAGATGATGTCCATTTCATCATCATCTCATCACACACATTCCTCATGGTTTGATTGGTTCGTACAACCTAGAAGAGGTTTCTCTCTCTCCCACGCGGAAATATGGAGGATGTCGGAAATGGATGCCGAAAATCCAGATGCCGGAAATATGGATGCTGGAAATATGGATGTCGAAAATGGATGCCAGAAATATGGATGATGCCGGAAATGGATGTCGGAAATCTGGATGCCGGAAATCTGGATGCCAGAAATATGGATGATGCCGGAAATGGATGTCGAAAATTTGGATGCCGAAAATCTGGATGCCAAAAATCTGGATGAGGGATTCTTTTGTTGACTTGCGTTGACTTTTGGAGTTGTCTTTGAGGGGTGTGTGTGACACTCGGAAGGTTGGCTGATCTGATGTTGAGAAAGACTTTGTTGGCTAATGCATCATGTTGACTGCCATAACGCAGATCACTCTCTATCTTTGCTGGACAAGAAGAATTGTAAAATCCGATCTACATTATTTGGCTTGTCTTTTGTTGATCTATTATTATGTTCTATCAGCATTTTACTTTCATGTTTATAGAAAGATTGAAGTAAAACTATATTAAGCATAGAACATTCCATGTCTATCTAAATTTAACAGATAGGTTTAGTTTAGTGTGTATGCGATAGGTTTAGTTTAGTCGATAGGTTCAGGTTGTGATAGGGTTTAGGTTTCAATTTTTTTTTTTTTTTTTTTTTTTTTTTTTTTTACTTCAAAGTTTAGAACTTAGGTTTTAAATTTAATTTTTTTAATTTAATTTTTTTTTAAGTTTAATGTGCACGATATCAGCAGATGTCCCAAAGTCCCCCGAAAAGTCCCCAATTCTTCGAGGGGCGGCTTGGAAGTCCCAAGTCCAAATGGAGTCCCCGGCCAATTGGGGAAGTTTCCGACGAGTTCCAATGTACCCGAATCGTCGGGACAAAGGAAACACCATGAATTTTGGTGGGGATGGGTCCCCATGCAACATAACCTTTTAACTTCCCTTCTATATTCTATCTCACCTATTTTAATCTTTCATTCTTTTATACATTGTACAATGCAAGGACAAGAAAGGAGGACATTATTTGGTGAGATCTTGAACTCGTGTTTTCTTCTTCTCCTTCTACTTTGCTTATTTCCCTATGGAAATTGAGATTAACTACTAGTGTGGAGTGCCTCTGGTGATGGATTGGTTGTGCTAGATCGTGACTAGTGTTATTCCATTCAGCAGAGTTGATTATACTTTAAAGTGTATTATCCAAACTTTTCACAACCTTGTTCTATGCTACCTACAAATTTTGATAATAAAGGCACGAATTTTCATTGACCACTTGTACAGGTCTTTATGTTTGAAACTTCTACTTTCGTAGCATTTCACTTGTGTTTGATCTTGATCTTGCTAGGGTCTGAGTGATAGGCTTCAAATTGTCTTCTGCCTTAATGCAGTTTCTCTTCTTCCAATTCCTTTGACTCCATTTTAAAACACTAGTTTATTGAAGTTTATGTTCTCAGTTTCTTGTTCACATCAAACATTGAATAACATGCATATAAGGCATAATCAAGTATGCATCTAAGTCATTTTCATTCTATTTTAGATTTCATTTTTGTGGAAACATAGAAACACTTTACATTTTTCTTAGTTCCATATATAAAAAATACTCAAAAGTACATAAAACCCAGTCATAAATATTTACTGTTATTTCTGTTTTTTGCATTTAGATAAACGTGGTTTTATCATATCATTGGATTGGTTTATGTCCAAATTCATATTAATTCTCTGTATTGGTTTACGTGCCATTTTCAGGCTCTAAACAGAGCTTACAGCTTGCATTAAATTTAATCATTTAAATCATAGGTTATTATCCCAACATTTCTGTGCATTTGTCCAGTTCTTAAATCACTCACTGCTTGCTGTTGTTTTCAATTTTGTCTATATATTGGTTAGGGCTGCAAGCTGTAGGTTTAATTTGAGGGTTACTCACTATTTATGATATCATAGTTTGACTTCCAAAGTCATCTATGGATTCACTCCTATGGTTAGCAAGCACTAACCCTAAGTGCAGGATAAAAGCATGTTGTGACAATATACTAATTCTCGTTATCTTGGAACTGGATGGTTTCAAGTGATAATAGGTCCATATTTGAATCACGCCTTTAATTATGGAATTTTGCCTCATGGAACATGAAATGCCTCACAAGGTGCTCCTCAATGGAAGAATATGCATCAAAATATGTAGGAGAAACTTCTAAAGCAACATTCATTATCATACATGGTATTTTAGCCTTGGTGCCCAAGTCTTCACACCTCGTTAGAGGGTAATAACTAGTAATTCATACTTGAAGTGGGAAAACATTTATATAATTTCAAGCTTGACAAAAGCGAAAGCCATCTAGCAAATGTAGAAACATCATCATCTTTTGCCGGTTAGACTACCCAAAACAGTAGTTTTAAACAGATTAAAAATTGATATGAAATGAAAAACTCTTCAAAGTTATTCATACCTGATATCAGACACAGAAAAGTATGTATGATAAGCAAATGTGAAAGTAAATGGCTTGCTGTCAGTATTTCTGATTCTGGAAATCAAAGTAAGATCTCCACCAGGGGCCAGAACGACACGAAGGCGAAACTCAAAACTGCATGTTCAGGAGCTTTCATTGGTCCAATAGTAAAACAAAATTAACATAAAATACTAAAATTGTCCCAAACCACGCTGTCAAACCATATTGATTTCATACACACTAGAACAATCAAAATTGCTGGCTGGTACCTGTGGGGCCAAATCTTAACATCTTCATCAGAGGGCTTAAGAATTAGATCAACTACAGCCTTGTTGTTCGATGTGCTTGTAGGAAAGGGTGGAGGGTTTTTGTCAATACTCCAAAACCTATTCCTTGCAAAACCATGTTGCTCCAGTGAACCACTGCTGCCAAACTGTTACGTACAGGAGATATCAACTAAAAATAATTTTTTTCACTGGATTAAAATAGTCTTAATGGAAGCAGAAAAGAATTTTTCCTGGTGTACCTGAGGAAAGCAAATTGGAATCCCTCCTCTTATAGCTTTGGGTGGTCTGAATATGGCCTGCAGAAAGCACATGGCAACATGGATGTTCAGATTTAGCTTTCTCACCAAGGTGATGCCTTAGTGCAGTGAATATGTAGAATATAGGAAAGTACTTCATTCAAGGAGACCAATTGGAGACATCTATATAACAAAAGGAGTTCCTTAGAAAAACACTCGAAATACTTCCAAAAAGAGAAAGGAATTGGGCCAGACAATCGCAATTAGGGGCAAACTGTAAACTCAATGGAAAACTTGCAAGTACAGTTCACGTCCTCAACCAAACCGGCATGTTAAGGCCACTCAGTAAATATGGATTTGAACCCTATCCAAAGACCACTACAAAATCCTATCAATGAATGGGATAAGGCTTACTTCTCTAAAGACCAGGAATCATTAAAACTCTGTTTTCAAAGCAGACTTTAACCAGATGATCCCTAAATTTTAGATACACCTATCAAGAAGAGCATGCAGAGCTTCTCACCACACGGTGCAAAACAGCAATAATTTCACATATGCTTCAAAGTCATTATAAGCAGAGTACAACAAAAAAATAGAATTCAGTGTAACCATACGAGGGCATTGTACTCTCATGTCCCAACTTTTAGACAGTTTCTAATTAGTGATTCTTCGATACTTTCTCTGACAGAAATATTCCATAAAATGCCCAGTTTCACGTACAAATGGCATACCTTACTACTGACGAACAATAATTCTTCTCCACGATCATTCTTCCATGATGTCACATGTCCTCCAAACAGGTGTACCTGCATGATTGCAAATCATATTAAACAAGAACCTGTAGAGAATATCTCACCGTCAATAAGACTCAGCTACCATTAATAAACTAAAAAACAACTACACCACAAAAAACCAAACTTATCCTTTGGCATCTTCAAGAAGAAAAAACTTCATAAAATTTGTTTCATTCCAAAGTACCGGTACCTTAAACGATAACAAAATAAATAATTAAAGGAAGTGAAAAAGTTACTTGAAAAATGTGCAGAAATTGATCTAAAGTTTCAAAAATACCGTGAAGCAAAGAAATTTCCCCATTCTTAGTAACTCCTATAACATTGTGAGACTTTCTTTTAATAAGGTAAATATTATTCAACAAGTGTTATTGTAATAAGCTAATGGATACAAGATTGTAAGCCTGCTTGGTACAGGTTGCAACCCTTGGTTCTTCCATTAGACAAAAATTTTGGTTTGAATTGTGAGGAAATAGATCTGAACTGAGATAGGTTGGTGTGTTGATAGTAGGGATTTCATTTACTTAGGATTTCAGTAGAGGCATGGCAATCAGTTTTCACCAGTAAACAAGCAATAGACTGCCGCTGCTCACTGCACTAAGCTAAACTTCAGTTTTCATAGGACATATCAATCACTTGGGTTCCTAGAACATAGAAATCTAACCAGAACATGATTTGCACTAGCTGGTTAACATACCAAATTCCTAAAGAGTAAACCCTTTGATCAGAGTGTGTCCCTGTGCTGACACCTTGACACGATTTCATATACGACACCCATTTAATAGATTGACTTAGGCTGTAATCCCGGATTCCAGTTGTTCTGTTAAACTATATTTCTACACAAGCAAATCATCTTACCAATTTGGTGAATATAACAAACTTCAACAAATAATGCTCACTATCGACATCTGCAACAATGTGCCAAGGACTTGTGTTAAAACAGATGCATTCCCTTATCAGAAAGCGATTTTAAGCAGTGTAGTTTGACTCGGCCAATACTTATGAGTCTTGCCGAGACTTGTCAAATCTTCTCTGTCTCAAGTGCTTGCCATCGAACTTACTAGCAAATGTGCCACTCACCAAACCCACCACAGACTAACCATGCTTGCCACAAACTTGCGATATTTTTTGTGCACAGAATTTACTATTTAGACGTTTTTTTTTTGTCGAATCTTTCCTAAGCCTTGCCGAGTTCCACTCAGCCACCACAAACTTGCGATACTTTTTTTGCACAGAATTTACTATTTAGACGTTTTTTTTTTTTTCTTTTGGCGAATCTTTCCCAAGTCTTGCCGAGTTCCACTCAGCCGAATCTTACTGAGTCCGAGTGTAACAACACTGGTCTTAAGATGACTCCACAAAGATTGATCATTGAACATTCTATTGATGACCCTAATCCAACTCAACAACTGGCCTTGGCATGTGTAGCAAATCTTTTTCGCCATCTGGAACTAGTTTAAGTTGTAGACTTGTAACCCACTATAGGCATACGTGTCAGCAGGCACTACTTCAGGCTGGATAGACATGGTAATACCTAACTAGATTTCAGCAATAACATCCCAGTGAGTCATTTGGCTAATAAAACTTGATCATGATCCGTGCCATCAAGTCATTGTTAGGTTCTCGCAATAATGGTGTCAAACTCGATTCCAGAGCTACCACGCTATGAAATGCTTGGAAACTACTCAAACTAGCACAGACTCGTCTAATTCCAGGTCGGATAAGCACCTTGAGATTGTCAAGCTTAAGATTTCATATTTTGAGCTCCGATTGTTGATATGTTCGCTATTTGTGCAAAGTTGTGACACAAAGGTATGCATCCGTCAATTTCACAACCTCAGGTGTGCATCAGATGCAGATGTAGCCGGTCTGTACCGGTATCCACACCCAATGCACTCCATACACCGTTTGGATTCAAATTGCAACTAGAACACGAAGAACTGATGGGTTCCCCAGCAATCCCACCCAAGCAAAAACTTAAAACCATGCATAATTTGTACCATAGTTAAATGAATCAGGACATTCTATAGCTAATGTAGCCAATTTAATACAACTTGACCTAGATCAAAATCTGCATCAATATTTTAAAGGGTTGATTCCATGAATTGGTTCCGCGTATCTGGATTTCAGTGCAAGCATTATGTACCAACAATTTTGCAACCAATTTCAGCAATCATATGCCATGTTGATATTGTTAATAAAACCTAACCCATATCACGATCTGCAACAATGCATTAAAAGACAGATAGTGGGTACCTTCATCTTGATCCAAAGATATCAGAAAGATGACAAAACTAATGATAGTGGGTACCTTGCCGAAGACCCCCGCTTGGCGTTTGGTGTTATGGTTAAGGATCCATGTACATGTATAAAAGGATTCAAGTTCTGAGTTCAAAGTGAATTTTCTCGACTAAGTTTCAGTATCAGCCTATCAGCATACCATGTGAAACAAACAAAGATTAAAGAAACCCAGACCAGACCATGATCTGCATCAGATTTTAAGATGGCCAAATTATAAAGACCGTAAATATGCGTATTCTGATGAATCTATGGAAATTGAACTAAGGACCGCCTTTTCTAACAACAAAAGCAGCTAATTCGACCGTAAGACCGAACCCATTACTAAACATAATTGAATAATGACACGGCAACACTTATCCAACCTGAGCAGAGGCTCCACGGGGTTCCTTGAGTACAACTTTTTCAAGCCCATTGGCGTCCTTCTGCATCTCCACAGAAACCTTCTGGTCCGACATCGTCAAATTGCCCATTCCCAAGCCCTCGGCCTAATTGCAAATTAACAGACGGATATATATATTAAAAATAGAACAGGTGTAGCCGGATATACACACAATGAGTATATGATGTATACATACACAATGAGTATATATCAAGATTCAAAACTTTCAACACTAACACAAAATTTTCGCCTGTGAGCTGACCTGCTCAACAACACACAGCGCGGTGTTTCCCAAGATTGGACGATCGACGAAGATAAGATATTAAAAAAAAATCCAGCCAGTTACTCCTAGCACAGGGGCCGTTTATATAGGCGCTGCAGCCACCTTAGCCATAACGACATTCGAACCTCTGACCTCTCTCAGAAGACAAATCGGCATGCACAAACAGACAAAAGGAGTAGTGTAGATCGTGGGACCCGCATAACAGGAAATCCTATTCCCCGTTCAATGACTTTCGATAAGTTTGACAGAAATGCTCCCCATTTAGACTTGGGGCCGCTGACGGACAAACTTCCCGTCAAAAGACGTGTTTAGAGGACAACGAACTTCATGTGGCAGTTGAGCAGTCAATTTTTCCCTGTTTCTTTTAATGTATTTACTTTTATAGAAACTGAACACTGAATTTTAATGTATATTTAATTATTATTATTATTTAATTTTAAAACAATGTATATTTAATTATTATTATTATTAGATTTTAAAACATTAATTGCTCAGAGACAAGAGATTCATATTTGCTAAGTTTAGTAAGTATATATATTTTATCTTTCTGGTTTTGAATTGGTGAAACACATGTTCTTAATTATGAGGCCCATAAAATAATGGTGATGCTTGAATTTCTCAAAAATAGAATGTGTAAGTTTTTGAAATTTTAAAATTGATTTAAATTATAAATTATTGATATATTTAATTATTAGATAAATGTCTTTTCGGATTAATCATATTATTAGGATTTGGCCGACTTTTGGAACCAACTAATATGGTTCATCCTTATGTGGTTCATCCTTATGACAAGGTGAAGAAGTTATTCAATCTTAATGAATAAATAGTGAGAATGCATCATTGCCCAGTATTAACTGAAAAAACTAGCTGTTAAAAATATAGCCATTAATGGATGGATTAGTAATTTAAATATTTTTAATTAAATTTTTTCTTTGATTAATTAATTATAATAAAATATAATATATAAAAAGTTTTTTGTAATCTATAATATAAAATGGTTATGATAGAGATTTAGATATTTAAATAAGATACATAGGGATTAAAAAAATAAAAGATAAATACAATAAATACAATAAAAAATTTCAACAAGAGAGACCTGGGTTCAGTTCTTGCTCAACTTCCAACCATCATCCCTATTGAGATTTTTAGCATGATGCTCAATCTCAATGGCTTCCCTGAGCTTCCTATGATGGAAGTGGTCAACCTTAGCGATGACTTTGGAGTCTTCAATGCAAACATGGTGACACGATTTCTCCACATGTTTTGCGAGAGCGGATGTGCGAGATCGGTTATGCCTAATGTCAGCAGCATGCTCCTGGAGTCTCTGCCTAATGGATCTTCCAGTTTCGCCAATATGGGGTGTTTAAAAATTCTTTCGGATAGGTCAAGGACCCTATCAACCCTAAAAGACATGAAGGGTGTTTACATGATTCCATGTTCATGTGGCACACCCTATATTGGCAAAACTGGAAGATCCATTAGGCAGAGACTCCAGGAGCATGCTGCTGACATTAAGCACAATCGATCTCGCACATCCACTCTGGCAGAACATGTGGAGAAATCGTGTCACCATGTTTGCATTGAAGACTCCAAAGTCATTGCTAAGGTTGACCACTTCCATCATAGGAAGCTCAGAGAAGCCATTGAGATTGAGCATCATGCTAAAAATCTCAATAGGGATGATGGTTGGAAGTTGAGCAAGAGCTGGACCCCAGCTCTCTCTTGTTGAAAAATTTTATTGTATTTATTGTATTTATTTATCTTTCTTTCTTTTTTTCTTTTTTTCTTTTTTAATCCCTATGTATCTTATTTAAATATCTAAATCTCTATCATAACTATTTTATATTATAGATTACAGAAAACTTTTTATTTATTATATTTTATTATAATTAATTAATCAAAGAAAAAAATTAATTAAAAATATTTAAATAACTAATCCATCCATTAACGGCTAGTTTTAAACGGCTATATTTTTAACAGCTATATTTTTAACGACTAGTTTTTTCAGCTAATACCAGGTAATGATGCATTCTCACTATTTATTCATTAAGATTGAATGACTTATTCACCTTGTCATGAGGATGAACCACATTAGTTGGTTCGAAACATCGACCAAATCCTAATAATGTGATTAATCCAAAAAGACATTTATCTATTCTATGGATCACAAAAGTCTCAGATCTAATATTTAATTATTGTAATATTTGTATTTATTTATTATTTATTATTTTATAAGTGAATAAATATTTGGTTTGTTGTTTGGCATACCATATAATGTAATGTTAATATTTCATGTGGATTAATATATAGTAGTTGTTTTTTTTCATGTTTCAATTGTATGAATGAATGACATTTTAACGTCTACGTGACTAAAAATAGTTTATGGGACTACCAACCTCCTTGTTTTTTGCCTTTTGTAATTCAGTCATTTTCTTATTCAAATTGATGATGCGCTGACTCAACCTTCTAACAGTCCCCTCACAATGCCACAGAATTGATGCTAACATACTGCCATAATTGTCCCCTCACTGAAAAGACAATGACATGGAATTGATGCTAACATACTGCCATAATTGCCCCTAATGTCTCTCAAAGCATCACATTCCAAAATGAAATTCTTTTCCGATTCCACTGCCCCAAAAGTACAAAAAGTACATACTCGTTCTTCCCAAGCTTCTTTAGGTCTCTTCCACTGTCTCGTTTCACACCGAAGTTGATGTGAGTTAGTTCTTAATTACGCAATAAGAATCTTTGCTCTCCATGGGATGCTAGCTCCAATGTACTCTTTTTGTTGGAGATCACAAGTGGGGTTGAATTCTTGAACATTCTTGAACATAGTACTTATTCTTTCTACCCAACTCTTTTCCCATATACCCTTATGGAACTTCTCCACCACAAAATTCTTTAACTCCTTGCTATTTGTGGGACATGTATTGAGGTAAATATTCCATTTTTTCATCCATTTGTTGTTTTGTCTTATTCATGATTTATTTATTTCATGCATGCCTTCATTGTCCATCTACCTCCTCCCATTTGCTCAGTGATTTTTAGATATCTTGTAAGACGCACCATAGCAATTATGTCGATGAGAACTACTTTTGTTTTACTCAACATTATCTCATAAAAACAAAACTTTTTATTTTGAACTTGCTCATAATCAAACATTTGTTTAACATACCATATAATTTAATAATAATATTTCATATAATTTAATATAATTAAATTGTAATTCAATATTAAATTAATAAATTTAAATATAATCACACACATTTAGCACAAAGTGTACTTATAAATATAATCACACACATTTAGCACAATGCTTTATATGAGTTAGAGGTGTACTTATCATGAGTATGAGATTATTTTAATTAAATTATTTTTGGTTTTTGTTTTTTAATAATTAATAAAAAGTGATTGTCTCCAAAAACCTATGTAATACATAACACATTATTTATATTAAATTTTATAATCAATATATGTACGTTTCAAAACCTTATGCATACACATAACATAGGTGTACTGCTATAATGTACATCCCTACACCTAAATTATTCATCAACAATTAAAAAAACAAATCAAAGAGAAAGAATGGAATTTTAATCTTTCTATTAAAATATTTACCACCAACTTTTGATTAGGCCTTTTATAAGTTTGACTTTCAAAATAAATTTATATATTTTAGTTATGTATAATTCAGTTAATTTAATTGAAAATTTTATATTTTTGATTATTTTTTTTAATTTTGATTGAAAAATCTTATTCAAATTTAAATAAAAGAATTTTTTTTAATTGTTAATTGGGTTATTTTGGGTGGTTTACTAAATCATGGTTGTTTTTCATTTAGATTTAATTTATGATGATAAATATTAATGTAATATGAATATTTTTGTACTGATCTTCACTTGTTAACTAGTCTTTGGGGATTGTTATTATACAATATGTAATTAGTTTCATATTTTGATTTTACAGTTAATAAGTTATCGAGACACAATTGTTTCGTACCTACTTTACACATGTATAAATAAGTGATTTTATCATTAATATGATGCTCTTTCATTGTGCTCTTTCATTGTGGAGTTTACTTGGGCATGTACAATGGTATCAGAGTCTTGTTGAGTTGTTTCTAAACTCCATCTATTTTAAGTTTGTGGCTAAAGGAGACCGGAGCTTGAAGATTGTGAAGATAATTGAATGCAGCAGAAGGTTAGCCCAATGGAACCATTGACTCTTTGTAAGTTTTATATATTTTCGTCATAATGAAAGATGATTGGAGAAATTCAGAGGTATGATTTTTTTTTTACATATAGTTGGAAGTTAGAATACATGTTAGAGTTACTGAGTCGAATGCCAATAATCTTTGGACTGTTTGCTAAAAGTCTCAATTCCATGCATCCAAGTGTCGCTTGATGTTTTAATTTTGGGAGGCTTTATTTTCATTCACTGCATTAAATTGGAGTTTACTTAAAGTGAATTTTATGAAGGATAGTATTTGCATTTACCGCAATAAAGAGGAATCGAAGGGTCGGAGTGTGATTGGAAGGATCGGAATTTAATCACAGTAAAATTTCTGAAGGATAATATTTACATTTACGAGAGTGGTCAATTTTCCGGTGATATTTACTGAGTTTAATCACAGTAAAATGAAGGGTGCATTAAATTTTTAAATTTATGATTGGAGAAATTCAAAGGTATGAAGTTTTTTTTACATATAGTTGGAAGTTAGAATACATGTAGTTGTGTTTCGAAGGACCGGAGTTTAATCACAGTAAAACTTCTGAAGGATAATATCTACATTTGCGAGAGTGGTCAATTTTCCGGTGATATTTACTGAGTTTAATCATAGTAAAATGAAGGATGCATTACATTTTTAAATTTATGATTGGAGAAATTCAGAGGTATGTAGTTTTTTTTACATATAGTTGGAAGTTAGAATACATGTTGGAGTTACTGAGTCGAATGCCAATAATCTCTAGACTGTTTGCTAAAAGTCTCAATTCCGTGCATCCAAGGGTCTTTATGTTTTAATTTTGGGAGGCTTTATTTGCATTTACTGCATCAAATTTGAGTTTACTTAAAGTGAATTTTCTAAAGGATAGTATTTGCATTTACCGCAGTGCATTTACTCGTAGTAAAGAGGAATCACAGTAAAAATTTTGAAGGACCGGAGTTTAATCACAGTAAAATTTCTGAAGCATAATATGTACATTTACTAGAGTGGTCAATTTTTGGTTGATATTTACTGAGTTTGATCACAGTAAAATGAAGGATGAATTGAATTTTTAATTTTTGGTGGTTTGAATTAAATTTTTAATTAAAGAGTGGTCAATTTTCTGGTGATTTGAAATACATATTTATTTTAAGAGGCCATTGGTAAAATAAAATATTATGCTATTTTTGAAACTTACCATTAAACCACAAAGCCAACTTTGTTTGAAATAAGAGGAGAAAAGAATTTATATCTTTTCAGAGGTATTGCATATATTTTGAATTTGAAAGGATTTGAAGAATATTTGGTTGCATAACAATTATGAATTCAATAATTTCCATAGTTGGAGTTGTTCTTAATGGAAAGGAAAATTATCCATAGTGGTTTAGAAAGCTTAAAAGTGCCCTTGTTTTCAACAATTTGTGGGAAGTTTGTCAAGGCAAAAAGGATAGTGACGGAAAATAATTGCACCAAAATCTCTTGATAACGAGAAGCAGCGTGTAATTTTGGAGAGAAATGACAACAAGGCATATGCATTAATAACTGCATCAGTGACAGAAGAGGTAAGCCGATATATCGTTTCTTGTGGTATTGCATTTGAAGCATTAAAGAAGTTGAAAGAATTGTATGATTCACACTCAGAACTCGAAATTATTCAGCTATTGTTGAAGTTATTTAATTTGGAGATGAGGATAATGATCCTTTGAAGAGTGCCTCTGAAATAAAAGCCATTTTTCATGATATTGAAGCCACTGGAATTAAAGTAGATTTACAACTTACAACTTTTATAAAAATCCTTCACCCTGTCTATTCACATTATTTGGAATCTCTCCAAGCTAGTGGGCAGTTAAAAGACATTACATTTGATAAACTTGTAAACAAAATAGCTGGGAGAGAAAAGGCCTTAGAGACCCCACCTAACTCTAATGTAGAAACTTTGTGCCTTGCACAAAAGGAACAGAAGTTTCATGTTGAAACTTCTAGAGGTGATAAAAGTAGTAGAGGTCAACAAGGCATATGCATTAATAATTGCATCAGTGACAGAAGAGGTAAGCCAATATATTTCTTGTGGTACTGCATTTGAAGCATTAAGGAAGTTGAAAGAATTGTATGATTCACACTCAGAACTCAAAATTATTCTGCTATTGTTGAAGTAATTTAATTTGGAGATGAGGATAATGATCCTTTAAAAAGTGCCTCTGAAATAAAAGCCATTTTTCATGATATTGAAGCCACTGGAATTAAAGTAGATTTACAACTTACAACTTTTATAAAAATACTTCACCGTGTCTATTCACATTATTTAGAATCTCTCCAAGCTAGTGGGCAATTAAAAGAAATTACATTTGATAAACTTGTAAACAAAATAGCTGAGAGAGAAAAGGCCTTAGAGACCCCAACCAACTCTAATGTAGAAACTTTGTGCCTTGCACAAAAGGATCAGAAGTTTCATGTTGAAACTTCTAGAGGTGATAAAAGTAGTAGAGGTCATGGTAGAAGAAATTATAGAGGTAGGGGGGGGGAAACGATCAGGGAGATAGATAAAAAATTGATAGACAACGAAGGAATTTTAATGATAAACCACCTATCAAATGTTTTATATGTGGTAAAATTGGTCATACTGCTGCTAATTGTAAAATCCCTTAGGAGAAAGTCAGTGAAAGGAGAGAACAGTGGAATGAAAAGAAAGATCAACCACCACTAGATAAGGGAAAATCATCGGAGTCTACACGTTACATTGTTGCTCATTGTAATTTTAATATTAATGGTGTTTTCAACATTGCATTTTCTTCATGGTGAGATAGTTGTATTTTGGATTCAGGAGCCACTTGTCATATGACATTTAGGCGAGATTTTTTTGAAACTTTCAGTGATGATATTGATGGTGTTATTTACTTCGCTGACAAGTCTCAAATTAAGCCATCTAGCATTGGGTTTATTTGTTTGAAGATACTGAATCTTGCAGATTATGTTCTACATGATGTACTTTATATTCCACAGTTTTAGCGAAATTTGATGTCTCTTATCCATATTTGGCAGCAGGGGCATTCTATTCATATATTTGATGGCATAATCGAGATAAGAAGAGCATGTGATCATGCAGTTATTATGACCAGTGTGGAAGAAGGTACGATTTTAAATTTAAATGGTACTTCATCTACTAATTCTCTTGAAAGTTCTACTTTTTTGGCACAGCAAAGTGATATCATGCCTCCCAGCTTGTTGTGGCATGCTCGATTTGGTCACATCAATTATGGAAGCATCATAATTATGAAAAATCAAAGGTATTAAAGGTCTTCTGACAATTCCAAGAAGGATTACACCTTGTGATGATTGTATTTTGGTAAAACATTATAAACAACCCTTTCATAGCTCATATTTTATATCTTCAAGAAAATTAGGTCTTATCCATTCAAATTTATGTGGACCTATGCCTGTTGCAACTTCCAATGGAAATAAATATGTGCTGACTTTTATTGATGATTTCTCGAGAATGTGTTGGGTGTATTTGTTGAAGAATAAGTTGCAAGTGTTTGAAGTTTTTAAAGATTTACATTTGATGATTAAAAATGAAACTCAACGGAATATAGGCATTCTCGTAATTGATAATGGTGGTGAGTATAATTCTCATGTTTTTGAACAATATTTGAAGGACAATGGAATAAAACATCAGACTGTCGTACCTTATAATCCACAATAGAATGGTGTTGTAGAATGTATGAATAGAACTTTGCCTAATATGGTTAGGTCTATGATGTTCTTTAAGAATGTTAAGTTGATTTTTTAGGGAGAAGCAGTGCTTTGGGCAGCTTATATTGACAATCGTTGTCCTTCTTCTGTCATCAATAATAAATATCCTTATGAAATGTGGTATAATCGTCTTCTTGTTGTTCAACATTTTAGAGTCTTTGGTTCTCTATGCTATGCATTAATCCCTAAACATCAATGCAACAAGTTGGGTGTTAGGAGTCGTAAATGTATTTTCTTGGGATATCCTGCTACTTCCAAAGATTACAGGTTGTATGATGAGGAGAACAAGAAGTTAATTATTCCAAAAGATGTTATTTTCCTTCGATCAGATAAAAATCATTCCACTGTTGATGGGCAATTAGCTCATTTGGAGAAATTTGCATCTAAGAAGTTCTATTTTGAATCTGATAATGATGTTCCACACACTAAAGGGGGGGTTCCCATTCTGGATCAGTCTATGGTTCTTCCACCTTTGACTCATGAGAATGTTATTACTGAAGAAAAATTGGATGATAGTAATGATTCTGCAGGACCAAAAATTTCTCTTGAAGAGCCTATTCTTGAACCTGTTTTTCAAGATGAGCAACCACGCAACCACTTTAGCAACCTTTACGAAGATCCACGCGTGTTCAGAGATTTCCAAGCATGTATGTTGATTTTGAAACAGGAAGTTCTTCTAAAGGTGATTGTTACTTCAAGTTCAGGTAACGTTTCTCATGACTGTGGATTCAATCATTCTACAATTAGTGAACACAGTTGTTTTGAAGAAGCTACTAATTGTGATGAATGGAAGGATGCAATGAAAAATGAATATGATGCACTTATTAAGAATGGAACTTAGAGGTTAGTGGATCCTCCTACTGTGTCAAACCTATTGGTTATAAATGGGTGTATAAGATCAAGTATAAAGTAGATGGTTCGCTTGATAAATACAAGGCAAGGCTTGTAGCAAAAGGCTACACTCAGAAGGAATATGTTGAATACATAGAGACATTTGCTCCTACAACAAAATGGGACACAATTAGAACTATGTTTTCTCTTGTAGCTTAGAATAGCTGGAAGATACACCATATGGACGTTAAAACAACATTTTTGAATGGCGATTTGAAGTAGGATGTTTATATGTTTCAGCCTGAAGATTTTTATATTAATGGTAAAGATCATAAGGTACGTAAGTTGGCAAAGGCATTGTATGGACTGAAACAGACATCCTGTGCATGGTATGAAAAACTAACTGAACACATTCTCTTCTCAAGAGATCATGTATTTTTCTCAAAATTGAAATTGCTCGAAACTATACCAAACCTGAGCGACCAAGTAGATCTTGTCGTTGTGATTCCGGTGCCACAAATGGTTCGAAAATCGATGTCGTATGAGGGATATATCGCGTTCTGACTGTTTTCCTAAACAATTAAATTTTTGTGACAGGAGTGACTGGGATGCCCAGTCAGCATGCAGGTACAATCAACAAGCATAGATATTGCGGGAATATTCTGTTCTCTCAATCCAACCAGGATTCGCCAAGTGTCATTTTTTGGGTCATTGATTTGGATTTGTACGAAATTTTGAGAATCATTGTATGGGTGACACGTGGCTAGCCCAGAGGCTGCCATGTGTCCCCTGTACGAAGGACCAAACTTTTTTTTTGGGTCCGGGGGGTTCGACCCCGTGACCTCCGGCGTGCCCACATGGGTTTCGACCAACTGTGCTACCAAGTGTTGCTTACCACTATACTACTTTGCATGTAATTAAAGTGTAATGGTTGGAAATTTGGGGGGGGGGGGGGGTGTGGGGGTGGGTTGGTTGGGGTAGCCGCTGGTGGGTTGGGCAAAATTGGTGACATGACGACGACAACACTGCGACAACAAATCTTTAACTGGCATCTAATTAAACCATAACCTCTGGCGGTCTATACAACCTCGTCGCATGGTGATGTTTGTGGTATGTTAATGCGACGGTTCCAAACCACAACTTCCGGCGGTAAGTGTTGTCACATGTGCAGGTTAAATGGTATTTAATGCGACGGTTAAATGGAACTCTAACATCTTCGGGTTCCACTCCAAATATATTAATGTGAAAATGTTAACCGTAGGGTTTATGGGGGGGGTCGACTTGTAACCACCCTGCCCCTAACCATTAGCACTTAATACCAATAGTTTATGTGGCAAAGATTATAGCGTGCAGTCAATTTAGGTGGAAAATACTATGTTAACTATAGTTCTCCACATTTAGTGGAGCATTTGTAGCTGTGAGTGGAAAAATGGCTAGGGAGGTCAATTTTCAACCAATTTGGGTAAAACAAGAGTCTATCTAGACTAATTGGAGCATTTTGGAGCCACTGGTGTAGAGAAAATAGCCATTAGAGGCTTGAAAATACATGTATTTGCAATTTTGAGCAGAATGACAAAGAGGGACGTGCCATTGGGAGTTGGACCAGCAAATGTAGCCCGGGAAGGGTGAACCACTTCATCATGCCTGTTGTGTAAAAATTATGTGTGATGTTATTTCTCTATTATACACTATTGTTCAGTGTTAATTAGGCTTATTTTCATGCTTAAAACTCACAAATTCATCTATGTTCCATGGTTAAATTACTCACTCCTTAAGCAAACAAATGGAGACAAATTGTACGTGTTTTTTTACTAAAAGGACACTTAGCACAAAAAACTAATACAATCCTTTCATATCAGGTTGGTATCAGAGCTAGATTTTATTCTCTGGTTTTTTTGTGTGCAAAGATTTGTTTAACTATTTGCAAGTGTGCACATTCTTACTAGGCTCAAGCTTAAGAGAGGAGAAGGAAAATTGGTGGAAGAAAGAGGGTCTCAAAGTGAGCCACAACAAAGGAGGGAAATATTGCCACATTCTCCACCACCTAGTTCACCTCCAAAAGAAGCAGAAGCAACATTAAGCATGCCTCCAGAGAAAGAAGAAATCCATGAAGAGGTGGATCCCAAAGAAGAAGAAAGGGTGTTTAGGAAAGCATTCCTTGACATGATTGAAATGGTGAGAGTCCTTTATCAAGAAAGGAATGAGAGACTAGAAGGAGAAGGATCCAAACTTCATAAGGAAGGTCAGGGATCATCAGGAGGTCAAAATAATGAAGATAAATCAAAGAAGGGTAATGGGGGAAATGGAGGTAGTGGAAAGTCACCATCCTCACCCTCATCATCATCATCCTCTACTTCATCTTCAGTACATCAGCCACACAAGTCAAAGAACACTCATAAAAGTCCTTTTCTAAAACTTGATGTTAATTTTGAATTGCCAATGCTTAATGGTGTAGTCAATGTAGAAAAGCTTGATAATTGGATTAGGCAATTGGAGGTCTATTTGAGAATTCAGAACCTTCGAGATGATGATACCAAAATCCAACTAGCTTCATTGAGAATGGAAGGTGCAACACTTGTTTGGTGGGAAGCCAAGACAAAGGAGGAGATCAAGAAGCATGGTAAGATTATCCTATCATGGACTGATTTCATTACTACAATAAAACAACAGTTTTATCCATTAGCTCACATGCAGAAAGCCATAATGAACTGAAAAATTTTTAGACAATTGAAAGGATAGAATGTGCAATAATACACCCAAGAATTTAGGAGAAGAGCTCTCTTATTAGGGGTAGATTTGCAGAACCAAGATACTTTACTCAAGTACATAGGAGGCTTACATAGCTACCTAAAACATACTATTCTCATGTTTAACCTACAATTCTAGATGAAGTTTGTGTTTAGGCCACACATCTAGAAGCTAGAGGGAAAAACATTACCGATGAGGGTAGGAAGAAACCTTTTAAGGGGAAAAACAAAGAGAAGACCTCGAAAGGTAAGGGAAAAAAGAATGCATCTGTTAAGGAAGAGGGAGAAAAAGTGGTCTGTAAACATTGTTCAAGAGAAGGCCATGAAGAGAAAAATTGTTGGAAATTACATCCTAAAAAGAGACCCAAGTATAACAACAACAAAGGGAAACAGAAGACTACAACTACAACTCAACATGATTTAGGAGAGGATTCAAGTGATGAATCTAAAATTACAGCCATGGGATTGAAGAACATGAAGGGGAAATAAATCGAAACAAAACCTAGTACTAGTACATCAAACTATCACATACAAGCTCCAAATGAAGAAGAGAGAATTGAACTGTTTCATGTGAGGGTCATATCCCAACATACCAAGATTGACACACTGTTTGACAGTGGGTCACAAGAAAACTTAATCTCTGAAGACTTGGTCAAGAAACTTAATCTTGAGACCATTCCACATCCAAAACCATATCCACTTGGATGGATTTGTAAGGATGCAAATTTAAAAATTTCAAAGAAGTGCATATTGCGCTTTGCAATAACTGCACATTTTGTTGACACAGTTGAATTAGATGTGGTTCCGCTTGATATTACAGGTATTATGTTGGGGAGTCCTTACTTGTATGATAGGAAAGTGATCTTCCATCGCCATGAGAACAAATACCATTTATTCAAATATGGAAAGGAGTACATTGTTAGAGACATCGCAAGAAGACAAATATTGCAATGGTAAATGTTGGACAGGCAAAAAGGCTAGTGAATTCAAGTAAGAATTTTGTTCTTCTAATGATTAAGCCTAAAGCTGATGTTAATCATGAATCATTTGAGGATTGTGATCCTAAGTTGAAATCAGATTTATATGATGTAGTTGATGCACATCATGAGATGTTTCAGGAGCCAATAGGATTGCCTCCAAAAATGGAGATTCAACATGAGATTCAGTTGCAACAAGATTGTCCTCTTCCAAACATCGGCATGTATTGCATGTCGATAATGGAGAATGATGAAATTAAGAGGCAAATCAAGGACATGTTGGACAAGGGACTCATAAGGCCAAGCACTTCGCCATGCGGTTCACCCATAGTCTTGATTCTGAAGAAAGATGGGACTTGGTGCATGTGTGTTGACTTCAGAGCTTTGAACAAGATAATGATAAAGAATCGATACTGAATCCCAAGGATAGATGATTTTCTTGATCAGATGAAAGAAGAAATATTTTTTCACGAAGTTATATTTACGAAGTGGATATCATCAAGTAAGAATTGCAGAAAGTGATATATGGAAGACTACATTCAAAACCAAACAAGGACTCTTTGAGTGGTTGGTTATGTCGTTTGGTTTGTGTAATGCACCGAAAAATTTCATGCGTGTTATGGATAATGTTTTGCGTCCATTTCTTGATGACTTTGTGATTGTGTATTTAGATGATATACTTATTTTCAGCAAAAAAAGAGAAGAACATGTCTTGCATGTGAAAAGTTGCTTGATGTTTTGAAGAAAGAGAAATTATTTCTTAAGATGTCAAAGTGTGAGTTCGAAAAGACTTCTCTGGTTTATTTGGACACATTGTAGGAGGAGGCAAGTTGAGAATTGATCCTTCTAAACTAGAAGCCATTGTGAATTGGCCCACTCCCAAAACAGTAACCGAGGTAAGAAGTTTCTTAGGCGCAGCTCAGTATTGGAGAAAGTTTATTGCTAACTTTTCTGCCATAGTAGCTCCTATGCATGCAGTGACAAGTGTGAAGAAAGGCTTCCAATGGGGAGGCAAACAACAACAAGCTTTTGAAGCTTTAAAAGACAAGATCAGTTTAGCTCCGGTCCTTGCATTACCGAATTTGAGACAGCTATTCAAGATACAAAACAATGCTAGTGATTATGCCAGGGGCGCAGTACTTTTGCAACATGGTAAGCCTATCACTTTTCATTCTGAAACATTCAATGGTGTTGTAACTAATTATCCTACATATGACAAAGATGTATGTGTTGGTACAAAGCGTCAAGAAGTGGAAACACTACTTGATGGGTAAAGAGACGATTATACATACCGATCACCAACCATTACAGCACTTGCAGTTGCAAACAAAATTGCAGCAATCACGACATTTCAGGTGGATGGGATTTCTTCAACAGTTTCACTTGGTTATAAGGTACAAGAAAGGTATTTTCAATAAAGTTTTTAATATTCTTTCAAGGCCAATTATAAGTTCTTCTACTTTACTTAAAAATTATTCTATTGTACATGAGAGTTACATAGAACAATATGCATATGATGTTGATTTTCAAGATGTGTATGCTAGTTTGAGTGAAGGGAATCAAGTTGAGGAAAATGATTATCACATGCATAAAAATTTGTTGTTACATTTGGGCAAGTTGTGCATACCACAAGAATAGAGGCTAAGTGTTATGAGAGAGGCTCATTCGTCTCTTATTGCTGGACACTTTGGGGTAAGCAAAATAATGGCACATCTACATAGGTATTGATATTGGCCTTGCATGATAGATAGCATGTCATGTTTGATAAGAGGTTGTTCTATGTGTGCAACAAGCAAGCCTAGCAATAGGAAGCTTGGGTTATACATGCCACTACCGGTACCATTAAGGCCATGGGAGAGTGTCTCCATTGACTTTGTTGGAGGTCTACCTATGTCAATAAAACAACATGATTATCTTTATGTAGTTGTGGACAGATTCTGTAAAATGTGTATACTTATGCCATGTAAGAAAACCATTATTGCTGAACAAACTGTTGAACTTTATTTTCAACATGTATGGGTTCATTATGGATTTCCAATGTAATGAATAAAATAATGTAAATAGTGATTAATTAGTTAATTAGTAATTAGGTTTAAAGGCCATGTCTGATAAGACATGACCTTTCGTGAAGAGGCACCTGCGTAGGTATATAAGCAGGCCTCATTTGTAACATTCGATCATCTATCTCATATCTCATTCTTCATACCTTTTATAATGTAATATTTGTATCCTCATGGATATCTTTGTATTCCAAGTGTTCTGGAGTATTTAACTTGAGAAGGAACTTTATTCGCTTCATTTGGTATCAGAGGAGTTGATCTTCTGGCTACTCATCGCTGCACAGAGCTACGCTCCTTGATCCAGGTCTTTGACCGTAAAAATCGTCAACCTTGTTGCCATCGTGACTGAAGCGTTTCGCTATCAATCTTGGAGTTTCTCCATTTTCGCCACTAGGCCTTTGGCCATAACAAATAAATAAAAGAGAAAAAACAAACCAGAGAATTTTTGAAAAGAAATATAAAAAAAAGGGGAGAATACTTTATATAAAAAAATTGAAGAAATATTAAAAAAGAAAGAATTTATATTAAAAATAATAAAATAGAGAAGGAAATTCAAAGTATATTAAAAATAAAGAAAGAGATATATATAAAGAAGTACATTGTAATGTTCCTTTTTCAGAAACATTGTCAAATGACTAGGCAAATCTATTCCAGTGATAGACTACAGGGGCATTTACTGGATTTGTCACCTTTAAACAAAGGATGAGCTCCAAAGGCTACCTGGCCCACTAGCAGACTCTGTCTATAGAGTGATTGTCAAAGGATAATATCCCCAAATAGGGAAATACAACAAGATTAGGAAATCCCAACATTGCAGCTACAACAATAACAAATACATCAAATGGAAAATAGCAGTGAATCATATGCTCATGAAATGTCGGAGAACTCAATATGGCCATCACATTAATACATAGCAGCAAATAAGAATACCTTGAGGAAATGATCACTCAAGTAGGCATAACAAGCCTCAAGAAATTTGTATAAGAAAACATGAGAAACACATATGCATAAAGAAAGCCCTAGGCCATGACTGTGCAGTTATAGAGAGAAACTGATGCATAAATAATGAGAATACAATGATATAGCAATGTAAGCTCAAATAAAGAAGGGGGAGCATGATCTCAACCCCTGAAAATACAATAAATCAATCCTCTAAAAGGATTGGCTGAAATCTATATAAAAATGGCATTTTACAGAAATGCCGGAGTTGCTGGGTAGCAGCAACTCAAGAGCTGGAAATGGATGGAGAAGGCTGAAATAGCTGTTGTAGATGAAGAGCCCTTCTCCAATGAAAATCTGAAGTGAAAGGCTGATACTTTTATCTAAGACTTCCCCTCCAAAATCTGCTAATCCCTCACAGCAAATATCCACCCATGAAAATGCTGTCTAAGAGAGGGACTGCATTGCCTCTGATGGAAAGTGATTGGCCTGATGCCAAAGATGATGGGATATGCTCTATAACCCCCTTTGTTGATCTCCCAATGAATAGAACATCTCTCCACTGAAAAACAAGCTCCGGATGGTGTGTGGAAACCTCCCCGGCGACACCCAGCAACACTGCACAATCTCTGCTGCAGAAACTGCGCTAATGTAGATGACTAAAGCTATGGCCTGAATGCCTGAATATGGGGAATGGAGTGCAATCCTTCATGAGTTACTCAAGAAGGAGAGGAATTCCTAAACAGGACTCCCTCGTGCCCGAAGGCACTGCAGCTCTGCTGAACAGCAAGAGGCAGCAACAAGTCTCTAAGTCTCGAATGTCAAATGATCAAAAGATAATCTCAATGGATGCCTTGCTCCTCTTTTAAACAATGAGCCTTCCCTCCATGGGCCCTACTTCGAATTAGGTTTTCCTCCCTCTAGAATCTTCCCTCCTACGTTGTCCCACATAGTGCTCTCCAACTCATGCCAACGCAGTTTGACTTGGTCAACCTTGGCCAAGCATGTATGCAAAAACCTCCTTTCACACATGGAGGTGTGAAATCCGGCTCCAATATGATCCTCTTTCATACTTAGAGAATTTTTATTCTCTGAGGATGCAAATAATGGGTCCCCTACCCATTTTATTTATCTCCTTAACAAAAATTAATGTTCCATAAAATTTGGAAAATTACATACATATACGTACATATCAAGACAATTTAAAATTAAAAAGGAAAAAGAAATAAGGAATAGTAGGTAAGGTTATTTTGATTATTCTTTCAGTGGTTTACAAGCTCGTGATTTTGGAAGCCCATGGTAATTGCCCATGGTATTTGCAAGGTTAAATAAGAAGTAAAGGAATAAAAAATCTCTTGTGAATGGTAAGTTTACTTTTACGTGGAGAAAAACACATAAGTGGACATATATTTTATAGGTGAATATATGTGAAAAGCCACGTTTCACTAGGGTTGTAACCTTTCAAAAACAAAAAAAAAAAGAGTTAAAAAAATCAATTGTTAAAAGAATATATATATATATATATATATATATATAATTAATTAATTAATTAAATTATTTAAAAAAAAAATTGAAGGAATAATAACTTCATTAAAAAGAAGAAGAAAAAGTTAGGAAGGGTTACCTTAAAAACCCTAAAAGCTCAATTCAACAAACAAAATGAAATTAATCATTGATGAAAAGGAAATTAAATCCAATTCGGAAAGGAAAGAAGGAAGATTTCCTGAAAATTATAGTATTTTAACAAATACAAGATGAAGAAATTATTATCCATAAAACTTTAAGGACAAAGTTCTGAAGGAAGGGCCAATTCATAACAAATAAATAAATAAAAGTTGATATATTAAGCTGTGATGAAAGCAAATGAAGAAAAAGGTGTGTGATTGAATTGAAGAAACGTGTCAACTATAAGCTTTGAGGACAAAGCTTTTGAAGGAAGGGGCAATGCTATGAATATAATTCATAACGAATATAACAAATTTAATTATTAAATAGTCAATTAAGGATTATGTAAGTAGTCATTAAGTTAGTGAAAGGGCATGTCTAAGAGACATGCCCAGTCATGAAAGGTCACCTACATAGGTATATAAGCAGGGCCTCATTGTAACATTTTATCATCTATCTCATCTCATTCATCGTACTATCTAATATAATATTTATATCCTCATGGATATTTTGATATTTCAAGTATTCTAGAATATTTAACTTGAGAAGAAACTTTGTTCACAACTAACAAGAATGAAGAAGTTTCTCGCCTCAAGGACCACAATGAAAAATTGCTAATGCAAATTAAGAAATTGAAGAAGGATAAGAAGTCGTTGGAAAACAAGGTGCAATAACTTGTCAAAAAAGAGTCGTCAAAACCGACAAATGTAGAAGTTAAGGTTGCAAGAAAAATGAACATTGATCCAATAAATGTCACTACTCAAGAAGAACACAGGAAAGTTCCAAACGATACAAACTTTGATGTTGCAGTTCAGACGAGGAGAATTCTAAATGAAGGTTCTGTAACCTACTCAATAACATCCTCGCCAAAAGAAAATCAAAGTCAAACCAAAAAAGTTCCCTATCGACATCCAAATCACGGGAGCAGACAACTCAGCCGAGCTATGTATTTAGAACAGAAACAAGCTGATAGTCTGAAGAATACTAACGAATCATCCCATGTTGCCAGTCATCGTAAGATTCCACAGAAGATTGATTTAGGATGGTCGGATCCATTCTCAGTGTGACAATTTTGTTTGTCACTCAGAGGATCATATCAGATTGTATCGACAAGGGTGACTGCCCTAAGATGAGAAGATGTTCATAGCAGGAAAAGAAATCGAGGCCTTTCATTAACAAGCTTTGAGGACAAAGATTTTTGAGGGGAAGGCAATGTAATGAATAAAATAATGTAAATAGTGATTAATTAGTTAATTAGTAATTAGGTTGAAAGGCCATGTTTGATAAGACATGACCTTTTGTGAAGAGGCACCTGTGTAGGCATATAAGCAAGCCTCATTTGTAACATTCAATCATCTATCTCATATCTCATTCTTCATATATTTTATAATATAATATTTGTATCCTCATGGATATCTTTGTATTCCAAGTGTTCTGGAGTATTTAACTTGAGAAGGAACTTTGTTCGCTTCATCCAACTTCTATTGTTAGTGACAGGGATTCTAGGTTCAATGGGAATTTTTGGTCCAATCTTTGGAAGATGATGGACACAAAGTTGAAAAAGAGTATTGCTTTTCATCCACAAACTGATGGCCAAACCGAGGTGGTGAAAAATGTTGTGCATCTATTAAGAGGATATTGCAGCAAACATCCCAAGTTGTGGGATGAACAACTACATTACATTCAACACACTTACAACTGGACAAAGCACTCTTCTACAAATACTTCACCTTTTGAAGCTTGCTTTGGGTATTTGCGAAAATATCCATTAGAATTCACCTTTGAGAAGGATGTTGCAATTGATGGGCATAGTGATATTGACAAAGCTCGAAAGTTAATTGAGAAAATTCAGATGATTCATCAACAAGTTCAAGAACAACTTGAGAAGAGTCAAAGAAAATACAAGGAGAGGCATGACAAACATAGATTTGATCACAAGTTTCAAGAAGGAGATGAGGATGGTTGCACATAAGCAAATAAAGGATGCAAGGAGAAGGTAAAATCTCAAGCCCATTCACTATGGTCCATTCAAGATCATCATACAAGTTGGTAATAACGCATTTCAACTTGACTTGCCTTCATATATGCAAATGTTTTCAGTTGTCAATGTTGAAAATTTACGTTTGTATGAGCCTCCTTTGATTGATGATCAAGGGAGTGATGTTCAGCGAATATTTCTCGCCATAATTTCTGGATGAGCTCAAGGAGGATGCCATCCTTGACAGGAGGACACGAACATCTAAGAGGGAAAGTGTCGACTACCTTCGAGTTGGGCTCAAAGGCAGTAAGCCAAGCAAGGCAAGGTGGATGGAAGTTAGAAAGGTGAGGGAGTTGTACCCTCATCTTCCGAACGGGTAATTAAATTCTTTTGGGGTCCAAAATCTTCCTAATGGGGAGGTGTGATCAGGAGATCATGTATTTTGCTCAAAATTGAAAGCGCTCGAAACTGTACCGAACCTGAGTGACCAGGTAGATCTCATCGTTGCGATTGCAGCGCAGCGAATGGTTCAAAAAACCGATGTCGTATGAGGGAGATATCGCGTTCTGATCGTTTTCCTAAACATCTAAAATTTTGTAACATGAGTGAATAGGATGCCCAGTCATCATGCAGGTATAGTCAGCAAACATAGAATATTATATTTTCTCAATCCAACCAGGATTTGCCAAGCATCAGTTTCTGGGTCGTTGATTTGGATTTGTACGAAATTTTGAGGATCATTGGATGGGTGACACGTGGCTAGCCGGGAGGCTACCACGTGTCCCCTGTATGGAGGACCAAAATTTTGTTTGGGTCCGAGGGGTTCGACCCCGTGACCTTCGGTGCACCCGCATGGGTTTTGACCAACTGTGCTACCAAGTGTTGCTTACCACTATACTTCTCCACATATAATTAAAGTGTAATGGTTGGAAATTAGGGGGGGGGGGGAACCGCCGTCCCAACCTGCCGGCGGCCCCAATGAAACTGGTCACATGACGGCGACAACACCACAACAACAAATATTTAACTGGTGGCTAATGAAACCATAACCCTCAGCGGTCTATACAACCTCATCACATGGCGATGTTTGCGGTATGTTAATGCGACGGTTCCAAACCACGACTTTCGACAGTAAGCGCCGTCACATGCACGGTTTAAATGGTATTTAATGCGACGGTTAAATGGAACTCCGACATCTTCGGGTTCCACTCCAAATATATTAATGCGGAACTTTTAATCGCGGGGTTTATGGGAGGGTCGGCTTGTGACCACCCTGCCCCTAAACATTAGCACTTAATGCCAACGATTTATGTGGTAGAGATTTTAGCGCGCAATCAATTTAGGTGGAAAATACTATTTAAATTGCAGTTCTCCACATTTAGTGGAGCATTTGTAGTTATGATTGGAAAAATCGCTAGGGAGGTCAATTTTCAACCAATTTGGGTAAAACAAGAGTCTATCTAGACTAATTGGAGCATTTTGGAGCCACTGGTGTAGAGAAAACAACCATTAGAGGCTTGTAAATACATGTATTTGCAATTTTGAGCATGATGACAAAGAGGGACATGCCATTGGGAGCTGGACCAGCAGATGTAGCCCAGGAGGGGTGAACTACTTCATCATGCCTGTTGTGTAAAACTTATGTGTGATGTTATTTCTCTGTTATACACTAGTGTTCAGTGTTAATTAGGCTTATTTTCATGCTTAAAACTCACAAATTCATCTATGTTTCATGGTTAAATTACTCATTCCATAAGCAAACAAATGGAGACAAATTGTACATGTTTTTATTACTAAAAGGACACTTAGCACATCAAACTAATATAGTCCTTTCAGATCATTCTCAAGTTGAATTATAAGTTATTTGTTTTAGATGATGTAACTCTTTTTGTTAAGAAAGTTGGAAAGTCGGTTGTATATTTGATTATCTATGTAGATGATTTGATGATTACAGGAAATAATGATGACTATATAGCATCTGTCAAAAGAGAGTTGATGAAATTTTTTGACATGACAGATTTGGGTTTATTGCATTATTATTTAGGGATTGAAGTTTATCAGAAACCCAAATATATTTTTATTTCTCAAAAGAAGTATATTGGATAGTTATTGGACAGATGTGGGATGCAAGATTGTAACCCTATTGCTACTCCTATGGAGCATAATTTGAAACTTACTTCCATTGAAGGAAGTACCTTTGAGGATCCAACAAAGTACATGCGACTTGTTGGAATTTTAAATTTTCTTACTACTACTCAACCTTATATAGCTTTTGTTGTAGGGATACTTTCCATTTTCATGCATTAGCCATGTGAAGGTCATTGGAACTAACTCGAACATATGGCATCAAATATTCGAAAGTGCAGATTTCCATCTCACTGACTATTCAAATATTGATTTTGACAGAGATAAGGAGAATGGAGTCTCTACTTTTGGTTATTTGATGAGTCTTGGATCAACAACCATCAGTTGGAGATCACGCAAGCGATTCAAATATTGATTTTGACAAAGATAAGGAGAATGGAGTCTCTACTTTTGGTTATTTGATGAGTCTTGGATCAACAACCATCAGTTGGAGATCACGCAAGCGATTTGTTCCCGCTGATTCTACCACCAAAGCCGAATATGTTGCATCAACTCAAGCTACAAAATAAATCACTTGGCTTTGCAAAATACTTGAAGAATTGCAAGAGAAACAAAAGGCTTAAACTCCACTACTTATTGACAACTCTTATGCAATTTAGTTGGCCAATAATTCCAAGTTTCATGATCAAAGCAAGCATATTAACACCAAATATCACTTGATTTGACACTATGTAGAGGCCAAAGTTATTCATCTGACATATTGTCCTACTTCAGAGCACATCACAAACATATTTACAAAGGCACTGGGACGTGAAAAGTTTGAAAAGTTCAGAATGTTACTCGACATGCCAGATGTCCCTTCGGATTAATGGGGGAATGCTAACTAATCCTTCAGGATTGTTATTTTATAAAATGGAATTAGTTTCATATTTCATTTTTACAGTTAATAAGTTACCGAGACACAACTATCTCGTACCTAGTTTTCACATGTATAAATAAGTGATTTTATCATTAATATGATGCTCTTTCATTGTGGAGTTTGTTTGGGCTTGTACATCACCCTCATCCTCATACAAATATTTACTACATAATCAACAACTAATCTTAAAACAATCATTAAATAAACTTATATGCTAAATTTATTAGATTAAACTTAATGTTATAGACTAATATACTAATTGTATTGCATTAAACTTGATGTTATAGGAACAAAATATCGGTTGTTTGTGAAATGTCAATAAAGATCATACCTCGAAAAATCCATAGTAAGATCATGCTTCGTAATATCATATGTTTGCATGGCAAAGGACTCAAGGTGGCAGAGGGGTTTGTTTACAAAAACGCTCTTTGTAATTTATCAATAGTTCCATGGTGCTTACAGTTACGGGCAAATGTTCTTTTAGGACCTCCCTACTATGGTAAAAGACCATCTCGATGGAGCTATTGGTTATCGGTTTCTTTCCTTATCCTTCAAACACTGGTTTTATGTGTGCTCCATCCCTGTTGGGAGATCGTTGGATATTCGAGTAATTTCTAAATCTATCCTTTCCATATTATTTTTGCACAGTTTAGTCAATTTCTTCCTAAGGTTGAACTATCCTCTCAAATTCATTCTTGGGTCATTACTGATTAGGTTAATTTTTATCCTTGTGCAAGTTGGATTGACGGTGATTCATATACTAGTTGTTAGTTGCAATTTGTGTTTTCTCCCATCTCACACTACGGTGATTTAATTCTCTTGGGGGTCAATTTTTTTCTCTTTTTCTCCATAATTCTAGGTTTGAACCTTCCTTTAAACTCGTTGCAGTGCTTCCCTCGACGACTATGGACAACTTCGACCCTGTAGGGATCTCCTTTCCTTATCCAGGTTTGGTTTGCGGAGTTTCATTCTCGGGTACCTTCTCCATATGGTTTTAATGGGAATGGGGTCATTGATAGTCGTTGCAACTTAACCTTTGAAGTCATTTCGCTATCATTACGTTTCCTATACCACCTTCGTCCCTTGTAGCTCTCTCTCATCTGTAGGTCCTTTCAAGTGAGTCTTTCAACCATAAGTCACGGCTATTTGTATTGCAGGTTCACCATTCTCATGGCGCCAAGGTTACATGCTCCTAGTCGTGGAGAATGTGCCTCAGGTTCCTCTTCATCACACCACATGAGGTTGTTTGGATGGGAATCAGTTTCCAACTACTTCGAAGCGATGCCCTTGGAGGTACGAAAATAAATTATGAAAATAGAGGCTAAGGAATTTGGAGATCGTGCTTACTTTTTAGACTCTGATATTAGAGGAAGTAGCCTCACGTGGATTTTGGATCCAAGGAAGTTTTTCAAGTGAAGGATCCATTTCCTTCATTCCATCACTCATCATCGTCAAATTGAAACTCTTCTAAGCATGGTCATCAAAGACAAGCAAGTAGACAACTATAAACTCTTTGCAGATAACGAAGGCATCAAGTGCATTCTCAGGGACATCAAATACAAATTGGATGATATAGTCGTTCGGTTGTCTCCTATAGAACACTATGTATTTTCAAACTCGGGCACTGAGTCAAATGAGCACCATAAAGGACCCGCAGTCATCAATGCTCCAACTCAAGCCTTCCCTCAAGCCAACTCTATTGTTACATCACCTGTCATAATTATGGACTAAAGAGTCCAATAAGAAAGCGGGTTGTTGGCCTATTAATGAAAATTGGGCTTCTCTTGGGATTGGCCAACATTTTGTCTCTTTTGTTACACATGTATGTATACGATATATAATCTACTTTTCTTGTTTAGTATATAGCAGTAGATTGGTCTAAGTTTATAGTAGCAAGACTGGCTAGGTACAAATACCAGTCTTCCGCTCCTGTATCCTTTTGTTTTTTCATAGTTCTATACATATCCACCCACAATATTGTTCTAGAAAGCAATGGAGAAATGATGGAAACGTAATCTTTTTGGTCAAATGTAAACTTTATTTCTTTGTTATTAATATAAATTTACTGATCAATTTACAAAAAAAATTACCTCGTGAAATCCTAACCAACCTCTCTTTGTGCAGCGAGGTCATGCCTAATAAAGTCCTTACCCACTATTCATTGTCTTTATTATATCTTTTAATTAAAGGGTGGAAGTTTATGAGAATGGTAGAAATTATAAATAAAAGAAAGCAAAGTGGATGTTTGTTATTAGTTCATTTTTTTAAAATAATATTAAATAATTTTTGTAATGTTAATGTATATTTTTGTTTTTAAATGTAAATTAAGAATGATTGATACAAATATTTTATATTAATTAGTATTTTTTTATTTAATATAAAAATATAAAATGTAAATTTGTTTTTATATTTTAATGTACAAATTTCAATTATATTGTTACTTGAGTTTATTTGGAGATTTTTGGGAGGAAGGTCTCAACCACAATACAAATTATTGTTAAGCTTATAATGAGCTATGATGTTTCAATGGTTTCGAGTCTTTTTAAAATGAAGAATGTATTATCCTTGCCTAGAACTTGTAGTAAACTAATAAGAAATTGTTAATGTATTTTATCGTTAAAATTAGAGTCTTTTTAAAATGAAGAATGTCTTATCCTTACTTAGAGCTTGTAGTAAACTAACAAGAAATTGTTAGCGTATATTATCATTAAAATTAGCATTTTTAATAAGTGTTATTATGTAAAATTAATATAAAGTGGATGTGTACAAGAAAAGTAATATGTAAAATTTATTAATTATTTATGATAAATAATAAAAAGCAAATATATATTTATATAAATAAGTATTGACTTATAATGAAATATTGTATCTTATACCATGTTTGTATGTGTTTTTGTTGTGCATTTGGAATTCATATAACAAACATGATATTATTTTTATAAACGAGAGGGGTTTTGCCTTGGCTTGGAGCCTAATGCTCATGTCCATTATATTTATTTTTTATGCTTTTGATAATTGTTTGATGAAAAGATCTAATAAAGAAACAAAATAAGATAACTATGATATTTTAGCGGAGATAGTCGAAGCAAGTGTTGTCTTCATGGTTGTTAACTTAATCAAAAGTGTGATAATGGTGGTATTTATGGTTTTTGGAATCTTTTGTACCATCTCCAGTGTGTGGTAGTTAGCCATAGATGCAAATGTTTCAAAATTTCTGGAACAATCCGTTAATACAGAGGTGTATTCGATCTCATGAGCTCGATCAATGGAGCGAGAGGATGTGGTAGACTACGAACCAGATCCGAAATAGAGGGCATGAATTTTCTCAGGGCCCTGTTTTGTCAGGGAGCAAGCTTCAAGAAGTGTCTCAGAGGTTGTGGGCCAACCTGCCCTATCGAAGGATCTTTAATATAAAAAAAAATGTGAAAAGGAGCAATAATGTTGCAGCTCCAGATTCATCGCATTGGTGATTGGCTGGAGCGGTGGGCTCCAACGATATTTTGGGGTTGGTAGAGGATAGGGGCAGTAAACCTTATGAAAGAAGCACAACCCATCAGGCAGCACACATTTGACGACCACTTTGGGTGAAGTGGGAAATGCGGAGCATAAAAAAACTCAGTCGAGGAGTGTTCAGGCAGTACACGAGTCCCTAAGGCGGTCGGGTTGGCAACAAAAGGTAAAAGGAAGTGAGTGAACTGTATTCAAAAAGCTCCTTCCCCTTCATTACTTATGTTGGGTAAAGATGTGAGGATTCAAAAAGCACATAAGATGGTGGATCTACCTCTAGTTGGGATGTCAAGGGGTCGCTTCTTATCCAAGTTCAGGGTCTCTAAATGGGCGGAGTAGAAGCTTCGATTGGTAGAGGCCACATACCCAAAGGTTGACATGTTGGCCAATAAGTGGATTCAGTTGTCCTTCGAGGAGTTGTCCTTCGAGGAGACAGAGGACACAAGGAAAGTCGCTCATCGTGCTCGACACAACGCAAAGGCTCCGATGGTTTTTCATCACTGGACACCTCTGTTCAACGCGGGGAAGGAGAAACAGGAGGTGGCTCCCCTTTGGGTTAGGCTCCTGGGGCTCTCTTTGAACCTTTGGAACGATCAATCATTTCAAAGAATTGGAAATATTCTGGGGAGCTATCTTAATGATGATCGAGCTTTCAAAGTAACTGGGGATTTTATAATGGCCAGAATCCTGGTCATCATGGATCTTAGGGTGAGTCTGCCAGCAGAATTAAGAATTAAAATGGAGGAGCAAGATTTGGACCCTCAACAACTAGATTATGAAGGGGTATGGTTTCATTGTTATAGATGCCATGATCATGGCCACTTGGTAAATGAATGCAAGGTGAAGTTTAGTCATAAGGAGGGTTTCATCTTGAAGCAACAAGCGTCAAAGCTCGATTTGGCCTCAAATGAAGGTAGATCAAAGGACCAAAAACCTTAGAAAAATCCTGAAATTAAACTCGGGAAAGAGTAGGCACGTTACGATTCATTGGAGTAGAGGAGTGTCATCGGTCCACAATCGATGGGAATCCTCCCCTCATAGTTTACTGATCAAAAGCAAATTGTCTTTCCTTCTCTTGAAGGGGTGGTAGATATTCCCCCCGTCTCGTCTTCTCTTCCTTTAGGTTCTACTTGCATGCTCAATCTAAGTTTTTCTGAGAAGCACATAGAGCCTCTGTCGTTGTGGAGTCAATCGATGGCCCTGGGGGTAGAAAATGAGGATGGAGGGGAAGCTGATCATCCAGCACATGAGTCACATATTAGGTCATATGGGCATAATTTTATAGCAAATTTAACGTTGAACCTCGATATGTCAATGTCATAATTCTCAGAGTAGGGAGCTCTGGCCTACACCCTTCATTCGAGGCATATACTCGTGCCTCTGGATGGTCTATGGTCAAGGCTCAGTAAGATGAAGAGTGCTTACTCGGAAGGGAGGGGGAAAGGAGTAAATATTTTATGATCAAAGCAAAATAAAAATCTAGGGTGGAGCTGGCGGCGAGCATAAAACAATCAATCAAAGGGGAACTTAGAGCAGTGTAAGCCCTATCAATGGTGGCTCAATGAAATTACTCTCATTTAACTATAGGGGGGTAGTGTGCCCTCATAAAAAATGCGCTCTCAAGAGGCTCGTAGAAGTTGAGAAGCCAAAGGTAATATTTCTCCAAGAAAATATATGCCCCAAGGTTGTTGTTGTTAGGGTTTTGGTGGCTTTTCTCCCAGGATGGAAGTTCCTGGGGTCTGATGCTACTGAAAGAGCAAGGGGTTTGACAATAGGTTGGCTTCCAAGGTTTATTCGGGTGAAAAATAGTTGGGGCTTTTCTTTAGGGTTCGGGATTGAGGTGATTTTTGAGGGACTAGGTTGGTATTTCACTCTGCTTAATGTGTATGGGCCATGTGAGAACATGCAAGAGTTTTGGGATTCCCTATTGGAAAAATAGCTTGTGTGTTCCTCAAATTTGAAATTAGGAGGGGATCTCAATTTTTCACTGGGGGTTTTAGAGTCTTGGGGCCCGAGATCCATCCTAGATTGATTGACTTCTTCATCAATAAATTGGAATCTAGCAGGTTGGTGGATTTGGACTTGATCAAGCTCAAGCCCACGTGGAGGAACATGAGAACTGGGGATGATAGGATAACTAAGAGGTTGGATCGTTTCTTGGTAGATGAAGGTCTCACTGATGGTAAATTGATGCTCATACAATGGATCTCTAATGGTGGGTAGTGATTGGTGGAACCAAGAAGCCGCCAGGACCATCTAAGTTCAACTCCTCTTGGCTTAGAGAGGAGTATTTATTTTAATTGGTTGGGAATTCTTGACTCCCTTTTGACTCGAGAGTTCAAAGGTCTACTACCCAAAATTTTGCGAAGAACTTAAAGAATTTAAAAAAGGAAACCAAATGTTGGGCCTCGGGCAAGAAGGAATCAATAGCTAAGGAGATCTTGGAGATCGAGATATCACTTAGGGAGTGGGCTGAGAGGCCTAAGGAAGGATTTGGGATTGCAGCGGAAAAAGATAGGGAATTGGGGTTGGAGAAAAAAATTAGAAATTTTAAAACTGCAAGAGGAGGAATGGAGGTTAAGAAGTAGGGGAACTTTGTTGTCAAGTGGTGATGAAAATACCAAGTTCTTCCAAGATTTTTCTAGAGGAAGGAAATTGACCAACACTATTTGGAGTATGAAGAATGGTCAAGAGGTGTCTGATTTTGAGGGTTTAGCAAGGCTTGGTAAGGTCTACTTCGAAAACCTTTTGAAGGCTCATGAGGAAGCAAATATAGAGGAGGTTGTTTAGACAACACTGTTGTTTCCAAGTTTTATTGACGAAGTAGGAAATAGAGGGTTGATGGCCTTTGATTTTTGTAGAGGTGCTGAAAGATGTGTTGTTTAAATTTTAGAAGGATAAGAGTCCAGGCCTAGATGGGTGGGGGGTGGAATTCTTCGTGGGAAATTTTGAGATCTTGGGGGGCGACCTATTAAAGGTAGTTGAAAAATCTCGAAGGGAAGGTATGATACTCCCTGCTTTCAATTCGACCTTCCTAGCATTGATTCCCAAGAAGCATTCCCCAGACTTTTTCGAAGATTTCAGACCGATTTTTCTGTGTAATGCGATATACAAAATCATAACAAAGATAATTGCTAATAGGTTAAAGCCAATCTTTCGAGCCTCAATTAAGAAGGAGAAATTCAGTTTTTTGGAGGATAGACAGATCCATGAGGCGGTGGGGGCTGCTCATGAAGGCCTACATAACCTCAAGATGTTGGATTTGAAGGGTGCTATTACGAAAATAGATCTTTCCAAAGCATTTGATAGGATTAGTTGGATTTATCTGAGGCTATTGTTGACTCCCCTGGGGTTTGATGTGGAATTTGTTAATTGGGTAATGACTTGTATTCAATCTACCTCGTTTGCAGTCCTCATAAATGAGGCTCCATCCCCTTTCTTCCATGCCCAGAGAGGGCTTCGTCAAGGTTGCCCACACTCTCCCCTGCTCTTCTTACTGGTTACAAAAGCTCTTAGTCGCCTTATTTCGAATGCTAAGAGAAGGGGGGAATTCCAGGGATCTCTGGTGGCTAGAGCATATTACCTGAACCACTTGTTTTTCAATGAAATTCTTATTTTCTCCAATGGTGGGATGGTAGATCTAGCTAGACTAAAAAATATCCTTCAACCATTTAGCAAGGAAACGGGGATGATTATCAATCCTAGTAAATCCATTTTTGTGGTTAACAAATTATATGGCAGGGAGCGAAGGAGGCTTGCTCACATATTCCCTTACAAAATAAAGGATTTGGATGAAGGCCTCAAATACCTTAGTTTCCTGCTCAATCCCAAATTCTATAAAAAGGAGGACTAGTACTTGTTGATCGCCATGATCGCAAAGAGGCTAAACGGTTGATATTTAAAGTGGTTGTCTTGTGCAAGCAGATTGGTGTTGATTAAGTCTGTGCTGGAGGTCATTCCAGTGTATTGGTCCTCCCTGGCATGGATCCTGAAGGAAAACCTGGAAAATATTAGGAGGATCTGCTTTAGATTCTTGTGGTATGTTAGCTTGAGGGGTCCTGTCCCAGGTCCAAAGTTAAGGTTAACCAACAAAACCCTCTTACTACTGGCCCTTTCGATAGAAACCTGCTTGCGCAAGTCAAAATCTCACCCGAAGTAGTATGGGGGGGTGTTGGAACCAAGTTTCCACACCCTGAGAGAGAATTGAATGATGTGGGTGTCTTAAGATCTAAAACAATTGTGATCAGACCTTCACAATAGAAGCCATAACCGGAAACCCTAACCAGGCAAATTTAGGTCAAATACACAGAATACCTTATGCGCACGCTAAAACAGACTCCATAATCCTTGTAATTATCCTTAATACATATTCTTAAAGCTCAACAGTAACAGATCCATTCATTTATCATTCATCTAAAGCAGAAAACAGTTGTGCAATTGATATGAACATAGATAACACAGTAACCAAAAATAACATGCATAAGTAGATCATAAAGTAAATAACAGATACATTTGATATTTAGATATCATCCAAAACATTCCTTTATTCATTCAGAGTCAGATCTTCCTTACTACACCTTTAGTCTACCCGCGCACATAGACAGCAAGGTCCGCACACAGCAGGACTAATATCTCCACGCACACAACTAGCAAGAGCCTTCTAACCCAGATGATTCACTCAAAATATCAAACCATAGTCAGATCAACACATTCATTCTTACTGTCCTCTATCGACTCGATCTAGACTCCTATTTATACTTTTAGCTTGCGCTCATCTAGGGTCTGCAAACTGTGGTTTGCAACCCCTAGGTCTACCCTTTGACCCATTATATTTCATGAGGGGCTTTGGGGGCTTTGACCCGGCCCAAAGCCCCTTGACTTGTGCGGCGCATGACTAAACTTACAAAAATATTCCAAAAATATATCAAAATTCGGTCCTAAGGGACCCCGCTCCAATAGGCCCCCAACATAATCTTGTGACTCGTCTCGAGTCACAACGACACTGGGTTCTTCATCTTGTTTTGTAGTTCTTCAATTGCAGCAGCAAACGGCGCCAGAACGCACACACTCTGATCTGCTGCACTCTGCATGGAATCCACCAGATTTGTGATGTTAGCCCTTCTGCAGCTAGATTGATGCTTTGTAGGGTATGATTCAGGTTCTTTACAACGTCATCCAGGTCTTGAGAAAACTTCATTGCCTTGTCTGCCCATAGCTTCATATGCTTGGTCACAATCTGCTTCTTCCTGCGGAGCTCCTCGACTTCATCGCAGAGAAATTTGCTTGTTTGCAGGCAAGCCATGCACTGAGGAAGGACAAAAGTGGGCAAGGCCTCCTGAAGGTCGTCAAACGCCTGCTCTTTGGCATGCAACTCATGATTGATCTATTTGACTAGTGGGTCTATCTGCACAGAGGTCCACAGTCCCATTTCTATCTCAAGCAGCAGGGAGCCCTCGTCAACATTAGGTGAAATGCTTTATGATTGATCCAGGTGGATATTGGTGGCCACTCGCCTATTCCACTTGGGCCCCCACCATTGTCTCTTTCAGTTTTTCAGTTTTGGCATAACTTACTATTTTCAGCAGTTTTTCGAGTCCTGAACTTCCGGAGCCGTTTTGAGGCCCTAAACGACGTTTTTTGGGTATTAAATTTATTTTCACAAAAGTTGTAGTCCTCGGATAGAGCTTTCTAATGATGTATCATGTGCGTCAAACGGAGATAGTATGCCAAAGTTACGTCCCTGGGAAGTTGAAACACCAATTTACCCAAACGGGGTCCATAGTTTTGGCGCTTCATCTCCTAGGGTTAGGTTTTTGGATGTTGAGGTTCTCCATCGTTTCTCAATAATAAATAGGCCCTCGAGCCTCATTGTAACCTGGGTCAGAGGCTCCAGAGTCTACCACATCTCTTCCTCAGAGATAGCCACGGGCGCCTAGCTAAGGTTTTTGTCTTCCATTCGTCTCTGGTGGGGCTGCATCTTGGGCTTCTTTGATATTAATGAAAGAAGTGTTATTTCGCCGTATCTCGTATTTATGGTTATGTGTTTATTCTGCTAAGTGCTCCTCGCATAAATCCGGATCATGGTACTGTGAGTGTCCGTTTTTCTTGATCCTTCTCTTTGCATGTCCCAACGAGGTCGGTATAAGGAGCAACATCCTGGGAACCTTAGCACTGGGCCTCGCAAACCTCGACGGACGGCCATGGGGGACGAAAAGAAAGAGGAGGGAGCAGGAGATCCTATCAAAATATTGCTCGAGGAGGCCCTCGAAAAACAAAGGAACGCGATGATGGATAGCTTTGTTAAGATCCTCCAACGGCTGCCCACCGGCGGCCGGTGCGTGATCCAGAGAGGCCACTCCTTGAGCGTACCCCTTTGCTGTGGCTAAGTAAATGGAGATTCTACATTGAGGGCCGGGAACAGATTTATGCCTAGAGAGATGGTTGAACTGGTTGAATACATATTTCACACTTTTCGACCGGGAGAAGATTAGATATACCTTCAAAGCTACCCCCATGTTAAGGACTCGTGTGGGAAACCCATCACAGAACAATAACGGTATTGTGAACTCTCTCCTCATCTCTTACTGCACCAACTTGGAATTCTTTCCGAGACGCCGCCAAGGAACAGTACTATCCCGTGGGGAGCTATGAGGACAAGTACATACAATGGACCAAGCTGCGACAACAAAGGGATCAAGATGTGCACGAGCTGACGAATCTGTTCCATACCCTGCGCACAAAGTTGGGTATCAAAGATTCAGAGAAACATTTGGTGCTAAATTATCACAGCTGTCTGCACAGATACATTCAGGAGGAAATGGAGTTCCTCGACATCTCCTCGCTTGGTACGGCATACCGGTATGCTGCCAAGATTGAGCAGAAATTCAAACAGAAGAAGCGAGACTTTGGATCTGCAAATCAAAAGCAAGGAAAAGGTGCTTCCAAACCGCAGAACAAAGGACAGAGCATGGCGGCTAAAGACAACCCGTCAAAGCCACAAGAAAAGAACAACATCGTAAAGCCAAAGAAGGACACGGGAAAGTGGTGTGAGTTCCATAAGAGCTCCACTCACAACACAAGTGAGTGTCGGGCCAAGCAGTCGCTAGTGGCCGAGATGAGGGCTTCTGAGTCAGATGCATGCTCCGACTCCGAATCAGAACCTGAAAAGGGGAATGAAAAAGGGAAATAGATTGTTGATGCGGAGCCCAACGCCACTGTTGCCACTACAAAGGTCCAGAAGGAGGAACCGGAAGATCCAGAGGAGGAGGAACGTCTCTTCCACTCCTAGATGTGGGTAAAGGGCTCCCTTGTACAGTTCATTGTCGACAATGGGAGCCAAAAGAACCTCATTTCAGCAGACGCCGTGAAGCGGTTGGGCTTGCCAACCACAGCTCACCCACATCCATACACCATCTGGTGGCTTCACCAAGGACGAGATCTCCGCGTCAGCCGGTAGTGTCGCCTTCCCTATAGCATCAAGCCCTTCACGGATGAGGTATTATGTGACGTTGCTCCTATTGATGTTTCTGATGTATTATTAGGACAACCATACTTGTGGAAGCGTCATGCCGTGTATGAGTCTCGACCTCGTGCTGTTATTATTACTTTGGGAAATAAGTTGTACAGGATACCAGAGGTACCACCTCCTACGACTATCTCTTTGGTTACTGCAAAACAATGTAGTAAGCTCATTTCCCAAACCAGAAAATTCGTTTTCCTGATGATCCGCCCCCAGGGCAAGAAGAAGACTGTGGCCACGACCTCCAGACAGGGCCCCTCTGCACGACAACAACAAATGGATAAGGCCGTGGAGGAGTACGAGGACATCTTCACCTCACCCACAGGGGTTCCTCTGCACTGCCAGGTCAAGCACCCGATTGATCTGACCCCAGGTGCGCCACTACCCAATGGACCGATCTATCGACGCTCTGTTCTGGAAAATGATGAAATCAAGAGGCAGATTCAGGAGCTGTTGCAGAAAGGTCACATCAGACCAAGTTCATCGCCCCGTGGGAGCCCGATCGTGTTGGTACAGAAGAAGGATGGGACGTGGAGACTTTGTATTGACTATCGGGCGCTGAACAAGATCACTGTCCGGAATAGGTACCCAATCCCACGGATTGATGACCTTCTGGACCAACTCCAAGGTGCAAAATATTTCAATAAGATCGACCTGAAGTCTGGGTATCACCAGGTACCAATTGAACCCTCTGATGTGTGGAAGACTGCCTTCAAAGCTAAGGAAGGCCTTTTTGAATGGCTGGTCATGCCTTTCGGGTTGACGAATGCTCCCGCAAACTTCATGAGGATGATGGACGACATCTTGCGGCCATTCACCAACTCATTCGTAGTGGTGTACTTGGATGACATTCTGATCTTCAGCAAGACTTGGGAAGAGCACCTTCATCACATCCGACAAGTCCTCCAAACACTGCGGCAACACAAGTTGTGTGCCAATTTGGAGACGTGCACGTTTGGCATGACCCAGGTCCAATATCTGGGATACATTATTGATGAAAGGGGGGTGCATGTGGATCCAGCCAAGATCCAAGTCATTCGGGATTGGCCAGCCCCGACTACTATAACAGAGCTTCGCAGCTTTCTGGGTCTTGCTAATTTTTACCGTAGATTCGTGTTGGGATTCTCTCATATCACTTGGCCCTTGAGTCAAGTCACCAAAGGAGGAGCAAGAGCAAAATTCTTTTGGTCGGAACCTCAACAGAAGGCGTTCAAAGAATTGAAAAATCGCCTATGTTCTGCCCCAGTGCTCACCTTACCAGACTTGCAGCAGCCATTTGAGATCGAGACAGATGCCTCTGACTATGCTATTGGGGCGGTTCTTACTCAACAGGGACATCCAGTGGCATATCACAGTGAGACATTGTCTGAGACAGTTCGCAAGTATCCCACCTATGACAAAGAAATGTATTCCATTGTGCAAGCCTGTCGACAATGGAAGCATTACATTTTGGGGAAGGAAACAATCATCCACACAGACCACCGGCCCCTGCAGCTCATACAGACACAAGGGAAGTTGCAGAATGATCGCCATCAGAAGTGGTCCACATATCTGCAACAGTTTCATTTGAACATCAAGTACAAGAAGGGTAGCACCAATAATGTTGCAGACTGCCTCACCCGACCACCGATCGTGGCGCTCACCACCGTGCTCAACTCTTGTGGGCACGAGACTTCTGATTGGCCGCTTCTCTATGAGAGTGACCCAGAATTCGGCCACACTTACAAGGCACTCTTGGGGGGTAAGCAAGTTCCAAATTTTCACCTCCAAGATGCACTTTTATGTCACCTAGGACACCTTTGTGTTCTTTCAAGCGAGCGTGCCAAGATGATATGGGAAGCACACTACGGTCGAGTTGCTGGGCATTTCGAGGTCGAGAAAACAGTAGCAATACTACAGAAGTATTTCTATTGGCCGAAACTTCGAAAGGATGTCGAGAAGCACATCAGATCCTGCACTGCTTGTGCCATTGCCAAACCGACCATCAAGAAGCAAGGCCTATATACCCCACTACCTACCCCTAGTCGACCGTGGGAATCCATCTCCATGGATTACATGTCGGGCCTACCTTCTACTAAGAATGGAAATGACTGTGTTTTCGTGGTCGTTGACAGATTCTCGAAGATGGCCATCATGGCGGCCTGTAAGAAGAATATCACAGCAGAAGCCACTGCTAAACTCTTCTTTGAACGAGTGTGGGTGCACTTTGGGATCCCAAAGTCTATCATATCAGATCGAGATAGCAGGTTCCTCAGCACATTTTGGTCCAGCCTCTGGTCAATGTTGGACACAAAGCTCACCAAGTCCACAGCTTTCCATCCCCAAACAGATGGCCAGACAGAGGTCGTCAACAGAATGATTGTACACATTCTGCGCATGTACAACTCAAAGCATCCACGGACATGGGACGAGAGCCTCCCCTATGTACAACACAGTTATAACCGGGCTCTCCACAGTTCAATTGGCCATAGCCCCTTTCAGGTGGGCTTGGGATTCCACCCACTATGTCCCATTGACATAGCCATGCCGTTTGCAGCTGCTCAGGCCGATTCAGCTCATGTCCAGTCTGAAGTTGAAAAAGCAAGTAGCTTCATCGAGCGCATTCAACACATCCGCCAACAGTTTCATGATATATTGGACAGAGCCAATGCGAAGTACAAGCAGCGCCATGATCAACACCGGGTGCCACACCACTTCCAGGTGGGCGACAAAGTATGGCTACATTTGCAGAAGGAGCGCCTCACTGGACCTCACCGCAAGCTTCGCCCGCTTCGATACGGGCCGTACACCATCACCAAGGCTATAGGTAACAATGCCTTCGAGCTTAGTATTCCACCATTCCTTGGTCTGCACCCAGTCTTCAATGTGGATCGCCTTCGTCCTTACTTTCCACCTCTACTGGACACCTCGGACATTGCATAACAACTCACACCAACAGAGTTAAACCCAGACTGCATGGAACAGGCCACCACAGATTGTATCATGGACATGCAAATCAAGAACACTCGTCAACATCAGATCCAACTGTATCGGGTTGTCAAAGCTGGCCAACTCCTGCACCAAGGAAAGTGGTTCACCAGGGACCAAGTTCGGCAGAAATTTCCTCATCTCATGGAGGAACTTAACGCAATGGGGACCATTGCTTCCTAAGGGGGGAGGAATGATCCAGGTGGATATTGGTGGCCACCCGCCTATTTCACTTGGGCCCCCACCATTGTCTCTTTCAGTTTTTCAGTTTTGGCATAACTTACTATTTTTAGCAGTTTTTCGGGTCCTGAACTTCCGGAGCCGTTTTGAGGCCCTAAACGACGTTTTTTGGGTATGAAATTTGTTGCTCAAAATTGTCACAAAAGTTGTAGTCCTCGGATAGAGCTTTCTAATGATGTATCATGTGCGTCAAACGGAGATAGTATGCCAAAGTTACGTCCCTGGGAAGTTGAAACACCAATTTACCCAAACGGGGCCCATAGTTTTGGCGCTTCATCTCCTAGGGTTAGGTTTTGGGATGTTTAGGGTTCTCCATTGTTTCTCAATAATAAATAGGCCCTCGCGCCTCATTGTAAAGCAGTTCAGAGGTCTGTAGCCACCACATCTCTTCTCAGAGATAGCTACCAGTACCCTAGCTAGTTTTATTTCCATTGTCTGTAAGCAAATTTCAGTTCTTTGATATTAATGAAATGAAGTGTTATTTCCGCTGCATCTCTGTATTTATGGTTATGTGTTTATTCTGTTGCGTTCCTGCATAAATCCGGATCAATGATTTTCCTTTTACCAAGGTTGCCTGTTGTGCGCGTACCTCCAGGGAGCCTCAGGTTGCAACTTAGCCTACAATGTTGCAATATGTTGTTCAAACTCTGCTTTCATCGTCTGCACTTCTGTCCTAGAAGCCTTTAGCACGACAACCAAGCTTTCAATTTTGACCTGCGGTGCGACGGATTCAAGAATAGCTACTTCGAGAAGATCACTGCACAACATATCGATTAAGTGAACTCTGCATGCTGAGCAATAGACACATGTTGCGTTGTCTGTGCCTGGAAAGATTCTTCAGTTTTCACTGCAACCGTCTGTTCTGCTTCATTCAACTATTGCTACACGCGTGCCTCCCTGCACCGTATCTCGTTGGAGATGTTAGTCTGAACAGCATGTAGCTTTCCACTTGGTAACTCTGATAGATCGATTTCGACCTCTGGGCAGGTCTGCACCTGCATGCGCAGCTCCAGCTGCTCCACTGTAATTGATGTGCCTGGGAAGGGGCAGATTTTGCTATCTAATGTTGTGATGATCATTATTGTAGGTAGGCTCACTTGAATCGGTCTCGCTTGTAAGTTATCGGCCTTCAACTGGAGTACCTGCGAACTAGATTGCAATGAGTCAACCACAACCTTGTATTTTTCTTCCATGGCGGTCCACATGTCTTCTAAGGTAGATGCAACTACATTTGCGATTTTGTCCAGGTCATCTTCAGTTAAAGTGACCTCTTCTGTGCCTCCAGCTTTGCATCCCTTCCGCTTCTTTCGCGAACCCTTGGGGCCTTCTTCTCCTTGCTTTGTATCGCGCGGAGATGCCACGCCATCGCCATCTACCCCATCAAGGCCTCCAAGGCCGATATCGTCTCCTTCGCCCAGATCTGGCTCTGTGTTCTTTTCATCTTCAACATCCTTTTTTGAGCCTGTCTGTCCATATTTTTTGGTGCCTGTCTCGACATATTTGTCTGTGTGTTGCTCTTCTTCCTTGTCCTTTTCTCCTGGCGTGGTATCTTGGCCCGAAGTGGATGTTGTGATGGGCTGGGTAGAATCGGGCCCAACTTTCCAGTATGTCGGCCAGGTCACAATGACCTGGTCTACTTCTGCTTCAGTGACCATGAAGGGAAGGTTATACCATGCAGAATCATTACGCGCCCAGATTTTCACATGGTGCATGGTAACCTGAAATGCGGTGATGCCTTTGTACTTGTTGTATACTGTCGGTGATAGTCTCAGTCGCGAGTGGATTGTAGCGCCAGTGCACCCTCAAATAGTACCAAAAAAAACTTATTTTCCTTCACCCGCCTAGGGTCAGAGGAATCCCACAGATTGGCATAGCACACCCCCTTGCATACGTCAGGTTCTAATTCTGGGAGTACTGCATTCACCAGAGTCTCCCATGCAATCAGTGCAATGAGTAACAACATCCAGGAGTAGCAAAATATTTTCCCTTGGTCTTCTGCTTCGCGCACATTTTCCTGGAATTCCTCACAAAGGTACTGGGAACATTTGTAGCTGGCCCCCCTTCTCGCATTGGCCAGCCAACAAAATTACGTGCGCAGGGACCACCTTTTGTCGACACTTGTGCATCAATTTGCAGCCTAGGACTAAGGTTCCTAGGCGCACACCTGTGTCTGCAATTGTTTGCACCAGGAATCCCCTTTTGTCTTGCTCAACCTTGTAATCTTTCTTTACTTTTGTTGCGACCTTAAGCTCATTGCTTTTTCCAAAACCTACCATTGGATGAGGCCCCTTCTTGGGCAGGCCCATGATCTGGTGGATTAGTTTGAGGTCTATTGGAATGCGTCCCTGGATCCATAAATATCCGTCATGTACTAATGCCAACAGCTGGCGCACGTAGATAGTGGTGATAGGATACCTCCCAAAATACAGAATCCTCAGCAAATTTAGGATCCCAACGTTGCTTAGCCCGTGCGCCCACGCCATCGGCTCAACCTTCACCACATCATCATAGAGCACCCTCTCCAAGTAGTACTTTGGTGCTAGTTTGGGGAACGTCTCCTCGTTCGCCAAGTCATGGTCATTGAACATGACGCTTGGTATCTTGCCAAACATATCATCACCAAGGGGAACAACCTGCGGGACAAGAGGCGTTTGAAGGTATTCTCGCACTGAGTCAACATTCTTTGGTGCTTTCACAAAGGGTTTGCACGACTTGACATATGGAAGTCACCATGAGATGGGCTCAACGAGCGCAACCTCCTCAATGGCGCTCATTGGTCTCTTCGAAGGGTCACCGATAGGCAACCTATCCTTAGTGGCCTGACGCGGGGATGTCACATTCCTCGGGGAGGTCCGCGGCTTCAAGGAGGACGAATTCAATATTTTTCCCTTCCCTTTAGCCGACGTGGACATGACTTCTTCAACCTCAGGTATCACTTCATGGACATCGTCCGACCCCGGCTCAGTTGATGTTGTCGAGTGCTCCTCAACAGGTGCGTTCTCCAAATTGGTGGCCGTCATTATCGGGCAGAAGATAAATTCAGGATTACTTACATCAGATGGGGTCTCTCAGCCAGATATACAGTGCTCACAGACAAATTTACAACACAAATTACGAATAATCTCAGGACGTAATGTACTTAGAAAGCAAAGGAACCAAATATGACCTGTGCCCTTCCTTTTATAAGCAATCCAAAGTGAAAACGATCATATTGTCATTAATGGAAACTTACCTTCGTAAAAATGGTCAAAATTCCCATAAGATAACCTCATTAAATGTGTAATACCCACTCCATCTAACGGTAAAATCACTTTTTCACCCAGTTTCACTGTTCCAATAGCCAGTTTCTTTTCCTGCGCATCACCCTTACACTCCTGTCGCACCTATCTGCGCCGTTCCTTTGTGCCGCTCGTAGACCATTGGATTCTTATGTTCCGACCATATAGTCATTTGGTCGGCATAGGATTATCCCTATATGGCTTCAAACGGATTCAAACAACTTCCATTGAAGTACCTGGGAAGATTCTCACCGTGCAACATGGCCAAGCGCATTGCACCTCCATCAATGATTTCCTTCACAATGTATGGCCCCAACCAATGCTTTCTGAACTTCCCTGTGTGGCGCGCAAACTGACTATCATATAAGAAGACAAAATCTTACTCTTTGAACACCTTTTGTCTAGTGGTCCTATCATGCTAGGCCTTTTCTCGCGCCTTCTACACTTGTTGATGGAAGTTAGCAATGAACCGATCCTCTTCTAAGGCAACCAATTGCACCAAACGTTCTTCCATAATGTCGGGCTCAACCATATTTGTGAAAGTTGCGATGCACAGGCTTTGGACAATGTATTCCATTGGCATGATTGCTTCTTGCCCATAGACCATCCTGAAAGGTGTTTTCCTAGTCAACTTCTGGCATGTGGTTCTATAGGCTTATAACATAGAAGGGATATGCACGTCCCAATCATTCTGGTTGGCATTACAGATCTTTGTGAGTGCATTCTCCAAAATTTTATTGAAAGCCTCTACTACGTCATTTGCTTGTGGATGATAAGGGGTAGTCTTTTGGTGATGGATCTAAAATTCCTCTGTCAGAGCTTCAATGGTTTCATTAACAAAGTGCGTACCTCTATCACTGATCAATATCTTCGGGCATCCAAATATAGTCAAAATATGTTCAAAAATAAAGTGCGCAATAGTATTTGCAGAACAATCCCTAACTGCGTTAGCTTCCGCCCATCTGGTTGCATAATTTGTGGCAGTGATGATATAACGCGCTATAGTCTTCTTCCCTGGAGGATTGATAGGTCCAAAAAAATCTATAGCCCATTTATTAAAGGCCTGCAAGGGCATTTCATCTCTGTGCAAGGGATTCTCCATTCTCTGACACGCATCACAAGCTTGGCAGTACGCATGTGCATCACTGTGCAATGCGGGTCACCATAACCCAACACACAACACCTTCTATGTAGTAGCCTTCCTAGCATAGTGGCCTCCTGCCACCCCTCCATGAGCCTTAGCGAAGAGATCCTGTATCCCGTCTCTCATGTTCCAACACATATCTTCTCAATACTTCATTTGCTCCAAATTTATACAACTGACCCGTAATCAGGGTAAAATCATATGTGCGTGCAACCAACTCCTTCTTCTGCTACACCAAATATTCAGTAGGCGCCCTTCCAGCGGTCATAAAGTGAATAATATCAGCAAAGTTCTCATCAACCACCTTGATACCAAAGAGTTGCGCATCAGGTAGCCCCTCCTCTATACTGGTTGGTTCTTCCCCATTTTCGATACATGACAAATGATCAGTTCCAACATTTAGTCTTCCAGGCTTCAAGATGATTTCAAAGTCATACTACTGAAATAACAACAACCATCTACAAATATCCCCCCCCCCCCAACACAGGCTTATTGACCAGGTATTTCAAAGAAGAATAGTTAGTGAACATTTTGAAGTGTCCTCCTAGGAGATAGTGCCTATATTTTTGCAGAGCGTAGACCATGGCGAATCCTTCCCTTTTTGTGGTTGAGTAGTTACGCTCTGCACTAGAGAGCTTCCTACTCGCAAAATCAATAGGGTGATCAATGTCTCCTTCTCTTGGCTGTGCTAGAACAACCTCAAGTGCTATACCAGATGCATCCACATGTACATGAAAAACCTTAGACCAGTCTGAGAATAGGTGCAGTGACCATCTTCTCCTTCAACAGCTCAAATCTCTTTTAACATTTCTCATCCCAAAAAAATGACACATCCTTCTTTAGTAACTTCTCCATTGGCGCGGTGATTAGGGCATAGCCCTGAATGAACTTTATGTAATATTCGGTGTGTCCTAGGATGGAGCGCAACTGTTTCTCATTAATGGGAACTTCGAGGTTGATGATAACTACTCTCTTGGCTGGGTCTACCATCAATCCTTGTTGACATACTATATGCCCCAACATAATTCCAAAAGGCACGCCGAATATACATTTCTTCAAATTAAGATAAATTTGGTGCTTTCTACAAGTGTCAAGCATCATGCGCAAGTTTGACACATGTTTCTTTACCAACCCAAATGCTGTACAGTCATCAAAATACACCTCCAAAAATTTATGCATGAATTCTTTGAACATAGCCACTACCACGCGTGAGAAGATCTCAGGTGTATTATTCAATTTGAAAGGCATGATAGTGTACTGGAAAGACCCCCATTCTGTTGCAAAGGTGGTCTTGCTGCAGTCTTCAGGCGCAATTCTGATATGATGATACCCTGAAAATCCATCAGTAAATGAATAAGCCTCTTGTCCTCCCACATTATCAAGGATCTCATATGAAAATAGAGTAGGGAAGGGGTCATGCACACAGGCATTATTCAGATTGCGCAGATCTACACAAATCCTTATCTCTCCTTTGGTCTTCTTCTCTTGAACCACCATTTGGATCACCTAATCAGACTGCTCTACAGGCTCAATGATGCCTGCAACCACCATCTTTTCTAATTCCTCTTTTTCTTTCTGCTTATATTTGGGATTTAATCGCTATGGTTGCTGCTTGATAGGGCGTGCATATGGCTTCAAAGTGATCTTCATAACACCTAGGTCTCCTACAATTCCCTTGAGCTCAGAGAACTTTGTAGGAAACATGTCTTGATACTCTGTCAGTAGCTCCACAATCTTCCCTATTGTATCATCATCCCAGTAATCCCCAATTTTGGCCAACTTGGGCTGCTCTTCTGTCCCAATGTTGACTTCTTTTAACTTCAGGGGTTTAGTTACATCTACCATTCCCAATGACGGCCCTGCAACTACGCGTTCCCCTTCAGACTCAGGGACGTTGAAATTTCTTGGATCATCTTCATTATCCTCTATTGAAGGTTCCTACAATTGACAATGTCTTGCATATGTGCATCCCATGCTAGCACAACACATTCCCTTTGGGGTTGGGAGTCATCAAAGATAAGAGCATATATGTCCTGTAGGGCTTCATCCAATTTTTCTGATCCCCCAACCAAGTTGAATGTTGATAGGAAATCATCAGTCATTGTAATCCAATGGTGAGTTCCTCAGTGCATCTTTGTTTCTAGATACCAAGTGGTAGGTACTGGCCCCAACGAATGAATAAACATATGAACCCACTTGTTCCAAGTCTTTTCCTTCCAAACTTCCACCCACATGGCTAGGTGCTTGCGCGGGTCTCCCTGACCATAGAAAATCTCAGTTGGTGGGGTAGCGGGAGGCTCAAAGCGCAACGTCATCATCTTGCTACATTCCTCTCAGTCCTTGAAAATACCCTTGTGCGTATCCCACCAATGCACTGCGGTTGCGCTCATAGCCAGGTCAAGCGCCTAGAACCTTTGTTCTTCCGAGACAACCTTTTCCAATTCTTCCAGAAATACTATGACATTACCAGAACCATCAAAACAGGGTAGTTCTCTTACCTCTAAGGAGATGCACGAGAATTTCTTAGTGATCTTGAGGCAGCGCAATGCCAAAACATCATTCAACCAATTCTGCAATTTCTCCATTTCTCCTTCCGAATCTGAAAAACATGAACTATCCTTCTCCCAATTCAACATTCCATCAGTTGTGGGGTTGATCCAATCCTCATCCCGCACAGTTAGCTTGTAAACATGGTTGACATCATCTCCTTCGCGCATTGGCTCTGTATATCTTTCTTTTTCTGCTGGGTCTAGTGGTACTATTACCCGCGTGCCATAATTCTCAAAGATCATGCTTCTGCACTTTAGGTTGATGATGCCTCCCATATCGATGGTCCAATCCAATCCCAACAGTGCAGGGTAGGTGACTGTGTTGGAATGGGGTTGCCTTAGCAGCTCAACAAGGATGGAAAGTTCATCGGATGGATGTAAAAAGTGCTTTCCTCAATGGAGATTTACAGGAAGAAGTGTACATGAAACAACGACAGGTTTTGAAATTGAAGGATGTTGGAACGAGGTCTCCTAACAAGCTGCGAAACCGGTCCATTTTGATTATTTTTTATTATATTTAGTCTAACGCAAGGGTTTTGGGGCGGGTCAAAGCCCCGAACGCATTGTAATGGGTCAAAGGGTAAACTACGGGTCCAAAAACCATGGGTTGCAAACCATAGGAAAGTCGAGGCTAGATTGTTATAAATAGAGATGTATTTTGTATTGTAAAGGATAAGAGATGAGGAGCTATTGATGCGATTTGTTGTTTAAACTATCTGTTTGGTTTTTGGGGAACGGATTCCTGCTGGTTGTGTGCGCGGAGATCCTAGTCCAGCTGTGTGCGGACCCTGCTGCTGTGTGCGCAGGTTGGGAAAGGAATTGTAAGGAAAGATTGATGAATGAATGAATGCGAAGAATTATTAGAGATCTGAATCTGTGAGTACTGTTGTCTGAATTGCTGATAATTGTTGTGTTGTATATTTTTTGTCTTTCAGCTGCAAAGATCTGTGTACTGAATGTTTGGATCTAGATCTATTCCGCTCTGTTTATGTAATACTGTGTTGATATTATGAAAAGCATATAACTATAGATCTAGTGCACGTGGATGCAAATAGAAACATAATTAACCCTGCGCAGAACAAGGTAATCTGGGAATTACAGAAACAGGACGTAGCTCTGCTTGCCTTACCCATCCTTTCTCAGGGTGCGGAAACCTGGTTCCAACACCCACCCATACTACTTCGGGTGAGACTTTGACTTGCGCAAGCAGGTCACTGCCGAATGGGCCAGTAGTATAGGGGTTTGTTGGCAAACCTTGCACACCGAACCTAGGTCAGAACCCCTCAAGCCAACAAATGGTTCCGTTGCCGGAACTGGAAGAAGTCTGAGAGAGGGATCGGGTAATGACAAGAGAATACTAGAAGCCTGAAAGAAAAGAGATCGAAGACTGGTTCGAAAGACAGATCCAAGAGTTCGCAGTAAAAGAAAATCGCAGTGAGAAGTTAACAACGAAAAGGTGGAAAAATAGGTACGTCCTTACTGAAAGCTACGAAATATTCTTTGTGACCTTTGCAATTGAACTCCAAGAGTGGCTGGCCAGACTTATGGAGTTCCGAAAGTGCTGGAAGGACAAGCGGGTCACTCAATGGACCCCAAAGTTGCTCGAACAGCTGAAAAAAAATGATAATACTATCACACGCATGGTGGATCACTAGGTGGATAGTGTGCTGGGAGGATTTGTGATGAAATTTGCCATTGATCAGTTTGTATCTTACTCTGAGGCTGAATGGCAATTCTTCAAAGTGTTCCAAGGCAAATTTCTGAGGACGTTACCGTTGTTGATCAAGAAATTACTATGCGAAAAGAGCATTCTGTGTAGTCATACTAACTGAATGACCTCAGATCTAAACGGGAGTGCGACGCGTAGTGGTAAGTACTATCGAACCAACCTTGACGGAGGAAGATCCACCTATAATCTGTTGCAAGAACCAGTTGTGCAAGATCCCCCAGCTACACCGCCGCCTCAGCCGCACAAAGGTAAGAATTCACCCATACCACCACCTCCCTTGGACGACGATATGGCTGTGCATCTGAAACTGCCTACCTTCCAAGGGGTAGGGGATGAGGATATGGACCGGTTTTGGTTTGTGGCAGACTCTGTCTGGACTGCGCAGAATGTGGCGAGTGACACGATAAAGAGGGTGCAACTGTCTTTAGCATTCGAATATAGAGCCCTGGATTGGTATATGCGATACATTGCCCAAAACGGGAACGCGTCCATTCAAGATATCAAAGATGCTCTGAAGCAACAGTTCCGAAAGTCGAAATCTTATTCCCAGCTGGTAGCGGCAGTGAAGGACTTCAAACAAGGTGCGTCTGAGTCTGTATGGGAGGCTGATCAGCGATTAAAAAAAGCGATCAGGGAGGGAGGGTTCGAATATGATGATAGACAACATACAGAGTGGTTCATCGCTATGCTGCTACCTCACCTATGCACGTCGATGAGTCATCAGACCTTTGAATCGCAAGAGAAAGCTGTGGAAGTCGCTATGAAGCCAAAAGCTGCACCCCGGGAGGATACGTCAGCAGGGGTACAACAAATCCAGGAACAACTTGGGGCTATGCATATGGAGATACAGAACCTGCGAAAAGAGCGAGGAAAGGACATCTGTGTAGATCTTTGGTGCATACGATGCCGGGTGTCAAGCCATACGAAGGATCAATGCCCTCTGCTAACGGATTACATGCAAGCAGGAGGATCTAGTCCGATATGCCCAGGAGTAAGTAGGGAACCTGTCCTAATACGACCAGGTTCAAGCAGAGCTGCGCTATGGTGTGATGATTGTCGAGTAGCAGGACTACATGATACGAACCATTGCCCTCGGCGAGGTGCATATGTCCCAGAACTAAAGCAACAATGGTGCCGATTTTGCCGATCAGTGGGACATGATGAGCAGAACTGTCATACGTATGACTTAATGATGGATCGTGGGAATTTATATAGGGTACAATCGGACCCCGCGTCACCAAGACTTGCTGCGCACTTTGGAGGATCACCGACCCAAGGCAGAGGAGGTCGGGGAGGAAGCGCAAGCCGAGGACGTGGACAGCTAATCTGTTATAACTGTAGAAATAGGGCACTTTGCCAGAGAATTCCCTAATCCCACCAGGCCATCGTGCAAATATTATAGACAGCTGGACCATGAGGTAGAGGACTACCTAATTTTAATAGCCAAGATGCAGGAAAAGCAGCCCACCCGCACGCAGAACGTACAAAGAGTTAAAACCAAGCTAAGGAAGGCGGATCCAAGTGTAAAAGTCATGACACGTAGTGGGTTGGTCACCTAGGGAGCCGAAGAAGAGCTTGCCTCTCAGGAAGGAGTGTATTTCAAAGAACCAGTACCACTAGCAACCCCCACACAGTCTCAGATAGAAGAAGGAGTTGAGCCCTTTTTGAAGGCATGTCTGAAGTTGCTAAGGAATCCGCAGGCTGTAGGAAATCTCCAAGCATTACTGAATACCTGCATAGCTCGGCCCAATTTGATCCCTGAGACCAAGGATGTACACAAACTATACAGCTATAAGAAACGCACCGGAAGAGAGATGCGATTAACTGCACAGATTGGTGACTATGAGATGGATCAGATTATCTTAGATCTTGGATCGGATGCGAACATCTTACCAAAGCAGACATGGCAACGAATGGGAGAGCCTAAACTATCCAACTGCGAATGGAAAATCAAGAAAAGATCATCCCTCTGGGTAGGTTACCGAAAGTCATGGTTGACATCGCAAGGGTAAGGGTCCTAGCTGATTTTGAAGTAATAGAAATAGTAGAAGATGCAGACCCCTACCCTGCGCTCCTTGGGCTAGACTAGGCAATAGACATGGGGGGTGTCATCAATCTCAAGAAACGCAGCATGGTGTTCGAAAACAAAGGTACGCGTGTCATAGTACCACTAGATCCAACAGAAGGTGTGCGGTATACAGAGCTAGCCTCTGAGAAGGAGGAATTAGATCACATTTATAAATTAAATGCGCAGGATGTAGATCGGGTTAACCCCACGGATGAAGGAATGCTCTGCTGGGAAAAGGACAGTGAATGTTTTTCTGACTCCGATGAAGAGCTGGAAAATTGGCAAGGTCGGTTGCACGAGGTCTCGGCACTTCGAAGCCTTCAGAGCATCAGGAATTTCCGTCGCATCTCTACCATAGAAAGAACCTTGCCCTGCCAGGAGAACGCAGGTGATAGTCAGCAGCCTGTTGAACCTAAGATTCCCACGAAACGCAGGCTAGGAGCACTGCCACTGACACTACGCAAAGCACCTACGCAAGGACCCGTATTCTTCACTTAAGGGAAGTATTGGAGTAGGGTGATCATGTGCATAGGGACCCTAGTTGCCAGATGGGCTCTAAGGTCAGTCGACCTACGCAAATACTTGCTAACGTGCAACACTCAAGGGTGCGATTGAACCTTGCCCGGACAGACTCGCAGGGGTACCACTGACCTAAGCATGCTTCGGATTACGGACCTGCCTGAACGCACATATAACTAGGAGAATCTACGAACGTCTCATGTAATAAATGGCACGAGGATGCGTGACATAGCCCTATCGCACAAGGACGTCCCGCCCACAGGCGAAGTAAAGGGCTCGAAAAGACTGATGGCCAACTTGCAGATACACCTTGCGTCGACCCTCATTCAGGGTACGCAAACGACATACAGGCGTCATCCATGGTCTGACATTCCGTGGACACGACCTCAGGCACGAAGGACGACAGTTAGCACATCCCAATTTGATAAGAAGAGAACCTTACAAGTACGAAAAACAGGCGGCAGATCATCAATGCAACCATTTATGGTAAGAACGATCTGAATGATCGAGGGTACGTGCCACGAACGAGCTACTTCGCCATTAAACAACTCCGAACGATGTGCAGATGGCTAGAAGACTTCGCGCCAGGCTATTTATTCACCCTACAAAATGCTCCTGCTACTTGCGTACTAGTTTTTTTGCGTTCATCCACATTCTCTGTGACGCTCGTCTTTTTGTTAATAGGATGGACCCTAACCCGCCGATGGATCCGTTCCCAGCAGACATCGTCTTGAGAGGACCTGGGCATGCTGAGTGTAGTCATAGGAGTGAGCACGGGCTTCCGACAGAAAGGATTGTCTGTGGGCCACACACAGAAGTAACGCTAAGATATAGGGACATGCTGCGACTTCTCTGCAACTCCCGAGCGCCGCCCACCAGAAGCAATGTATGTTCACTCCCTCGCACTGCCCTAGTAAACACTCTTGACGCAACTACTGGGGGCGTCCAAATAGATTTAGCACAACTATCTAGTACAAAGCTACAAGGACTATCCTCCAGAGTGCTGCGAGAGGTTCGCCACCATGACCGAGACAGGCAACAACAGTATGACTTACCTCCAGAAGTACGAGCCCAGCGGATTGCAGTGGTCACGGACACAACGCGTATTATTTAGGAACAGCTGACGCAGGGCGCACAATTGGTCGAAACTACTACACAACTATGGACAGCAGTACAACACCATTCTACGCTTCAGCAGGCTCAACAGGAATTACAGCAAGCAGAAGCTGTTCTGGATCAAGTCCGAGCCTCCACACCCTCCAACGTCTCTGCGCAGCGCCTAGCCGCCATGGATAAGATTGAGAACCTTCGCCACTCCAAGCAGGTTGTTCGAAAACGATCGAAACCATGGTCCGACACCGCACTCCAGCTTGCCCACGATGCTCAGTCTACCATTGCACGCCTCCACTGGCTATTAGAACAGTTTACTGCGGCTATAGATGGGCCTGCCTCTTTGATGCTGGTCAACATTGTGCAACAAGCTGCGGCCCAAACTCAGGAAGTACTCCCTCCGCTTGTCCGCACTCTAGATGCTTTGCGCGCGCACATAGAAGCCGCATCAGTGCAGTGACTCGGGACGAGTCACAAGATTGTGTTAGGGGACTGTTGGAACGGGGTCTCCTAACAAGCTGCGAAATCGGTCCATTTTGATTATTTTTTATTATATTTAGTCTAGTGCAGGGGTTTTGGGGCGGATCAAAGCCCCGAACGCATTGTAATGGGTCAAAGGGTAAACTAGGGGTCCGAAAACCATGGGTTGCGGACCATAGGAAAGTCGAGGCTAGATTGTTATAAATAGAGATGTATTTTGTATTATAAAGGATAAGAAATGAGGAGCTATTGATGTGATCTGTTGTTTAAGCTATCTGTTTGGGTTTTGGGGAACAGACTCCTACTGGCTATGTGCACGGAGATCCTAGTCCAGCTGTGTGCGGACCCTGCTGCTGTGTGCGCAGGTTGGGAAGGGAATTGTAAGGAAAGATTGATGAATGAATGAATGCGAAGGATTATTAGAGATCTGAATCTGTGAGTACTGTTGTCTGAATTGCTGATAATTGTTGTGTTGTACATTTTCTGTCTTTTAGCTGCGAATATCTGTGTACTGAATGCTTGGATCTAGATCTATTCCGCTCTTTTTATGTAATACTGTGTTCATATTATGAAAAGTATATAACTATAGATCTAGTGCACGTGGATGCAAATAGAAGCATAATTAACCCTGCGTAGAACAAGGTAATCTGGGAATTACAGAAACAGGATGTCGCTCTGCCTACCTTACCCATCCTTTCTTAGGGTGTGGAAACCTGGTTCCAGCACCCACCCATACTACTTCGAGTGAGACTTCGACCTGCGCAAGCAGGTCACTACCGAAAGGGCTAGTAGTATAGGGGTTTGTTGGCAAACCTTGCATACCGAACCTGGGTCAGGACCCCTCAAGCCAACAAAGGACAGGAACATAAAGTCTACAAACTGATAAAGGCTTTATATGGGTTAAAACAAGCTCCCCGAGCTTGGTATGCCAAAATGGATGAATACCTTCGAAAAGTTGGTTTTCAACAAAGTGAATCTAATGATACCTTGTATGTATGTCAACAAAGTAAAAATCTGGTGATTTTGGTTATGTATGTAAATGATTTGATTATCACTGGCAACAATGATGATCACATTGCACAGGTGAAAAAGGAGTTACATGCAGGTTTTAAGATGACAGATTTGGGACTACTTCACTACTATCTTGGAGTTGAAGTATTCCAATGTCCACATCATATCTTCATTTCTCAGAGTAAGTATGCAACAGAAATTCTTCAGCGATTTGGAATGCAGGATTGCAAGCCTGTTCTTACCCCTATAGAACAAAACTTGAAACTTTCAAAATTTGAAGGGGGGGAAATGGTGGATAGCACTACTTATCGACAGTTGATTGGTAGCTTGATTTATCTGACAACTTCTTGACCGGATCTTTCTTATGCCGTCAGTATTCTTTCCCACTTTATGCAGGAACCACGAGACAACCACTGGAATGCAGCTAAAAGAGTTCTTCGTTATATCCAAGGAACAAAAGATTTTGTTCTTCTTTACAAAAAGACTAAAAATTTTGTACTTGGTGGATTTTCAGATGCCGACTTTGCTAGCAGTATTGATGATAGGGGATCAACCTCAAGTTATTTAATGAACATGGTGTAAGCTGCAGTTTCCTGGAGTTGCAAGAAGCAAGCTACAGTGGCCACTTCTTCAGCAGAAGCAGAGTACATTTCAGCATGGGAAGCAGCATGTGAGATTGTTTTATTGCGTAGAGTTTTACAGGACTTGGGTATTCCTCCAGCAGAAGCTACTTCGTTATTCATTGACAATCAGTCAGCAATAAAGTTTGCCAAGAATCCATTTTTTCATTCAAAGACAAAGCATGTGGACACCAAGTATCATCATATCAGATCACTCATTGCAAAGGACGTCATCAAGCCGATTTATTGTCCTTCAAAAGATCAGACCTCTGATATCTTCACCAAACCTCTTGGCAGAATAAAATTTACTAAGTTCAGGGATGAACTTGGTATATGTTGTAATGTATCTTTGGATCATAGGGGGGAATGTTAGATGATCCAAATATAATAATGTAAAGTTAGGATAAAAATATTTATTAAATTAGAATATTTAATAAATATTAGAAACACTTAGAAATAGAATATTGTTAGCAAAAATAGGACTCTAGAATTGAGTCATATCTTAGGCTCTAAAATAGAAATAAAGTTAGTAGATTGGATAGAAGATCATTTATTGTAAATGGACACTTGTTATTTTTTCAAATGGTTCATAACTAAATTAAGTTAGGACATATAGCTTATAAATAGGTTAGTTTCCTAATTACAAATGAGTAGAAGTTTACATTTGTAAACTCCTGCAACTTTTTATGTAATTTCTTTTCCAATATCAATAAAATTACGTGTCTGAGGACACTTTTGCCATTACAAAACTGATACAAAAGTATGTCTCTTGAGAAGCCAAACCTCCAAATGAGTCCAACCATTACAATGACTGAGAAACCACATCATATAGACCTCAAACCACTCTCCCTAGCCTTAGGGAGTCGAATCCATGAGATAGGAATCAATTTCACCTACTGCCAAACAAGAAACCGAAGACTAGGAAGACCCAACAATTTGCCTCTAAAAGAGAGGACACTGATTCATTTGACCTCTAGAGGAGTCACCTAATGTATCTACCTTAGCTGAAAGTCAAAACATGACATTTACATTCACCATGACCATTTGCATAAGTAATTTCTTCATTTTCCCAAGTAAAAAGTCAAACTGGAGTGAAATTTCAAAATTTGCTAGAGATGGTGAAAATGCAATTTTCCCGGCAAACGCGCAGCGCCCGTACAGAAAAAAGACCTCTTTTGCAAGCAACTTTTGAGTGCCTTCCCGATGTCCAAATCAACTCCATGATAGCTCATTGGAAAGCTTTCTGAGTCTAGTTTCCAAATCTACCTCCAGTTTCCAAAATGATGCTCATTTGCCCTGTCAAAAAGTGAATCTCCCAATACTGGTAAACGTGCAACGACCAGGTCAAAAAGGAGGCAGAAACATGAAAATTTGGTAGTTTTTTGCACTTTTGAGGGACCAGTTCTCCTCCAAATTTTCAGAAACTTGCTAGGGTTGATGTCTTCATCATTCTGAACACAATGGTGGTCGCCATTTGTCATTTGGATGCCCCAAAAAAGAGTGCAACGCCCAGGTCGTTGCGTGTTTGGCAAAATTTTTGTGTACCAAAATTACTCAAAAAACCAAAAATGCACTAAAGTGCCAAATGTGCCAAAAATTTGCCAAAATTGTGAGGTTACTTGCTTATCAAGTGCTTGAGGCATGAAGAGACACTTCAGCAAGTATGTCTAACCTCTCCTTCTCCTTTTGCTTGGTCAAAGTTCGAATTTTTGCATGGGCTCGTTTGAGCTTGGCCCTTGCAATTTTGTTCCTCATGGCGTAGTGCTTTGCCATTTTCCTCTGAATGTCATTGTCCTTGCTGGCCTTCTCTAACAACCTTTCCAGATGCAAATTGGCTCTATCAAGCCATGATTTTCTATCCTTGCTAATCTCTAGGGCAAGCAACTCACTTGGAGTGAGCTGCTCTGCCAACTTAGCTTCTCTCTGTCTCTCAACGGCTAGAGCTCTTTTCAGCCCTCTAGTCCTTGGTCTCTGTCTTGGAGACTGATCCTCCTCATCATCAATCTCACCAAATCTTTCCAAGGTCTCCTCCAGCAAGGCCTTGGCCTTTTCTACCTATCTTTATGCTTTGATGGTCATGACCTCATTGATAATTTGCTTTGTCTTCAGCTACTAATTTTCTTGCTCAAGAAAATCAATCACATACTTTGCTCTGTCAAGATTAGCTTGAAGTTCGCTAATATTTGCTTCTTTGCCTTTGATTGCTGCACTAGTGATTCTGTTCTCATCTTCCTCATCTAGGTCAATCAACTGAAACTCCTACTCTGTTTCATGTTTATCTTCCTGCTTATCAATGATTGGCTCTTTAGCATTTTCCTTGCCTTTGTCCACCTGTTTTGTTGATGAAGAAGGCATGGCCCCTTTCACTCCAAGTGAAGCAAACACATGCCTGTGGCCTATCTGATAGGTCTTGGGAAATGCCTCAACATCAGTCACATTAGCCCAAGTTGCCTCAATGTCCTCCTCACTGCTTGATGACTTAGTATCATGATGTGATGATGAAGGGTTATGGAAAGGTGAAGAAGTAGGATCAACATGAGGTGAATGCATCTGACTTGGTGATGATGTTTGAGTAGCAGGTTGAGATGGAGTGGATATGGGAGGATGAGATGATGAGGGGATACTCTGCTCATGCTGACTAGGTGGGGTAGTGAAAACTTCATTTGCTATGAATGTGTACCATGGAATGTTCTTTTGCTCAAGCTGGTGCATGACTATCATCTTGATGAGGGAGTGGTGGAAAAGACTCTGCATTTGATGATTAAAATCCCTCTTTTGTACAATGTATGCCATCTTATCAATGCTGCGGGAGAGATAGTAGGGTATGTGAAGAATTCTGACTCTAGTGAAGTGCATGAGGAGTCGGATATGATATGAATAGAGTCGAGAAAACCTCCCCTCAGAGGTGAAGTGTTTCATAATAATCTTCATCATAGGGACATAACGGTCAGGGAGATGAGAGAAAGGGAAAATGGTTTTTTTATCATCCTTGTATCTAGGTTTAAGATATGGTTCATAATATCTCTGATCAAGGTTTCCTTGTTTAAACCATTTCTCTCCCACATTAGGGATCCCTGTAGCAGCTGAAATGGCATTAGTGGACATGGTAAAAGTGACCCCAGCAAGAGTGACCTGCCTATCATGAAGATTTTTAATGAACAACCTTGTCAACATAAGTGATACTGAATTTGCTGCACCTTCTCACAAAATTCAAAACAACCAACATGTTTAAAACATGACACAGTGAGAGGAGAAGCCATGAGCTCTCTTGTGGTTACAGGTTCATATTTGATGATTTTCCCTCCTTTCTTACTCTTCTTTGGTGTTTGTTCGTCATTGACACTTTTGTCCTCCTCTTCAAACATTTTGAATTTGAAGGCTTTGGAACCCCTAAGGTAAATGGAATGAGATGAAGGGAGTGAGAGATGAGATGACTAGCTTAGGAAAATGGAAGGAATGAATGTAAATGAAAACCTAGGTCTATAAGAACCCTAGGATTTAACAATGTTTATGACTGATATGTATTTAGGGACATGACTATGAATTTGATGTCTGAAAATGGGAAGGAAATACCAACTAGGGTTTCATAGCAACAAGCACTTCAAATTTCTTATGAAACACCAAATATACTAGAGGAGAGGTGTCTTTAGGGTCCACTTACTAATTAAAAGCCTTTTGAAGAAATTTGTGAGGAAATGAAGTTTGCTGGAGTTTGTGAAACCTTTTGAAACCCTCCTTGAGCAAACGCGCAGCGCCTGTGTAAATTGGTCAGGAGTTGTCGGTCAAACGCACAGCGACCCTAAAATTTGACCCAAAATGCTCAGAAAACTTGAAATTTCTCCTTTGCTAGGAACTTCTGATGGATGAATGAATGTAATGACTTGCTTTGAGGTGTTTTGAAAGGCTTTATAGCATAGTGGATTTGAAATTTTAATTTGAATCACCCACTTTTTCTATGTTCACTTTTCCCTTTGGACTTTGGCACTGATACTCTTTATCTTTCTGACTTTTTGGCATTGCAGGTTGATCAAGTCATGGAGTTTGGTTTTCTTTGCTCCACTTAGGCCGGATGATTGCATTGACAGCTTGGGATTGAATTTATTACATATGAGAACATAAAATTACATTTGGAAAAACATTAAAAAATTACATATTTGACTTTTATATCAAAATGACATTTTGATATAAAAGTCATTAAACTCAAACAATTACAACTTTGAAAGTATGATAATTATATCATGATGATCTTCCATATAAGAAGACAAATTTTTTTATTTAATCCCTCTCATTTATTTGCTGACCTCATCTGAAATGAAGGAATGACCTTGAGAAATAAAAAACCTAATGACCTAATGGGACTTCTTTAGACCCGACTTTCATGAATGAGATTTGATTTTAAAGACTTCCTGGTGAAAAGAGACTTCCATAGGTGCTATTATGCTTAAGGAGACATGAGAATGAGTCAGCAATGTAAATCTCAGAGGGAGAGTGAAATTTATTGACAAGGGTCAGTCACAAATACATCATTCCCAGCTGACAGATTCAGCCTAGAGGTCCGAAACCTCTATAGGACTCAAAAAGAGTCTCATACCAACTCGAAGTTGGTTTAACTGACTCGAAGCCAGTAGGAGGTTCAAAACCTCACTAGACTTGATACCAGATCAAGTGGTTGGACACGTGCCAACCTAGACATAGAGAGTATGCCAATCTCTGATGCGTCCATCAGTCTTTGTTACTGGTCTCTAGCTTTTCCCACCTCACTGGCCAAATGAGAGGTACTTCCCATGAGTCGGGGACTCAATGGGTAGGATGTATACGGGGCACAGACCATGAGAGGTGAACCAACTCAACATCATAATGATGGAGCAGAAGCACCACAAGGTTCGACAAGCCTAGCCCCGTGTGTGCTTATAGCTCTAAGAAGCTATCCCCAAAGCTCCCCAGAGCTCCAAGAGCTCATCGTCCAACAGGACCCTCAGCATAAGGTTGTTCCACGATACCAAGATTCTCACGGAAGGTTAGGAACTTGACCTTCCCCAAAGGCTTTGTGAGAATATCCGCGACCTACTCATCAGTTCCTATATGATCGAACCTTACGGCGCCTCGCTGTACCATATCCCGGATAAAGTGGTACTTGATATCAATATACTTGGATCGATCGTGGAACACGAGATTCTCAGACAATCGAATCCCACTCTGGTTATCACAGAGTATCATGGTGGTATCTAGCACATGCCCGAACAACTCACTGAAGAGCTTTCGCAACCAAACTGCTTCACAATAGGCCATACTCGCTGCAATCTATTCGGCCTCCACGGTGCTCAAAACCATCGACTTCTTCTTCCTGCTCATCCATGATATCGAAGCATACCCAAGTGTGAAGCAGCATCCCGATGTGCTCTTAAGATCCACCACACTACCAGCCCAATCGGCATCAGTATATCCATGGAGTGTCACGCTCCGAGCAGTGTATCTCAGCCCATGGTTTATCGTGCCCCGAAGATATGTTAACATATTCTTGGCACCAACCCCGTGAATGTGATGAGGTTCAACCATATGTTGACTCAAATTGTTCACTGCAAAACATACGTCCGGACGGGTGTTCAGTAAGAACATCAAGGCCCCTACGAGTTGACGATACTCGGTAGGATTTGCTAGCATGGACCCAGCAGCGCTGCCACTCAACTTCTTAAAGTTGAGCTCCATCGGTGTTGACACGGGCTTACAATCCACCATACCAAATCTTTCCAGAAGCTTCACAATATATTTTCCTTTAGAAAGGAAAATCTCGCCAGGTCTCTGCCAGACCTCCAGGCCTAAGAAGTAATGCATCAGTCCTAGGTCCTTCATCTCGAACTCAGCAACGAGATCCCTCTTACACTGATGAATGAGAGGGTCAACACCTGTCAGGAAGAGGTCGTCCACATACAACACCAGAATGAGAGGCTTCTCTCTATCAACCTTGAAGTAAAGGTTCGAATCAACATTACTACGAGTGAAGCCTAACTTCATCAGGGAGCTATCTATCCTCTCGTACTAAGCTCTAGGTGCTTGCTTCAACCCATGGAGGGCTTTCTTCAACCTGCAAACATGGGTGTCCCGATCCTGAACTTCGAACCCCAAAGGTTGCTCCACATACACCTCTTCCTTTATCGCACCATGCAGAAATGCGGTCTTCACATCCATCTGATGAAGATTCCATCCTTGCGTAGCAGCAAGGGCTATGATAGATCATATGGTGGTATATCGGGCCACAGGTGCAAATATATCATCATAGTCTATGCCTTCCTTTTAAGAGAAGCCTCGGGCAACGAATCTTGCCTTAAACTTTTCAGCGCTTCCATTAGATTTGTTGTCGCTTAGAATGTCTAGGCAACACGACAACGGCTCAGACTGGGGACTGTCACCCTGATCCCCAATCTCTCTATCTAAGCTGTCTCCTTGCAAGCTGAGGGAGGTAGACCCTAACAAAGATGAAGGAAAAGAATTGGTTGCAAGTCAACCAACCCAAGAGACACAGTCAAATAACCAAGTACTTGATAAGATTAACGAGATTTCACAGATCGATTATATTTAAAACCAGTGCCTTATGGAGTTAAAAGATCTTGTTATGCAATTAAAGCCAAGTAATTGATGTATAATTGCTGCTATGAAAACACAAATGACCACAATGATATTCAATAGAAAGCACCACAACCATTTATTAAAATACTGATGCAAAGCTTATCATGAAATAATGATTTAAATTAAAATGCCAGGTGCTTGCAATGTTTCTGAATCTATGATATTCCATATAACCCAATCCAGAAATTAAACTGTTTAGATAGTCAAACTTGGGATCAGGGTTGCGGGGAAGCTTCAACCCCCCCTCGTTCCCATTTCTGAAACGTGCTCCGTGTAGGAGCGTTTTGGAAACGTTTAGAAGCGCGCTCCCGAAAACGCTTCCTGAGGGGAGCATTTTCGAAAGTGCGTTTCCGAACCTATTAAAACACTCCCTGCCTTTTTGGGAGCGTTTCATAAAGCGCTCGGGAGCGAACGCTCCCTAAGCGCTTCCGGCATTTAAAAAACGCTTCGGGAGCGTTTTTTAAAAGCCGGAAGCGATCGGGGAGCGTTCGCTCCCGAACGCTCCTCGGAAAAAACAAACAAAAAAAAAAACGTTTCCCGCCGCGCGAAAAAAAATTTCAACGAAATTTTTTTTGTTTATGTGGGGGGGGGCATTTTGTTTTCATTGTTTGTTGAGTGAGTGAGAGAGAGAGCTTGAGCTTGAGAAGAGCACTGGAGAGCTGAGCTGCAAAAGTGACAAGAAGAGCAAGGAGCAAGGCAACAGGAGGATTGCAAGAAAGAGGTAGGCCTTCTAATCCAATTTTGTATTTTCTAGGATGAATTTGTAGGTTGTTAAATTGTTTAAAAATGAAAACTTGAATTTTTCTTAAATGTTGCATTTTATTGGATTTAAAACTTAAAAAATGATTTTTTTTTTCCTATGTTGCATTTCCTATTCTCATTTGGCATTTTTCCATTTGTTTTGCAGGCTAGAAACTTGAAACTTGTTTCCATCATGGCTATATGGCTAGGGATTTTCCTCATGTTGGATCCTTTCTTTGTGATAATGGTGTTGGAGAGTAGTAGAAGAAAGAGGCAAATCAGAGAAGAGGAGGATGAAGAGGAGGGTTATGGTGGATTTGAAGAAAATCTTGAAGAGGAGGAGGATTATGTTGAGGAGGAAGTGGGGAGTGGAGAACATGAGGACACAGATTCCCCAACTAGACAAGACCAAACTCAGACACCTTTGTGGAAATATGTTCAAAAACAGGAAGGAGGGAAAGGTGGTGGAACCACTAAATTTATTTGCCCCCATTGCAATAAACAATACCATGGTTCATACACCCGTGCGAGAAGGCACCTTTGTGGGATAATGCCAGGGGATGGAACTAAAAATATTGGAATCAAAGTTTGTATTAATGTGCCAGCAACACAGAAAGAGAAATATAGGAAGGAAGAGGAGGATGCCCTACAGAGATCATCTAAAAGATCTAGGGGTTTCATTGATTCAGGCCCAACACGTCATGGACAAACAAGTTCAACTTCCACCCATGCCAGTGGTTTTGGAGGCAGTGGCACTGGATTAAGGCGTAGAACCATATCCGATTTCCTGGACGAAGGGTGTAGGAATGATGTGGATTCAAAAGTTTACCGGTTTCCATATGCATGTGGGTTGCCATTCAATGTTCTTCGCTCACCTTATTGGCATGAAATGGTTTCTGCCATTAATGATGCCCCCAAAGGATACAAAAGCCTTGGGTATGACAAGGCCAGAACCGTGGGTCTTGATCATGAAAAAGCTAAAATAAACCATTCTTTGGCTAGAATGAAAAGTTCGTGGAATGAGCATGGGTTGTCCATTGTCTTTGATGGATGGACCAATGTAAAAGGAAAACCATTGATAAGTGTTTTTGCTGTGTCAGTTAGTGGTGCAATCTTCCTGGCAGCATATGATTATTCAAACAAATTCAAAATCGACATTAACATTGCAGAACCATTACTTGATATAATTGAAAACACTAGGCCATACAATGTCATATAGGTCATCACTGATAATGTTGCTAACTGTAAGGCAGCAGGAGCAATTATTGAGGATAAATACCCCAACATTTTTTGGTCAGGGTGTTTGGTTCACACAATGAACCTTTTGATGCATGATATCATCAAAAACAAACAACCTCAATTCAAATGGCTTGGTGATTTGTACAAGAGAGGTAAAAAAATGATAAAATTTATTACAAATCATAGCAATACCCAGGGGCTTTTCTGTACTCACTCCAAATTGGAGTTGTTGAAGATAGCAAAAACTAGATTTGCTAGCTATTACCTCACCTTCAAGCGCCTTTTGAAGGTAAGAGAGTCATTGGTTGCAATGGTATCAAGCCCACACTGACAGCTATTAAAGGACAGGGCAGCAACAATAGTTGACAGGCAAGGTTTCGAACATGTGGAGGAGACCGCCCTTGACCCTCTGTTTTGGGCACGTGTGAGGGAAATTTTGAATTTTACCAAACCCATTTATAACATGATTCGGTTTGCAGATACTGATAAACCAATCATTGGAGAGGTTTATGAGCAGATGGACAGCGTGTTGGGGCAAATAAAAGATATTGTCAAGGATAACGATCCCAACTTGTATGCTATGATTCATGACTGTGTGTGTGCACAGTGGAATAAACTCAATGTTCCACTACATGCTTTGGCATATATCCTTACGCCAAAATATTACTCTCCATCTTGGTTGGGCCAACCTGCACCTGGAGGTGGGGTTAGGATGAAACCTCACACAGATCTAGAGGTACAACAGGGGTACATGAAGGCACTGGACAAGTTGGTACCTGACAAGGAAGAGTGTGCTAGATTGCGCCTTGAATTAGGCAAATACTTCAATTGCACTGCTAACTTTGGTTCTTTCCATGCAATGGAAGACAAGGACAGATTTGATGCTCTCACATGGTGGGAAGCATATGGCGGCATGGGACTTTTGCCAAAGTTGGCTAAAAAAGTTCTCTCACAAGTTGTGAACACTTCTTCTACAGAGAGGTGTTGGAGCACCTACAGCTTTATACACAATGTGAGAAGAAACAGGGTGAATGAAAACCGAGCTGAAAGCTTGGTTTATGTGCATTATAACTTGAGGTTGTTGAGCCATCACTATGATCGGGCAAATGAGGATCAATCATACAGAGTCTGGGACAACAACCCAGAGGATGATAATTTGGAGGACGACACGTTACATCTGGAAGAATTGGAAGCAGAACTTTATAGGGATGATGATGAAGCATTAGCAGCACTGCCACACATAGGGCCACTCCCACCATCTACTGGTAGCAGTGCGGGTGCGGGTGCGGGTGCCAGTGCCAGTTCTCGATATCACATTATTGTTCCTTTGCAGATCCAGCCTCCACCTTCTAGTCATGGTCGTGGTACCCCTGAGAGTACTAGAAGACCAACATTTCTTCGTGGCTCACAAAAATTAGACATTTCTCGTGGGCGTGGCAAGGGGCCAGCCAGATAAAATAGATTTGTTGTTTACTAGTCTTTTCTATTTGTTGTTGACAGTTGAACAGTTGAAACTTGACTCTTTTTTATTTCATATATTTAATGACAATTTAAGTTTGAAGTTTGAATTTAAAAGGTGAAACTTTGAAGTTGGCATTTATAAGTTCACTGTTTACAAGTCATTATGAATTATGAATATGATGCTTCATGAAAGTTATATGGTGATCAATAAATCAATGATGATAAATGTTATATAATATCAATGATGATAAATGTTATATATTGAATTTTGAAATCAATGAATCAATGATGATAAATGATATATATCAATGATGATAAATGTATATTGAATTTTGAAATCAATGAATCAATGATGATAAATGTTAGATATTGAAATTTGAAATCAATGATGATAAATGTTATATATTGAATTTTGAAAGCTTGAAACCTTCAGATTGATGATTTGCGAGACTCAAGAGTCAATATGTTGTATGCTTCCAACTCATGGGCGTGTTTGATGAAGATTATAACTTCTAGATGATTGATATTATATGATTCAATCTATGTTTTTATGTTTTTTATGTCTAATTCATCATTCTACATGTTTTTGTTGACATATATGCATCAAAATAAAATAAAATAAAATAATAAAAAATATATATATATATATAAACGCTCCCGAAAACGCTCCGGACGGGAGCTTCTAAAAATGGCGTTCCTGCTCCCACTCCGCGTTTTCGCCCCCGCTCACAAGTAACCTTGCTTAGGATAAAAATTTTAAGCTTATTTGACTAGAAATTTTTTAGAATTTTTTATATTTTTATATTTTTTATTATTTTATAATATTTTTAACAAAATCTACAAAAAAATTAAAACTAAAATTTAAAATCTAAAAATTAAACCAAAGCTAAAAACTAAACTAAAAAATCAAAATCCTAATCTAAAACTACAGCTACACATTAAAATTTAAATTTAAATCTACAAAACTTAAAACTAAAACTAAGACAAAAACTTAAAAAATTAAAACTAAATCTAAAACGAACTAAATTTAAAATCTAAAAAATTAAAGCCTAACTAAAACTTACAAAAATTGAATTCAATTAATCAAAAAAAACTAAACTAAACTATAATCTAAAACTACAAAAATTAAAACTAAAGCTAAAGAAATCGAATTAATAAATGAACCTAAAACTAACGCTATCATAAAAAAAACTAACACTAACAAAATCGAAATAAATTAAAACCTATCTAATGAATCCGATCAAAAAAATATATAATGTATATACGTGAGTTTCATTTTTATGGTGTGCGTTTTCTTTGCAGGTCGAGCGACTGGAGCACAATGGCGTGAGGAACTGGACAGCAATGGAGAATGACAGACGACACAGAAGAGAGCTCGAGGGATATGGGTCGATGCGCAGAGGAGAAGGGTAAGACCACAGAGAAGAGGCACGATGATAGAGGAGGACGGCAAAGGAGGATAATGCAAGTCAACGTCTAAGGGAAAATGAATGTAATGGAGGATGGCAAGACTGATTTGTAAATGTGTAGAGGAATTTGATGGCAGCGTTTAATGCAGAACCCAGTACTCATTTAAAACGTCCAGCAAATAATTTTTTTCCGCAAAACTCTAATCTTAGACACTCCTTTAATCAAATAATATTCAGATTCGCCCACAGAAACGATTCTGAAGCCAGATCTTGCCCTCGGGGGTTAGATCTGGCTCAGATCTAAAAAAAAATTCTAAGAAAACCCTGCAACCTGCAAAACTAGTCAGATCCTGAAAATATATGCACCAAAAAAAAATTAAACCCTTACAACCCTAAAAAAATACAAATTTACAAGCTAATTTACAGATCCGAGGCCCTTATGGCCAGATTTGAACCCATTTCATCACAATTTTTAGAAATTTTTATTTTAAAGAGAGGCACAAGTCCTAGAAGACTCTGCAAAACCACAATTTCGTCAGATAACTTTGAGAAATTAGAAACAATGAGCTTTTTCAAATTTACGAAATTTGAGAGTCGGTTGGTCCAACTGAAGACTTCCCCAGACGCTCAAATCTTTAAAAAAAAATTCCTGCACACTTAAATCTGAAATTTAGATTGATAGAGATTTAAGAAAATAACATGAGATCCTTCAGAAAAATAGATAACTAGTCTTCCTGTTAAATCAAAAATGTCATTTTATGAACCCAGAAAACTGCACAAGATACATGTATGCAGATTAATCCATGAAGGTCATCAATCATAAAAATGCAAAAATAAAGTAGCAGAGTTTAAAGATAAATCACCACATAGATCTGGAAAAGGAACACCAAAGTTTGTAACCCCAAAGTCTTTATGCTTTATTCATTAAAATGAATCACAAGAGCTTTCAAGAACAAGTGCACGATCCAAAGATTGGATGACTCAATACTGACAAAGACCTTTAATTTATAGGACAAAATCTCCAACGGCTAGTTCGGTTGATTTATGTCAAAATAATCTCGACTGTCGAAAAGATTTTATCATCTTTTAATTTGGGCCGTTGAAATTATAATTTTGAGGAAAAGCGAATTTATCATTTAATTTCATTTTAATTAACTCAAAAATATTATTTTTGAGTTAATTACCTCAAAATTTTGACTTTGACTTAACCACCTAGGTCCAAGGGTCCAAAATTTCTTGAAATTCTCAATATTCCCTTGGCCTGGGGCTTTTAAAAATTCATTTTTTAGGGACCAACGAATTTTGCCTTTAAAGGATTTTATCTCACCTAGGACCTAAAATTAATTAAATTTTTAGCTTAGGATTTTTTAATTAATTTGACCAGAAATTTTAATTAATTGACTAAGAGGGGATTTTAATTATTTTTTCCAACCCTCTTTACATAAGATAATACATTTAGACACATGAAGGGGGAATACCCGTTCGTATAGACCCTCAAATAAGTACCCAATTCTGCAACTCAAAACATGATCTAGTAGACCAAGTAGCTTGTAATAAAATAATCTAGCCAACTAGCTAGGATTATTCCCAAACTACTTTTACAAGGACTCGATAGAAAACACTAGGACTCACTTAGAATGTTGATGACAAAATCCACCCTAGCTTTGAGGTGAGGCTAGAGGGAAAAACTCTGCCAATAACTTGTGTCGAAAAACACAAGTAAATCAGTGAGACAAAAAACCTCCTAGGATAGAAATCGTCACCAACATACTAGGCTTACCTAGGTTGTTACAGACATGACAGTCTTACTTAAATCATTTACATTATACACATGCAGAATGGGTTTACATTATTCATAAAATTGTCAACTGATGATGGAATCTAAATGGTGCGAACACGTCGAACATGATGAATCCCATTTGAAAAAATGGGGGTGTACTGATATGGGGTCATTGACAAAGTGTGGTCAACAAGATCCATGTTTGATCTTATAGAGCCATTTCGAGGTAACAACTACTTTGTCCTCCAATCTGGGAACCACATCCCAGACATCATTCTTCATTATGGACTCATATTCTTCATGCATAGCATCCTTCCAGACTTGATGCTTTACGGCTTCTTCAAAATATCCAGGCTCAGATTGTACGACGATACTCATGGCTGCTAGATACCCTTGGTATCTATTAAGCTTCTTTCTTTCACGGAATGTCCCCCTTGGGGCCATATGTCTATCGGCATCATCGAGAGTGTCCCTGAGCCATGATGGTCTCTTCCTCATTGAAGGAGGTGGATCAATAGGGTCCATCGGTCCTTCAACATCGGGCATCGTCTCATCCTTCGGTTCTTCTCGATTTCCAGGTCTTGCTTCACGATCTTCCTCAAATCTCGGAAGATTGATTACTTTCCTTAGGGAAGAATCTTCGTCAAAGGTAACATCGTGGCATATCTCCACTTCCCTTTGACCAGGCACATAAGGCCTTCGAAGTTTCGCTGTACCCCACAAACATTCCCTTCTTTCCGGAAGCATCCAGCTTGCTCCTCTTCTCCTTTGGTACATGAAAATAAACAGGACATCCAAAAACTCTAAAATGTGAGACGTCAAGTTTCTTACCAGAGAAAACCTCTTCGAGAGTTTTGGAGTCCAGAGCGGAATGCGGGCATCGGTTTTGTGTTAATTAAGGTTGTCATTGATGGCAATATTCTTTCCCTTCCAACATTCTCTCCCTCTTTGACATCAATGGAAAATGGGTTGCCCAAGTACTCCCCCTGTCAAGTTGCTTCTATTCTTCATGAATAGTAGTCCTTCATAGGTATGTTACTCCCCCTGTCATGGTGCTCTTTCTTCTGGCAATATGGTCCATGATAGATGTGTTTTTATTTTTTCATTTGATGAACCAACTCCCCCTAACTGTATGGTCTCTTTTTGGCAGAGTCTCACCATCAAATACTTGGAACATCATATCTGTCAAAGATGCATCAAATCAACAACATGTGTTGTTGGCTGAAGTATTCAAGAGACTTTCAAACCCAATTTGCTTCCTTCTCCATACTTGTGTAACTTTCTTCATTGATGTCAATATGGCATTAACTGAGATGTCTATATTCTTGAGATGCTTGGTTCCAGATGATGATGCCATGACTCTTGGTTGACTAGGAGACCATTTATGAAGATGTCAATCCACTAATGAAGAATTGTTGTCCTAAATATCCATTGACCATAATGTCCTAGTATCGAAAGTCCTTGAACTAACGATGATGATGCCAAGTACCAATCATGTGCCTTGATTGATGTTTATAGTGATCCATACCTTAAGTGCACCCGATGAAGGTCTTGATTACATGGTTGGAGAATATATGATGACATGGACACTAATTAGACGACATAAAGGACTTGATGGCATATTAATGGATGTTGCACTTTAACATATGGATGACATATCACTGCACTATTACATGACATGGATGCTACACTATCATGATGACATGAATGATATTGATGACACACTATGATGAAGAACTTGGAGTCATAACAATGAAGCAGCCCTAATGACCTTGCTGTCCTAATCACCTTCTGTACTAACAATTTCAAGAGCAGTCACAAAAAAATTTATTTTGGACACCTTGGAGGCATCTTTCCACCATAAGTTCTATACCATCTTAAAGAGGATTTTTTTCTCTTTCTAATGAGACTTTACCTGCCCCGAAACTCCCAGTGGTTGATGAGATATTGAATTTTTAAGTTAAGAAAAATATAATTAATTATAAGCCGACCTACACTTTGGCATTCATGTCGGCCTACCTCTAGAAAGACGTGTCCCTTGATCTTGACGTTAATCTTATATAAAAAGGAGGTTCAAACTGTTCATTTGACCAAGTATTTTAGGTAAAAATTCAGAATATAACCACAGAGAAGCAATTGGAGGCCGAGGAGGACTTGAAGACATTTGTTTGGGCTAATTCTTCTTACAGTAGTGGACTGTCATTGCAGAGGCAAATATTCGGACAGCTTGAGAGGATCTGTGGAAGAAGAGAATAGGGATATCACTGGTTCGACAAATTTTTATGGTATACCCTCTCTTCCAGCTTGGACTAGGCTACAGCCAACCACAGAACTATGGGCAGGCAGCCTACAAGTGAGTACAGTCATATTTTGAAGCTCTGGACAGTCACCATAAGTTCGGATTATATATATTACAAAACTCGGAATTGAAATATCAGTGAAGCTGGAACAGTAGACTGTCATCTGACTGTGATAGTGTAACAGGATTGCAGACACTGTATCAGTTTGGAACAGAGATTTGGTCTATTTTGAATTTGCACATTCAATATTTTTAAGGATATATTTCAGACCTCTCTTAAGCAAGACTTTGGAACTGGCTTTGGGTTATTCCTCGATAATCTTTGGAGCAGTTGTTAATTTGAACATGTTCTATGCCATTTTAGATTAGGGCACAAAATACTGAAGCAGATAGAACATACCAATAGATCAATGGAAGACAAGCCAAAACAGAGAAAATGAATGGTGGCATTACAACGATCAGCAGGATGCCTCTACCGGCAAAGTCTCCAATAAGTCATTCAACCAAGTGTGTCACACACAACCCCAAGACAACCCAGACAAAGAATACTCCATAAATATGCAGCACCAAGAACACAGCTCTATCGCCATCAAGAGAGAAGAAAATCCTCTATACATTGTCTGTATAATGAACTCCAAGTCTCTCCAATATATAGGCATCTTTGGGGGTGTGTGACACGTCCTTTAAGACATTTAAGTCTATATTATATTCCAAGCCGACCTAGCACATAAGCGGAATAAATTCAAAGTACATGTTCTGCTCATCCAATTGTGATGATCTTTAGATCAATTTCACACCTCTCCGAAAGAGGAATCCAATAAAAATATTGGGATCGTCATCTGAGCAGCGCAACCCGGAGTTTGGACCTAGTTGCCCAAATTTAACACTCCCTCTCAACTAGGGAGAACTCCGTCCACTAGTGCAATCCAAACATCATGCGTCATCCTGCCGTAACTTGCTTTGTTGGCCTCTTTATTTCAGAATAGAAGTGGGTCAGTCACAAAGACATCATTCCCAGCTGACAGATTCAGCCCAGAGGTCCGTAACCTCTATAGGACTCAAAAAGAGTCTCATACCAACCCGAAGTTGGTTTACCTAACCCGAAGTCAGTTGGAGGTCCAAAACCTCACTAGGACTCAAGAGAATCATATACGAACCCAAAGTTAGTTTCACTGACCCGAAGTCAGTTGGAGGTCTGAAACTTCACTAGGACTCAAGAGAGTCATATACTAACCCGAAGTTAGTTTCACTGACCCAAAGTCAGTTGGAGGTTCAAAACCTCACTAGGACTCAAGAGAGTCATTTACTAACCCGAAGTTAGTTTCACTAACCAAAAGTCAGTTGGAGGTCCAAAACCTTGCTAAACTTGATCCCAAATCAAATTGTTGGACACGTGCCATCCTAGACATAGAGTGTACGACAATCTTCGATGCGTCCATCGGTCTTGCTATGGTCTCTATTCACATTTCCCACCTCATTGGCCAAATGAGAGGTACTTCCCATGAGTCCGAAACTCCATGGGTAGGATGCATACAGGGCACAGATCAAAGAGAGGTAAATCATCTCAATATCATCACGGTGGGGAGGAAGCATACCAACTAGGTTCGGCAAGCCTAGCCCTGTGGTTGCTTATAGCTCCAAAGCTATCCCTAAAACCCCCTTGGAGCTCCTAGAGCTCATCGTCCAACAGGGCCCTCCAAATAGGGTCGTTCCATGATTCCAAGATTCTCACAGAAGGTTAGGAACATGACCTTCCCCAAGGGTATTATGAGAATATCCGCAACCTGCTCATCAGTTCCTATATGATCGAGCCTTACGACGCCTCGCTATACCATATCCTGGATAAAGTGTTACCAGCCATCAACATGCTTGGATCAATCGTGGAACCCGGGATTCTATGACAAACGAATAACCCTTTGGTTATCACAAAGGGTAACGGTGGCATCTAGCACATGCTCGAACAACTCACTGAAGAGCTTTCGCAACCAAGTGACTTCACATCGGGCCATACATGCTACAATGTATTCGACCTCAGCGGTGCTCAAGGCTACTGACTTCCGTTTCCTGCCTAAAGCAGATCTATGTGTGAAGTAGCATCCAGATGTGCTCTTGCGATCCACCACACTACCAACCCAATCGGCATCAATATATTCAAGGAGTGTCATGCTCTTGGCAGTGTATCTCAACCCATGGTTTATCGTGCCACAAAGATATCTCAAGAGTTCCTTGGCACCAACCCAGTGAATGTTATGATCAACCATGTGTTGACTCAAAGTGTTCACTGCACAACATACGTCCGGACGAGTGTTCACTAAGAACAACAGGGCCCCTACGAGTTGATGATACTCTATAGGATTAGCTAACACGGGCCCAGCAACGCTGCCACTCAACTTCTTAAAATTGAGTTTCATCGGTGTCGACACGAACTAACAGCCCACCATATCAAATCTTTCCAGAAGCTTCACAATGTATTTTCCTTGAGAAAGGAAAATCTTGCCAGGTCTTTGCCAGACCTCCAAGCCTAGAAAGTAGTGCATCAGTCCTAGGTCCTTCATCACGAATTCAACAGCGAGCTCCCTCTTTCACTGATGAATGAGAGGGTCAGCATCTGTCAGGAAGAGGTCGTCCACATACAACACCAGAATGAGAGGCTTCTCTCTATCAACCTTGAAGTAAAGGTTCAGATCAGCATTACTACGAGTGAAGCCCAACTTCATCAAGTATCTATCCTCTCGTATCAAGCCCTGGGGGCTAACCAACCTGCAAACATGGGTGTCTCGATCCTGGACTTTGAATCCCAAAGGTTGCTCTTCATACACCACTTCCTTTATCACATCATGCAGGAAAGCGATCTTCACATCCATCTGATGAAGATTCCGTCCCTGCGTAGCAGCAAGGGTAATAATAATCAGTGCCTTCCTAGAGAAGTCTCAGGCAACACATTTTCTATCAGATCATGCTTGATCTTATATCGAGGTGACAACAACTTTGTCCTTCGGTCTCGGGACCATATCCCAAACATCATCTTTCATAATGGGCTCATATTCTTTATGTATAGCACCCTTATAGACTTGATGCTTAACGGCTTCTTCATGTTGTACTCATGGCATCTAGATACCTTTGGTATTTATATGGCTTCTTGCTTTTCCGGAATTTCCCCCTTGAAGCCATATATCATTGAGCCATGAGGGTCTTTTTTTCTTCAACAATGATATTAGCTCAGGAGCACATACAGTTGTATTCTCCCTCTTAATGTCAGCTTCTCTTGTGAGAGAAGACATCTATTTTAAATGAGGACATCCCAGACACCAACTTGGAACTGTCGAGAATCATAGCCATACACTGTCATATAGTTGTCATGCATCTTGACACATATCATATATTATCATATCATTGATTTCAGTGTTGCCATGATTTTATCATATACATCATTTGTCCAAAAACTTCACAGGCTTCGCTGACCACGGTTCCAAATACTTGATGGTTCAAGACTCTAAAAACATGACTGTCCAAAGCTCCAAACACTTCATAGTTATATTAACTTTCACTGAGCCATCATAGACTCTTCTATTAATATCTGAACTTTTTATTACAAGGACTTGTCCAGTATCTTTAAAGATCATAGTCCTTCACAATGTTGTATTGCTGGTCAGTCAATATAGCAGAGATCCGATTTTGAGCCATCAGATCAGTTGTGTTGAGACGATTTCCTCCCAAGTTTAAAATTTCGCCGAGATTACAAGAACTATGCTACCTGCAAAACTGAGCTCCACCGAGACTGTGATGCCCACAAATTCGGGCTCCAATGAGAGACTAATACTGTCACAAGCTTAATGCTAATATGAATTTTGTAAACATAGGTATGACTGTCTATGTCACTGTCATTATGACAGTGACATAGAATCAAAGATTACATTCTTACTTCCTTTCTGCGGTTGTTGCTGCCCACAGCCTTCACTATCATTTCCATTCTCATTTATCGTCACTAACATCACCAGAGATGCAACAGAACCCATGCTGAGCATGTACAAAAAGTTGACACTACCCATTTTTGTACTAGAACTTTGGCCTATGTTTATGGCTAGTCATATAGATAAAAGCCGGAAGCCAAGGAGGGCTCAGAGTCAGGGTGAATGCTATCACATCAACATGTTGACTTTAATTTCAAATCCATAAGATTTTGGTGTGGAAACAAAAACTCGACAAAACTCTCAACAAACTTCATCCAGATTTACCAAAATAGGATTACTTTTGATCCAAATACTAACTAGATCAGATTTGCCTAGAACTCACCATATTCCACAAGTCCTGTTACAGCGTTCCTATACAACAACACCCATATCCGGTATGCAATTGCTGTGATTTTGCCCCATTGTTTTTTTTTTTTTTGTGACAAATTTAACATTCTGCACATAGGCATTCAACAAAAAATAGATGCAAGCCATGAAAAAAAAAAGCATACATTTATGAAACATTCTAAGTACCTGCAACTGCAGAGTATGGAGAATAAAATTCCTGAGGATGTCATACTCTCCTTAGAGCAAAAAAGCCACTCCAGAAGGTATAAAATCGCGAATGAAAACCTAAGAAGGCTCCACACTTCCTTCTCGATCTAACTCTCCTTCTCATTTATCCCTTCTCTCGGTTTTCTCTCCGCCTAGTCGACTACAATTCTATCGACTAGAACATTATTCGCATTCATTTCAGCCGCCACCATATCGATGGGTCCGTTAATTTCCTTGCCGATAATGTCATTCAAGCGGTCGGTCTTCTGGCAGCAGCAATTACCGAAACACCCTGGCTTCTTCGACACAAATACTGGCAGATTGTCGCCATTTTTCCTTGTCCGCCATGGCTGCAATTTGTTGCAGTTCTGAAAAGGGATCGAAACCCCAATCGGGGCAATTCGGGGCAATTTGAATCATATTTTTCAATCCCTGGAACGCCAATTCTTTGAAATTCAATACAACTAATTTTACAGCGGAAATTGTGCAGAAAAGTTGGTTCTCTCCACAATCCATGAAATTTCGTCATGACACCCTAAGAGTCGTCGTCCAAGATGCCAGGAAGGGAGAATGGATGGCTGAACGCGGGTCTAATCTGCTCAGCGACAAACTGATAATGTTACGGGGAACACGAGTTTATGCATTTACTCTCCTGGTCGATTGTTCAGTTGCACCTTTTTACGCATCGCTCGACCCTTTCTAATTAATTCTCAATTAATTCTCAACTTGCTCAATGAGAGAACGCCGCCACCAGATAGAGAGAGAGATCGACTCTGTGCCTTGAACAATTTCTGCAATCCAACGTAGTTCCATGCACTTCAATACGATGGTCGTATTGGCTCCTTTCCTAAGATCCTTCGATTTCTGCCATTGTACATAATAAGTTGTATTCACCAATTGTTGCATACAATCGGACGACGGGCAATGATCCGAACAGAAACGATTATTTGTTTTGTGACTTGGCACAGAGACATTTTATCTAATTGTCCGAATTAGACCGTAGACTTCTATCTACCGTGGCTTTGGTTAATATCTGCGGAAGAGTCAGCGTGAACTCAAGCAGCACATTAGAAAAAAGATACACCCAACACTGTATGGCCCCTACTTGCCTCAGGAAGCTTCCAGATTAGGGCAGCAAAAACATATAGAGATCGTAACAGAAGACCGGAACACCTCATGGTGCAAAGACAAGTTTTCTGAAGCTTGCGTCCTGTCACAAAGGAATTCGGCAAGCAACGCAGGAAGCTGTTTTCACAAATTCACTCTTTTGCAAATTTCTTGGCCGCAAATAATTAATTATTTGGCCCTAAAGTAGCTTAAACCTTGCTCCTTTAAATGCTGCCTACAGTTGCTTGCTATGGCCTGCGGCCTAGCATAGCTACTTACTGTCGCTGCGGCCTCCAATAAATCAAACCCAAACAAAACATGGGTTGCCCTATATTCAGAACAAGATGGGCTTTGTCTTCTCCTTAACTTTGATACCATGTTAATTTGAACATGTTCTATGCCATTTCAGATTAGGGCACAAAATACTGAAGCAGATAGAACATACCAATAGATTGTTGGAAGACAAGCCAAAACAGAGATAATGAATGGTGGCGTTACGACGATCAGCAGGATGCTTCTACCAGCAAAGTCTCCAATAGGTCATTCAGCCAAGTGTGTCACACACAACCCCAAGACAATCCAGACAAAGAATACTCCACAAATACGCAGCACCAAGAACGCAGCTCCATCGCCATCAAGAGAGAAGAAAATCCTCTACACATTGTCTGTATAATGAACTCCAAGTCTCTCCAATATATAGGCATCTTTGGGGGTGTGTGACACGTCCTTTAAGACATTTAAGTTTATATTATATTCCAGGCCGACCTAGCACATAAGTGGAATAAATTCAAAGTACATGTTCTACTCATCCGATTGTGATGATCTTTAAATCAATCTTACACCTCTCCGAAAGAGCAATCCAATAAAAATATTGGGATCGTCATCTGAGCAGCACAACCCGGAGTTTGGACCTAGTTGCCCAAATTTAGCAGCAGTCTTGTAGATGAATCAGATTTAAAAGACCATCATTTAGAGAAATCCTTTGAAGCATTTTTGGACCATTGACTAAATATTATTGAAGCATTATTTGTTGAAGCAACTTAATGAAGCAAATGTCATGAAGAACTTTGCAGTTTTTAGAGAGAACCTCGAAGCAACCTAGTGAGCTCTTGGGAGCAGACTTGAAGAATAGACTTTTGGAAGACCTCCTACTAACCTTGTTGGAGCAAACTTGTTGAGAAGATTTGAGGGCTTGTAGAAGCAGTATTGAAGGTCTATTGAAGTCCTCTTGAGCATCTTTGAAGACCATCTACTGTAATTGAAGAAGATTGTGTTGAATTGAGGCAACAGAACTTGGAACACCACTTAGGCCATTGGAGAATATTTTTAAAGCAACATATTGAAGACACTTTGAAGGATTCTTGAAGACATTATTGGAGATCATGAGGTGTTTCTGAAACCATCATGAGGTGACCTTGAAGATTTTGTTTGGGTATGATGAAGAGCAGTGGTGACACCTTCTAAGAAGAAAAGGTTGTCATTGATGATGTGATGTGGAGACTAAGTGTGACAGGGCTCGTTGAAGAAGACTTTGGGAGCCGTGAAGAATAACCAAACATATTTTGACGAAGTGAAGTTGAGGGTTGGAGCCTCATAGAGACAAGGTCAGTGCCTTGGAAGACAGGGTGGAGCCCTAGAGGACTGGAGTCCTCAAGAAACCAGGTCGGAGCCTGTACCAGAGATAGGGTTGGAGCCCTAGAGGTTGGTGCCTCAAATTGACAAGGTTGGAGCCTTGGAAATACCAAGTCGGTGCTTGGCACAATATGGATTGGAGCCTGGAAGATTGGAGTCTTCATCTAGGGTTGGAGCCCTATATCATTATAGTACTTTACTTATTGTAAAGAAGAAATTAATAAAAGTATCTATTCCATCATTGTTCATTTTGTGTTCTAAATATAAGTGATCTAACTAGTAAAATTAACAATTGAAAAGAAATATTGATTCACCCCCCTCTTAGTATTTCCAACATTTTGTATGTACACAGCAGTGTTCGCAACTTCTTTCCACAAAAACTTCGGAAGACCTTGGTCACATAGCATGGCACAGGCAACTTCCACAATGGTCCTGTTCTTTCTTTCAGCAACGCCATTCTGCTCAGGAGTATAGATAGTTGTGGTCTCCCTCTTGATGCCAGCTTCTCTGCAAAAGTTCTTGAACTCGTTCGTCTCATATTCAGTGCCATTATCGGTCCTCAATATCTTGATCTTCTTCCCTGTTAGATTTTCCACGAAGGCTTTGAAGGTAACCACATGAAAGCGTCATCCTTATTTTTCAAGAAGCATATCTAGGTTTTGCGAGAGAAGTCAGCATTTCCTTCATTTTCATATTCCTTCATCCTTGTCTCTTCTTGTACGCATCTCGATACTACTTCGTGAAAATCAGGTATGACATTATTATTGAGAATGGTAGTGTTGAATACATGCCATTCGGATGAGAGACCTCAAAGTGCGGTGAGAAGCATCTCTTGATCAACTATTGTCTCCCCAATAGCCACAAGATTATTATTGATTTCGATCAGCTTCAGAAAATATGATTGGACAGACTCATCCCTGCCTTTCTTCAGATTCTTCAGTTGATTCTTAAAGAATCGGACTTGATTTGCATTGTTGGCCTTGAACATGTTGACTAACTTATCATACATCTCCTTGGATGTGCCTAACTCAGAGATGTAGGCAACTAGACTCATTGAGTCCCTGATCATCAGCTTTGGTTTGATTTCCCCCTTCTTATACTTTAATTTGGTGGCAGCAGGTGCAGTGGATGGAGGCTCTTGGATTTTAGTCCATGACATCTTGGTCTTCCAACATAAGATCCAATGTCATCTTCCAAGCATGGAAGTCTTCCTTCCCAATCAGTTTGTCATCAACTTTAAAGCCATTGCAGTTTGAGGCACCCATGCTCTTCTAAGGTGATTGCTACAAACTTGGGCTTTGTCTTCACCTCAACTCTGATTCCATGTAAATTTTTGTAGATGTTCTATGCTTGATGCAACTTTACTTTTTATCCCCAATATCAACCAACAATCACATAAACAAGAAAGTAAAATGCTGATAGAACATACCAGTAGATGGACAGAAGACAAGCCAAAAATATGTGTCTTGGTGCATTACGGCGGTCAACAGGATGCTTCAACCAGCAAAGTCTCAATATGGTCAACCAACCAGAAGTGTCACACAACACTCTCGGACAGCCAGATCAGTGAACCCAAAGTCAACAAAAGTCAACGCTATCACAGTCAACGGTCAACACAAACAGTAACAGCAAAAATTCAACGCAGCCCAGTCAAAATTCAACAGTCAACCTCGATTTCTGTGCCAGAAAATGCAGACTGCAGAAATTGGAATTTTGACCAAAGTTGGGGTCAATTTGACTATGCATTGACCAAAGTCAACGCTGGTCAACTCTGCGCTAAAACCCTAGGTCTAAAACATAAATTTCTTCTTGCTACAATTTCCCACGTGTGGATGAAGAAGAATATCCAAGGTGATCGAACCAATCAGATGATGAGAGAGAATGTGTGAGGATGGATGAGTGAAAATGACCTCCAACATTGACCTATTTATATCCATCAATGAGGTGTGTGACACAACTGTTGGGGCTTCAAGCCTACATTTCATTTCAGGCCAAGCTGCACATATTTTGAATAAATTTTCAAAATAAATGTTCTGCTCATCGGATCAAGATGATCTTTAGATCGATCTTGCACCTCTCCGAAAGAGGAATCCAATAAAAATATTGGCATCTTCATCTGAGCATCACAACATGGATTTTGGACCTAGTTGTCCAAAATTAACACGTATGCATCCTACCCATGGAGTTTCAAACTCATGGGAAGTACCTCTCATTTGGCCAATGAGGTGGGAAATGTGAATAGAGACCATAGCAAGACCGATGGATACATCGAAGATTGTCGTACTCTCTATGTCTAGGATGGCACGTGTCCAACCACTTGATCTGGCATCAAGTCTAGTGAGGTTTCGGACCTCCAACTGACTTCAAGTGAGTTAAACTAACTTCAGGTTAGTATATGACTCTCTTGAGTCCAAGTGAGGTTTCAGATCTCCAACTGACTTCGAATCAGTTAAACTAACTTCGGGTTAGTATATGACTCTCTTGAGTCCAAGTGAGGTTTCAGACCTCCAACTGACTTCGAGTCAGTTAAACCAGCTTCGGATTGGTATGTGACTCCATTGAGTCCTATAGAGGTTTCGGACCTCTGAGTTGACTTTGGGTTAACTGGGAGTGATGTCTTTGTGACTCACATTTTGTCTAGATATAAAGAAGCCAGCGAAGCAAGTTACAACGGGATGACGCACGATGTTTGGATGGCACTGGTGGATGGAGTTCTCCCCAGTCGAGAGGGAGTGTTAATTTTGGGCAACTAGGTCCAATCTCCATGTTGTGATGCTCAGAATATGATGCCAATATTTTTATTGGATTCCTCTTTCGGAGAGGTGCAAGATCGATCAAAAGACCATCTTGATCGGATGAGCAGAACATGTATTTTGAATTTATTTCACAAGTGCAAGGTCGGCCTGATTTATCCCACATGCATAAGAGATGTGTCACACACCGTCACATATGCCTATATATTGGAGAGACTTGGAGTTCATTTCACACACATTTTTGTGGAGGCATTCTCTTCTTCCTTGGATGGTGCTGGAGCAACGTTCCTGATTCTACGTTTAGGGTTTCTTTGTGCAACATCTTGGTGGAGCGTTCTTGATGAGACGTCTTGGGGTTGTGTGACACATTGGGCTGGTTGACCTTATGGTGACTTTCTGGTTGAAGCATCTCACTGACTGCCGTAACGCCACCATTCTTTATCTCTTTTTGGCTTGTCTTCCATCTATCTACATCTTACTTTCATTGAGCCCTAGAAGTTTAAAGTATATTTGCATCTAGCATAGAACATATTCAGAATTTACCAGCCTTCCTCCCACTGCATATTTCTCCTTATTCGCTACCATTTCCTCCCGTCATCCCTGCACCGTTCCTATTGCTTCCTTTTTATTTTTCCGCATTTCCCTTTCTTCCTCGACCTGCTTCCACCCTCCTTTCCACTCCTGTCTACACCCCTAGCCTCCTGCGTGAAGCCTTGCCGCGCGTCCTTTCGCCCTTACGCTACCATTACCACTTCTCCCTCATGCAGCTCCATACCACTTCCCTCTCCTTTCCCTCCGCGTGTGCGTGCTCCCACTCACGCTGCTATCTCCCGCTCGCATACCTTGTCCTCTCCCTCACTGCGGCATCCCTGTCGGCTAGTTGCTCAACCCTTCCTTTACCTACATAGTCTCAAACCCACGCACAAGCAAACAAATAAAAACATTAACATTTAACTTTCTAATTTTTGTTCACGACTTTCAATTTCAACTTTTTTTAGGTTTGTTTTTTCTTTTAGATTTGTATAAAGGTTTGATTAACATTCAAATTTTCTTCAAATTTCATTAACATTTTGATTTTGTCATTTAAAAATTTAAAAAATTCAAAAGGTTTTAACTTTTTAACTTTTGTTCATTTGAAAGCAAAGTCAAAAATTCCAAAAATTCATTAGTCTTTTAACTTTAGTCTATAGTTTAATTTTTTAATCCTTCTTGTGTATAAATTTTGGAAAATAAATTTTTTTGGGACATTGGGGTTTTGATCTATTTAAACCTTTATGCTTGTGAAGATATTTAATGGCGGAGGAATTTCTATAGTTAACAAATATTTAATTTTTTAAATCCTAAGCTTTACCATAGAGAAAAATAAAAATTTATTGGATTTGCACTATCTTAGAATATCATTTAATCTGCAAATTGTAGGACAAAGTGTTTATTTAGCATCGAGATCTTATGGTTTTCCTTGATGAATTATTACTAAGATTTAAATGCTAATCACTTTCATATGCTTCAGTTAAGTTTGATAATCATTGGCATCTGAATATTTTTTAATGTTTGATATCTATTAAAATCGCCTATGGTTTAACTCGTGTTTCATTTATTGAATATTCAAGTAAGTGTGATTGATATTTTTCAGAGCTCTATGTGGATTTGTGACAAATTGTAATTGAGTAAGTTTTGGGCATCTTCATAATTGGCACTCTCGCTTAAGTACTTAGTGGTTAGATCAGATTATTCAGAGTGGTTAGATAGATCATATTATTTGGAATCTAAGTGCTTTAGGCTTTAAACATCACCGAAGCTTGTCTCATCTCGCTCAGTCTTATAATCATTATCCTTGCATTCTGCATCCTAAGTTAGTATTGCATAGCAGCATTTTCTTATCAAGTACTTGGTTGTAATTTCCTTAGCAGGATAGTTGAATCCATAAAGCACTGGTATCAGTCTTTCAAATTCAATCGAACCCTTTAATCTTGCTAAATCTTTTACAAGTATTTGGTCGTTTAACTGTGTCTCCCAAACTAATTGGTTCCCAACTATGATATCAGTCTTTCAAATTCAATCGAACCCTTTAATCTTGCTAAATCTTTTACAAGTATTTGGTCGTTTAACTGTGTATCTCGAACTAGTTGGTTCCCAACTAGTTCTCCTTCATTCCATTTCCATAGGGTCTACACCCCTTAGTCTG